>OY856188.1:79395263-79588724 GCA_963693315.1 Diogma glabrata
TTCCCTTAGCAGCGCTTAAAACAGCATCTTTGAGCAAATACAATGACTTATCGACGTCTCCACTAATGGTTTCTGATTTCTTCAATGTTTCGGCAATATGGTTTTGATATATCTCTTCTGTTTCAGCATTCTTTAGTGATGAGATGCTAAAACGTTTCCGTTGATTGAACTTCGGAACGCTTGGGTTTGGGAAGTGGAACCTTATTTTAACACATACAAGAAAGTGGTCACTTCCAATGTATGCTCCTCTAATTGATCGCACATCCAGAACTCTTGAAAAGAAACGTGCTGCAACTAGCACGTGATCAATTTGATTTCGAGTGTTTCCATTTGGTGAGACCCAAGTCTGTTTATGAAACGATCGGTGCGGAAAGAAATGGCAATTCTCAAATTATTTGATAATGCAAACTCAGTCATTCTCTCACCATTATCATTCGAATTCAAATGCAGACTGTTGGGGCCCACCACATTTCCATAACAGATATCTCTTCCAACCTGCCCATTAAAGTCACCAAGAACCATAATGAAGTCGCGTGTTGGTGTTTGTTTCATAACCTCTTCCAGTGCTATGTAGAAAGTATCCTTCTCGTCGATGGTCTTAGCTTCAGTAGGTACATGCACGACAATAAGAGTAATATTGTCATATGTACCACGTACACGTAGGTAGCAAATCCTCTCACTGACCGGGATGAATTTCATCACGGCTTCTTGTATGCGTGCACCAACAAGAAAGCCAGTTCCAAATTCTCTTCGAGAAGGATGACCACTACAGTATAGAGAGTGACTATCCAAATCTTGTTTTCCTATTATTGGCTGTCTAATTTCTTGCAGAGCTATGATATCCATCCCATACCTCTCAACCTCTGTTTCTAGACTTATAAGAGCATCAGGAGCGCTCAGGAGCGCATCAGGAGCACACGTTCCACGTTCCGATTCGGTAGTCTGGTCCTTTTTCACGTCCAGGTAAAATTCTGTTTTGGTCAGGGTTCAGGTTTGGTCTGATTTCCAAATTTAACAAATAATTTTTTTTTCCGGGGTTAGAGTGTTAACCTTAGGCCCAACCCAAATTATCATGAATGGGTCCGTTCTGCATCTTAAGGTTACCAGTAACAACCTTTTAACACGTTTATATAGCGAGCCGCTTGATCCAACACAGACGCCCGCTTCAAGCCGTCCCTAACATGGAGAACAGACGCTTGAGTCGCATTGGTTTTAAGGCGCCAATTTGCCGTGATGTACCATGATTGGCTAAGCAGTTTTTACTCTGCTTGTCTCCGGTACACCTATCTAATTCTGTCAGTATTAACCAGGCAGCACGGCGTGGACGTCGAATTTCGGATTTCGCTACCCCTATTTTCTCTATCCTATCACGAAACATTGGCCTATGTCATATTTTACATGGGTTTAGTTATTCATTCTTTAAAAAAAGTTTAAAAATACAGAATACCAAAGATTTGCGTTCATCAACACCTTAGAACGCATGTTGTTGTGGACCTTGGTCTTAAAAGGTTTTGATGTGTTGTTGTTATACATATTGTAATTCCTACTACACAACACATTTTATTAAAAAAGAAATTAATTCGCCTATACATATTTACCATTCCCGTAAAATTGTTTTTAAACAAACACAATCTTTTAATTTTTGAGATACATGCTTTTTTCTCAATGCAGAAAAAGCAAAAAAATTTTTAACTTTTCCCCATGATTAATAGAGAATGAAGCTAGCATTTTAAGGCATTGTGCTATCAAAACCTCCTATATTTTCATAGTCCTATTCATTCACGCCATTTACAATAATCAATGAACATTGCCATTTGCAAAAAAATGGATTCGTGTTTCTGATTAAATTTTTGTATTTTTCATATGAAGTTTTATTTTCAAGAGAAGTTAAAAATTTTTTTAATTTTTTTTTATATTGAGTTTTAATTTTAAAATGGCGCTACAAGTTCACGATTTTTTCTGTGCTAAATATGAAGCAGACTTGTATATAGGAGGTTTTGGTGCTACTTAGCTACTGTTAAAAAAATATAATAAAAAGTTGCTCTAAATTCTAATTTCATGTGTAAAAAACTCATACATTGTGCATGCTCTTTTAATTCCTTATTCTTATTCTTATTCATCATTACCAAGTAAATACGGTAATATTATGTAGTAAAAGTAAGACAAAATCTATTGCGCATTGTTTCACTTAAGCCACTTGACATTTATAGGAATAGTTTAATTTAAATTAAATAGAATAAAAAAAACTTGAACTTGCGTTTCACATGATGTAAAAGGGCTACAAAACTCTAGAAACTAAAAATAAAAAGCAAATGATTGTGTTTGTTGTATTATAACCTAAACTTTAATGGAATATAAAACCTATTGAAACCTTTGGCAATGATATTAGTGTCAGATAATATGATCTTTGGTAAGGAAAGTTTGGTAACACATAATTGGTCCAACCAAGCATGGTTCAACTCGGTGAATATAAGGAATGGTAAAAGCTTATTAGCCCAAGGATGGTTAAAATCAAGAAACCAAGGTATGATTAAAGTTCATTGGACCAACTATGGTATAACTAAGAATAAACAATGTTTGGCAGTCCATAATTGGTCCAAATAGGGTGTATTGTCGAAAAGACAATGCTCGGCTAAAACATGTTGGGCCAAGTGGGATCTAACTATGAGAAAACAAGGTTTAAGCTAGTATATAGGGCGACATGGGCCTACCACAATACCACCCTAGACCAGTTAGTTAAGTAATAAACATCAGAAAGCTCAATACTTAAAGCAATTTCAACATTTCAAGCTCGGTCGGCTTTAAGTTTTAAAAAAATTATGCCACGAATGAAGCTCATTTAACCTTAACCAAAAATCACACTAAATTAGGAAATTTTCGGTTGCATATACTATAACAGCATGCACAATGAAATCACTTTTACTCATGAGATTTGAGCAACTTTTTATCATTATTTTTTAATAGTAGCACAATTCTTTAAAATGTAGCCTTATTAATGAGGAAAAAGTTAAGAAATTCATTGGGAAAAATATGTTTCAAAAATAAATTTTTTTTTCTCAAAAAAATTTTCATACAAACTCATGAGTAAAATTTTTTTCACTGTGCATGCTCTGTAACTCTCATTTCAACCTATAGACAAATTAAATAAAATAAAATAAAAACCAAATACTTACATTACGATAAACATTGATATCCCATTCCAATTGTATTTGTGATTTATAAAATGGATTCTCAATATCAAACGGTGGTGCATTTTTATCATCAATAAAAAAGCATGTAATCGCAGAACCATCTGGTTCTTTTCGAATACAATTAGCTAAACCGATTATACCAGACAAACTTTCATTTTCAGTATAAACAATGACGGCACCATTTTTAATTGCGTGTCGTAATTTTTCTAGCCAAGCGTACTCCGTATCAGCTGATGAAATTTTAACCACAACTGGATGTTTTGGTATTTTGCGTTTTATTTTTCGTAGCAAAACAAAGTTCTCGTCTCCACTTGGTATAACAGCAATCAAATTAAATTCTGTTGGTACATTAATATTATTTATATCTAAATCACCTGCCTCTCGTGAAACAATAAAACCGGTCTCATTTAAAGATCGTTCAACCGTTTCGAAGAAATTATGTTGTTCCAAACAATTCGATTGGATAATAAACATGCAATCATTATGTTGAGATATTTTACTATTGTCAATCTGAACATAATCATATTTAATATCTTTCATTGTTAATAGTAATAGATCGGCTGTAACTAAAGGCATATCACCCAAAGCTTCTTTAAACTCTCCAATAATCGGTTTAATGTCCTTCTCTAAAACTTCTATAACTTTTATTTTGAACATTTGATTATTTTCTAAACAAAACTGTACACAGAATCGGGCTACGTTTATGATGGATAGACTTGGTGTTGGAATATGTGAAATAAATTTATATGATTCCAAAACTGGGATACCGGGTGGTTTTCTTCGTACTACAGGATTTGCATGTAATCCTTTGATTTCAATCCCCCCAGCTTGTGTTACTTGAAGTTCACGATTGCAATTAATGTCAAAATAATGTGTATCAGGATTTTCAGGATCAAAATTGTTGATGAAACTGTAATGTTTATTGGTATTTATTGTTAATTTTTCAATTCGTGTTGGAATCAAAAGCGATCGTGTATCATTTCCAATTATACTGATTTGTAACATACAATCCATAAATGATACCCAGTTATGATCCCATTTAACTTTACCCCATAACCCATCTGATCGAGCGGAAAGAACACTTCTGAATGCACCTTGATAATGATATCCTCTTAATTTTAATTCTTTGTAGAAGTCTCTTGTTGCTAAGTATGGATAATCAGATTCGGGTACGGGAGGCATATCTATGAATTTAATTTCATTTCCCTCCAACTCTTTGATGTAGCCAGTCACAACAGGTGCTGAACCCTCCGTTATTTCAAATCTTCCTGTGCCAGATTGTATCATTACAATAAACTCTACTTCAGTGTCAGCTGAAAATGTTGTTGCACGTAAAAACTGAACATTTTCAAACTGTATATCCATGCAACTAAATATAACTCCTCTCATTTTGGAGTATGAATCCCATACTAAATGTAGATAAGCGGTTGCAGGGAATAGACATCTACCTATACAATTTAAAAAAATAGAATTACAACAAAACCAACAAATAAGTTGTACCCATTTTACAACTTTACCATCAATTATGTGTCCAGAAGCGTATTCATATTCTTGATGTTGAAGGGATAGTTTAACCCGAGTTTCTCCGCTCTCATTCTTTTTAATTTCAAACTTCATTACGTACCAATCTTCACTATGATCCCATTTTATAAGATGGGATATTTTCTTGGTTCCGCGGGATACAGGAAATTCAACTTTTGGATATAACTGCTCCATTGGCAGGTCAATTCCGTTCAGATAAAGTCTAAAAGAAAATTGTGTTAGTTACAAAATTGTTTTTCGCTTTCCTATAAAATAGGCGGAGGGAATTTAAATTAAGACAACTTAATGCAAAATCTTTTCAAATTCATTAACTTGACACAAAATCGTATTGTTGTAACAACAACAAACAATAAAGAAAAGCATACGTTACTTACTTTCCAAGCGCAGTTAAGAAATAATTTAAGTTCTCCTTATTTCCTCGTTGTGTTAATGGAATATGTAACGCATTGGGCATCGATTTTCTAATAATGGCTTGTAATAATCCATGAGGTGCGATTTCAATTGTTAAAGAGTTTGCTGGTAATAACATAGCTGTCTCCTCAAACAACACAGAATTTAATAAATTATTTGTTTGGTATTCAGCAGAGCAATATTGATTTTCGACTTGGTCCCATTTATTTTTAGGTGCACTTGAACTTAACCATTTTTCAGATCGCTTTTTAGGTACTTTTATAATTTTTGATAAATATCCAAAGAGAGTGGGTCCCATATCAGAAATGTATCTTGAATGATATGCAATATTTGAACATGGAACTTCACGTGCGAATACTCCTTGCTCTGATAATTTGCTAACAAATTTCTCAACCTCTTCTTGGGGTCCAGAAATTGTGCATGAATCTGCACTATTATGACAAGCAACATCGATTGTGCTTGGTAATAAGTTGCAAATTTTACGATAACCTAAACCAATGGCAGCCATTGATCCACGAATCTTTTTGGTTTCAATACTTGCTAGACCACGAGAATAAGCACATAAGACCATTTGCTCCAGTGTGAGGCACTCATCGGCATAAGCACATCCTAACTCCCCAACTGAATGGCCAATAATAAGATCCGGTTTAAGGTTAAGTGATTTAAGAACATCACATATGGCTATTTGAATGGAAGCGATACCAACAAATGAATTTAAAATATTGTCAAAACTTTTCTTATCAGGTGATGTTATGATATCGATTAGACTAATTCCTTTTGGTTTCAATGCATTATGACATTTCTGTATAGATTCCATGAATATTGGAAGTTCCATAAGACTTGTACCCATTTCCGCCCATTGTGATCCCATTCCACTAAAAACATAAACTATTGGTCGTTTTAATCCAGTAAAATGTTGAACTTCTCTAGAAATGCATTTTGCGTTTTCTCCTTCAACATGGGCAAATAATCCATATCCACGGAACACATGTCCGTTAATGGGTTCTGCTAGCGTACTGTGTAATAAACCAACATATTCGGCATCGAGCGGATTATCTCCAACAAAGTCAAGTAGTGTATTACAAGCTTCTTCTGTTCGTCCAGACCATTTTATTAATCGAGGTATATCATCGCTGGGGGCACCATTATTTATTTTCTGCTTATCAAATCCTTTCAACAATGCATGAGCATTTGCACCTCCAAATCCAAAGGAGCTAATACCAATCAGTTGACCATCCATTGGAGTTGATTCATGTACCACTGCAAGTCGATTTTCAACCAAAGACGGAATAGTTGGGCGAGGTTTTGTAAAATTAGCATTTGGTGGTATTACTTGGTTGTCTAATGCGAGAAGACATTTTGCAATCGCACACATTCCTGCAGCTGCCTCAGCATGTCCAACGTTTGATTTCACTGAACCAACAAGTAATGGCTTTGTACGATTTTTACAGAAAACTGAATCTAAAGCGTAACATTCTTCTGGATCACCAACAACTGTACCTGTACTATGTGCTTCAACGTAATCCACCGTTGTAGGATCAATATTAATTTCATGATAAAATTCTGTTAAAAGCTCCGCTTGCATTTTTCTCGACGGAAATGTAATCCCTTCTTCTTTATAGCCATCGCAATTTGTTTTTGAAAACAACAGACTTGCATAAATACGTTTCGCTTCCGGGCGTTTTTGTATAAATATGGCTGATATTGCTTCAGCTCTTGTATAACCACATGCAGCTTCATCAAATGGTCGACAAATTCCATCTGAAGCAAGTACGCCCAATCTAGCAAATTGCAATGTAAGATATGGATGCAGTAAAAGATTTGCACCTCCAACGATTGCTGAATCACAATCACCATTTCGAATTGCACTATATGCACAATCCAAAGCATACATAGAACTACTACATGCCGAATCAGTTAAAAAGGATGGTCCTGTCAAACCTAAAGTGTATGAAATACGATTTGCCATCATAGCCCGACTACATCCTGTTATACCGAAACCGTTATTTGTTACCGTTTCGTAAAACCATGTTTTTTCTGATTCCGTGAAACATGCACCAATAAAAACGCCAGTTTTTCTTCCTTTTAATTGTTTTGGATTAATTCCAGCATCTAATACAGCTTCATATGCATGTTCGACTAATAAACGTGTTTGTGGATCCATACAATGAGCTTGTTTGAAATGAACACCAAAAAATGTTGCATCAAATTTCGAAAGATCATGAACTTTTCCTGATCGTTTTGGTATTTCTACATTATCATGGCGCCATCGTAATTCTCGATCGTCAACCATATCAACCTGTAAGAAAGAAAACGTAAATTTGTTTTTAAATTTTAATTAAAATGCATATTACTAATTAATCTATGCAGTATTAATATTAACGTTACAAATTTATGTGGCGTTTAGTCTCTAATATAAATATGTGTTTTTACTTTTTATATTCAAAATAACATATATATATAACATATTTTTCACATTTTGTATACGAATTTAAAATTTGAATTTAATATATTTTATTTTAATATGGAGCAATTCCACGTTACCACAACATTGATGTTCCCGACCCCCTCTGATTTCCATGAAATTTCATACATAGATAGCCAATGACAAAATAAAAAGATCGTTTCTTTCGAAAAATTAAATTTCGCTCTGGGGATGACACAGGGTGGCGGCAAAGTTTTACGAGTTTGCGAAACATTAGTATCTTTGAATATCGATTGCTAATGATTGACTAAACCGATTTAAGTCATTTATAGCTCATTGGAAAGGTAAATTATAGGACTTATGAAAAAAATTAGTTAAAGTTTTGTAATAATTTTTTAAAACTGCGTTAAACTTAAAAAATATTATCAAAGATGACGCTGTTGAGGGTACCCTCACTTTTACCACATTCGTTTTTCAGGAAAAAATGCTTGATTAGTTCGTAATCTAAAACGAAAGTTTCGCAATGGCATGATTTCGTTTCGTTTTGAAAATAAAATTCTTACAAAATTCTAACTTCCGTTTTTTCAAATTTTTTTTTTTAAATGCATTTTATTTAACTAAAACCGCCTGAATTCTTGTTTTATAGAAGTTTAATTATTTTAAGAATACAAGCTAAGTATTTGAGGGTGTGGATGCTTTTTTTACATAATTGACTTTTTCTCCCATTTCTACCTATCCGAAATTAATTATACATGAATGTACCTGGAATATATTAAAACTGATGCTGAGAACTAAATAGTGAGAAAAATTATCTGAAATAAAATGCTTGTTGTATAGAATTCATGTAATAATTAACTTTTATTTTTATTCTAGGTTGTATAATAATATAAAATAATATAAAAGAAATTAAAAAAATAAAATAAATTTACATTGCATATTAACGGCTTATCTGAAAAATCCTAGTATTAGCTGAATTAGAATATATTTTTGTATGAACGCATGAAATGATTGCGAACCTTTTATAGTTACAATCTCTGTATATTGCTTCTAGCCGCGATTTCATTTCTGTATAACAATTTTTACTGGTATATGCAAAATTCATTGTTGATTTTGTTGCCCATTCATAAAGATCTATAGGGGTTTGAATAATTTTCTTGTTAGACAAACTTTATCGATGAGCACTTCGTTTCAATGTACCTCCTATTCCATCACACGGTCCTTTTCCATGACTGGTAGCGTAGAAGTTCCGCTCTGCGTCTATATTAAAATCTGGTTTGTGGTAACATAGATTTATAAAACTATATTTATTTTTATACTGATATCTAGCACCATCAGTCATATAGACTTTTTTTCAGGATGTTTTATTTTATCTTTTATAAAAGCAATCATTTGTGATATGAATAGATAAACTGCCACACTATCATGTTTAGTTATATCAGAGATAATGACAAAACTTAAGTGATCGATACCTTGACTAGTAGGTGAATTATAATACATTAAAAACGGTTGTATCGTAGCTTGCGAATTATTACAATGATAACTCTGCACAGAATCTTGAATGAAAAAAGAGCAATTTTCCAAAAAATCACCAAGTACTAAGCACTCTCCCGCTTTCAAGTTTGCTTTTGTGTTTTCCAAATACATAAACTGTTGTTGTGCACAACTAACAAACTTCATTTCACCAAATACCAGTAAAAATGATTATATAGAAATGAAGTCACGGCTAGAAGCAAGATACAGAGAGGCTGTAACTATAAAAGGTACCCAATCATTTCATGCGTTCATACCCAAAGATGAAAATACATTGCTCACAAAAATATATTCTAATTCAGCTAAAACTAGGATTTTTCAGATAAGCCGTTAATATGCAATGTAAATTTATTTTATATTTTTAATTTCTTTTATATTATTAATAAATGTATATTGCTTTTATTACACAACTTAGAATAAAAATAAAAAGTTAATTATTATATGAATGCTATACAATATGCATTTTATTTCAGATAATTTTTCTCACTATTTACTTCTCAGCATCAGTTTTAATATATTTCAGATATATTCATTTATAATTCATTTCGGACAGGTAGGAATGGGAGAAAAAGTCAATTATGTAAAAAGCATTCACACCCTCAAATACTTAACTTGTATCCTCAAAATAATTAAATTTCTATAAAACAAGAATTCAGGCGTTTTAGTTGAATAAAATGCATTTTTAAATAAAATGCAAAACGAAACGAAATCATGCCATTGGGAAACTTTCGCAATTTCGGCGAAACCTAAGATCTAGATAATTTTGGGGAAACATAAAACAAAAATTAGAAGGAAAACAAGCGACATGCAGGGACGAAAGTTGCTTGCACCATTGAAGTCAACAATCAGCTATAAGATTAAGGTTAGATTTAATTTTTCTATTTTATTGTTATTAAATTCTTAAATTTTTATTGATTATATTAAAAGACCATCATGGTCTTATAAGCTAATAAGTTTATTTAGAAATTTTTTCTTGGTGGAGTCTGCGTACGGTTCAGCGTGTATCATTTAACAATTTTTAAAAAACCCTTTGATAAATATAAACCATAGGTATCTATTTATGAATTGAAAAGTCCAGGCTTTACAAACGCTTAATGCTCTTTTAAGTGAACTCCTGGCCATTTTGAAGCAGGGAACCGCACCACTTTGATGCAAGGTAAAATATGCCCATATTTGAATGACAATAGGGTCATGTGACAACTTGAAACAGATCAATATAGATGTTTTTTATCTTTATCAAGCATTTATTCACAAACATCTGTAGTATATTGATGTCAATTTGGTGTGCACTATAGCTATTTTTGCTTGAAGCTGTTCGTAGAATTCATCTTTTATTGCATCATCTGCTTCTTCGATAGGTGCATAGTACTGCAGGATAGTTGTTTCTACTTTTGGATTGGAAGCTTGCTATAATTATTCTGCTACAGATCGGTTTCCACGAGAAGCGCTTTTTTTAATCTTTGGCTTATATTGCTACGCCTTGTTCATGTTCATGTGATTAAGCCTATTAACGAAAAGATGAGGGATGAAATTATTATGGAATTGTCTAAAGTTTGGTATAATGCGATGAACTTAAGAGCAGCGAAAGAAAATAATTATGTTATTCAACAAAAAAAATTTCAGGGCTGAACAGAAACAACCTAGAAATACTGACTCTTACAGTGCTCTTACAGTACAATGCAGATTAAGAAAATACGTCGAAATATTTTTAGCGAAGAAGGCAAATGAAAAGGAATAAGCGCAGCTAAACCTTAGCGACAGTGAGATAAGTTATTAATTTCAAACTAGCATATCCCCATATTCCTTAACTATCCCCATCAAAAAATGCTCAAAAATCAATTACTTTTTCTGCCGTCACAGTGGCTGTCGCTTTAAACGAGTTTTTCTCAAAACAACCTTATTTCATACTGCTCGCATCTATAACTCGTGCAATTGTCAAACGTTTTTCAACTTTTTTGTTGCAAAGGTTTAGGGTAGTCAAATTTAAAAATTTTAATTTTTACTATTTTTTATGACTGCGGTTGAATACAAAAAATAACGGCGGAAAAATGAAAAAATAATTTCAATTGGTTGCAATTTTGTGAAAATCAAAATTTAAAAAAACGGTTACGTACAACGATAACTAATATTTATAAAAATCGTTAAGAACTTTTATTGAAGTGAAAACTTCTTTAGACGTGTTGCGCGATTTTGTATTGGAATAAATTTATATATTCAAATTATCGTCACGTTAAATAAATATATTATATATAAAATCAGGGGCGTCAATTGGGTAGGGCTGGGGGGGCATTGGCCCCCCCCCCAAGGATCTGATACTATCAAAACATCGATTCAATAAAACCATCCAATCGTGATACACTATAAAAATTTCAATGCACTGCTATTTTGTAAATTCATCTAATTTTTAGAAGATTTACTTAGCTAATACCGCATTCACAGCGACATAGCAAATTAGTAGATAGTATATTAATTTTTGGGAAAAGGAGACGGTGTAGAAATCAAAGATTTTTATTTACAATGGTGTTTATAGCGTAAAGTATTAAATTTAAAAAAAAATTGATTTTTGGTAAGGCTAGATATCAAATTAGTTGCAAGCTTTCAAAATAAAAAGTGTTTACAGCACAGACTTAAATTACATCTACTAATTTGCTATGCCGCTGTAAATGCGGTATAATATACCAATTTTATCGCATACTATTAATTGAAATATATCAGATAATATAATTATTACGTTACATATTATTTTGGCCCGACTAAAGTACAGTTCACAGCAATATTCAAACCGTTATCGTTCTTTGTATCAAGGACTAGAGCGCCACCGATACGAAAGGCGGTCGTATTGCTTCTAATCTTCTTATGAAATCAGTTTTATAAACAAAACACGATCGTTCTTCCAAAAACGCCGTGGGTGCGTATTTTGACAAAATTCTATCGTACTATAAGGTGCGCGGCATCACCGCTTTTAGAAGACCGATTGTGTTTTGTTTATAAAATATTCGTATCTGAGCCAGAGGAAACTGGGCTCCTCGAGAGTTCATAGTGCAGTATTTAACATTCAAATTTCTATTGTTATTGACCATTGGTAATTTGTATAAACTTAAAAGTAAGTACATGCAGGAGAACACAACCTAATTATACCCCACTTATTTGGAGAACCCTGACTGTTTGGCCTTGTTTTTTATCTATATCATATTGTACAAACTTTACAAGACTGCTTTTAAAACAATAAATTAAAAACAATTCTAAAATGTAATAGTATATTACATATCTAGAGTTGTAAATATCATTTTACATGCGAGGGAAAATTTTACGCACAAGACGCGTAGCGTCGAGTGCAGTATCTTCACGAGCATGGAAAATGCTTTACAACTCGAGATTTGTTATATACTTTTTCTACGACTTTGATTTAATGCCCAAACGCATATAATTACTTGAAAAAATGAACTCCTAATTATAAATTAAATGCAAATAGTTTACAAATTGTGGTAGGCTTTGCATTATTCTGTGTCAAAATGAATTGAAATATTTAATTTTTAAAAATCAAATTTTTCTTTAAATAAAAATTTTTCTTTTTATTAAAAGCGTGCTGTAATATATATATATATGTATATATATATATATATATATATATATATGTATATATATATATATATATATATATATATGTATATATATATATATGTATATATATATATATATATATATATATATATATATATATATATATATATATGAAAATCCATTACCGCACGCTTTTTTTTTACTTACCGCACGCTATTTGAAATAATCAATTTACATGTCATGGATAGTGTGATGTAATTTATAATATACTGTGATAGGAGTAGAAAAAATCCTATAACATATCAAAAGTTTTCTTGATAGTTGTGCTAATTTTTATAAAATGAATGAAAATAATTACGGGAGTAATTTAAATTTATTGGGTTATTTCCAGTGATTTTATAATAGTGAATGTTTTATAATGGACAAGCATTATTTTCTAACGACACGAACAAATATTTAAGTTATGTAAGTATTTTTAAAGTATGTTATGAAAACTTGCTCACAAATTCTTTTCGCTATATGGACTATAATTTTTAATTCATATTATAGTAAAAATTATATGTTTGGTTGGTTATAATAAAATCCAAAATGTATCCTAAACGTCAGTCTTTGCTCATTTTTTTTATACAGTCACAGGGAGGGAGAAACTATTATTTTTTTGTGGTAGGTTTTTCTTATAGATTTAAAAGAAGCTCGCAATAATTGTACAATTTTGAATCAAATGAAAAATTTACGCACGTTTATGGGTAGTAAGCTGACCAGACGTCCCACGCTGCGTGGAAATGTCACACATTTGATTGCGTTGTCCCACGGAGAAATCTGTCCCACGAAGCGTCCCACGAAACAAATATTTTCACCACATTTGCCTGCACTATCGAAATAATCAAAAAACCTTATATAGTACAGTAGATAGTACAGTTACTAGTAGATAGTACAGTTAGTACGTAGATAGTACAGTTTGCGCAATATCTTAGTCAAAACAATGGCTTCACAGTTTTTTCTTGCAGTTTGTATAATGTTATGTATATGTTGATTTAACCATATTCAGAGAACAAACCAGTGCAATATTTTTTACTAAAATAGTGTTTTAACTATAATTTTCTTAGAAATACTAAACTCAGTTATTTCACTTCAATAATATACATATCTTTTAATGTCTAACAGATCTACCTCAGCGAAAAGGTTTCTTTGTTTATAGAAACATCTCCCCGGTGTATATACGAGAGATCGAAAGTATATTATGAAAAATAAAATACAAAATATTTTACTTAAAAAGACGCAGTTTTGCGTATAAATTCATAAAAATTTAAATTTTTAAACCAGAGTTTACAATTTTCGTTTATTCGAGCACTCATTTCAATCCTTTGAAATAATATTCAAAAATTAAAATGTTCATAATTTGAATATCGTTCTTACTCGTAAGAGTAACATTTTTGTTTTTTCGATTTTACTCCTTTGGAGTAGATTACATTTTTCCTGTTCTTTCATTCGATTTGCAAAAGAAGAAAATTTGTCACTCTACGTCATCCCTTATATTTATTTTTCTAACAATACATGAATAATTGAACGAATCACTTGAAGCATTTTACGTTGGAAAGCATCAAATTTGACGCAAAAATAAATGTTTTGAGTATTTGAAAGAAAATATTTATTTCAATTTAAAAGCAAGAATGATATTTTATTATTTTCACTCCTGTATGTGGGAGTGTTATATTTTTTTTAAGCTACGCACTCTGAAAGAAGAAAGTAAAGGAGTGATATAAGTAGCGTTTCAAAGTCTGTTTAAAACACACTTTAACTAGGTAGCTCAAAAGTAAAATTATTATTTTCTAATTTCTAATTTTTTTTTCTCAATAAAGAACAAACAAAGCAAACAGCAAAAAACTTGATAAATGGTATAGATTTGCAAAAGATAGAACGAGAGGTATACTGTATACCTCTTATACTTACAGAATACAGAAAAGATATTAATTATTTAGTAAAATTAAAATATTTTGTTTTAATTGTTTTGCAGTCTTTACTTGTGTAACAAAAGTTTTAAGCTACTATAAAAGGTAAATTTATACTAATTTTTAAAATTATATTTAAAAAGTTCTCCTGCAAATCAAGACGGATAGAAAACGTTTACGTAAATTCTTATACTATAATAAAATTGGACTATCCTTTTATAAAAAAATCAAAATATAACGACGCAAAAGTTTATTGTATTACCAGTCGGAGTGAATTTGCAAATTAACAGTGGACATTATGATATTAAAAGTCATATAGATACAGATAAACATAAAAGAGCGTTGCTATAAGCCGCCAGCTCCAGTAGCTTGAACAAGTTTTGTTGTTATTTTGTTTTCTTGTTGTTATTTAACATTGACAAAAAGTTAGTTGCTAATTGCGCTGATAACACGAACACCAATTTTAGTGGTGTCACGTCAAGGGGTGAAAATTTAAAAACAAGCTAAACTCGAATTTGAACCAGAGTGTATTGGGTATTGGATTCGCAGCCCATATTCTAAATAATGCAATAAGAAATGCTGCTGATTTAAATGGCAGGGTTAAAAAAATTTGGATATTTTACTGTCTTTACTGGAGACGTTGAAGGAGTTCTATGGCAAAAGTAATGTCGAACATAACCAACTTATTGGATACAGTGAAACTCGCTGGCTGGCGGTAATGCCAGCACTAGAAAGAAATTTGAAAATGTACGAACCACTGCAAGCACATTTCCTAACGGTTGAAAAATGTCCAATTAAAATAAAAGAATTTTTTGAAGAATAAAATAGTAAAGGAAAGCATTAAATAGTAAATTTATGCACAATCTAGTTACCACGTTTTCACCGTCTCACTTTCTCGCAATAGAAATTCTATTTAGCTAGTATTTGGAAGAATGTTTGCATTTTATCCCGCATTTTAACGATTTGGCTCTGCTCAGTTTAGGGTAGACATAACTCTTTCGCTCTGAGACAAATAAAGGAAAACAAACAAAAAAACGATTCGACATAAGAGGAGTCACGTAGGGATTGCAATCCCGTGGTGTTTTATGGATCCTGGGACTATGTGACTCAAAAATTTTAAATCCCGGGATGCCCGGGATCTAAAACATCGTATAGAAAAACCATCCTTTTATCGCTTTAATTATAACTACTTTAATTAAAACGCTTTAATTAAAACTACTTTCTTGATGCTTAAACAATGCAGAGATGATACCACTAAATTAAACAATGCAGAGATGATACATTTTAACAAATGAAGGGCTTTTCGATGAAACAACACCAGAAGACTAGCAGAGTAACCAATGTAGCTCAAAAGCATTTTATTTTTATTTCTAAGTCGATGCATTTAAATGCTTTTTCATAATTTCTCTCTAAAAAGTACACTTTGCTTTAATTGTCCAGCGTTGCGAAAGCTGTCAATATCAAAGCAGTTTAGATAAGTTCATATCGTAACCGCTGTCAATTACTTATCGTAACTGCTGAAGTTTTGGCCTCAAATTTTCTTTTTTAAATCAAAGTACGCGAGTGATTCCTGTCAAACAAACTATTTCAGTTCATTGTTCAACTTCCTTGTAAATTGATTCAGAGCAGAAACAGAAACAAAACACAAATGGAAGATCCTAATTTACTACTTTTTAGAGAGAAATTATGAAAAGCACTGTTCGTAACTCGTGGAGAAAGTAAGTTATTTCAGAATTGGTGAATTGTTTGCACTCGCTATCGCTCGTGCACAAACTTTCACCAATGCTGAAATAACTTACTTTCTCCACTTGTTACGAAATGTACTATTTCATAATTTCTCTCTAAAAAGTACACTTTGCTTTAATTGTCCAGCGTTGCGAAAGCTGTCAATATCAAAGCAGTTTAGATAAGTTCATATCGTAACCGTTGTCAATTACTTATCGTAACTGCTGAAGTTTTGGCCTCAAATTTTCTTTTTTAAATCAAAGTACGCGAGTGATTCCTGTCAAACAAACTATTTCAGTTCATTGTTCAACTTCCTTGTAAATTGATTCAGAGCAGAAACAGAAACAAAACACAAATGGAAGATCCTAATTTACTACTTTTTAGAGAGAAATTATGAAAAGCACTGTTCGTAACTCGTGGAGAAAGTAAGTTATTTCAGAATTGGTGAATTGTTTACACTCGCTATCGCTCGTGCACAAACTTTCACCAATGCTGAAATAACTTACTTTCTCCACTTGTTACGAAATGTACTATTAAATATGTGTGTGTATAAAAACGTGTATGTTATGTTTTACGAAAAAAATCTTTTTATGTCATTTAAATTCTCGCCCCCCCCCCCCCCCCCCCCCAAGATTTTGGTGAAATGACGCCACTGTATAAAATACAAATATTCGGACGTAAGTCGTAACGTTTCAAATTGTAATATGGGTATAGCGTTCGACTGAGGTTCTATAAGTCGAGAGTTCATTTTCTGGAGTGGGGTTATTGTTTTTTTTTAATTGATAATGATTGATAATTTTTTGATCGATAATACTGTTTTTAAAGTTATTGCTACTGTCTTTTTCCGTTTCGTTCAAATAATTATCATTTCGATATTAACAAGAAAACTAATTATTTTTTGGCAGGAAGTGCTAAACATAATAAAATATTGCCTTTCCCATCATTATTTTCCATAATTTCATTCCCGTGAAATAAAATAAGGAAAATAAAAACTACTATTTGAGTATCAATTTCTCTTTAAATATGAGTTGACACCTTCATCACAAAAGATTGATTTAAACACAGTTTAAGGCTGCGGACGATTTAAAGTATTTAAATTTATCGATAGTGTAGTTTTTTAAGGTTATTGCTATTCTCTTTTAGCATAGTGTGACGTCGATACAAGGTAAAATTTAGAATGAATTCAGGGGCTTTACGACATCTCAATATTTTCTTCAGTTTTTAAAAGAAATGTGTGTGGCTATTCTATTCTGTTTTTTACACTTTTTGTTGTTGTTTTCTTTTTTCATGTTTTTCTATTTTCTGTTGGTGATTGTTGTACCATTTTTTAAGTGAAAACTTCTTAAGGCGCGTTGTGCGATTTTGTATGGGGAAAAATATATTCGAGTCATGTCATGACCACGCTAAATAAATATTAAACATAAAATAAATATTAAAAGAGAGTGAGATAAATTGTAATATTTTGTTATTTTCTTATTTCTTATTCTCATTTTCTTGATTTTTAATTTGTTTTTTTTGTCTTTTTTATTAAATTTGATTTTTTTTTCGGTGTGGTGTGTAAATGTGGTATAATAAGTGTGGTGTGTAAATGTGGTAAAGATGTGGTTGTATTTTTAAGTAAAATAAAAAAAGGTTGTGTTTGTCATATTTTATTTGTGTGTTTTTCTTTATACTTTTTAATAAAGAAAACGCAATTGATAGCAGGGCTGCAAACCGGTTTTTGAAAACCAAAACCAGAAAACCACACCAACTTAGCAAAACCAAAACCATAACCACATTCTAAAAATGATCAAACCCGAAACCAAGACCATAACCGAAACCAAATTTTAAAAACCGTCAAACTAAAACCGAATCCAAAACCAAATTTTAAAATAAACGAAACCAAAATCAAATCTAAAAATTTAGTCAAGTCAAGTCAAATAACATTGTTCAAAAAATAAGATAACAATAAAATGCAACAACAAATACTGTCGTGCTAAACACAGAGGGTAACTTACTTTTTATAAAGTCCTAGGACGTTAAAGTTCAACTTTTTGAGCAAAATTTATAACTCATTTCTTTTTATTTTAATAAATTTCCAGTATGAAATAAAATTTTGTATTTATCTCAAACGAAAAGTGTTTTTAAAGGTACTCACTAGTAAACAACTAGCGCGTACTATAAAGTTTCATAGTGAATTCTTTTCTACCTGTTCGGTACAAGTTCCAACACAGAATTAACGAAATTTGTGTTCTTTTGTAAAAAAAGCAATACAAAAAAAACAAATTTGGATAATTCGGAGTCGGAACTTGTACCGAACAAGTAGAAAAGAATTCACTATCACTTTTCGTTCTAGATAAATAAATAACTTTTAAATTATTTTATTTGAATAGTGATAAATAAAATAGTAAGCCAACCAGGGTAGCAAGTTCGTATAGTCATATCTTGAAATGCTCTAGGCACTACGCGGAAATGAAACACCTTCCCCTGGGTATGTAATGTAACATAAAATAACTCAACGTTTTTTACTGAGCATTGGCACTGTTTGTTGACAAATATTGTAATTTTTAATTAATTCTCTGGCGAATTTAATTTTTGGTTTTGAAGTGCGGTAAAATCACTTTATACTATAGTAATTGGTTTTTGTTTATGGTTTTTGTATATAGTTGCAAGTTTCCTTTTTGATTTTACATTAAAAAACTATTTTTCAAAATACAAAACAAACATATTTTTATTTTATTTTAAATAAATATTTTAATCTAACTTCTAAAAAACAGTTTTAATTTTCTTATTTCTCTTACACGTGTTTCAATCTTTCGATCATCCTCAGAGAGAAAATATTTGCAACTAAATCTAAAAATTCCTTCCTTGACGAAAAATTACTTCTCTGACGAATACTTAAAAAAAATGTTTAGCTATAAAATAAAACGGAAACCAAAACCAAATTTTGACGTTTAGAAAAACCAAAACCAAAACATGTTGCATAGTTAATAGTTATTTTCCATACCGAAACCGAAACCAAGATTTATTATCTAGAAAAACCAAAACCATAATTGGCCATTGAGAAAAGCCAAAAACCAAACCATGGTACCAGTCCACAATTCCTGGCCCCTCAATTTGACATTTTTTTCTGGGAGATTATGCTTAAACAAGATAAAAATGTTCCAGCAGTACCTCCCCCAAAAATGTCATCGGGCTTCAAGATACAACCATTATAAAACTAACATTTTCATACAAAATTACTATAATTGTACAAGACGATAAAATTGCACTTTATCTTCAAGAGCGATTTTAGCATATAAGCATCGAGAAGATAAAGAAATTTTATCGTCGTGTGGAATACAACATTTTTTCTATAGCATTTGTTCAAGAAGACAAAAATTGAAGAAAAATCAATGATAAATGTAATTTAAAAGTGTCAGGAAAAAATAGTTTCACGAAAAAATGAGTATAGGTAGCTTTGATAAATTTTGAATTTTATAAATAAACAAACAAATCAATTTTTTTTGTTCAGCAAAATACTTAAATCAAAATACTTTATCTACCCTTGGTGTTAAAGTACTACTTCATCTACCCTTGATGGTAAAGTGCAACTTTTCCCTCTAATTTTAGTTGATAAAAGCACGTTTTAACAGTTGCTATAGAAAAAAGATATTTTTTTATGATATGACTTCAAACATTACTCATTGTTTTCACTAAAACCATCTTAATTTTGTATGTTTTATATAAAAATGAAATAAAACACTTACCTGATATAGACAAAACACTTTTTTATACATATAATTAATTTCATATTTTTAACATATAACAATTTTAATTTTAAAAATCACCAACCGTTTATTGCATGTTTTCTGTATGTACACAAAAAATTCTTATAAGATCTTTAATGACGTCTATATAATAGCTATTTATGTATTAAGAGCATAAAGTATGTCTTTTCCGCTTGAAAGGGAAATTGTTGCTCGAGGCGTTAGCCGAGAGAAACAATTGCTCGAAAGCAAAAAAGATACTTTATGCCTGAATTGCATACAAGATTTTTTGTACGAGTAAGATTCTGTACTATTTGCATAAATAAAAATGACAATTCAACTCACTAAATAAAGTTTCGATAAGGTCCAATAAAAACGCTTTATTTACTATTTTTTAACAAATCAAAACGAATTGTTTCGATTATTTTTCTCTGGTAGGAAGGAACAGCGAATATTTTCGGCCTACTTAATATATTAATTTAAAACAAAAATTCACATACAAAATTATGTGAAAATGCAATTTGCAAATAGTAAAAATGTCCGTTTTCATTCATAAATGAATAATGATTGCATGTTTATGTTTATTTGTCAAAAATAAATTACAAATTTATAACATTTATGCGCCTACTAAGATGCAATAATATTTTATTATGTATGATTATGTTGTATGAAATAGAATAATAGCAATAAGATTGACAAATTGATTGAAGGTCTGTAATCAATAGAAAATATTTAAAACAAAGAAAATTATGACTAAAATAAAAGTTAAGATGCAGAAGAAAGGAAACTTAAAATAATTTTTTTTAAATCTTTCCCTTTGCATTTCACTTTTAATTTTCCGAAAAAATGAAAGTGAAAAATGAATTTAAACGCAGCTGAAATTTTAAAACAAATATATTTTTAAGCCTAAAATAAATTAAATCCAAAATAATACGTCTATCCACTCCGCAAGCAAAGCATAAACTAAATAGAGAATATTAAAATTTAAATTTCTTATTTCGTTTGTTGTTTCGTTTATTTTTTTTAGTCGTTTAATTTTTTTATATTAATTTTTTATATTCTCTTTTTTCCTTACCGCATTTTCCCCTTTCCTTAGGAATGGCTACGCTTTTTCGTTTCTTCTGTATTATATATCTGATATACGGAAAATCGAACCAAAAAGTATTTTCTTGTTTCATCGTGACGCCTCTCAGAAGAACAGGCGCAACTATTTGGTTAGATGGTAGCACTGAAGGTATAAGTTTTTGTTTTGTTTCGTAGTATTGAGTTAAGTAAAATTAATGTTTAGTGTACTTGTTTTTTATTTGTTCATAATTATAAATTAAATATATTCATAGTTTCTTAACCCTGGAGCGAGATGAAGATCGAAAAACCTCTGGGCTTCTTCCCCATTCTATACTGTTATCTGTTTTTTTTAACCGTTGTGGTTTTGTTTTGTGTTTGTTTTAATTCTCAAGGCAGTACCCTAAATCGAGAATTATGTAGCTAAACGCCACCCAACTCTCAGCTTAAGTCGTCCAATGACTGCCTGTTCCTACACCTACCTGTTCTTTCATATGTTCGGTCTGAAGTAATTAGGTATAGCGGTGGCCTTTTCAATGTTCCCTTTTAGTCTTATTTTTAATGGACAATCTCTTATCTATCGATGTTCGGCGGATACTTAAATGTAGGAATACTAATGTGTAGGAACAGGCAGTCATTGGACGACTTAAGCTGAGAGTTGGGTGGCGTTTAGCTACATAATTCTCGATTTAGGGTACTGCCTTGAGAATTAAGACAAACACAAAACAAAACCACAACGATTAAAAAAAACAAAGGTAACGCAATTCATTTTACACGAACAGATAAAAGTATAGAATGGGAGAAGAAGCCCAGAGGTTTTTCGATCTTCATCTCGCTCCAGGGTTAAGAAAATATGAACATATTTAATTTATAATTATGAACAAATAAAAAACAAGTACACTAAACATTAATTTTACTTAACTTAATACTACGAAACAAAACAAAAACTCATACCTTCAGTGCTGCCATCTATCTAAATAGTTGCGGCTATTCTTCTGAGAGGCGTCACGATGAAACAAGAAAATACATTTTGGTTCGATTTTCTGTATATATGGATTTTATTTTGTATGTATATACGATATGAATAAGTGTTTATTTATTATAATTGTTAAACAGAGTTTAGAACGATCCTTGAAAATGAAAGCTTAGCTTTCGAAATCGATCGGTTGTAATAAACATATAGATATCAAAAAAGTGTGTTTTAACTAAACCAATAACAATTATTAGTATATTACATATCTAGAGTTGTAAACAGCATTTTACATGCGAGGGAAAATTTTGCGCACGAGACGCGTAGCGTCGAGTGCAGTATCTTCACGAGCATGGAAAATGCTTTACAACTCGAGATTTGTTATATACTTTTCCTACGACTTTGTTTTAATGCCCAAACGCATATAATTACTTGAAAAAATGAACTCCTAATTATAAATTTTTTTTTTTTTTTTTTTTTTTTCTTTATTTTAGTCAAAGTTTAAATTGTACAATTTAAGTTCTATATTATGTTATGGTATATTATATCTAAAGAGCACTGGCTCAAATAAGATTATAATTTAGTTAAATTTTATTTATGAAATTTGAGTTTAATTATTCGTTCATTAATTCAGTTATCTACTTATTCTTAAAAAATTAGATGCAAAACAAAAAGAGAGAGAAAAAAAAATAATTATTAATAATTATTATTATAATTATTATTATCATTTGATCATTTAAGTGCTATTTAAATTATTTCAAAATTGTAAAATTTTTTATTTCTTGAAGTTATTTTCAAAACATTAGGAAATTTATTTTAAATTAATTATTATAAAATTATTATTCATTAACTGATATAGTTGTTTACTTATTTACATTTCTTTGTAGTACAGAGAGAAGACTAAACTATTTTCAGTTATCACTATCACACAAAGGTACACCACCCTCGAAACATCAAATTATTTATTGACCTCTTTCTTCCTTCAAGATTTATTGGCATTATTGAAGTTTTCCTTTCAAGAGTTATTGGCATTACTGCAAGTCAGTTCTAAACATAAAATCTTTTAATTCTTTTTTGAACGAGGATATTATTTGAATTTGTTTGATTGACTCGGGTAGTTTATTAAATAAATTCAGTCCATAACAAAAAAGCGAGCTTGAGCCACGAACTGTTCTTGGAGCATTAATATAGAAATCATCACGTTGTCTGGTTACATAGTTGTGTAGTTGACCTACTTGAGTTATTTTGGTTAGATTTTTTAGTAAATTATGCTTGATTTTGAATACATATAGAAGTGTGTTATATGATGCGAGCATAGATATATTAAACTTATTAACATATAGTAAGTCAGATGAGGTTCTTGGTGGTAGGGATTGAATTGTTTTTATGATACGGTTTTGCAGGACTTGAAGCTCTTGCAACTTGTATTTGGGTCCTCTCGCCCAAATAATATTCATATAAGAAACATGAGGAAGAAAATGGCATTGATAAAGATCCCATTTTGCATTTTCCGACAAGCAATTGGAAGTTCTTTTGATAATAAACGATAGAGAACAGATTTTGTTTTTAATTGAATCGATGTGTAAATGCCACTTCAGTTTGTCGTCTATAATCAGACCAAGGTACTTAAACGAAGCAACACGTTCTATAGATATTCCATTTGACGACACATTAATTATGTGATCGTTTGGTTTGGGTTTCATATTAAAGATCATATATACGGTTTTCTTTAGGTTAATTTGAAGGAGGTTACACTTAAGCCAATTATCTAGCATGTCAATATCATGTTGCATCTTTTGTTCAATACCAATTAAACTATCATCTTCATACAGGATTGCAATATCATCTGCGTACAGGAATATAGTACCAAGAAAGGGTAGATAACAAATTTCGTTTATAAAAAAGTTGAATAGTATTGGTCCCAGTATGGAGCCTTGTGGAACTCCGGTTTTTACAGTTTTAACTGAACTTTTTACATTTCCGATTTGGACAAATTGTTTCCTTCCATTTAAGTAAGATTTAAAAAGCTTTAGATTATTTCCATTAATACCCATCATTGCCAGCTTTATTAGAAGAAGACAATGATTTATGCTATCAAATGCTTTTCGTAAATCGACAAACAGGGCACCTACATATCGTTTTTGGTCCAGATTACTTTGAATATAATTTACTACATTAACACAAGCTGTGGTGGTATTTGAGCCCTCCACAAAGCCAAACTGTTTTTCATTTATTACTTTGTTGTCATTTAAAAATTTTTTGAAGCGATTAAGAATGAGGGACTCACATAGTTTTGATGCTGATGGTAGAACTGAGATTGGTCGGTAGTTTTCGCATCGTAAGGAATCACCAGATTTAAAAATAGGCGTTACCTTCGAGACTTTAAGCTCTTCAGGGAACTCTCCGGTTAGTAGAATTTTGTTTACAAGTTCAGCTAGTTTTGAAGCAAGAGCATTTGAATATTTTTTTAAGACTTTCGCAGGAATATTGTCAAAACCATTTGCTGAGCTCATCTTCATCTTATTAATTGTTTCCAGGATCTCCTTTTCGTTCGTCAAGCTCATTTGAAATGGGTATAAGATATCATAAGGCAGATCAGATACATCAAACATGTTCGAGTTTGGTGGCTGTTTATCTGCCACCGCAGTAACAAAATATTGATTCATTTCATCAGCTATAATTTTAGGATTTGTTATATTTTGCCCATTTATTGCTAAACAGTTAATTAGTATCTTGTTACAATTGGACTTGTTAAAGATTATTTCGTTAACGATAGAAAAGTACTTTTTAATATTATTACGAGCGTCTGAGAATAATTTAGCATAATAAGCCTGTTTGGTTTTGCTTATAACGTAGTGTGCTTTATTTCTAAATATTTTAAATTGCTGGAGGTTATATTCATTGCCGGGAAAGGTCTTATGAAGCTTATAAAAGCGGTCCCGTTTTTTCAGTAAGATTCTGATTTCCTGTGTCAGCCATTTTTTTGATGATGTATGTTTCATTTCAATCGTTTTGGTATTTTTTTCGATAGAGTTTGATAAAACTGCAACAAATTCGGACATATTCCCTACATTTAACAATGAGGCATGTAACTCAGGGGACCATAAATTTTTGTAATCTAGAATATTTATTGAAGTTTTTGAATTATTGTTAATTACTTTTAAATTTAAATTCAATAAAAGAAGCCGATGGTCTGAGAAAGAGCAGTCGTCAACTAATAGACTGTATGAATAACTAAACTTGTCTGTTAAAATGTGATCTAGCGTTGTTGAGCTTGTATCAAGTACTCTAGTGCTGAATTCATCTGAGGTTTTGTTGAGATAAGTAAAACCAGATGAATGAACCGCATTGATATAGTTCATGGCTGGATTTGTTCCCAGTTTTCTAATATTGATATCTATGTTCACATCACCAAAGATTAAAGAGTTTTTATAAGTAGAAAGAAGATTTTCGAGGTAATCTATAAAGGTGTCGTGATTTGTATTACTCGAGGAATTATAGATTCCAAATAAGTTTAGATTTTGGTTACTAAGCCTTACTCCAAGTATGTTATTTAATGAAATAGTTTCTTGAAAAATTAGGTTTGAAGGTATTGTGTTCAAAACGTAGATACAAGTGCCACCTCCAATTTGATTGATTCTATTTGAAAAGTATGCGTTATAGTTTGGGATATTATAAAATTTCGATCTATTGTCATCCAGCCACGTTTCGGTTAATATGACAACATGAATTGGTTTTTCGAAAGATTTGATAAGCAACTCTAACATTTCTAGCTTTGATATCATACATTGTATATTTAAGTATAAAATGTTTAAATTTTCAGCTGCAAGGGATGCAAAGTCACCTTCAAAATTTCTATAATATTTGACGTCCAAATTGGCATTTAAACATTCTGGTTCAAAGGTATCCATTTTTCATACTACTGATAAACTGGCACACCTTAAATTACTTATATAATTACTGTATATCACTATGTAGCGTAATAATCTAAAATATATGGAACCGAAAGTGGAGAAAGAAAAAGTGATCAACAAAAATAATGTACCTTTGTGTGCAGTACAGCTGTCCTGTTGTAACAAAAAATATTATTTGCTGAATTAATTAATACAAATACAACTTTAATTTTAATTTACCTAAAAGTAGAGAAGAAGAAAACAGAAATATAATAAAAAAATAGCAAAAAAAAAAAATTTTACGGTATCTCAAAAAAAAAACGTAAACAGAGAACTAATTAAACAAAATAAAAGAAAACGAAACCTATTGATGTTGTGATTTTCTAATCTTATAACAAAAACAACAAGGTTGAACTAGAGAAATGAGAACTAAGGTTAATTAATTCAGATGTTTTTTTTGGTGAATTGGCTGTGTTTTTCCACTTAAACCTGCAATTATTTGTTGTACCTCGCTCATTGATGATACGGGAACAGGCGAATCGCTAGAGTTGAATTTGACCAATATTCGGCAGTTCCGGTAGTATACGTCTGTGATTTGCTTGGCTTGTTTGAGTTTCCTCAGATTGCTAAGGAGTGCGGAGAGTGGTTTCATAAGCCGATCCGTTACAAATAGTTGCGTTGTACTATCCATGTTGGATCAATTTGTTTTAAATATATAGGACCAAATCTTCTTAGTTTATTCATAAATGATGATTTGCCATCAATATTTCTAAATCGACATATTACATTTAATTTTCCTACCCCAGTTCTGTCATTATTTTTTTGCAAATAGCTGAACAAAATATTTTCATAGTTGAAAAATAGTAATCGATCTAATGATTTAAAAATATCTTCGGCCGATAACAGTGAGTTTGAGGGCACTCCAAATATAATAACATCATTTTGTAGTTCGCGTTGTTGAAAATACAGGAAGCTGTTTGTGAGATATGAAATATCCTTAGTGTTGATTTCAATGCCGGTGGTGTTTGCTTTAATTTCGGTTTGCATGAGCTTGACATTTTTGTTAATTGTGATATAGTCTTTAGTTAGATCTTTAACACATTTCTGTAGCTCACTAATGTCATTGTTAAAAGCCTTTTTTAATCCAAACATGGCGGCCATTAAGTTTTTATTTGTCGGGTTATCAATTTCAAAAACGGCATCATTGTTGTCTGATAATGATTGAGATCTCGTTTGTATCATGTTTGTAGAAAATATGTGTAATAATAGCTTGTTAGTTAATATAAATATGACACTGTTCTCACTACCAGTTAATACAGACACAAATTTGAACTTCCAAAAATGTATTTAGCTATTCAATCGCGATTATTGATATTATACTTATTATTGATATTTGAACTATTATTATTATTTGAAATATTTTGAGTTTATTTATATAAGTTTTTGACACTTTTATCACTCACTGTTGGTTGGTACAACTACAAGTTCGAACTTAATTTTAATTTTAATGAATTTAATTTGATTTTAATTTTAATTTAATTTTAATATTTTCGCCAGCTCATTTCGTGATTTCTATTCAGTCGCCATTTTACCTTTTTTGTAAAAAATAAATTAAATGCAAATAGTTTACAAATTGTCGTAGGCTTTGCATTATTCTGTGTCAAAATGAATTGAAATATTTAATTTTTAAAAATCAAAATTTTCTTTAAATAAAAATTTTTCTTTTTATTAAAAGCGTGCTGTAATATATATATGAAAATCCATTACCGCACGCTTTTTTTTACTTACCGCACGCTTTTTTTTACTTACCGCACGCTATTTGAAATAATCAATTTACATGTCATGGATAGTGTGATGTAATTTATAATATACTGTGATAGGAGTAGGAAAAATATATTAATGATATCTAGTGCTCTAAATAAATAAAAAATTAACTATGTTTATTTATTATTTAAAACTGAAATATAGTCAGTATCAGTTTTTATTAAATCATCATCCATAAATTTCAAATTATGACATCATATCAAAGTCAAATTAAGGATCAGTATGATGTCATGAAAGGATCATATAAACGATACCATGTTATGGTTATGACGAGTGTTAGTTTTATGTCAAATTTACGGAACAACAACATCACATATATATGACATTAGTGTGATGTCATATTTATGTCTTGTGTTCACTTGGATATTATCAATGCTTATTTATTTAAATATTTTATATACAATGTAATCTGTCTTCTCAGATTTAATGGGCATTGAAAATTGTATTAGGAATTCAACAGATAGAGCTGCCAATATGCGAGAACAGTAAAATATATTCACGTCGTGGTTGAATGGAGAAGGGCCAGGACAGAAACATGTATGGTGTTATGCCCATGTATTGAATCTAGTCAACAGATACCAATAGTTCGGTACTTAAGGGATAACTCTATTTCAATTGTTGAATTTTTGTACTATATTTTATGCAAGGGAGTCTTACCAACGAATAGATGTTTGGGAAAAACAATCGATAGAACTAGATTTAAACGGCTCAATGTTTTAGGTTAAAAAATCAAACATGATTTAGGCCCCTATAAGCAATTTAAGATATCAGGACCATATCCACGCTTAAAAGGTGGCAATTCGTATATATTTACTGTCCTCGATCATTTTTCACGATACGTTCTGATTGAACCTCTTCGCAACTCAACTGCTGAGCTTGCAATTAAATTTTTGTAAAATCGAGTTTTTAGTGTGTATGGTGTACCCGAATGTCTGGCTTCGGATAACGGCTCTTCTTTTAAATCTAACAAGTTTAAGGAATTTTTAGCAAAATACGGCGTTCATCATACATTTAACCCAATATACTCGACGCAATGCAACGCATCAGAGTGAGTAAATCGGTCCATTCTTTCAGCGATTCGTTCCTTTTTAAAAGATTCGCATCAATACTGGGATCTTCACCTCCCCAAATTTAGAACTTCATTGTGTAATGTGATACAAGATTCTACAAAATTTGCCCCCCATTTTGTAGTTTTTGGTAAGCACTTAGTATCCCATGGATCAACATTTAAGTTACTTCGTTCTGTTCCTGATTTCCAATTTGATCCATTTATTTGATATTCTTCTGATCGTTCTTCTTTACTTCAAGAGAAAGTTTTAAGCAATACGGAACCCTCAGCGAATGAATTATATTCGCACTTGCCTGAATTTTTTTTTAATTTGTAAGCAACTTATGCTCTTGTGAATTGTATAAGTTTTTTCATTGATTGCGTTTGGAGATGAGGCGTACGGACATAATAAAAAAATACATTACTGGTAATCTAGCGAAAAGTGGTAACCTCTTTAAAAAATATCGACCTTTCCTATAACACCGTACTCGAATGGGCCTAAAAAATTTCGTTTTCTATTTTCTAATGCTACATAGCTCTTTGAAACAAAGAGTAACTAGGTTTAAAGAGGAAAGATACATTTTCAAAAATATTTTTAAATTTATGAACTCAAATATTAGTCTGTGGGCTCACGCCGATTTCATGTGCTGATTACCCCATATTTTATACTTTGTGAGGCGCCTTTCCTTGACGAGTCTGAAAACTTTTGTTGTGCCACTTTTCTCGATTCGGCCACTTTTTCGTTCTGCAAGCTCCGAAAAATGCCGATTACCCGGGAGCTTGTAAATATTTTTTTAACTATGGGGGTTGGAAATTGGTTTAGAACACGAGGGTAATCTTGTCCGACAAAAATATGTCTGCTATTGTCTAGTCCGACAACCCAAACATACTAAAATGTCATTTGTCGGTCTGGACAATAGCAGACACATTTTAGTCGAACAAGCTCGTAATGTGGTAGTAAATTTACAAGATCGCGGGCAATCGGCATGTGGTCGGACTGGACAATAGCAGACACATTTCGGTCGGACAAGCTCGTAATGTGGTAGTAAATTTACAAGATCGAAGGCAATCGGCATATTTCGGAGCTTGCCGAACGAAAAAGCGGCCTATAGGGACTATAGTCCCTATAAGATTAAAAACAGATTTGTTGAAATGTTAAAATTAAAATCTGTGGCTTGCTTGAAGAAACGAGCCTTCATTTAACTCTATATCTGGGCTTCAATCATTGAGGAATATAGTGCGTCACATAATCGAGGATTATGCCACTATAGCTGGATTATTGGTAACCCCATTTTAGTTTTGTTCCATGCAAATTTTTCAAACAAATTTAATTTTTATTTCTTATTTTATTTTTATTTCCTTTAGCCTATCATGAAATTTTGGCTATGTCATATTTTATATGTGATAGGATTTATTGTTTAACAAAAAACATGTACTTTCATCCTTGTTATGGGACCTTGGTCTTAAAAGACCACTTCTTTGACTTCCTTGGCCAATCTGCGCTTTTGCCAATATGAATACCAAAGTCTCATCGTCTTCCTCGGTTTACTTGTATAAAGTACGGTACTGTAGCTAGATTCTGGTTGTAAGGAATTATTTCGTGGAATGAAATTTCGTACTAAATGAGATTGAGAATGAGAAAATAAATTCCGCATTTGTGGGATGAACTGTCAAATTATCTCGTCAACAAATTTGTATATGAAATGATATTATTATAGCTTGGAAATTTTGTATAGAAGCACAAAAATAGAGAAAAAAATGTCGAAAAAGGATTACGATAAATCAAAAAGAAATTTTAGTTGATTTGTGGCGATTTTTGCACAAGTTTCCCGAAACACATTTTTGCTGTTAAGTTTATATAAATTAGTCATTTTCTTACATTGTGTCAGTAGCAGAATAATTAGTTTAAATTAAAATTATAGTTATCTTTTAAATACATAATTAAATAATTATAGTAAATGTATATATCAAAAAATGTTGTCTACTATCAATTAAATAGCCTGTCAAGTTCAAGAAGTACAATATTCTGTAACAGTTCGTTTATGGTTTTGGAAGGTTTATCATTAAAAATTGAAATGGTTGAATGTTCTATCAACATAGTTCCATCAACATTACATGTTCCATAGACATTAAAAATTTAAATAATATCTATATACTCTATTTTTCTAATCGTTATAAGGATTTCTTCAACAACAGTTTCATCGAACGTACAATACATGAAACACAAATACATGAAATACAAAAACAAGTCAATAAACTGACAGATTGATTCCATTTTCAAACATTTGTACTAGCTTAGAACTTGTACTAAAAACGATATCTCGAAAAGAGAACGAGAATACCAATTAGTGCAATGGAATTATTTAGTGAGAAATCAAAATTCGAGAAAAAATATAATTCCATTCCACTTCATTTTTTCTCCCAGAACCACAATCGAGGTACAGTAAAAATTGGTATAAAAAAACAAAACGAATTCTTTTCTTTTCGAATTTTTGAAATTTACAATTTGCTTTTATTAAAATTTAATTAATCATTTTGAAATATCTAGTTTCGCTAGGAGTATAGGCAAGCTTAAAAATATGAACCGAGGTTGCTATTTAATTTTGTGTAAACGATTGTGTCCCGTTTAAAGTTGAAAAGGTGGCAAGTAGAGTATCCAGAACCGAAGCATTTTTTAGAACCGGTTTTTCGGAGCTAGATTTTTTCAAACCCGGGTACCCGGTTCTGGACCCGGTTCTGAAAATGTTTAAATTAAAAACTATTAAAAAATCATTATAATTTAGAAAAACGTTTTAATTTTTTTTTTTAAATCCATTTTATTTAACAAAAAATCACATTATAATTTAGAAAAACCTTTTAACTTTTTTTTAAATCCTTTTATTCAACAAAAAATCTTTGATAAATTCAATGGGAACTAAATTCATTCGAGTTTGGTTTCTAACTTGCCATTCCTGCCCAAATTATCGATCATACCTTCATGGTTGCATCAGTCGATATTAATGTTGCATCACTGCGACATAGTGCTTCCGCAGCTAACTTTATAGGTGCAAGCGTTGTCACCAAAATATTAATCATCTCCCATTCATGTTCTTCAAACGAAATTGTTTAATTGAGATCGATTAAGGATTTTAAAATGCTGTTATTTACTTTATAAAAACGTTCTAGCATAAGATGAGGGCTGTTCCATCGTGTCTTTACATCAATCATTAATTGAATTTCTTTACCAAATTCTTCTTTAATGTATTTCTGAAGAATGTCATCGTTTTCTGTAGATGATCTTAATCACTCACAAAATCTCTCAAAATTTTCATCTCCCAAAAGTGTAAAAGTTTTGTTTATTTAACATTATGCCCGTCGCATATTGCCGCTATCTCATAAGAAAGGGAATTCAGGAAAACTCGTTATGAAAATATACAATTTACATTGTGTCATTTTTATTGCAACTTATTTATTTTAATATGGAAAAAATTTCCAAATCTCGTTTTAATTCTATTTATTTATTCAAATATTTGTGAGTACATTATATTTTTTGTTATTACGTCTAGTGCATACACGAATAAATCAGAAGGTTTTCCTAACGCGTCAGTCACATACAGTTGTGCATGTGAGAAGCACGGATTCTCCAAATCTAGTCCACATACTTGCAGTAACTGTCCTTGTGCATTGTTGATCGTCATTGCAAATGCGAGTTGCACTGGAAATTAAACGTTTGAATTCAAATACCATATCTGTTGGAATCATTGGCAACACTACATCTTCCCCTTCGAATTTTCCATCTAAAATCGTAGCTTTAGTGGCATTGTTCATCATCTTTTTCACCGAAAATTTCAAAAAAATTTGTGCAATTTCAAAATATTTGGAATCACAATATGTGTCACAACAACACATAAAAACCTTTTCAGACCTAGGTTCCACAACATCATGCTTTTTAAGACGTTGATGAACGCAAATTTCTTTTTAGCTTTTTATTTTTTATATTCTTCTAAAAGAATGGAAAACTAAATCATAAATCCTTTCACATAATAATGTACGACATAGTGCAATATTTCATGATAGGATGGAGGAAACAAAAATAAAAGTAATTTGTTTTTAAATTTGCAGGAACAAAGCTAAAATTGGGCTCATATCTTCGAGCAAGCACAAAAGTTCATTCTTTAAAACAAATATAAAAAAATAAAAAAATTCCATCAAAACCTTAGTCCACCAAAACCTTAGAAGCATGTCAAAGAATATTCCATTACTAAAGCTAAGGGTGCTATCACGGATTGAAATCCGCCAGCACAACTAAAATATCACTTATCCCCTTATATCAGTGACATCTAACTGCCATTGCCAGTGGTCTACGATATCTCACGTTAACTGATTTACCAATAGCAGGTACTAAAGTACGCGCGGTTGTCACACCCATAGATCCAAAATTTTGAATTTTACATATGTTCCTGAACATATAATAAATTCATTGGTATTAATGCATTGTTACCGTTTGCAAATCACTTGGTCCTGGGGTTCCGTTTTTTAAAAATTAAAAATTAAAAATTAGCCAGTTACCTATGCACAAGTGTACACAACAACTTCCCAAAGTTTCATGATGATCGGATGAATGGTGTATTAATGCATAAGGGACAAACACACATGTCTCCAATTTTATTTATAGATAGATAGATAATACACCTGGCTTATTCACGTTTGAAAATCAACGTGATTTAAGCATGGAATATACCCTTTTAAGCATAAAAATCTGTGTAGAGCTAGTCTTCTTGATAGAAGAAAAAGAAAAAACATTGTTTTGGTTATTGGTTACATTTGCTTGTGTTGTTTTTTCAATGAATGAATGAAAAATTTGTTTAAAAAATATAGAATCGAAAAACCGGGTATTTGGCTGATGTCAGAACCGGTTTTCGGTGCCGGAAAAATTGCGGTATTTCCGGGTACCCGGGATGGGATTCTATAGTGGCAAGTCTAGGTTAACCTCTTGTCTGTTTTGCTAAAATTAGTCAAAATAACACGATTACCACATAAAATTGGCATAAAATTAACAAATCAAAAGCAATCGTCATTTTTCTATATAAAACGAAAATATGGATTCTACTTTTCGACGCTCGATCGTTGGTACGCCATCTATTATATTTTTATTTTACTTTTTTATAATTGTCAAAATTTAAATATGGTACCACTAATAAATACATTTTGTAATTGCAACTTCACTTCCGTTTTAACTTCAAAAACAAAACATAGTGGTTACTCGTTAGCAAATATAAATCAAAATAAATTAATACAAAAATACGATAAAAATAATAGTGTTTCATTGTAATTAGTTTAGCTTCACATAGTTTATATAAAAATATAAACATTTTGGTCCTTCGAAACCGTGATAGTTCAAGTTAGACACTTTATATTATTCAACATGTCTAACCTCAAAAAAATTAAAAAATTAGTGAATGGTGAACGCGATTTGTCGCAACAATTGTCAAATATAGCGGAGTATATTTCAACTTTGGATTCTGCAAATACAGGCGCAGATCTACAAGCCACATTTAGATTGGAAAAAAGTGAAAAATGCTACAATGAATTTGAAGAAATTCACAAAGAAATAATTAGTTTGGTGGATGATTCAGAAGATGCGGAAGCAAATCTGGTAGAGTATGCACAGGATTTTAATATATTTCAAAACGAATATTTTAATATAAAAAGTGAATTACAAATGTTCAGTAATCAATTAAAGCTTATTGAAAAAAGTTCAAGAGATCAAGCTAGTGCACAAAAGAGCGAGTCGGTACGACTACCGGAAGTAAAGTTACCGGAATTTAGTGGAGCATTAGAAAATTGGACAAAATTCAAGGAATGGTTCACATCGTTAATAATCAATAATAGTAACATGCAAAACATACAAAAATATTTTTATTTAGACGGATGCTTAAAACACAATGCACGTGTTTGTATTGAAAAAGTAGATATATCTGGGGATGGTTTTCTCCTAGCTTGGAACGCTTTAATAGCTCGATATGACAATCCCCGGGCAATCATTGAAAAACACATTAGTGAATTATTGAAATTAAAGTGTGTGGTTAAAGAATCAGCAGTAGATTTAAGAAAACTAACGGACGATTGTGCAGTGCATATAAATGCCTTAGAAAAACAAGGGCAAAACGTTAAAGCGTGGGATATGCAGTTAGTCTTCATAATTACACAACAACTAGATAAATATTCTAGGAGAGCTTGGGAAGCGGAAGTTAATATTAATACATTACCAACCTGGAATCAATTGCATCATTTTCTTTTAAGTCGTTGCAGAATTTTAGAATGTGTGGAAAATGATAAAAATCAACAATTTGTTCAAAATAAAGCAAGTTCCAATATAGTTAAATATAATAACAAATCTTTCGTTACAGAAACAACCAATTTAAACAGATGTCTGCTATGCGATGAATACCATTTCATAAATCATTGTCAACATTTTTTGAACCTTACGCCACAAGAGCGGCACGTACAAATACGGAAACATAAATTATGTCTTAATTGCTTACGACCAAATCATGGCGTCGTAGATTGTCAGTCATTCAACGCATGCAGAACTTGTCATCGCAAACATTACTCTTTATTGCATATGAATTCAATGTTTACAAACAACAGCGGCAGTAATCATACTTATAACCCAAATAGAATCAATAGACATCCTAATCAACATTTAAAACGGGATTCAAGGTATACTTCAAATCAACAACAAAATATATTGAAACCAGTTCAACCAAATGATAATGTTGATAAAGTACTGAAAATAGTAACCAGTGTTTATGCAATATAGCAAAACAAAATTGCGATTCTCAACAACCAACAGAAGTTAGAGAAAGAGATGAGGAGTGTGATCAAAATCAAACTACTTCACTTACATGCCATGCCGAAAAGTGTACATCCAGTGCAAGTAAAGGAGTATTGCTGTCAACAGCATTAATTTTATGAGCAGGCTATGAAGGTAAATTTCATTTATGTAGAGCTCTGTTGGATTCAGCATCTCAAAATAATTTCATTTCTCAAAATTTAGCCGATAAGCTTAAATTAAGTAGCATAAGTAATATTCAAATGTCAGTTTCTGGGTTAAATAATAATGTTACGAAAATTAATAATAGATTGTCAACTTTCATTAAGTCAAGAGTAGATAAATTTAAACATTCATTAGAATTTTTGGTAGCACCCAATATAACGAATTTTTTGCTAAATAATTATGTAGATATTTCTAGATGGTCAATTCCAACAAATATTGATTTGGCTTATTACACTTTTAACAAGCCAGATAAAATAGACTTATTAATTGGAGCAGAGTTGTTTTTTACCATTTTAATGCACGATCGAATTGAACTAGCCCCACACCTACCTATCTTACAGAGAACTAAATTAGGATGGATAGTTAGTGGTAGATTTGTTGTTAGTTTACCCAAATGTCTCGAAGATTCACAAATTAGCAGATTTCCTGATAGCAATTGCGATGCTATAAATTTGTTTTTATCATCTCAATACGACAACACTTTTGATAATGGATTAGACGAACAGTTAACAAAATTTTTTTATCAAGAACAATTTATAGAAAATGACAAACCAAAATTCTCTTTAGAGGAAAAATCCTGCGAAGAACACTTTTGTAAAACATATAGACGAAACAAAGAAGGTCGCTACGTAGTTAGTTTACATTTTAAGGACAAAATTCACAAAATCGGTAGCTCAAGGTCAGTGGCACTTAAAAGATTTAATTTCTAATAGTAATCAAATTAAATAAAAATTCAGCATTTAGAAACGCTTATGTTCAATATATGCGTGAATATGAAAAGCTAGGCCTTATGAAGTTATGTGAAATAGGAGAATTAGATAAAAATGAATACTTTCTTCCACATCACGCAGTTGTTAAACCAACCAGCACTACTTCTAGACTTCGAATAGTATATGACGCTTCAGCAAAAACATCAAATAATATCTCATTAAATGAATGCCTTATGGTCGGTCCTGTAATTCAGGAAGAATTATTCAATATGGTTTTACGTTTCAGAAAATATCTATATGTCTTCACAGCAGATATAGAAAAAATGTATAGGATGGTTTTGGTAGATCCTAAATACACTAGTTATCAAAAAATATTTTGGAGAGAGCATGAAAATGAACCTTTAAGAGAATACAAATTACAAACCGTCACGTTTGGGACATCGTCAGCGCCATACTTAGCGACAAAGGTATTGTAACAAATAGCCATAGACTTAGGAAATCAATATCCATTAGCAAAAAAGGTAGTCTTATCTGACTTTTATGTTGATGATGTTTTAAGTGGTTCAAATGATATAGAGAATGGTAAAGAAATAATTAAACAGCTCAATAAAATGCTGAAAGACGCTGGTATGAATTTACGAAAACGGAGCACGAAGAAACCAGAACTTTTAGAAAATATACCTAGTTGTGATATAGAAACCAAATCTGATAAAGTCAATCAAACAATAAAAGCATTAGGAATTTCATGGGTGCCTACCACTGATAAATTTAGTTTCAGTCTTCAAACTTTTTCATTGGAAAATAGTGCCATAACCAAACGATCTGTTTTAGCAAATGTATCAAAAATATTTGATCCATTGGGGCTTCTTGCGCCTACAATCATAGTAGCTAAATTATTAATTCAAAAATTATGGCTGTTAAAAATTGGTTGGGATGAACTAATACCAAACAGTGTTAGAAAAGAATACATAGATTATTATAGCAAGTTAGAGTGTTTAAACGACATTAAATTAGATAGATGCATAATACCTGATGCTTCACATGTATTGGAGTTGCACGGTTTTGCCGATGCATCGAGTTTCGCATATGGTGCTTGTCTCTATGTGAAAAGTATTAATAGTATAACCAACGAGGTTACAATACACCTGTTGTGCAGCAAGTAAAGGGTTGCACCATTAAAGAACATTACGATACCTAAATTAGAACTAAACGCAGCTCTGTTATTAGTTAGATTAACTCAAAGAGTTAAAAAATTATTGGATTTAAACTTTAGTAAGACTGTGCTTTGGTCCGATTCTAGTATTAGTCTTTCTTGGATAAAACTTAGGCCAAATCAACTTAAAATGTATGTAGCCAACCGAGTTTCAGAAATTCAAGATCTTACTCATAAAATGGAATGGCGACATGTCGAAAGCAAATATAATCCTGCTGATTTAGTATCACATGGTGTAATGCCAAATCAATTACAATCAATGACAAGTTGGTAGCATGGTCCTCCTTTTTTGAAGGAGGACGAATCGAAATGGCCTTCAAAATTTAAGGGTATTAAATTTGAGAACTTACCCGATTTAAAATTGGAAAAAAACAGTCACATTGACACATTGTTCATTAGAATATCTAATAGATATTCATAAGTTTAGTTCTTTTATACGATTAAGTAGAGTTATAGCTTACGTTTTTAGATTTATACATAATGTTAAATGCAACCGCCTTAAACGTTTTGGTAATTTGCAATCATTTGAAATTTTAGAAGCAAGAAAAATTCTTCTCAAGATGGTGCAAACTATCGAATTCAAATCTGATATACATAGTTTAGAATCGAAAAAATCTTTATCAAACAAAAGTAAATTAAACTCTTTGACGCCGTTTCTTGATGATGACGGACTGCTAAGAGTAGGTGGAAGACTCGACAATAGTTGTGGAGGTCTACACCAAAACGCTACATTTCCATTTTCTTTAAAAAATAAATTGTGTACTTAGATCGGCTCCAATTTCTGAATTCGATCGAAAAGTCAAAAATTTATCTATGCTTAAATTAGAACTGTTTTTCCCCTTTGTAGAATAGACCTTGCTTTAGACATAATGTAATCAATGTAATGACATAGACAAATTTTCTTGAACTGCGTTGGAAAAATGTAATAATGGAAATGTAGCGTTTTGGTGTGGACCTCCTCAGCTCTCTTTCTTATGATGTTAAACATCAATACCTCTTGCCTAAACATCATCTAACCGATTTAATCATACGTCATCACCATGTTGAAAATTTACATTGTGGTGTAGAACTCACTTTAGCTTCAGTGCGAGAAACTTACTGGCCTCTTAGTGGAAAAAATACGGCAAAGAAAATTATTAGGCAGTGCATAACCTATTTTCGTAACAAACCACGTCAACTTCAACAAATAAAGGGCAATCTCACAGAGGGAAGAGTAGAAAAATGTAGACCTTTTAATATAACGGGTTTGGATTTTTGTGGTCCATTTAATGTTAAATATAGAAACCAAAGGAAAGACACCTTTCACAAGGTTTATGTATGTATATTTGTGTGTTTCTCTGTAAAGGCTATACATTTAGAAGTAGTCGAAGATTTAACAAGCGCCTCGTTTATCGCTTGTTTAAAACGTTTTCTAGCTCGACGAGGAAAAGTAGCTACTATATGGTGTGACAATGGTAGCAATTTCGTAGGTGCACGAAATGAATTAAATAAAACATATGAAATGTTAAAACATGGTTAAAATATGGTAATCGAAAATTTTTTGTTGAATCAGTCTATAGATTGGAGAATGATTCCTCCTCGGTCTCCTCATTTTGGAGGTTTATGGGAGGCCAATGTAAAGATATTTAAAAAACACTTTAAGAAAATTGTCGGTAGTACAACTCTTACTTTAGAACAAATATATACAATTGTAGTGCAAATAGAGGGGTTATGAATTCCCGACCATTAACAGTTTTGTCAGCTGATCCTCATGATCCTGCACCTTTAACACCAGGTCATTTTTTGACAGGTGGACCAATCACTAGTATTCTCGAAGCAGACATTACTAATTTGCCTTCCAATCGTCTAAAATATTGGAAAATTACCACGCAAATGATCCAACATTTTTGGAAACGATTTGCTAGGGAATATATACATACGTTACAACAACGTAAAAAATGGAAATCTGCGTGCGATAATTTACAGGAAAACGACATTGTCTTAGTACATGACGACCATTTACCACCAACCCAGTGGTTATTAGGTAGAGTGATTGCGACTAGTAAAGATAAAGATGACAGTGTACGTGTTGCTATAGTTCGAACAAAAAATGATACTGCAAAACGTGCAATTCAAAAGTTAGCAAAATTACCTATCAAATAATCGGTGTTGTGATAAAATATCACATGAAAAAATCCCACATGAAATAATATCACGTCGAAAATATCACAGCGAAAAAATCACACTATACGAAAATATCACATCACAAAAATATCACATCACGAAAATATCACATCCCAAAATCACACACGAGAAAATAACACATCCTAAAATCACACGCGAGAAAATATCACATCCTAAAATCACGCGCGGAAAAATATCACATCCTAAAATCACACGAGAAAAATATCATCCTAAAATCAAACGCGTAAAAATATCGCTTTCTTGAGGCTCGTCTCCACTAACCGCACTGAACGTTTGCTAAAACCGGGCATTCACATGCAACAGAAACAGAATTTCATACAAATTTGACAATAAAAAATTCTGTTGTTGTAAAATTTGTATGAAATTCTGTTTCTGTTTTATGTGAATTTCACCTTAACGTTTGCAAACATAGATTTGTTTAGTGGAGACACGAAACATGAGCACGAACAAAAATTTGCTAACATTTGTTAGCTTACTGAATAATATAGAAAACATGTTTTTGCATGTTTGTGCTTCATAATATGAAGTGAAGACAAAAATCTGTCTCAACTTCATATTATTTAGGAACTAGATATGTCATGCATATATTGATCTGTCATGGATAATTAAATTTGATTTTAGTTTTTAAGTTAAAATTTAGAATAAAACAAAAAATACATTTTGTTAAAATATTAAAAAATTGTGCATTTGGTTTTAATAATGATTTTATCAATTTGTTTGGCAAATAAAAGCTGTCAAAGTATTTATTTTAACATTTTCGGTACTTCAACATATGTTAGCAAGCATTTGTTTTTAGAAAGGTAGTTTGGTTGATAGAGACAGATTGTTAGCAATCATTAGTAAACATTAACAAATGTTTGTTGTTTGTATTCGTGCAGTGGAGAGTACTGAGTAGATCTAATAGATCTCAGTGGAGACTAACTTAAAATCGCACGCGAAAAAAAGCGCATCCTAAAATCACAGGCATAAAAATATCACATCCTAAAATCACACGCAAAAACATATTATGAAAAACATTTTATTGTAAAAAAACAGAAGTCGGTATATAATATACAAATTTAAACGAATTCTATGCTAACAATTGTAACGACCATTGAGATTTGAGACACAATCTTTCATATGAAACCATATTTGACTTAGTAAAAACGTTTTGAACGATTTCACGTCATAGCCCTATCAAACAAATGATTCCCACTTAATTTATTTTGGATCCCAAATGATTTAAGCAATACTCATCTCAAATTTTAGATCGAAAAGATTTATAGTTTACAAGATACCGAACGGTAACAGACAGACACGCAGTATTAAAGGAATCCTAAAATAAATTAATTGCATTTTTTCACAATTATGTATTTTTATTATTTTGATATGCACCATACATGTGCAATTCTCCTTAACATTTTAATTCTTCGATCACGACTGTAATTTGTAAAAATATTTGCTATTCCTCTGCCGTAGTTATATCTCCAAAGCTAGAGATCTAAACTACGCATTTCTGCAATACTCAAAAATTGTAATATTTCTGTTTTTTTATTTTTTTAATAAAATTTTTTCCATAATATTTTTTCGCGTGTAATTTCAGGATGTGATATTTTTACGCTTGTGATTTTAGGATGTGATGATTTTTCGCGTGTGATTTTAGAATGTGATATTTTTTCGTGTGTGATTTTAGGATGTGATATTTTTTCGCGTGTGATTTTAGGATGTGAAAGAAAGAAAAGAAAGAAAGATGGCGGCGAGTGATGGTTTGATTAAAGTTTGTGAGAATGAAAATTGCAATAAACAAATTAAAAAAGATAAAACAAAATTTTTAATATGTGAATTAAGTTGTAAGAGAGTGTTTTGCTTATATTGTACATGTTTACCAGTTAAAAAAGCAGAAGAATATTATACAAATAAGACCAAATGGAAATGCCCTACCTGCGTCAAAAATGTTAGAACAATAATAGACAACGAAAACTCAAACATTTCTGGAAATTCAATGGACGTGACTAGTGATCTACCTTCAACTAGTGCAATTGTCCTACTTGAAAACTTAGTTAAAAAAGTAGACATTATATTATGTACAGAACAACAAAATATAAACAAAAAATTAAGCGCTTTGAGTGATGCCTTAACCTCAATACAAAATGAAAATAAAAAATTGCGCGCAGATGTTGACAAGATAAAAAATGACAACCATAATACTAAAAATGAAATTGATGAATTACGAAAAGAAAATAATGATACTTATAAGTTAGTCTGCGACTTATTGAGTGAAAATAATATTCTAAAGCAATCTATCTTGAAGGAAAAATTGGAAATTGCAGGAATTCCTGTAACTACAAATGAAAATCTATCAGAAATTTTCACCAGTATCTGCGAAAAACTTGAAGTCAATATGAAGATTACTGATATCAAAAAAATCTACCGCGTTAAATCTAAAGAATATGTCAATGGAATGCCGTCACCTATTATTGTGGGGTGTGTGAAATAGATAAGCTCCTCGTGCTGCACCCTGGATTACGCAAATAGTCTATTTCAACTTGGTAGCCAAACATTTCATTTCGAACTTTTGGCTGTGATACAAAAAAAAACAGAAAAAAAAATAAATATGAACCAAAATCAAAATCACAATAACAACGGTACTTTTCAGCACCATAAGACAAAAAATATTGGACCTTCAGTCCGTATTTTGCAATTGAACATTGAAGGCATAAGCAAGTCAAAAACTGAACATTTACAAAGATTATTAAAAGATTACGACATCGACGTTATAATTCTGCAAGAAACGCATGCAGCAGATGAAGCGCAACTTACCTCTAGAGGAAACATTGTTGGTTACAAATTAATTAGTGCTATTTACCATCAATCATATGGATCTGCCACGTATGTTAAGTCAGAAATCCTGAACTGCACGCACGTACTTACACAGACGGACAACGATATACATCTTATTGTTGTTGATATATCGGACACGAAAATTGTAAACGTATACAAGCCTCCAAATACAGGATGGCCAGCTGCTACTCTACCATTATTTTATCATCCAGCAATATATGCTGGTGACTTCAATAGCCATCACACTCAGTGGTCCTACTCAAATAATAATACCAATGGCGTGCAACTGACCGACTGGGCGGATGATAACAACATGTTCCTGGTATATGATGGGAAAGACTTGAAAACCTTTAGATCTGCAAGATGGCGACGTGATTACAATCCCGACCTCTGCTTTTCCACAAAAAACGAACAACGTAACCCTATTCCAATATCTAGGGCTGTCTTACAAGGTTTTCCACGCTCTCAACATCGTCCAGTAATTCTTGAGGTAGGAATCCAAATTCCACTCGTTAACTCTACTCCTCAACCTAGATGGAATTTTAACAAAGCTGATTGGGATAAATATAGGATGAAGTTGGATGCAGTGATTCGCTGGATCCAACCCATTCCTAAAAATTACGATAGATTTGTTGGAGCCATCATCTCAACTGCAAAGAAATTCATCCCAAGAGGCTTTCGTGAAGAATATATTCCTGGCTGGAGTAAAGAGAGCGATATATTATATGAGGAGTACCTTAGTAGTGGTGAGGCAGACGTGGCTGATGACTTAATATACTCACTGGACGCCGCGAGAAAACAAAAGTGGATTAACGCTGTTGAAAACATTGATTTTTCCCATTCAAGCAGGGAAGCATGGAGTCTCCTTCGGAAACTGGGTGGCTCAAACTCAATTACTCGTGCTAAGAATGAAATAAATCCAGAGGACATCGCAAATCACATAGTAAATATGTCTCGTGCTTCTATTAATCGCCTTCATAAGAGAACAATTAAACGCAAATTAAGAGAAATGAAGCGCAATTGCTCGTCTCCATCGAAGTATGCGAACTCTTTTAGTAGCGAAGAACTAGAATCAGCTCTGTCCCAAACAAAAAACGGAAAAGCAGCTGGCTACGATGGCATTTTTCCAGAATTTCTTAAGAATGCTGGAAAAAAATGTAAAACAGTGGCTAACTAAATTTTTCTCGAATGTCCTAGAAACCGGCAACCTACCAAAACATTTTAAGACTACGAAAGTGATAGCGGTATCGCACCGATATTGAATGACCAGATCCCAGTCGAACAAACTGGTTTTCGTCCCAATCGCAGTTGCACTGACCAACTGCTCGCTCTAACATCCTATATCGAAGCTGCGTATCAAAAACAACTAAAAACAGGCGCAGTATTCATCGATCTTACTGCAGCATATGACACAGTCTGGCGATTTGGGATTATATATAAGCTGTTCAATGCAATACCTTGTAGCACCATCTCGCGTTTGATTAACAACATGCTGAGTAATCGTGTATTCAAAGTTCATCTAAATAATTCCTGCAGTAGGTCTAAAATGCTTAACAATGGTTTACCACAGGGTTCCGTCCTGGCGCGATTACTTTTTAATCTGTACATCCATGACATTCCTGACACAACATCAAAGAAATTTGGTTACGCTGATAATTGGACCCTGGCCACTCAAAACAAAGACATGGGTGTTTTGGAGGATTTGCTCTCAACTGACCTAGCGATAATGAATGACTATTTTCGAACGTGGAGTTTATTTCCCAATCTAAGTAAAACCGAGAGCTCCTGTTTCCACTTAAACAACAAACTGGCAAAACACGAACTATCAGTGTTAACGGCACTGCCATTAAATACAATCAACAGCCAAAGTACCTGGGCATTACTCTCGATAGAACTCTTTCTTTTAAACTCCACCTAGAAAATACGTCACAAAAACTTAAAACGAGAAACAATATATTGCACAAACTGGCAGGCTCTACATGGGGTGCTACTCCAGCTACCCTCCGAACAACTGCTCTAAGTCTGGTTTACTCAGTGGCTGAGTATGGCGCACCAGTCTGGTTGAATAGCACACATACTCAAAAAGATGACTGCCAGCTGCATGCTACGATGCGTACTATAAGTGGTACTATCAGATCCACCCCTTTACCTTGGCTCCCTGTGTTAAGCAATATCGCTCCACCTGCACTCAGACGCTCGCATGCTCTCATGAGTGAACATAAAAAGGTAACCAACAACACCACGTTACCCTTGCTCGAATATTACGGTGACCACACTCGTTGTCGATTGAAGTCAAGAAAGCCTCCACATAAAACTGCCAGCAACCTGCTGGCAACTGATTTTAATATCTTGGATGCCTGGGACACCTCCTGGCAACATTACAACACAACTGGCCTTTCTATTACTAACCCGACTTCTACCCAACCTGGTTTCGATTTGCCACGTCATACCTGGACTACATTAAACCGAATAAGAACGAATCATGGACGTTGTGCTGATTCTTTCTACAAGTGGGGCATTTCAGAGTCCCCTAAGTGTGACTGCGGCGCTCCACAACAAACTATAAAACACATTGCAACTGTGTGTCCGATTCGACGTTACAATGGCAACATCTCAGACATCCATTTGGCAACTCCCGATGTAGTAGCATGGATAGACTCGCTCGATGTAAACATCTAATGTTCAAATGTACTGCAGAATGTTCAAATATTTTACTTTTTAATTTACTTAAAAGACACGCAATCAAATCGATTGTAAGTTCATTTAATGTGTATCCATGTATTGTTTTAGGTAGATTTCATAGAAGAGTCTACCTATTTTTAAGTTTAATTTTTTAATGTGTCACAAAAAAAAACCATACGCTAAATAAAAACCTATTATTGTACAAATACCGATGCCAATTAAAGAAAAAATTATTAATAATAAAAAAAACGTCGAGATCAAAACTGACTTTCTTAATATTTCGAGTATGCAAAGCAGAATTATATATATCAACGAGCATATGATAAAAGAATACAAATATATTCTGAAAAGAGCAAAAGATCTACGAAAAGCGAATAAAGTACAGTATGCATGGTTTAAATTTGGTAAAATTTTCATTAAACAAAATCATAGCGGACCTACGATCCGCATAAAACAACTTGAAGATCTACATGGATACTAATGAACCAATTATTGAAATACCATGCCATGCTGTAAAATACTACATAAACGACCTTAATTCTCTCAAATTTCGAAATCATAAATCTCTAAAGATATTTTACTTAAATGCAAGAAGCTTAAATAACAAAATAGAAGATCTAGAACATTTAATCAACAAAACCAATACGAATATACATATTTTAGCTGTAACAGAAACATGGTACTCAGACAAGAAAACAAATAAACAAAATATAACTGGTTATAATCGAGTTAGTGCATATCGTCCTGAGAGGATCGGTGGAGGTGTATCTATCTACATTAAGGAAGGATTATCATACAAAGAAAAAAACATCTGGAGCAACAATGATGATAGTGTCGTCCATATTGAAATTAACAACAAGAAAAAACTAGAAATTATCTGCTACTACAGAACTCCAGCCCCTGTAGAGCAAACTTATCAACAAATTTATGACAAACTGGAGGGAATACTAACAAGTTCAAGGAAAAACACAATTGTGATAGGTGATTTCAATATAGATTTAAATAAAACTGAGACAAATACAAGTTTATATCTGGATCTATTACACTCTAATAGTTACACTATCTGCAACAAGTATGCTACAACTAGACATGCATCCAACAGCAATATCGATCATGTGTTAACCAATAACTGTGGCATTAATCTCAAAATAACAAGTATGAATCACTATATCTCGGATCATGTACTGATGTTCATAGAAATTGCAGAAAATCTAAAAAAAATCAAACATTTTGAAATAGTAACAACTAAAAAAATTGATGAAAATATGATCACCAGTAAACTAAGAGATAATCCACCAGTCTACGATGTAAGATCGGATGTTGTTGATAATTACAATAATCTGATAACAAAATTAACAACGATTATCGATGAATGCACTGAACACAAGACTTTTCGGAGAAACAATCTAAGACACAAACCATGGATGGATAGGGAACTTGCTCAAACAATGGAAGCTACATTTTTTTGGTATAAAAAGTTAAAAAAAGATAGAAATAATGAGAATCTAAAGAAAGAATATCTAACATGGAAAGATAAACTGAAAGATATGAAGAATCAAAAATGGATAGCGTATAATACTAAGCAAATAAATAAGAATCTGGATGACCAGCGTAAAACTTGGGCGTGCATCCAAACAAATATTTTTGAAAAGGGCAAAGAAAACAAAAAGATGATTATAGAATTGGACAACCAAGTAATTGAAGATCCACTACTAGTAGCGGAAGCTTTCAACACACATTTTACAACAATTGTAGCAAAACTGTCATCCAAATTACCAATTGTAACTGAAGTGTTTCCCCAAACTGAGATGCCCACCAACCCGGAAAAAATACTAAATGATACTAGTGTAGAAGAAATAACATTGATTGTAAAAAATATGAAGAACACAAAATCCACAGGATACGACGGAATTATGACCTCGATAATTAAAAACAATTTAGATATTTTATCGGGTACTATAACTAAAATTATTAATCAATCACTTCAAACTGGAATATGCCCTGATCAAATAAAAATAAGTAAAGTAATTCCAATTCATAAGGCCGGAGATAAAATGGATGTATGTAACTACCGACCAATATCCCTACTACCAATACTGTCAAAAATATTTGAAGCTGTTGTGAAAAAACGCCTCTTAAGCTATCTAGACAAACACAACATATTAAGTACTCAGCAATACGGATTTCGTCCAAAATCAAACACTGAAACGGCACTTTTTGATCTAGTTCACAAAATTCAATCATTCTGGCAACAAAAGAAGAAAGCCGGCTTAGTGTTCTACGACCTAAAGGAAGCTTTTACTACAGTAGTTATAAACAAGCTAACAACTATACTAGGAAACATTGGTATTGGTAACACTGACCTTCAATGGTTTAAGAGTTACCTCTACCACCGGAAACAATTTGTAGAAATTAATAAAGTTCGAAGTTCTCAACAACCAATAACTAGTTCTGTGCCACAAGGCAGCATCCTGGGACCCATCCTATTCCTAATATATATTAACGACATCATGCACCTCAAACTTCAGGGCATACCTTTCATGTATGCTGATGATATTGCAATTTTGTATCACGCTGAAGAAGTTACTGAACTAAAATACCAAATGGAAAAAGATCTGGAAACTTTAAGTAAATGGACAGCTTCAAGAATGCTAACTATAAACGCTAAAAAAACTAAAGCAGTGTTTCTCAAGCATGACATACGCCAAATACCTGTAATCACAATCAACAACAGCAATATAGAAACAGTAAGCTGCCCTAAATATCTAGGGGTATATCTAGACAGCAACCTTAGTTTCACAAATCATGTAGATTATATAAGACAAAAACTGCAAAAATAGCCGGTATTTTTAAAAAATTGAGTTACGTTCTACCACAAAATATGAAAAAAAAAATCTGTTCCATGCATTTTTCCATAGCCACATATTGTACTGTTTAAATATTTATGGACTTACGTTCAATTATAAAATCGATCAGATACAAATACTGCAAAATAAAGCTATTAAAAACCTATTTGGATTCAACTGGCTAGAACCAACACACAGCATCCATAGAGAAGCGAAGGTCCTACTAATTCGTCATACTCATATCAATAAAATAGTTATCCTAATACATAATGTTAAAAACAACTTTATACATACTAATACTAAACTGAGGGAAAATAACTCATTTCACAACCATAATACAAGAAACAGAAATGAAATCAGAAATGAAACTTTTAATTACACTGGGTGTCGCACCAAACCGCTTCTTTTTACCTATGTGAAAATATACAATGCAGTCAGAAACGATTATAAACTAGGTGATAAAAAAACTTTTAAAAAAGTGACTGAAAAGTTAGTACATATAAAATATTTCATTGAGATGGACAATCAAATAGAAAACCTATTCTCCGATTAAATATTCTATCTTTAAAAAAAAAACTAAGCTTTTAAAAACTTAATTTAAACTATGTAAATAAATAATTTTAACTTTAATTAAATCCTTAATAACAAGAAAAGAGTGTATATTATAAAATATTAAGTTATCTTTCTTTAAATTTTTAATTTAAAACTATAAATAAATTTATTTTTATTTTTGTTTACTTTGTGTATAGCTCTTAAAACAAATTTTGTATTGAGCATAATAAAGAAATCAAAATCAAAAAAAAATGTGATATTCTCGTGATGTGATATTTTCGTATAGTGTGATTTTTTCGCTGTTATATTTTTGACGTGATATACTTTCGTGTGGGATTTTTTCGTGTGATATTTTATCATAGAACCAAATAATCAAAACTAACTCCAAGTAATAATAACTATTTTAATACGATTTGTGAGAATTGATCGTTATAAATCTTAAATTTATGAAAATGAATGAATTTATGAATTGAAATTTTATTATGTTTATTAAATTTTATAGTTAGAATCGTTTTATTTTACATTATATTTACATTATATAAGCTTTAATTTAAGGAACAAATGTAATTAAAATTTAAACTGTTAATAGTAGAGATGTTAATAGTAATATTTGAATTTTGTAATTTTAAAGGACTTCATCCTTTCAAGGCGGGGAATATGGTACGCCATCTATTATATTTTTATTTTACTTTTTTATAATTGTCAAAATTTAAATATGGTACCACTAATAAATACATTTTGTAATTGCAACTTCACTTCCGTTTTAACTTCAAAAACAAAACATAGTGGTTACTCGTTAACAAATATAAATCAAAATAAATTAATACAAAAATACGATAAAAATAATAGTGTTTCATTGTAATTAGTTTAGCTTCACATAGTTTATATAAAAATATAAACAATCGTTTACATGTAGATTTAGGTAATTTCATGAATAGTAATATGTACGTTTGAATGGCAATATGTTTAAAAACATTTGATTTTTAATTTTGGTTTGATCTTCAGTTAATTTATGATCCCGGATATGCGATCATAACCTTTGTAATTGAAAATATAAAAGATAGAACTTTTTAAAATTTGATTTAAATTTTAAACTAAGGTTAAATAATTTTAGTTAATCGTTATTGTCATACAAATATAGCGGAGAGTCTTAAAATTATAAAACATTTTATGTGGACGCTTTGGCACAACATGATAGTCAACTTAATTGGTTCAGTATACAAATCTGAGGCATTTTAGTTTAGTACGTTTGAGACTATGATAATTTTACTCGTCATAAGTATTTAAAAAAACATAATTGATAGTTACTGTCCTGTGTTTTCTTTCCCTCTATTTGTAAAATAAAACCAAAGAAAACACCAAGCGATAAATGATCTATCGCTTGGTGTTTTCTTTGGTTTTATTTTACAAATAGAGGCAACGAAAACACAGGATAGCATACATCTACAACATTACAGATCAGTTTTATGGTATATTTCCACAAATTTATATCATAAACATAAACCCTTACGCATAATTGATAGTGTGATTATTTTGGTACAAAGTAACTATTTAGTTATTAAACGTGTGTAAACGCGCGTTTATTAAATCTTTACTTTTATGTTTAGACTGTTATTATATTCAGGATGAAACCATGGTATAACGAATATAAGGCATTCTTGACAGCTAATCGAAAATTTTGTGTGACGTCATCCGGCGTAAATATAAAGAAACAAAAAATGTTTTAATTTGAAAATTAGAGAAAACATAATTTTTACGTTATGGTTTTCCTTATTTTTTTCTTAACAATTTGTTTATTAAGTTTTCTAACTCTAAAGAACATTTTACAGGGTAGGAAATTCGACGTCCACGCCATGCTGCAGGGGTAATGAAGACGGAATTAGGTTGGTGTTTTGGAGACAAACAGAGAAAAACTGCTTAGTCTATTACGCTACATCACGGCGAATTGGCGCCTTAAAACTTCTTATAACGTTTCTTCTTATAATATTTCTCTTATTGCCTTGCATGCACCTACTGAAGCTAAGACCGTCAATATTTTCTATATAGCACTGGAGGAGGTTATGAAGTCAACACCAACAATGATAATGGTGAGAGAATGACTGAGTTTGCATTATCAAATAATTTGAGAATTGCCAGTACTTTCTTTTTGCATCGATCGATTCATAAGCAGACTTATGTTTTTAAACCGAATGGAAACTTTTGAAGTCAAATTGATCAAGTACTACCAATAGCACGTTTCTTTACGAGCGATTTGGATGTGCGTTCCTTTAGATGTGCAAATATTGGAAGTAACCTCTTCCTTGTATCTTTTAAGATAAGGTTCCACTTTCATCAATCAATTCAACGATCTTTTACTCATTAGAGTATTTAAAGTTTGTCTTTCAAAGTTCAATCATTTTCAGTGAAGTGTAAGGAACAAACTATCTTATAATAAATACGAACATTTTCTTTTTCCACCTGATTCTATCCACTACAAATTGATTTATTTTTCTGGAAATTAAAAAACCTTATGTTTTGAGTATGATTTTACACATTTGTTGAAAACTTTTGCAGGTTTTAACGTAGTTCGGCATTTAAATTTGTATATGTTTTAATAGTAAAACAAATACTAAAGTTCATTAATTAATGAATGAATTAATTTCAATCATTTCATTAACTAATAAATTAACTTATAAATCATACTAAATATATTTTTAATTTAAAAACAATAGCTTTTCTCATTGATAATAACAACAAACGTATTATATAAAACTCTGAATGACGTCAATCAAAATCAAAATGGCATCGCTGTCACTCTAATGAGAATACCTTATTTTCATTTTACCATGGGATGAAACCAAAGAAATTCGCGCAAACAAAAATCTAAAAATGACAAAAGACTACTCAACACTTATCTTACAATAACTTTATCCAAGCAAAAAAAAAATAACGCACAGCTTGAAAGAAATAGTAGATTTTTAAACAAGTGGTGAAAACGTCTCTTTTTGCGTGACTGAACGGTTTGAACGGAATAAGTTCAGGAACGCAAAAACGTTTTTACCACGTTCAGAAAACGCTATTTTTTCTACGCTTGTAAATATAAATGATAATATTTACAAATTCATCTACTAAAACCATACAAAACGACATATCTTAATTTGACTGTGTAAAAAATAAACAAGATTGGATTTTGTATATAGCATTTTTATCAGTGTAAAATAATGTTGTTATTGTGTTCGCCTAAAGATGGCATAATAACAGGCGGACACAATTATAAAGGAGCCCATCCACTTTGAAACATGTTTCAAAACTTGGTTTGTGTTTATAGAATGTTTTATAGTGTATGGTGAAGTTTGCAAACCAATTTGACGGTTTGCGAATTGGTTTTAGTAAAATCAAAACGCTTTGAAGGAAGAGTTTATTAAAATAACAATAGAAATTGACATCTATAATTATTGTAAGTTTATCATCCAAGTTTACAAACACGTTTCATAATGTATGGTAAATATGCAAACAAGTTTGTAAACCATGTTTTGAAACATGTTTCAAAGTGGATGGGCTGCATTATAACTTTATTTTATATTGGTAAAACTGCGATATATAATTGTTTATTTTTTACACAGTCAAGTTTAGATATGTCGATTTGTAAGTTTTTAGTAGATGAATTTGACAATATGAATAATGAAAATAGTTCATATATTTTCACTAAAAACTTTTACAGATATTACAGATATTTTTTTTACCGACTGGAAGTCATCCTTTAAAGTATAAATTTAAAAAGTTGTAGGTAAAGTTTCAATTAAAAACAAATAAAAATAAAATTTTTAATAAAATTTATTTATTTATTTAATAAATTTTTTTTAATTTTTTTTTGGTGGAAAGAACTCAGAGAATAAATTTTATATCTGACAGTTAATTATTGGAGGAAAAAATTATACGATATATCTGATACAAATTTTATTCTGTTGCTCCGATTTCTCCGATATAGAAAAAAAACACACTCATCTCATTATTAGTTTAATTAATTAATTACACACAATTGATATAATGATTAGTTTCGATTCGATTCGATCAAAATATTCAATCCCTTCAAAATACTGCGATATTGACAAAAATAAACACAGCAACCGAAACAACAACAGAAACAGTAAATCAAATTCAATCTCTAATATTCAATCAAATATTCAATTCTTTAAATAACCACCACCTGTAGGCGACCACCGAAACTTATTTACTTTCAGTCCTAGTGAATGAAAACATTTTCAGTCACTACTTAGAAAAAGTTTCCCTTTCACATAGGTTTTACTATATATTAAAATGACATTTTCGTAGCTTGAAGTAGAAAAAATAATTATTTTATCGTTTGGCAACTCAAAAAATCACTTTCAGAATCCATGACTTAAAATAAAATGTTTATATCTAAATTTTTTTAAAGAATCACATCACATGGATTTATATAACACAAAAATAAATCACTCAATTTTTAGTTCATTAATGACATATTTTATATACATTTGTAAATCACAAATAAAAACAGTTAATAGAATAATCCAGAATTTGGAATAACGACACTTAAGTACACATTTTATAACAATTCGTATGTATAACAAAAAAACTAACAAATATTTATAACTTGCCTTATTATAAAGATTATATTCAAATTCCACAATATTTTTGGAACCAGGAAATCTTCCTGCAATTCCACTAATAACAATTTCATCTTCAGGCTCATAAGTTGCTCTTCTACTATTTCCCATTATAACACCACAAATTAATTTTTTTAATTCTTTTTAATATCCTTTTTTAATTTTTAATTAATTTTTTCACTTTTCTCAATTCAAAATGAAGTAAAGCTCAACTTTCTAACAGTGGTTGAACTGCAACTAAGAATATATTCGAAATTTTCTGGCTTTTATTTAATTAAAACCAAAATTTATGGTAATTTTTTGTTTATGTATTTTCTATTTATTTCATTGTAATTAAAATGAATTTATAATATATAATATATATCTTACGAATTAAGTTTTTTATAAAAAAAAGTAGTTGAAGAAAATTAATTAAGGATAAATAAGTTTGTGCGTTTAAAGTGTTGGTTTCTAGAAAGACTAATTGATTAATGATTACCATAGCATAATCAGAAGAAAATGTAAAGTACAATCAAAAAGTAATGAGAGTGATCCATAGTTGGAAAACTTCAACTTCGACATCTTTTGATTTCGACACAATTGTGTCCATATATTAAAAAATGTGTTCAACAATCATTCAAAAACTTACAAAAAATATATGTACTAACAAATTACAAATTCAATTTATTTTGTCCAGTTTGATTTAAAACAAAAATTATTTCTATTAACCTGTTGAAAATAAATTATTATAAATATTCAAAAGTGTAAAGCACATAGGTAAAGAATTGACAATGAAAATTATTTGGGTTTGAGTCAACTGTTAATTTAAATTAATTTATTTGTGTTAGGATAATAGTATTCAAATTTATTTATTGTCAAAATATTTATTAGTTATTTGAGAGCCATTGACTTTAAAAAACTATTTTGAATTAGAACATAGAAGTATAATATTCAAATTTTTAATCTTCACCCTGATCTAGCTAGACAATCATTTTGTATTTGAAATCCATTAAATATCGTAGCAAAATTATATAAAAGCTTCAGAACTTCCTATTAAGATTACACAGGTCAACACGATTTTTGGGTCTGACTGCTACATGTTAAATTTTGGTTTCTCCTTTGACAAAAATAAGGAAAAATTTTTTTTTTCCGATTAAAGTTTGCTTTTGTAGAAACTAGAGCGATTTTTCAGTTTTTCGGCAAAAATTACTGATTTTTATATTTTTTCTACACTTCCACAGTAAATTATAATTAGAAAACATTTTTTTAGATACAAGAGTCTTTTTTATTCAAGATTTGTGATAAACAATAACATATAGATGTAAAATAACAAGAAATTAATGTCTAAAAGTGAATATCGTATCGTAATCGTATGAGCTCTCTCGTATTAAACCCCAAAAGACCAAAGCAAACTTTACGAACTAAATAAGAAATATTTAAGTGTTTTTCAATGTCTAGAATCAGAATTTAGGCATGAGAACAGAAACCCAAAAAAAAAATGTTTTTTGTTGACCAGTGTTAGGATTGAAATTCGATAGTGATATGTAGTACTGCGATTAAAATGATCTATTGTACCCCAACCCACTATTTCCTGGTGAATACCCAGTTAGAACACTTTCTCCAATGACCAATCCAACCTTCTTTTGGAATTTCAGGATATGAAGTGTTAAGTTTATGCAGGTCATGCCCGTCAATGTAATGCTCCTCCAGATACAATCTTCTCTTGTAGATCAAAGCTCCACAATCTTTGAGAAGATGGGCTGGGATCTCTTCTGCCAATAGACAACATTTAAATTCATCTCTTGACTCCACCCCAATGCTCATAAGGTGTTGTCTTAGTTTACACCTGCAAGAACCCCTGTCAGTATTCTCAGGTTGTTCCTACTCATCTTAGAGCATATTACTGCTCTCTTTTGATTAAACGATCCAATCAACTCATTGGACTGTCTTAAGCCATTGTTCCAGGTTATTTACCATTCCATCATAATTACTTTCACTCATCCTTTCGTGGGTGGCTTTTGTCCCAAATCCACGAAAGGGCTCCGGCCCACAAAAGATATTTAAGCACCTCGTCTTACCAATTTGTCGGCTTGTGTATGAGCTTAACGCATTACCTGCTGCTTGACTGTTCGAAAAAAGGGCAATTGTTGTTCTTATATTTCCTTCCTAAGCTGAAGTCTGCGCACCTTTCTATAGCACATATTTTGGAAGACCCTTGAGTAGGTGCCCATGGGTCAAAGTATTTTATCTTTGGTCCAAATACACCACCACCCACTCCTGGCCTTGCTATTTGAACCAGCCGCATACCATTTGATTACATGGATTCACTTTTTTGCACAACTGCAATGTATATTTCCTATCGAAATTGAACTGCTTAATAATTCCGTCTTTAGGAAACTCAAGTCAGGGATTCTCCCTCGAAAGACTTCCTCGATATTTAGACTTGATAATCTTTCCAATAACCTGGCTGCTACACCTCAGTATGGTTTCCCTGGCTACGCTCTTAACCTGTAAGTGGAGTGAAACAAGTCTTAACATCATCTGCATTGATTCGGTAGGACATGTTCTAATGCAAATACAGGCCAGCCTCTGCACCTTTACCAACTTTGACTTTCCAACATTAAGCTGGGCTCTTTTGCTCCACGCGACTGCTCCGTAAGTTATGGCTTCTCTCATCTATCATATTGTACATCCACCTTAGGATGCCTGGCCTGCACCCCTATGTTTAACCCGCAAGGTTTTTGCATACCATCAGCGAGCTTTTACGGCTTTGCTTACCACTGCCTCCATGTGATTTCTCCACAGGAGTCTGCTATCGAGAATTACTCCCAGATATTTAGTCTCCTGAGCAGATTCAATTATGGAACCCCTCATTATTATGGATTTCATGCTAATTTTCCTTTTCATGGTGAACGGGACAGTCGTGGTTTTACTCAGATTAAGTTTTAGTTCAACAGATGTGCACCAGGTGTCTGCCAGATTTAGTCCCCTCTGTACACAGAGTGTTTCTTCGAACATACGCTGGAAAAAGAGTTATAATATGCATAAAAAATTACATTAAATCTACGAATTTGTTAATGAGTTGGCGCTAATAAACGCCATTTATTATTCTTATAAATAAGAATTTAAGTATTAAACAAAGTTATGAATTAATAACTATATATTTACAATAATCACTTATCATTCAATTATAAATTTTGTTTGAAAATTTTATAATCCTGTTCATACTTTCATAAACACTTTTATTAAAAAATGAAGGGGCTGAAATCTCAAGCCTGAGATATCAAGACTTCGGTCTGGGTTAAGGATTTTGATATAGTTTTCGGCAAAACACTTTTATGAGGACATTGTTTTTAGTTTTAGCCAGCGATGTATATCAAACCTAAAACTCTTTGTTAAAGTACTTCTATTTTTATCTCTGTTTAGAAATTTATTACAAAACTAACACGAAACATCAATTCAATATGTTGCCCGAAAATTATAAAAGATCATAAATTAACATAATCTAGTGAAAAAATGAAATAATCAGCAAACTACTCAAAAACCTCTCCATTTAACGTTTCGAAAAAATATTACAAAATCACAAATTCATATTTCTTTCAAAATTCCAAAAATATTGTAAAAATTAAATAAAATCAAAAATTCAAACTTTTTTCAAAATATTCCAAAAATTATTCAAAAACCAAAGATTAAAACTTTTTCCAAAAATTCTAAAAATATTGCAAAAATTATAACAAAATCAAAAATTGAAACTTTTTTCAAAATTTCAAAAATTATAATAAAATCTAAAAATTAAAATTTTTCAAAATTCTAAAAATATATATAAAATTCACAAATTCAAAAATTCTATTTTTTTTTCAAAATTCTAAAAATACTGCAAAAATTATAAAACAATCGAAAGTTAAAACTTTCCAAAATTCTAAAAATGTTTCAAAAACTATAACAAATTCAAAATTTCCGTGTCCAAATTTATATCCAATTACAAAGAACTAAATTTTTTTTTCCAAAAAATTAGCTAAAAAATAAATGAAATAATTTTTTTGACGCACTTGACAATATTTTTTGACAATCTTATATGCTTATAATAATAACTTACTTATAATAATAACTTACTTATAATAATAATAATTTCATGTCCAATTATATTTCATTTCATGCAAATGGCTAATTTTATTTTTTTCTATAATCATTCTTTTGACACACTTGACATTATTTTTTTGACAAATTTATAATGCCATAATTCTCTATAATAATAATAAAATTTCATGTCATACAAATAATTAATTTTATTTTTTGCCAAAAAATGGGTAAAAAAATAAATAAAAATCTTTCTTTTGACACACTTGACAACTTTTTTTTGACAAACTTCGAATTCAATAATCTAGATTTTGGTCTCACATACCAATCCCGACCATCAAAATTTCTCCAAATTCAATGTTTCTACTCGTAATTACTTAAAATGAACGTTTTTTAAGCCAAAAATATGAAAATTTTCTATATGCGTTATGGTTTTCCATTATTCACTGTTTGTGTGCTTGTTTATTTTTAATTTTTATTTCATTAATAATAATATAAACTTCCTTATAGTAACAATTTTGAATTTGATTTTTTATTTTATTGAATATCGATTTCGACTTACGTCAACCTCAGTTCTTAAATTATTATTACCTACAATAAGGACGTTTATATTATTATTAATAAAAATAAAAATTAAAAATAAACATATTAAAAAAAGTATATTTTTAAATATTGAAAATTTGCTAGTTTTGACACACTTAATGATTTTTTGGACACACTTCCGGTACAGTTATCAAACTCATCGTGCTTTCGGATCTGCCCTTTGAGTATACCTATTTTTTAAAAAAAAAATTTGAAATCTCTCCAGCGGTTTTATAGATTTCGTAGGTAATTTCCATGAACGATGTTAAACTGATAGGTCTTTGAGACTTCGGCTGGGTTATATCTTTCTTACCAACTTTTGGAATAAATATCACTTTGCCGAACTTCCTATGCGTATTGTTGAACATTTCGTTGCAAAAAAGTGAATTGTAGCTTTGGAGCTTGACACAACATAAATATAAATCGTCCGTATAGCGAAATTATAAATCGACAATATTTTTCGACGTTTTGGTAGTTTATACTTACAAAAATATATATATATGTCTAACTTCGAGTACCAGACGAAACTCAAAGCTGAAAAGACCGAACTTGAACAAATGGTGGAACTAGATATTCGACGTCCTTCTATTTCCCCAATCTCCTCAGCGTTACACATGGTTCAGAAAAAGAAGAAGGACTGGCGACCTTGTGAAGACTATAAACAGCTTAAAGCTGCTACTGTTCCTGATAGATATCTCAGTGAACAGAAGACGTAAATATGACATCACACAGAGGTCATATATATATATATATATATATATATATATATATATATATATATATATATATATATATATATATATATATATATATATATATATATATATATATATATATATATATATATATATATATATATATATATATATATATATATATATATATATATATATATATATATATATATATATATATATATATGTGATGTAGTTGTTACGTATATTTGAAATAAAACTGACACTCGTCATGACTATAATTTGTATGATGCTGGTATCATTTATTTTATATGATGCTTTCATGACATCACACTGATCTTAAATTTGACTTTGACATGATGTCATAATTTGGACTTAAATATGACCTTATTATGATTTTGTTAAATTTCACTAGAGGTGTATCCGTTTAAAATGTATACAGTTTGAAAATTTGCGTAAAGTTACTAGTTAGTTATTGTTTCCCAGCAGGCTATAGGATAGTATGTAAGTAGTGTAGTGAGCAATAAATGACGGATAAGTATTTTTTTATTATATTTTGTTTTTTTAAGTAAAAAAGTCACAAATACGTCACAAAATAGTATATTAAGAAACTAGTTTCATAACCGACGATTTTATCGCACGCAATCTGTTTAGAAAACGACCCGCGCAGCGGGAAATTTTCTAAAGGATAAGTGCGATAAAACGTCTTGAGTGTGTTCGTAAACTCTACATTGTAGAACAATGTTAAATTTGTCATTGTAAATTTATCATTATTTGCTTACAATCAAATTGTTATTAACGTCAAAAAATATTTTTTAAATTATATATTTATTTATTTTTTTAAATATTAAAATATGATAAAATTAAAATATTAACAATTATGCTTACCAATTTCGCTTATATCAACAATACATTGAGACCTGTTGCCATTTTCATCAACAGTTTCTACAATTTGATAATTCGCCATTTTTTTTTTAATTGCTTATTGTTTTGATTAATTTCTTAACTTTTTCTCAAAATGACACTTCCAGAGGAGGTTCAAACTAGGATTGAAACTGACGCTCGTAACAATGTTAAAATAATTTATGAACGCTGAAAAGCACGTGGTTGTTGTTACAATATAGATTTAAGAACGCTATCTATATGTCATTCCTAGTGTTCGGTACATACATTCTGATAAAAAAAAATCATGATTTTTCTGTACTGAAAATAGTATAAACGCGGCCATTTCTCACGAAAAAAATCAATTTTTTTCTTGCGTTTAAATGTCAAAATATTTTGAATTTAGGTGTCAATAAAACTATTTTATTTGGTTCTTTACGCTTTTGGTTTTGTTTTATTTAGGCTTACATTTTTGTGATAACTATTCTTGATAAATTTGGTTTTGTGTTTTCGGGATAAATTTATCGTTTGTGACCAAATTAATTGTAATAAAAGTAACGTCTAAAGTTTGACTTATAAATACATTTTGTTTTTTTGACTGTTCGGTCCGGTTTGACGTAATATTCAACGAAGTGAAATTAGTAGCAAGCAACTTTGACGTTTAATAACGTGATTTTTTGTTTCATATACCTGTACCGAACACGCTCATTGTTAACAATATTGTTACAATGTAGAATTTACGAACACACTCCTTATGAAACGAGTTTTTTATACTATTTTTTCTATTTTGCATTTTTTGTCTTGAAATTTTAAAAAATGTATATTTTATTAAAAAATAGTCAATTTGAAATTTTGTTATTATTACTAATTATTTTAATTAATTAAAATATTTAACACTAATTTAGATATTCTTATTAATTTTATTTACATAATTATTCGTTTTGATGTTCACTGACGTTTGTATGATCAATATGACCAACCTTGAAAGACAAAACTTTGCGTATCGTAATGAAGGCCATTTCGATACGCATTTGGGTATCGAAATGACTTTATTTTAGACGCAAAATAGAAAAAATATGTTATATTACTATGATATCAACCTTATATCATAACAACGTCACGAATATCTCTACAGACATCACATTTAAGTTACAGTTATGTCATTATTTTTATGTCATGTTCTTACGTAAATAAGTGTGAAATAATGACATACATATGACTTATATATGACCCAGATCTTACATAAGATGTGACAGCGTGATGTCACAATGACGTAAATGTGTTTTCTGAGATCTCATCCCTAATATACAAAAGTTTTCCTTGCAACTGTAGGATGCAAAAATTTTTCCAAAATATATCTATCACCAGATCCCAATTGCACATGAGGATATCCATAAAACTGCAAAACTATAACGGCTCCTCAATTTTTCAGGGTATTTCAAAATGCTTTATCTTGTATTCTGAGCTGTGGTATGTTTTTGTTAAAATGCCGTTGAACCATATTGACTCTTTTTTTCTACTAACTCTTTTCGGGTATTATAAATGAATCTTAATATCGACGACTACAAAGCATTTAATTGTAGCTACATTTTTGAAAACTTGGGAGAAGGCAACCTTTAATTGCGATTGAAAAAAAAATATATTTTTTTTTGATTGGTAATAAATTTTATTTTCAAGGTTGTTTAGAATTGCAATGAAAGGTTTCTCTTGCTTCTTCCCAAGTTTATGAAAATGTAGTTACATGTAAATGGTTTGTAGCCGTCGATATATCTTTATATCTACGAAATGCTGCACATCGTCAAAATAGGTGTTTCAAAGCAGGTTCTGCATCTAATTTGTTTGCAATCGAAAACCAAAACTACTAAATATAAAATGTATTAGTTATCAAATTTTTTATACGTAAATAAAAATTAAATACAATCGAACGACCAATTCGAATTTTAATTAAATTTTCATTGCCATATTAACAGACAACTTATCAACGCATAGAAATGGAAAGTCAAAAAGTTCAACGATTTTATACAATATTGTTATTGATTCGTTTTGTTAGTTTTTATTGAACTTATGAAGTTGAATTCTACTGTAACAAATTTTAAAAAAACACTGCCACTTTGCTTAATAAATTTAAAATATTATTTACAATAAAAAAAGAATTTTTTGTATTCGCTAATTATGTATAATTTTTCCATTTTATTATTTTTTAAATAACAATATTAAATAAATTTGATTTATTAACTTTGGCTTACTTCGAGTTTTTTACAAATTCTTCTCCTTTTTTGATGTTTTTCTTTAATTCTGGTATAGCTTTCTCAAGCCCTTCGGTTTCATATGCAGTAAGTTTCGGTAGTCCTAAATTTTTTTCAAGTCCATTTTTCCCCAAAACAACTGGTGTTGCAAAGTAGGGAGAATCCGTAACGTTAGATGCTACATATGAACATTCAACAACATTTTGTTCACCATTTAATCCACGAAGAACAGAATTTGCAAACCGTGCACCAGCATATGCCATTGATAAAGTAGCTGAACCAGTACCAGCTTTAGCTTTTACAACTTCTGTACCTGCCTCTTGAATGCGTCCTGTTAAAGCTTTAATTTGTTCAGTAGATAAATTTGCTTTTGGTTGTATTTGAGAGAGGAGGGGAAGAATTGTGATTCCTGCATGTCCACCGATAACTGGAACTTTTACTTTGGTTGGACACTCACCAATAGCCTCTCCAACAAATGCACAAGCACGAACTACATCAAGTGATGTACAACCGAAAATTCTATTTGCATCATAAACACCAGCTTGTTTGAAAACTTCACTCGCAATCGGAACGGTTGAGTTTACTGGATTTGAAATAATGCAAAGAATTGCTTTTGGACATGCTTCTGCACATGCTTTTGATAAATTGCGGACGATTGATGCATTTGTACTGAAAAGATCGTCACGAGTCATTCCTGGTTTTCGTGGTACACCTGCGGGTATGACAACCACATCACATCCTTTAAAATAAATAAAAGAAATTAAACTTTAAAAAAAGATGTTCATTCTTATCGTTTTATACATAACTATAGTTTTTATCATTGATTCTATTTTTGACAGATATTATTGTTTTATTTTACGATTTCTATATATAATTTTCATTCTCACTTAAAAATTTGAAAATATTACAAGTTTGAAAATATTCAATGTTTTTATCATTTCATAAATGACTTAAAACACGAGAACTGACACTTTGTTACGCGTGCAAACATTTGTTTAGCTTCAACATGGTTGGTTTAAATTTCATTTTTTATAACAAAATACATAATTTAAAATGTTCAACGTTACCTATACCGTATACGACTGATATCCTTGGGCTTCTGAAAAAAGTTATTTGTTCGTTTTAATTTAATTCATGGTATCTTTAAAAAATGTCCGAAGCGTTTGTCGTATACCGTTTAAGCCGGGCATTCACATACAACAGAAACAGAATTTCATACAAATTTGACAGAAAAAAATTCGGTTTCTTTAAAATTTGTATGGAATTCTGTTTCTGTTTCTATTGTATGTGGTTTCAAGCCTTTACTTCGATAGCATTACTTTAAATGTAAAAAAAATCTCAGAATCGAAAATTTTCAAAATCTTATCCTTAAAGTTTTTGCTGTTTTTCGACGTTTTCGGGTCATAAGAAGTCTAAATAAGAAAAAAATATCTGTATGTCTGTCTCACAACCGACCGTTTATGTATGCGTCGAAAATTCGTAACGCCTGGGCCTATTTGGTGATTTAATACGAACAGCTGAAAAACTTTTGGGTTCGGCCACTGAATTTTAAGTCTACCAAAAAATTTATTTTCATTGTTTTGGTTATATAACGTTTTAGTTTGTAACCATGAATGCATACATATGCGAATGGTCTATAATTTTATGTAACACCGGCAAAAACAATCATCTGCTCAATCTCCGGCAGCACTTTTTTGTATTAAATGTTAATGAGAAAGTTGATGATTTTGAGAAACGGTTGCAAGATGTTGAAACGAATAAAGTTACTTCACAGGTGGTACAACAAATAGCAAATATTAAACTAAAACCACAATCGTATGACAGTACCATATCATTCTCATTTTCAGGTTCCAGTTCGAGACCGCAGCAGATCAAAACGTTTGAAACGCAGAAAATCGTTTAGCTGCATTAATAGTTGTGCTTAAATGAGAAGCAGCGGAAGCATTAGTCGGTGTCGGAAAACGACCGCAAAAGTTAGGCAGACATGATGATGGCACTGGAACGAAAATATGGCAGCGAACATAAAAAGGAATTATACAGGATTGAGCTAAAATGTCGCTTACGACGAAATGGAGAATCTCTTCAGGACTATTCCTCGACTGTGGAACGACTTGTTCATTTGGCACATTCTAATACTGCTCAGTATTTATGGAGAAATTGAAGATCGAGGCCTTCATTGATGGTATGCAAGATCCGGAAACCAGAATAAAAGTTATGACTACACCTAAGGCGACTTTCCATGAAACAGTCGTATACGCAATGCATTGTAAGATGGTAAAGAGGATGTGTATGCCATCTGCTGAATGCAGAAAAAAGAATATAGATGGGAACATCAGAGTAGAAGTATTGGCACACAGAGGTGGAAGCGACATCAGATGCTGGGTATGTGATGATGAGGGTCACATAGCAAGAAAGTGCAACAAAAATGGGGAAGCAGAGAGATCGTCGTCTTCTGTGAAGAGTATAGAGAAGCCCTAGGGTTCAGGAACAGCTGTAGGAAACTCCTGCGCTGGATATGTAGGAAATCGGGCCATATCTTACAGGACTTCTGGAACAGGAAGCGTGATAGAACTTTGTCTCCTATTCAACGGAAGTCCGTTGAAGGTGCAACTGTAAGGCCAAGAAGTGAGGAGAATGTTGCCTACATTTTAATTTCAAGAATTGCAGTGAATGGTGAAAGTTTTAGTATCAAAGGACAACTTGAAGGTAAAGGTTGGTTCATGACACTGGATACAGGTTCAGCTCGAGCCTCGAACATTCGTTCGCAAAGATTTGATTCGCGGCGTTTTGGAACAATCAGATGGATTAAAATTACAGAGCAGGAAAAAGAATCGCTTAAATAAAATTAGGGAACAACTGCTATCAACAAGAGGTGCTAGTGGCAGACATTATGGATAATGTCATTTTGGGGATGGACTTCACGAAGGCGAACAGATTAGTCTTCGATTTTGGACGTGGAATCCTAAAGATTAATAATGTTGAGATGCCACTATTTGTGAATGAGGCAAAGTCCATAGATATTGGCAGCGATGAGAAAATATGCAGTGCAGAGGAAAATACAGCACCGTCCAAACAGATGAAGGAGAGAAACGTCAACCGACGCAGGCGCTTAAACAAACGCCGAAATTTAAAAAGGAAACCAGTTAAGGTGCATAACGAAGTGGGAAACGTAAATATAGTGGTTTAAAAAGATTCAAACAGGGACGAATTGCTATACGGGGATACGCGGGAATAAAACATTCAAGGGGCAAAGAAAAGGAGAAGTAGTGAGAATCAAAACTCAACAAGGTGGGCCGACATAGAACAAAAATATGTCAAGCCCTTACAAAAAGATCGGAAGTAGTTCTAAACAGTCTGAGAAATAGAAAAAAAAATTTTGGATTCCACAATTGGAGAAGAGAGCTAGATCCTGTTTGGGAAGAACAGGCTTAAGTGAGGGTATTGTTACGGTTATAGAATTAGGTTCAACATAAATGATTTTATGAATCAAATCAACATAACATAATCAAATCACCGTAAAATAATCGAATATTCTAATATTTTATCAAGGCTTCTAAAAAGTGTCCTCGAATCGACGAGAATTATGCAAAATTGTATATAAGAAAAATGCCTCTTGCAAAATTAATTAGTTTTATTTTAAACCTGCGACGGTAAAGTTAAAATTATAAAGCTGATTTTTAAATTAGTTTTTGTGAAGAAAGTTTTAAGTGTTATTAAGTAGAAATATTTTGTGTATTATTTTTAACGTTGTGTAACTGGAAATTTCTACAATAAACCGTTGGAGTTTCGAAGCTGTTGGAAGAATATTCTAGTTAGGAATATTGATTGCAGCATTGTTTTCCTGCTGTTGTGGAACAATTAAGGAGTTGAATACTTAATAAAACCTGGTGTGTTTGCTTACTAACCAGTGATCGAACTCAGAGATTGGGAATTACGTTTATCGAATTGAGAGTAAGGCCAATTCAAAGGAAGGTTAGAAAAACGTAACAATACAATATGCTAAATACAAATAGAGAAGAAAATATGGGTTTGTGAACTGGACTCTGGGTAAATAAAGGACGATGCTAACTTCCTTACAATTTAATATAGCGAAGAAATTTTATTCCTTCAAAAAATAACTACCGACTGACACCATTAGCTTGTCTATAACCTCAGTACAGATGATAGCGTCCTCAAAGAACAAAAGGTAAAACGTTTAATATGAGCAAAGCGTTCAAGTTTGTTTTTTTCTTTTCCACAATGATCGTTAGTAATATTTTTTGTTAAGCCCGGTTTTGCTAGGCTATTTTTCTGTCGACAGAAATTCTGTCACAGGCCTTTTCTTCTGTATTTTAAATTTGATTATTAAAACGTGTTGTGCAATGGATGATGATTAAAAATATGCTTATTGCTGGATTTTGAAGGAGACGCGGGTATTTTCAAAAATAGCAATATGTCAAAACGATAATCAACTAACACTTTCAAAATCCCTTCAGCAACGGCTTTACCTGGTGTTATATTTTAACAAGTTTTATGTTTGATTACAATAACTAATGCATTGATATTTTATAGGGACCAATGTTACAGTACCTCATGTGTTGTTGGGTGACTGCGTTTAGTTTGACAAACTATATGTTAAAATAAACTGACCAGACGTCCCACTCTGCGTGGAAATGTCCCACAGTTCATTGCGTTGTCCCACGGAGAAATCTGTCCCACGAAACAAATATTTCTACCACATTTGCCCGCATATCGAAATAATCAAAAAAAAATTATATCCACGTAAAGTTTTCGCAAAACTATTAGTCTAAGAGCCCGTGACAGCCAGACCTTCGTTATTTTATAAAAACTGAAAGTTTCTCTGCGCATACCTCCTACTCAGAAATGAACAGTTAGCGACATATGAAGTTTACATCATCGTGACTTTGGCGGGGGAGTTATCAGAGGGGCATAAAATTCCTCCAAAGTTTCGTGAAAGTATAAAGGGTAATTTTTTATATATTCTTCGGGATACATAGAATCCTTAAAAAAATTTTAAGCTACATCAAAAATGTGTTGTTCAGATTTTGTCCTAATCTCCAGTCCCTTCTATTGACATACGAGTTAACGTGAGATATCACATACCACTGGCAATAGCAGTGAGATTTCACTAGCCAAGGTGACATCTTAGGGGTGGTGGCGGATGAAATGTATTCAGTCAACGGTAGCACCCTCAACCTTAGCTGTGAAATAATCCTTGATGATGAGACGCTGTTGCTTCCCTGAAGAAACGAGCCTTCATATAACTATGTGTGGGCTTTAATCTTCAAGAAAGACGGAGCGTTACAGGATCAAGGAATATGCAACCGGTTGGATTATTGGCAACTACAGTTTTGTTTTGTTTCAGCAAATTTTTTTAAAAATTTGCTATTTACTTTTATTTTCTCTATTCTATCAGAAAAAATATTGGCCTATGTCATATTTTGTCAGTGATAGGATTTTTTGTTTAGTTATCCATTCTTTAATCAAAAATATAAAAAAACAAAAAAAGAAAGATTTACGTCCATCAACACCTTTGAACGTATGTTGTTGTGGGACCTTGGTCTTAGAAGGTTTTTATGTGTTATTGTGACACATATTGTAATTCCTACTACACAACACATTTTATTTAAAAAAAAAATCTGTTTGGTATGTAAAAGAATGACCCATTTATGAAATTTTTTGTCGTCCCGCGCTAGATAAATTAATTTATTTTATACTGATATCTAAAACGACATTTTTCGGATTATTTATGGTACAAAAAGTTGAACTTTAACGTCCTAGGACTTTATAAAATTTTATAAAGTCCTAGGACGTTAAAGTTCAACTTTTTAAGCAAAATTTAAAACTCATTTCTATTTATTTTAATAAATTTCCAGTATGAAATAAAATTTTGTATTTACCTCAAACGAAAAGTGTCTTCAAAAACGTACTCACTAGAAATTAAACAACTAGCTCTTACTTTAAAGTTTCACTTTTCGTTCTAGATAAATAAATATTATATGTAACAGTAAAAATTATTTCTCCATTAATGAAAAATACGTTTTTTATAGAAAATTGAACGTAAAATACGATGGTCATTTTGAAAACTCATTACATTGGTGTTCAATGACTAAAAATCGATTTTAACATTTTATTTGTTAACAATTGTTAACAACAAGAATTTGTTAACAATTTTTATTGACTTTAGTTTTTTTTTTAAATAGCATCTTTTAACTTTAAAATAAAACAAACTAGAAGTTTCTATTTTTAATAAAACCGAAGCTATGCATTTTTGAAAATAAGTCTCCAAGCCAAATACCAGGAAATTTTTGAAATTTCGCTGTGTTTTCTCCGCTCTATTTTCAAAAAATTAATGACCGATCTATTTTCAAAAAAAAATCGTCGAACACGTATATCATCTTTTTCTATATTAACCCCTAAAGCCGGGCCTGTATTCACATACAACAGAAACAGAATTTCATACAAATTTGACAGGAAAAAATTCTGTTTCTTTCTGTAAAATTTGTATGGAATTCTGTATCTGTTGTATGTGGTTTCAAGCCTTAAGAAAAAAATAAACCAAATCAAAATTGTGTCGGTCAAATTTTGTCCAAATCTGTTCGATTTGTAAAAGAATCCATATATAAAAAAAACGTTGTGTCAAAACAATTATTTTCATACCGTTTGTTACCCAATTTATTTGACAAACATACAATAGGAAACTGGACTAGATTTTTTGACTAGACTAGAAACATTTGACACATAAATGGAATTATTTGAAGATTGATACATGAAATATTGTACATGAAATATGAGTGAATCCTTCAGGTACTTCGAAGTGATAGAAACAGTTGGAAAATATCATGTTAATGCCGATTAGATGTCATTTTTTAAAAAGTTGTAATTTTTAAAGAATTTTTCAAGTTCCACCAATTTTGAATAATGGGAAGTTCAAATATCGGGTTTTTGCGGTTAAAATGTTTTTTTTACATAAAAAGAAGCATTTGAGCTAAACGGAAAAGTTTTGAATTTTTTCGATGACTGATGAATAGCTTGTTGCAGATTAAATGTCGTTTTATCTGGAACAGTTGGATTGGAAAAGGTACAATCCTAGTTTATCCCTCCAAATAGATTTGCGTTTTTTTTTCAGATAAATAGAAAGATTAGGTCCTCTGCATCCTAATTATGAAAAAAAAAATTTGCGGAAATGAGGGGGTCAAAATTTATAAGGGATCAAACTTTCAATTTTACCTTGGTCCCCCCTTTGGTTTTTTTTTTTCTTTTTTTTTTATTTTTATTTATCAAAAAATTATAAAGGATCAAACTTTCAATTTTACCTTGGTCCCCCCTTTGGTTTTTTAAACTTTGAATTGATTTTTTAGATTTTTTTTTGACTCAATTTTGCGATCTTACACAATTTCGATCAGAGATAGCACCGAACCCCCCCTCAACGCGCCCCCCCACGCGTCCCCCACCCCTGCCCCCCCCCCCCCACCTCCCCCCCGCGTTTTCCGCGTCCCCTGCGCCGCGGACGCGCGAGTGGGGTGGGGCGCGTGGGGGGCGCGTGGGGGGCGCGTGGGGGGCGCGTGGGGGGCGCGTGGGGGGCGCGTGGGGGGCGCGTGGGGTGGGGGTTCGGTGCTATCTCTGATCGAAATTGTGTAAGACCGCAAAATTGAGTCAAAAAAAATTTAAAAAATCAATTCAAAGTTTAAAAAACCAAAGGGGGACCAAGGTAAAATTGAAAGTTTGATCCTTTATAACTTTTGACTCCCTCATTTCCGCAAATTTTTTTTTTCATAATTAGGATGCAGAGGACCTAATCTTTCTATTTATCTGAAAAAAAAACGCAAATCTATTTGGAGGGATAAACTAGGATAATGCCTTGGAAAATGTCAGCTCGTGTCAATAATTATTGAACTAAGCGTTTACATATTAGGCATGTTTTTTTTTAGAAATTTTGTCTTTGAAAAATTTGTTGAGTGTATCCTCATAAAAGCCTTTCAGACAACCTTCAGAACCTTGAATATCAGCACCTCGATATTTTTGGCATAGATTTAATTTTTTTTATATTTTGGAAATCAAGCAAAATTACAAGCAACTATTCAACGTATATCAACAACAAACGTAGTATTCCTTTGGAAAATGGGAACAGAAATGAAATCGATGCTTAAAATAATGAATTAAGCAAATTATTCCGACCGACAAAATCCATAAATTTAATTAGTAATTACTCATTCCGAAACGTAAATATAAGATATTGTTGAAAGATTACCAAAGAAATACTACTAGAAAAATAAAAAGTATAAAAACATTGTGTTACGTAACTGTTGCAGTTCATTATTTTTTAAAGAACATTAAATAAATTTCAGTTAATAACTTCGGTTTACTTCGGGTTTTTTACAAAATCTTCTCCCCTTTTGATATTTTTCTTCAATTCTGGCATAGCCTTTTCAAGCACTTCACATTCATATGAAGAAAGCTTGGGCATTCCTAAATTTTTTTCTACGCCACATTTTCCAAGAATAACTGGTGATGCAAAGTAGCCAGAATCAGAAACGTTAGACGCTATAAACGTACATTCAACAACATTTTCTTCACCATTTAATCCACGAAGAACGGACTTTGTAAAACGTGCACCAGCATATGCCATTGATAACGTGGCTGAGCCTGCACCAGCTTTTGCTTTTACAACTTCTGTACCTGCCTCTTGAATTCGCTCAGTTATAGCTTTTATTTGTTCAGGCGATAAACATGCTTTTGGTTGTGATTGAGTTATAAGTGGAAGAATTGATATACCAGAGTGTCCACAAATAACCGGCACTTTAACTTCAGTTGGACACACACCAATAGCTTCTCCTACAAATGTACTAGCCCGGACACTATCAAGAGTGGAACAACCGAATATTCTATTTGGATCAAATACACAAGCTTTTTTGAAGACTTCACAAGTTATCGGAATGGTTGAGTTTACAGGATTTGTAACAATGATAATAATTGCATTTGGAGAATACTGTGCACAAGCTTTTGATAAATCACGGACGATTGATGCATTGGTACCAAAGAGATCATCACGAGTCATTCCGGGTTTTCGTGGTACACCCGCGGGAATTACAACCACATCACAGCCTAGAAAATAAATAGATCTTATCTCGTTAAAAATATTTTTCAAAATTATCTCTGATGTGTATATAACTACACTTTTATTATTTAATAATTGCAGGGATAAGAACGTATTATTTTACACATTAAAATAGTACGATAAGCAACAATAACAAAGTTACAACGCGTATTATTTATCTCTGCACTCTCAATAACAATTATTGCGGCGTGCTCGAATTTCTAAGTGTTTCAGTTAAAATACTAGAAACCAGAAATCATGGTCTCCTTTGATTTACTAGGCTGATAACTTATAAGCTGGTACAAAATTGTTTTTTAGATAAACTGAAAAGTTTTACAATCTTCTTTATGTATAAATTTCGAGTCACCACAATAACTGTATGCTACTACAGCCTGTCGTTACGTAATGATAAAAATTTCATATTCTTTTGCAAAACCAAACATTAATACGTACCCTGAAGAGCCTCGCATATGGCATCCTTCTCGTACGCCTTTACACATGCAGGGGTATCAATATGAGATAAATCCGCTGCAACTCCGGGTACGTGAACGAGATCGTATAAAGATAGCTGTCCAATCATTGGATTTAGTTTTAAGAGCAATGACATTGGTTGTCCAATACCACCGGATGCACCAAGGACAGCTACTTTAAACAGTTTCTAAAGAAAAAAAACATCATATTACGTAAATATCACGAATTTTTAATTCCACAATCTTACCTGAGCAGGATTTGTGGTTGCAAATCCACGTGTCCCATTGCGAATAACAACAGTACTTAATCGAGAAAACATTTTTTTATTTAAATTATTAACCAGTTATATAATAAATTTGCAAAACTGAAGAATTTTGTTTTCTGTATCACAATTCACAGCCTACTCACAACTAAACTTTTTATTATCGATAACGATATCAAAATGACCGCTAAATAAAAGGTCGATTTGTCAAGGTTTATAATACAAATATAAGGTATACACATATTTAATTTTTATTTAATGAATTATAAAATTTGTTTTATTTCAATTTTCAAACTACCATCCAGTTGTCGTGTTAGCCAACCGTCTCATTCTTCTTGTATTCCTATCTTGATCACGTATTTTCTTTTCCATTTCGGCATCGGTTAATGTTTCTAAAAATGGTGCCCATGCATCTGCATCACTTGGTGCACGAAATGGTACTTCAACCGTTGCTAGAGGAGCTTCACTAAATGCGTAAGTTCTATGATGCCATGATAGCTGTCCACGCACAGAATATGCAATAGCGGTCACAAATTCTCCACCTAATCCCAATTCAGAACATAATTTCATTGCGAAATCTTCAGGGTTATTCTCTTTCTCAGACATATCCCATTCAATTTGATCAACAAGAGATGTGTTACCAACATGAATGTTTAACTTGATTATAACACGTTGATCACAACTTTCATCAAGAAGAACTGGTTCAAGAGGGAATGCTTCAATTTGTTGACGAATCGCCGCTGCGATAGCTGGAACAAAAGTTAATGGATTTAAATCCAAATCATCACAAAGAACCTCTGCAAATTGTTCTGGTGTTATCATGCATTCTGAAATTAGTAATTATATCAACAAAACTTTATAAAATTCGAAAACTTTGAGATAAACCTACCATTTCTATTCCATGTAAAAGTATCTCTTAACTTCTGTCCCTCGATCTCCATATCTAAACGAATTGGAACCAACATCTCGGGTTGCGCTGCATTATCAACATTTGGTGTTGGATCAGTATCATCAAAACACATTGGAAAGGTTCTCACTTTTTTATTATGAACACGATTGCGATTAATCGGCGTTGCTTGGGGTACAGCATCAAGGTGGCTTGAATTTGGCATTGTTGGAACCCATGGTGCTGCTTTTTTCGATTTCCCCTCCCTTGGTGGTGGAGGTTCTGATGTATTTACAGAAACTGCTTTATATTTTTCATCATTTCCTTCTATAATATCGTCGACTTCGGCTGATCGTAGCAAAGAAACCGAACTAGCCAAAATATGACTAGAAACGCCAGATTCAAGTAATTTTTTACGTTCGTCATTGGATAATGACCGTCGGAGCATTCCCGGATATTTTTTATACAATAATCCTCGAAATAATCGAAGATAATTTCCAACCTAAAAAAAGAGTTTCAATAGTTTTATTTTTATATATATTTAAAAACTTCAATATTATTACCTCAGAACCAACGCAAAAGAATTCTCCATTTTCTTCTAACTGAAAACTAAGTGGTTTATCTCCATAAGTTCTTAAAGCCATTTTTTACAATTTTATAAAGTTTTCTCTATTTTCGATGGCGTCTAAATATTATTGTTTGTTGACAATTTTGACAGAAAGCAAGGTATGTTTTGTAAGATTAGGTTTAATAATAAATTTAGTATTTTTATTCAAGTGTACCAAACACTTGCTGCAGATTTAAAATCATAATCTTCTTTATCTAAATAATAACAAACAAATGTCAAATTTATTAATAACTATAATGTTTAATGGAGAATAGGAATTACATTAAAAATATTATTTTACATTTCAAAATTAGTTAATTAAATTTAATATGGCTGAAAAAGAGGTAAGTGCTTATCATTTTAATAAAAATTGTAAAACAAACTTAACGTAAACTAAAAAAATAAACTTTTCGAAAGTATTTTGTCTGCGTGAGTCAAAAAATTTTATTTTGTAAAACTCCAATTGAGTTATAAGTAGTATAGCATTTAAATGTTTATATGCATACATTATTCGCTATGGGCGTGATCATCTTAACAAATCTAAAAAAAAATGATCTTATACTCGTGTTTCACGTTCTTGTTATAAGGAACATCGATCGATTGCCCATTAGAGTTTCCGGCTGTTTAAAGGTTTATCTAAAACAAATTTTATTTTGGTGTGTAGCTTAAAATGAATGATATTGCTTAAAATGAATTTATTGGTTACATGAAATCTAAAAACTTTTTCATTGGTGGTAATGTTGGCAAAGAAATATACGATGAAGATTTTTTGTACTCCTTGTGCTCCTCAAAATTTAAAAATAAGTTTTTAACTTTCAAAATTTTACACAAATAGACGACACAATAACAAATAAAAATTTAAACTGTAATTTTCAGTTTGCCTATCTATATCCATATTTTTTAAGTATATAAGCTGGAATCAAATAGTGTCATAAGTAGCAAGAAATTTCCGCTAGACAGTTTTGTAGAGTTCTTCACGCGAAGGTATATGCTATCAATGAATGCACGCATGTAATGAATTCTTTCTCTCCAGAGAATGCGTCAAGTGGTAAAATTAGTTTACTGAATTCATTTGCAGTAGTAAAATTTACCCAGTCAGCTTTGTTAAAATTGATGTGTTTTCTTCTCCGATTTTTCTCGGTTGATAGAGCGGCTTAATGTGATTATGATCGGCACATGATCAAATCCCAGTGCAGTTTCAGTACTCCATTCTGATATCGGCATGAGTGACATCTGGGGATGAATAGGAATTCCTTGTTACTCTAGAGTCTAGTCGGTTGTGGTTCACTGAGAACTTCAAAGTTGGAGCCCTCGATTTGATCTATAATATTTTCGCGTCGCGCATCGATGTTCAGGTGAGAGTGCCATAGATCGTGGTGTGCGTTCACATCTCCGAGAATAAGACAATCGTTATTATTGAGTAAATGTTCAATGTTAGGTTCATAACCTGTGTCACAGCTGCTCTCTGGTTGTATGTAAATATTGACTAGCGTTATCTCCGTGTTACCGGACTTTATTATAATACCCAATTGTTCAAGATGTACATCATTTGTTGCTGGTAGGGTGGTTGTACGGTAGATCACGCTTTTATGTATGATGAAGGCAAGGCCACCACCTCTGTCCTTGTCTATCCAGTCTTATCATTTTAAAATCGCTAATACTATCAATAATTTTAAACTTACTATTTAATTTGGTCTCTTGGAGAACCGTGACTTGAATATTATTATTGTACATAAAGTTTATTATATCATCTATCTTGTTTGTTAGACCGTTGCGGTTAAGTTGCATTATTTTCACATCATTTGGAGTATCTGAATGTGTGTTTATGCACCATGTGTTTGACTGCATGCAGTTGTTGGTTTGTTGACTAGATACTTGTCAGCAAGGTGCTATGAAGGTCGAACTACATTGCTTGTATGTATAAAGACCTGAGCACTTTTTGAGGTAACACCATTCGTTAAAACCATTGCACTGGACGGATGTTGTGTTAGCCCTAAGAATTTGTTTAAATACAGCACAGTGCCATATTTTTGCTGTTGGTCCAGGATTTGTTTTGATGCCGGTTATTAGAGAAGTGCCTGAAGCAGCGAGGCCAGTGACAGCTGCTTCCTTATCCAAAAAACGGTATGACGGCGATTGCACTTTTCATCGAAATTGTTGTGATGGTCGCAAGTTCTTTGTTCTTGGTCGAAAATTCTTTCGAGTACTTCTGGGGCGTAGACCCGACCATCTTGAGAAGCGCGACCATTAGTGGCAACCATTGGTGGCAACCATTGGTGTCCACTTTTGAAAAGTTAAATATTTGATCGGATTTGGAAACTCTAGTTTTTAGGAAATCAGGTTTAATAATCGATATGAATAATAACGGTCACAACTGCCAATACTTTGTATGCTTTTGTATACATTTGTTCGAATTAAAATAATATATGTCTCGCAAAGTATGCACTTTAGGTTTGTTTTTACAAAATTAGTAGTTTATTTTCTAAAAATTCATGGAATTTTCATATTTTTGTTCTGGAAAGTCATGGAATTTCATTTTGAAAAAAAGTGAACTCCATGCCGATACTGGTTGTTAATTGAATTTTGTGTGGCCTATGAAGATTTGCTATGTGGTTTGTTATTGATGGATAGTATGGTAAACTAATTCTTCGCGAAAATGCTTCCTTTTCTGCACAAAGTGTTGTCAAATCTTTTTCCCAACTTTTTACTTTAAAGACGTAGAATCTTATCTATAAACCACGCTCCACATCCATTAAATCCTGCAGCTTCTCTTATTAACTTTCTTCTTCAAAATCCTTTTCATCCATTAGAATGCTATTCAACCTGTGTTTGGTTTCCCAAACTTAATTTTTTCCCCTTTTTTTGATTACTTTTACATCCAAAAAAGAAAGAATTCCATTAGTTTCTTCTTCTCATTGTAAACTTCATTGTTGGGTACTGGCTATTTAACATTTGGAGGATCGATGGTAAATTTTCCTTTTTATAATAACCGCTTCAAAGGTCAAGTCAAGTTTGGTTTTGGTAATTAAGAAAACATTAAAACTCCTTCCTGAATTACGTCTGTATTTCCATTACACAACACTCCTACTAATTTCAATTATGTTTCAAAGCTAATAGATAACTCTAAAATTTACAAATGCTTAAAAGATTGATGCAATCCAATCCAACTGATTTAATATTTCGTTTTTAAACTGGAAAAATTGGTCAAATTTAATTATGCTCCAATAGAGATTTCACAAAAAAGTAAACGCTTCCATCAAATGTGGTTTTCTGAAAACTAAAACCACGCTATTTATCTCAAATATTTAATTAGAGTGATTATTATTAATAAACTAAAACTAAATGTTTATAAGAAAAGGAACGATGACATAAACACAAATCTAAATATTCGATGGTTTAATTTGTTAAACGGAGCAAATGTGAAAAATCAATACAAATTTGTAATTCAATTTCCGTAGCTACCTACCCATTAATAAAAATCTATTTTTCTTGCAGCGCGATTCAACAATGACATCGGAAGATACTGGAGCCGATATTTTAAAATATCATGACTATGTTTGTGAAGTTAGTGATTTTATTATTAAACGTATGCAAGCAACTCCAACAAATGCAATGGAATTAAATCTTAAATTACGCAACATGATAATTAAATTACGAACAAAACTAATACAAATGCGAGATCAAGTGACAAAACGTTATAAAGAAAATGAAGAAAAATTAAAACACTTTAGAAAAAATGTTACTAATCGACGTCGTGATGGGAAAGGTGTAGGCTATGCAATAGCGGGTGCACCATTTTTTAAAGATAAACAATTTTTTACTGCTCCGTCTAATTCAGATTATATCACACGAAAAACAAAATTAAACGAATTTTTTCCAATTGATTTAAAATTAATACAAAATGGTTTTTGGTCCGTTAATGATAAAATTTTATTTATTGCTGGAATAAGGGAACAAATAGTTTCATATTTAAAAATTAACTCATCTTCTGGTGTTTCACAGAGATGTGAAACTCGTAATTTTTCTGATCTCTATTCAATCGTTGAAAAAACACAATTCAAAATCAATTGGAATAATATCTCTATCGTTAGTTTAAAACACCGGCACACAGCAAATGAATGCATTGGAATTTGGGAAGAGTATTTTAAGCCACATCTATGTCGTGATCCTTGGACAACTGAAGAAGACCAACAGCTTATAGCTTCAGCTAAACGCTTTCGTTATCAAAATTGGGAAGCGATTTCAAACATTTTTAAAAATCGTTCAAAGCTTCAATGTTTTTTACGTTATCAATGTGTCCTAACTGAAACGAGTGGAGTTAAAAATACGAAATGGACTATAGACGAAGATAAGTTATTGTTGGAAGCTATAGAACGTTATAAAATTGGTAATGACATTCCGTGGACAAAAATTACAGAGCTAATACCAAATCGAACTAAAATTCAAGTTTATCATCGTTATATTTATTCGATAAAACCAACGATAAAGCATGGATCGTTTACAAAAGAGGAAGACTGTATATTAATGGCATTAGTTCAGGAATATGGATCGAATTATTCTGAAATTCCACCTGATATTTTACCTGGACGTACACAATTACAGATTCGTCATCGAATTAACAATGTATTGAAACATTCAGGAAAAACTAATTTTTGGACAGTTGAAGATGACAAAAAATTAATGGAGTTGTATAAGAAACATGGATCAAAATATTGGAGTACTATTGCGAGTGAGTTGGGTAATCATACACGACTAAGCTGTCGTACCCGTTATGTAACGATTTCAAAATTTTTAAAAAAATATCCTAATCGTCCTTTAGAACAAGCTCCAAGAAAAAAGAAAGCAATGTCAACTGATGTAAATGAAAAAAATTGGCTTGAAACATTAATTAAATTAAAAGAAAATCAAAGTAACGATGAAATCGAGGAAGAAGGAAATACAAATCTTTCTATTAAAAATAAAGAAATCTGTGGATTCTACGATCGATTAACAATAACCGGCAAAAAGTATTTCGATTTTTTTAAATATTCGTACAAGTTTAAGTATGAAAACCAATATTATCCTGTTCCAGGTGATAAAATAAATTTTCATATACTATCACATTTATTTGATATACGATCTAGTTGTGCTACAATCAAAGAAAATGAACAAAAATTTTTGCAAAATGAATTACAGTCGTTAGATATATACGACGATGGTATTGAAAGTTTTCGAAAATATGTTCTAAATAAATTTATTCCACCACCATCATGGAATACTGCACTTCTGTTACGTGGTATTTATGTATATCAGGAATATAATAAAAATTATGAAAAAGAAAAAATAAAATCTGAAGACCAAGTAAAAAAAATTCAAAGTTCAAATCATCCAGCTTTGAGTTTATTCAAAAAACGTTTAACAATGTTACTTTATTCTCAATTAATTTTATCATATAACAAACCACCGGAAAGTACCACACTTTCATCAGAAATTGTTCGATCATCTGAAATTACAACAGAGACACCAATTTTGAATTTAAATGCTGCTGAAAATAATATAGATCAAACGTTTAGTATAACTTTTATAGATGAAACAGAATTAAATAATTTTGTTTTAAATGCAAAAACCAAACTGCCAAGTGGGACAATAATTAGTGTTGATAAAATAAAGTCACCATTAGCTAAAAAAATAAAACGAAAATAAATTTTAAAATATATATTTATTGTGAATTTAATTTAATTTAGAAATACAAAACATGAGCTATATTTTAATAATAAAATGAATTGCATAACTTGAGGTATGGTTAGCGAAAAGATTAAAATTTTGGAACAAACCATTTCGGTTGAAAGGTAGTTTCAATAATTGTTTTATTTTTGTCACTATTTTCTTATATAACATATACTTTCAATCGCTAAATTCAGACAGTTAGACGAGGAAATAAAGCACTAAACCTAAGCAAATTGGCATAGTAAGATGGATCGTGATGCGGTTTTTTTGCATTCGATTCAGGAAGCTGTCAGGAAAGTTTGTAAACATAGCCACTTTTCGGCAAAAAACCTCTGGAGTACCTAGGGGCCAGGGCGGGTTATATACACCTCATCTCCTTGAGCTTTCCATAAATTCAGCTCGAAATTGATCGAAGCTCGTTACTCGGGGTTTTTTGGGGTCGCTGAAGACGAATATGATGTCCGCAATGATCCTCGAAGTACCTAAGGCCCAGGGCGGGTATGTCTAACTTATCTCCTGGAACTTTACATTAATTCAGCTCGAAATTGATCGCAGCTCGTTACTGTGGGGGTTTTGGGGCCGCTGAACACGAATATGATGTCTGCGATGACCTTCGGAGTACCTAGGGGCCAGGGCGGGTTATATACACCTCATCTCCTTTAGTTGGGGTTTTGGGGTCGCTGAACACGTATATGATGTCGGCGATGACCCTCGGAGTACCTAGGGCCCAGGTGAGGTATGTCGAACTCATCTCCTGGAACTTTCCATTAATTCAGCTCGAAATTAATCGAATCTCGTTACTCGGATGTTTTTGGGGTCGCTGAACACGAATATGATGTCGGCGATGAACTTCGGAGTACCTGGGGCCCAGGGCGGGTACGTCTCACTCATCTCCTGGAACTTTCCATTAATTCAGCTAGAAATTGGTCGAAGCTCGTTACTCGAGGGTTTCTGGGGCCGCTGAACACGAATATGATGTCTTCGATGACCTTCGGAGTACCTAGGGGCCAGGGCGGGTTATATACACCTCATCTCCTGGAAATTTCCATAAATATAGCTCGAAATTGATCAGAGCTCGTTACTCGGGGGTTTTTGGGGTCGCTGAACACGAATATGATGTTATTTATAAATTATAAAGTTAGAAATCGACAACAAAATATTAAAAATTCATATTCTGTTTTTTCATGGTTGCGTTGTTTAAAATATTTTATAAAACCATATTATTGGAAAAACCATAGCTACTACAATTTGTTATTCTTTTTACACTAGTGGAATAGACTTTTCATTTGTTATCATAGAAAAAATCTGTTATTATTAGTAAATTCAATAAAAAAACTTCTGAAACACGTGCACGATTTTACTCAACCCTGGTTAAACATTCCAATACAAACCTATTGAATCCTATTAAATCCAATATAATTTCAATAGGATTAAATCGGATTGAATTGGTTTAATAGGAAGACTTCGATCTTCCAATTAAAATTCAATCGGAATGAATGGGATTTAACAGGAAAAGAGGTTCTGTAGGATTCTAAAGGAAATTTCCAATTGAGTTTCAATCGGAAATTAAGAGATTCAATAGGAAAAAGGAACTTAGAAAAAAATTAAACAATCTTATAAATTTAACAGGATTTAATTGGAAATGATTTAATAGGAATGAATAGGATTAATCGGAATTCTGCAATGGAAATTTCCAATTAATTCCTATTTATATACATTTCCTATAGGTTCCAGTTGAAAAATAAAATAGAGATATTTAACAGGAATGAATAGGATTGTATTGGAAATAGATTTTTTGAATAGGAATCAATTGAAAATTCCCAATGCAGAATTCCGATTAATCCAATTAATTTTTTTCAATTGGTTTGAGTTGGAATGTTTAACCAGGGAACGTATATAATATCTGTGATTGTATTCTATAACTCTGTAGTATATATATTATTTGAAATCAGAAACATTACAATGTGCGCAATTAAATATTTATGTTAATGTCAAGGATTATTTTATAAGACATAGGGCCGGTTGTACAATAGCAGTTTAGCTAAAGCTTAGTAGAAACCGATAGGAGCTTAGGTTAGGTTACAAGTTAGGTTAGTTTCTTGACCGCAACTGAACCAACAAAATTGGGCGCTCAACTTGAACCCTGGCTTAAGCTCATACTTGTGACTAAACCGCAATTGTTCAACGCGTAACTGAACAGAATATCAGGTTTAGCATAATTTCAGCTTAAACCTCGGCTGAACTGCAATTGTACAACCGGCCCTTAATAGTTTAACCCAATAAACCAATTAATTAGTTTTATTAATAATTCATTACAATAATAAATACTTCATTTTAATGTTTAATTTTTAGGGCTCCGTTTTTTATACGGATCACTATTGGTGAGAGTACAACGTGTTTTTCACATTATTTCGATTATCTCGTGAACCATTAACCCGATGAACTTAAAATTTGAGGTGATTATAAAACTAACCTATCCACACAAGATGGCGGGTTAAAAAATAAATAAAGTTGTGTTCGTTTGTTTTAAAGAGGCACGAGGTAAAGCCTTTGAAAACATACATTTTTTTAGCGAGACGAGTAGGGTATCATATGAAAGGGCTTCATTTCAGCATTATTTAAAAATATATTTTGGAATTTTACACCTCACCATTTTTGGTATAATTTTGAAAAATGACGTTTTCTCGATGTTTTATTGCCCCGACTAACTCCGACCCTACTTCATCGAAAATCTTGAAATATATTTGGAATGATAGAAAAATGAGTAGGTTTTTAATGAAAAATATAGAAAAGTGGCAGATCCTCATAACTATATTTATTAAAGGGGTGGGAATGTTAAGGGGTAAAATCATCATTTAAAACCAGGTCATGTGGGGACCATCATTTAAAACCAGGTCATTTCAAAGAGCACTTGATTTTAGAAATATTGCCATTTTTTTTAGAATTTTGCAATGTATAGTTTTTGAATTGTTATCAATTAAGTGACACAAACAGTTGCCCCCCCCCCCCCCTTGCATTTCGAGCCTAATTAACAGAAAAATTTGAAAAAATTCACAGAGATAGGAAGTTTGATAAACTCTGAACGAAAATTATAGCGAACTCTCACATAATTATATTTTTGTGCTTTTAAGGGATTGGGGTGGGGAAGGGTGAAAAAAAACTTGTTTGACCCAAACGAGTGGGGTGTCATTTGAAAGAGCACCAGAAACCGTTCCCCCCCCCCTACGTTTCGACACTGATAGACTGAAAAAATTCAGAGACAGGAAATTGAAAGAGCACCAAATTTAATTAATATTGAAATAATATTGCAATATTTTGCAGAAATATTGCAATTTTTTTAGAATTTTGCCGTACACAGTTTTTGAGTTATTCTAAAAAATGTGCAAATGGAGGGATCAGTTTTTATTGTTTTGAAAATTTTTTTGGACCCAAACGAGTGGGGGTGTCATATTGATAAAAAAGTGCTATTTTAAGTGTATGTATAATAATAATAATAATATAATAATTTGACGCTGATTTATAGAACAAATATTCCCAATTTAAACCAATAAAATACTGGTTAAATCTTTCTTTAGTTAACATAAACAGCTATGGAAAAGATTTAACCTCAAGTAACATTTTTGATCACTGTAGATGTGATTGACATTTACTATTGACGTCTACAATTAAACATTTATTGTGTTATGCGTCCTTAGTCTGGCGATATAAAGTCTTTACAACATAACTTTATGTCATTTATTTTTGATATGTGTTCTTTTACATTCACGGAACCCTTGGCGAGCGAATTTTATTCGCACTTGTCCAACTTTTTTAATTAGTGATTCTTGAAAAAATAGATTAATGATTATTTTTAACTATCTTAAATTATTTTACATTAAATAATTAATTTTAAAGAAAAGGATTTCTTACCTTGTAAACTATGCAAAATCTAAATCTATTTGTAAAATTTAAGGACGCAAGAACACAACTTCTCTCTTCAAATTGAAAATATGGAGGGGGTGAAATCTCACAGCTCTGAGATATCAAAACTTCGGTGTGGGTTAAGGATTTTGATATAGTTTTTGGCCAAAAACTTTTATGAGGACATGGTTTTAGTTTTGGTCAGCGATGTATATCAAACATAACTCTTTGTTAAAGTATTTTTTTGTCACTGTTTAGAAGTTTATTACAAAACTAACACGAAACATCAATACGATGCCGGAAAATTATAACAGATCATAAATTAACATAATTTAGTGAAAAGATGATACACTCAGCAAACTACTCAAACACCTCTCCATTTAGCATTTCGAGAAAATATTACAAAATAACAAATTCATCTTTCTTTCAAAATTCCAAAAATATTGTAAAAATTAAATAAAAACAAACTTTTTTCAAAATTCCAAAAATATTCCAAAAATTAGAATAAAGTCAAATATTTAAACTTTGTCTAAATTCCAATAATTATCCAAAAATTCAAACTTTTCCAAAATTCTAAAAATATTGCAAAAATCAATTCAAAATCAAAAATTGAAACTTCTTTCAAAATTCCAAAAATTATAAAAAATCAAAAATTTAAAATTTTTCAAAATTCTAAAAATATTCCAAAAATTCTTACAAAATCAAAAATTAAAACTTTATCCAAAATTATAAAAATTTTGCAAAAATTATTACAAATTCAAAAATTTCCATGTCCAATTTCATTTCCAATTACATTTACGTCATAAAACGGCTAAAATTTTTGTTTCCTAAAAATTGGCTAAAAAATAAATGAAATCATTTTTTGTCTCACTTGACATTACTTTTTTGACAAATTTATAATGCCATAATTCTCTATAATAATAATAATAAAATTTCATGTCATACATATTATTAATAATATTTGTTCCAAAAAATTGGGTAAAAAAATAAATAAAAATCTTTCTTTTGACACACTTGACAACATTTTTTGACAAACTGATAATGTCATAATTCTCAATAATAACAATTAAATTTCATTTTAAACAAATAATTGATTTAATTTTTTTCCAAAAAATTGGGTAAAAAAATAAATAAAAATCTTTCTTTTGACACACTTGACAACATTTTTTTGACAAACTTATAATGCATTAATCTAGATTTTCGTCTCACATACCAATCCCGACCATCCAGATTTCTCCAAATTCAATGTTCCAACTCGAAATCATTTAAAAGGAACATTTTTTAAGCAAAAAATATGCATATTTCATTGTTTTGACACACTTGACGATTTTTTTGACACACTTCTGGTACAGTTATCGAACACATCGTCCTTTTGGCTCTTCCCATTGAGTGTACCTATTTTCAAAAAAAATTTCAAATCGCTTCAGCCGTTTTCTAGATTTCGTCGGTTGTGACGGACGGACGGACGGCCGACAGACAGACACACATTTTTTTGCTTTTTTAGAATCAGTAGGTTCTAAAACGTCGAGAAATGCCAAAAAAAGTGGGGGTAATTTCACTTTGAGCTCATGAATGTAATACTTAGGTCTTTCAGACCGAAGTAATTAACACTGAGCAATAAATGTTTGGAGTGACGAAAAAAAAGTAGCTGATTCGTTCAAATAAGTAATTTAAAATAAAAAGAATACCATTACGTCTATTCCTGCATTTCCCTGGGAATTGGGAATTGAGAAAAACGTGCAATAAATGAAATAAAGGAAATTTTCTAGTACGAAATTGTTATTTCCCGCGGCACGGAATACTAGTTATGAAAAAATTGCTGTAATTTATTTCTCCATTCCTATTTCACGATGTACAGGAATAGGACTACAGATGTACTCATAAAGAAAGAATAGTAGACAAAATAGTAGACCAGTGGGCATAAATAAAAGACGCCAGAATAGTACATTATGATGCTAGGACGTAAAGCTAAAGATTTTGGGCGTATGTGGAGTTTGCAAATCGAGGCGCTATCCGAGATTTGCATCTACATTAAGTCCAAAATAGCTTATGTCCGTGCATCATATACTATTTTTTATTAGCCGCAAGCAAAATATTAAAAAAAAAATGTTTATTCTAAATTAAAATTATAAATTTGCATAAATTTTGAAATAAAAATATGTGGAACACAAGTTACCTTGACATAATATTTGTTATTTTTTCCAAATTATCGTATCACTATATTTTTTTAATTAGCGTGTGGTTGTTTTTTGTGACACATTGAAAATTAAACTTAAATTAGGTAGACTCTTCTATGAAATCCACCTAAAACAAAACATGGATACACATTAAATGAACTTACAATTGATTTGATTCGTCTTTTAGTGAAAAAGTAAAAAGTAAAATATTTGAACATTGGGCAGTACATTTGAACATTAGATGTTTACATCGAGCGAGTCTATCCATGCTACTACATCCGGAGTTGCCAAATGGATGTCTGAGATGTCGCCATTGTACCCTCGAATTGGACGCACAGTTGCAATTACACTCAGGGGACTCTGAAATGCCCCACTTGTAGAAAGAATCAGCACAACGTCCATGATTCGTTCTTATTCGGTTTAGTGTTGTCCAGGTATGACGTGGCAGATCGAAACCAGGTTGGGTGGAAGTCGGGTTAGTAATAGAAAGGCCAGTTGTCTTGTGATGATGCCAGGAGGTGTCCCAGGCATCCAAGATAATAAAATTAGTTGCCAGCAGGTTGCTGACAGTTTTATGTGGAGGCTTTCTTGACTTCAATCGACAACGAGTGTGGTCACCGCAATATTCGTGCAAGGGTAACGTGATGTTATTGGTTACCTTTTTATGTTCACGCATGAGAGCATGCCAGTGTCTGAGTGCAGATGTAGCGATATTGCTTAACACAGGGAGCCAAGGAAAAGGGGTGGATCTGATAGTACCACTTATAGTACGCATCGTGCAGCTGGCAGTCAACTTTTAGAGTATGTGTGCTAGTGAGTATGTGTGCTATCACTATGAAAACATAGGGGGGCTGGGGTTCTATGGAACGAAAAGAAAGCAACTGTTCCATTCATTCGTAAGATACCAGGGAAAAAATCTTAGTATTAGAATATTAGAGCAATTCTTCTAGATTACAGAAACTTTAAAATTTCCATGGTGGGGGGGGGGGGGGGGGTGTTTAAACCCGAATTTTCTGTTCAATCATAAAAATAATAAAATATTGAATAAGTCAATATCAAACTTGTACAGTCAAAATTTGTTTTGTTATTATTAATCTAAAACAAAAAAGGTATGTAATTGCGAAAGTTCCAAAGTAAAACCCTTATTTTGAAATTCTCAAGTTGTATAATAGGAATTATAATATATATATATATTAAACATGACCTAACTTATCAAGTTGTTATTTTTATCCCTCCCACCGACTAATTATGTTCCATTTGACTCGAATATGAAGTGTATGCAGTTTTTCTGAAATCGGAAAATAATTACCCACCGCGCAGTGGCGTCGAAGATAAGAAAATTAGCAGAATAAAAGGATTTTTTATTTTTATCAGATATAATCATCTTAAAAAATAATATATCTCATAATTTTAATTTGTTTACTAAAAGTTTATTAATTTACGATTCCAACGAGCCTAAGTATGTAGAAATCGATCTTAGGAAAGCGTTTTTATCGAATTTCTTCTTCTTAAATCAAAAAAAAAAATTTCAGCGAAAATTCAGAAAAAATAAATTTTTATGTTAGATTTATACTATATTTGAGCGACCCGAATTTTATTTTGGGATACTTGCATGCGCAGCATTAAAACAAAAAAATGAAAAAAAATAAAATGAAAGGATATCGAAAAAGAAGTTATGGTTACTACGGGCTGTTTATGATCTCAAATTTGGAAAGACCACAACACCCGATGTTTCACTGTTCAACAAATTTCAAAAGGCATGGGACGATGGTAAAATTAATCGAAAAATGTTCAAAAGTGGAAAATCGGACAAAAACTTGGAAACAAAATACCAAACACCCGTGTGAAGCTCTAGTAATTTTTTGTCATGAAGAGTTGAAAAAATCACATCCACGAAGCGACTATAAAGAATTTTTGGAAGTTACACTGAGTTTTCTTGGCGAAACCGTTGAGAATTACAAATTCAAATGTCCAGGTCCGACAAGTCACGCCCGCTGGATGGCTAAGGTCATTTATCTCCTGAAGATATTTATGTTTCATAATCATTATGATATTGCAGTTGGAGATTTAAATAAAGTTCGACGTTTGCATTTTCCTGATTATGTTGTATTTAAAAATATGGTTCAAATGCATAGATGGAACAGCAGCTGCAAATCAGGATTTGGATTTCATCAAATCGGCCATCGCTTATAAAAAATTGACAAAAAAGTTTCAGAAGAAATGTTGACCAAAATTTGTTATCATCTTCACTATTTAACGGAAGAAAATATTGGCATGGCTTTTTTCGACCCAGAGATTTCGTTTGATGAAAAACGAAAAATGGTTCAACACCTTGAGGTCCCAGCACGAGACATCCCCATCGCACCCCAAACTCGCAAAAAAGATTTTGACGCAGTCAAACATATGCGACTTTTTGCTAATAAGAACATCAGTGATTTTGTCACAAAGAAAACTCAGAATTTTTTTAATCGATTTAGAATTTGTATTGACTTTTTGCTACATGGCCCATCGGAATATAATTGTTAATGATACCGCCGAACGCGATGTTAAGCTGATGACGGAATAACCCAACATTCTAACTAAAGACGAGGAAGGTACACAATACACCATTCAGGTGGTCGAAAACTACAGATCCAAATACCCATCATACAATAAATCTAATTTAATGCATTGATTTTTTTGGAAAAATGTTGCTTTTGAATAAAAATTATTACAAATTTAATCATAAAAATGATTTTTTTCTCTTCGAAAAAAAGATTGTTATAAATTAAAGGCTCGTATATGTAAGAAGAAAAATTAAGATAAAATCGCTTTCCTAAGATCGATTTCTACATACTTAGGCTCGTTGGAATGGTAAACTAGCTTTTAATAAAAAATCAAAATTATGAGGTATATTATGTTTTAAGGTGATTATATCTGATAAAAATAAAAAATCCTAATATTCTGCTAATTTTCTCATCTTCGACGCCACTGCGCGGTGGGTAATTATTTTCCGATTTCAATAAAACTGGTTACGCTTCATATTCGAGTCAAATGGAACATAATTAGTCGGTGGGAGCGAAGAAAATGACGGTTTGAAAATTGTTCATACATATCTGGTCATGCCTAATATATATACATATATATATATATATATATATATATATATATATATATATATATATATATATATATATATATATATATATATATATATATATATATATATATATATATATATATATATATATATATATATATATATATATATATATATATATATATATATATATATATATATATATATATATATATATATATATATATATATATATATATATATATATATATATATATATATATATATATATATATATATATATATATATATATATATATATATATATATATATATATATATATATATATATATATATATATATATAGTCACAGAAAAATCAATATGTGTCACTAAAGATATTGAGGAATAAAAGGAATATTAGAAGAAAAAGAGAGTAGTTCATGGGTAGGCAGTTTTTTTCAGTAACTTAATAGTACATTATTCAGAACATTCTACGTTACGGTGAGTACAAAATTTAAGTTTCATCTTTCAATTGTGAACATTTTACTATTCCATTAGTTTTTTTCAGTGTTTCGAACCAAGAAAAATTTGGGTGCGGGTTCAGGTTCGGGTTCAATACATTAAAATTTAGTGAGTTCGGGTTCGGTTCGGGTTTGGGTTCGGGTTCAAATTTGTTACAAAAAAAACCGAAAAGCAAGTCTTCAGATTAGCTAGCAATACCTAGTCAATTGCTGAAAATTATGGTCTAGACATTTTCATAAGTTGAACGCATTTGATAATCCATGATACACAAGTGTTATGAGCTGCTATAAAACGATTAATTCCCCAAGTAATCTTAACAAATTATTGAACAACGAACGAAATGCGAAAATAAAGCATTGATCTGGGCTCACGAAAGAGAGGACCATAGTGAATAGTGTCCCGCAGAGTTCTGGTCTTCGATACTAGCTGAAAGAAGTGCTTTTCGTTTGTTTTCGTTGGTAAGGATAAGTACGCCCAAAAGTCTTCTATATTTTCAACAATCACAACCTTGACTTAGTAAATAATGTGTTTTTCTTTTTTTTTCAGGAACTTTTTTACAATGTGATTCAGCACAAGAAGAATTTTTATTCAGTGTATCGTTTAGAAAATATGCAAGATCACTACATGCTCGAATTGAACAGTTCAATCACAAATTTAGTTTTGATTCTCATGATCCAGGTGTATTACAGCATCAACAGTAACTGGTTTACTAGAACATTACAAAGATCCAGCTTGTGTTATGTTCTTCGAACCAATGCTTACAATTCCACTCAATCGTAATTTTCCGTTTTCCTTACAACAATTGTGTCGGGCAGCAATTGTTAGTAATACAAAATACGATGGCATAAATGATTTCTCACTACCATCAACATTAAAAAGTTATCTAAACGAATATCATTATAAGCAGCGGGTACGTGTTCGTCGTTTTGATGAACATACATATCCCAGCTAGCACAAAATGCATTAAAAATATATTAATAACGCTTACTGTTCATCATTAATATAACTGATGCTGTCGATGAAAGATTCCAGCCGAGATTTTATTTATTATTTATTTATTAAATTTATAATTTTGATTTGGTTTGGACAATTTTTCAGTCCACATCCCCAAATGTTACAGGCAAATACATACATATATATAATGTCTTAATATTAAGTGATAGATTTTACCAAAGAATTAAGAGACTAAGGAAATGAAACTACTGTATATATACATACACAAAAATATTTGAAGTCGTTTTTCTCTCTTCTCCTCTCTTTTTTTCGGTGCTAAGTTGTTAGCTTCGGTGCTAAGTTGTTAGCTTCGGTGCTAAGTTGTTCAAATTTTTTTTATGTTGTTTTTCTATTTGTCGTTTTTCTTTTTTATGTAATGGCGTCTCTTCTTTTTATATTAATTTTTGGGGCAAAAATACACTTAAATTTGGAATTCAATGCAATAATAGAAATATTTACGGCGCCTCTACTAAAACGTAAGTGTGTTAGTAACAATTTATTGGTGTGCAAAAATTACTTCAAATTTTAACATCAATTTCAATTCCTCTATTTTCTTAATTCTTTGCGTTTTTCTAACCTTACTTCGAATTGGCCTTACTCTCAATTCGATAAACGCAATTCCCAAATCTCTTCCGAGTTCGATCACTGATTAGTAAGCACAAACACCAGGTTTTATTAAGTATTCAACAACTTAATTGTTCCACAACAATAGGAAAACAATACAGCAAACAATATTCTTGACTAGAATATTCTTCCAACAGCTTCAGAAACTCCAACGGTTGATTGTAGAAATTTCCAGTAACACAATTCAATTTTATTCATCGTCGACCCAAGTTCTAAGAAGTACAACAACAACACTATTCATTTCATTAATTTGTTGTAGTATTTTGTTGATTTGATTTTCCTAGAAGTGACCGTAATCGTCTAGATTTTTCTGTAGTGTCTAGATTTTTCTGTAATCGTAACAATATCATTGTCCCAACCCAACGGGTCAAACAGATGATCTTCATTGTGTGCTTTGTTTTATGACTCATCTGCCAGAAAATTGAAAAATATGAAAATTATATTTATTTAAATTGTCGATGTCTTGTGAACAATTGTTAATTCTAGATGTAAACTTAAATTCTAGAATCTAAACAGTCCTACCACCATCATAATTCCAAAAAACGGTATATGTAGTTTATTTTTAACTTTCCTATAAACTACATTTTCGATACTTAAATGTAATTTCTGTGTTTTCTTATAATTGATGATAACCGACCGCTAAATTTTGTTTTTTTTTCTACTATTTTTAGATTTTATGACTTTCTATGTAAATCGAAATGTATTTTTCCAATAACTCTCATCTCATTGTTTGTTATTTTAATTAATTGATGCGAAAATAATAAAAAAATTGAAGTCCTTAGGGAAAAGATTAGAAAATAATAATCCAATATTTCTATAATTATACCTATATGAAACAAGCATTTCGGTACAAAAAAATTTTTATGGTATAATTAAGTTTTAGATTTCTATGTTTGTATCAGGTGTTTGGAAGGTCAGGCGAAAGTTAATCTCATGCATGCAGGAGTTAACTTCATTTTTCTCAGGGTAGAATTTTTGAAATATCTCGTAATAGTTTTGTTTGAAGACACAGTTATTCTTATATTAGCCGTGTTCGATTTGACTGAGACAACTGAAAAGCAACAATTGCATATACAATTTTTCAGTTGTTTCAGTTGCTTCAGTCAAATCGAACACGAATATTATCATACTAAAGGAAAGGAAAGACCAAATGAAAATATAGTTAGGTTTCAATTATATCAAATGTTACGCATATGTTGATTGTCCTTGGTGGTAAGGTAATGCTTTAAAGTTGTCTTTATCCTTTTAATTTCGGTTTACACTTTTAAGTTGGCGTGACAAATTTTGAACCAGACCAATCCATGTCCTCCCATATCTGAGACTTTAAAGCTTTTGCTCTATTTGTTAAAATTCGTTTGGCGCAGTATTTTATTTATTTATTCATTTTTTGCTATCGCAAATACATGTTGCTATTACCAGTTGGTGGTCGCTGTGTATGTCTGCTCCACGCATTGTTCTGACATCCTGAAGAGAGGACAGAAATGTTTTGTTAACCAGTACGTGATCGATTTGATTCTTGGTTCTTCAATCGGGGGATGTCCAAGTGTATTTGTGTCTGTTCTTATGTGGGAATTTACTGCCTCCTATGAATAGCTGGTTTGTGACACAACAATCGATGAGTCTATCACCATTGTTGTTTCGTGCTGATTCTAGCGCACATCTGCCCATGATTGATGCCATGCCAGTATTATCGGCTCCAATTTTAGCATTGAAATCTCCTTGGATAATTTTTATATCATTTCGGTGTGCACTAGAAATTGTGGCTTGTAGTTGTTCGTAGAATTCATCTTTTGTTGTGTCATCAGCTTCTTCGGTATCCCAAGTAGGTTTTGCCAGACATTGACATACGGCCAAGCACTGGTCCATTAATGGTTAACAGTACTTGGCTATTGTTACTGGGCCAATACTAGAACCAATCATCGGCCGATCTATGGTTTACAGAAAATAGCCAGTATATTGTTACCTTTGAATGGCCAAGCACTGGCCCATGAATGGTGAATATTACTTGGCTATTGTTATTGGGCCAGTACTGTAGCCATGAATTTGCCAATCTGTCATTTTTTTTAAATTTCACTAGAGTATTATCCCTTTTAGAAATACATAGTTTGAAAAATTTCACATATAATTTAGTTATCGCCTTGTCGGTTGAAAGACTATGGTATTATAGAAAAGGTTGGTATATGTTTTATGTATATGTATAAAAAATATTATTTTATATTTTTTTTAATGGCGGAGTCAGGGCGGAGTTTGCCATTACTCAGCCATTCCTGCAACTGAACCAGTTGTATGGGGAGTTTTGAATTTTTTCCGTCATTTTTATTTTTTGTAAATTAGTTTGTATTTAATTTATTTAAATTTACATATGATAATAATGTATATTTTTGTTAACGGCCCAGTCATGGTTGCCAGTATTTGGCCCAAGAATGGCAACCATTTATTGTCCGAAGTTATCATCCAGTAAAATTATGTTAATGGCCCAGTCGTGGTTGCCAGTACTCGCCCATTGCTAATTTGCTGGCTGCCAGTAATGGACCATTACTGGACCAGTTGTACAACCTTGTATGGGTAGGTGCATAGCACTGAATTATGGTTGTATTTCTGATTTTCGACTGAAATCGAGCTGTTATTATTCTGCTACTTATCGGTTTCCATTCGAGTAGTGCTTGCTTTGCTTTGGGTGTTGTTAATATTCCTACACTTTGTTCATGTGTGTCGGCTTTACCAGAGAATATGAAGTAGTTTTCTGCGCTTGTTGTCAATTCCCCACTGTTTTTCCATCTTACTTCACTGAGTCCTAGTATTTCGATCTTATATTCATTCAATACCTTCTCAACTTGTGCTAGCCTCGATGTTTCTGTTAGAGTTCTGACGTTCCAGTTCCCAATTCATGTCCGGGTGCGATAGCTAAGGGTCGATATTTGATTGTTTTTCCGGTGTGATGTTTTTTCTTTTTTCTTCCCAGTGTGCGTTTCTTTAATCAATTTTTGTTTCGGATTAATTGTTTCGGGTGATTGGTCCAGGGAATCCTATCCAGTTTCCAGGGCTGTTGAATAAGGTATACTGGCATACCTGATTTGTGATGTTCGCTTCAGTGAATCCGTATTACTCGATGAAGTTCACCCAACTATGTTGGGGGTTCATCTGAGCAATAAATTCACCTACTACCTGAGACGCTAAGGTGTCTGTAAGCCATTCAGTCTACGAACATCGCATCATCATATGGTTCAGTTAAGTTTTCATTTTATTGAATTTTCTAAAGTTACATATAATTATAATAAATTATAAAGTTTCACTAAAATTGTTTATTACAATTTACTATCTAAACCAAATTAGATTAAGTGTGAATCCAAACTTAATTATCGCTTAATACTTTACAGATGAAGAAACACGTTTGTCTGTAAAAATTACAATAAACCCATGGCATGAATTCATAGCCTTAGACACAGCTAAACAGAACTTCAATAAATTTAAATCTATTTTACTGTTGATTTTAATGTTTGAGCGACGTCAATTTTTAAAACTGACTTGTCAAGCTTTCTGCGAACCATTCCAAAGCAAAGTGCAAAAAAGTAGCTGAAATGAAACTGATAATGGGATAAAATGGAAAATTTATGTTTGAAGTTAGTATATTGTATAACGATGCCGAAATGATACTTATTTCACTCGAGGATGAAACTAACAACAAAAGCGAAGTAAGGACAGTAATAATAAGAGCGGAAAAATATCATTTTGGCAAGTAATGGAACTATACTTTTTCTAAGACATTAAATTAAATTTCAGTAAGCATAAAAATACGTGTTTTTGTTTATTTAAATGCAACACCTTTTTTCAAATATATAATTTTTTTTTGAATTTACTAGACTGAAAATTGAATAGATTTTTGAATTAATTTTTCAATTCTAAAGCATGAATTTCTCTCAATACATTTTACCGTTTATATTTGGTATAACATGCGTTCCTTTGGAAAAAATTAGTTAGTGGCTTAAACGAGTTTTTGAGTAGATCACCAATGGAACGCTTGCGATAGTTATTAAAAGTTCGTTTTTTGTGTTTGATTAAGGACCAGGATTAAAAACCAGGTTGCCGAAAACCCAATATAAAAGGAAACGAAAAAATTTTCGATTTCCATTATCCATCTTATTTCAAATTACCAAGCGAAATAAATTTAGTTCCATTTAAAACGCGTTTGCACTTGAAAATGTATATTCAGTTCGAAAATTTGTATTTATTTCGGAACGTAATTTGAAATCTACAAAATCGAAAAAAATATACATAAAATTCAAAAACTCTACATATGTGGAGACAGTTTTATTATGAATACGCGCTTAAAAAAACAATACTATGGACAAACTCAACAACACCCAATTTTCAAACCATCAATTTATTTTAACTGCGTACGAAATAAAAGGAACTACGCTGGTTGGAGTACTCAGGGTTGTCACACCCGTCGATCAAAAATAAAAAAAGCCCAAGCGGCAGGTATATCCGCTAGAAACAGGTAGATTTCGGGGTCAGATAGTTTTGTGTACAAATAGAATTAGATGTGTCAGATTAGTTTACATAAAAAATTTAAGTAGAAACAGTAGAAACATTCAAAAAAATTATCACACCAAATTAAATACATTAACCGAAACCACTTTATCAATGCAATTTCGGAAAAGTTTTATTTAAGTTGGTTAAAACTACTTCTAATAACATATTAAATCCACCAAAGAGCAAATTAACGTTCTCCTACGTCACACCTACAATACCACCACACATAATTTATAATCAAAAATTACACTAGTTTACAAATTTTGATCATTTTTTGTCTCCCTAAATAAAACCCAACTTTTCTTGTGGATTTTGACCTGCTGAACACGGATATCATATTCATTGGTTAGCTTTTTCGGTTAGCTCTTGGTTTTGAGATATTTGCGATAAACCTAATTTTTCGGTGAAAAAAAGGCTAGTCCGGTTTTTGGATTGCCTATTTTACAACACAAACTAACTATGTACTAATGAAAGAAGTGCATAGTAAAGATGCTGACAAACATTTTGAGCTATTTTTGTAAAAATCCATCAAGGGGAAGTTACATTCGAAAAAAGTGGAAAAAAATAAAAAATTTACGTTTTTTTAAAAATTTTTCATATTCAGCGCCATAAATTTTGAGCAAACAATGATTGTGAATTTTTTTAATTTCTTGCAGCCGGTGGTAAATTCAATTCCATTTCTTTTAAGTTAAAAACCACGAATTTTGGTGCAGGTTGCACCAAGTTATTCAGGTTTTCCTCAAAAAGACAAAACTAAAAATTTAAAAAAAAAATTTTTTTACTAAGAATAATTAAAATTCTGCAACATAATTGATTTATATATAAGTTGTTATACAGATTTTCGAATAAACTTCAAACCATTTTGAGTTTTGCTTATTTCAACCGCGTTTATGTAGTTTTTCTTTTCTTTTTGTGCCGCATCGTAAATAATATTTTACAAGCTCAGTCGTTCTCAAACATCAGTTAAGAATTCTTTTAAAATAGAAAAGTGTAAATTTAATTCTATTTAAATGGTTTCTCAAGAAGTTTCAAGTGTAAAAATAGTCCAAATTCATTTTGTTTAATTTATTTAACTTGCTTAATACATCCTGCTAAAAAAATCACTCCATATATAAGAATTGCATACCTTCATTACTTTGGCATAAACTGAATGAATATCAACCGTGGATGCCGAAAAATTGTTATGCTAACTGCAACTTATCACATTCAAGATGGTACAATAGAGAAAATGTTCATTTATCGTTTTAACGTTGTGTTACGCCCAGGTTTTGTCCATAACTCGCAATTTTAACTCGAAAATCTGTATAACAACTCATATATAAATCAATTATGTTGCAGAATTTAAATTATTCTTAGTAAAAAATTATTTTTCTAAATTTTGAGTTTTGACTTTTTTGAGGAAAACCTGAATAACTTGGTGCAACCTGTACCAAAATTCGTGTTTTTTAACTTAAAAGGAAGGATATTAAATCAACTGTAGGCTCCAAGAAATTAAAAAAATTTACACTCATAGTTTGTTCAAAATTTTTGGCGTTGAATATAGAAAAATTTAAAAAAAACGAAAATTTTTGATATTTTTTCGAGTATAACTCCCAGAATCTTTGATGGATTTTTACAAAAATAGCTCAAAATGTTCGTCAGAATCTTTTTGCAATTCCTATTCACAATTCAACGTATTTCGATATTGTACCAACAATGTCAAAAGTGAGATTTTTCCGCACTGTTTTATTTTTCCGCACTGTTTTATTTTTCATGAAAAATTTTCTCAATGCTAACGTTGCTATGCTAACAATGCAAACGTTGTGTGCAACTCGTTGCACAAATTGATTTTTTCCTCACTTTTCCTCTATTGGAACCTCTTGGGTTAGAAAGCTGAAAATCTCTGAGGTTATAAATGAAAAGTGTATCTAAAAGAAAGTAGCAGTTTAAATAATATAAACTCAAAAATGATGAAAGCATGACCGTTTGCGTTTGCATTCATTTCAACAGCCCCGCAATCTCTGGATTTGGATAATTTTATTTTTAAATTTGTGAAAGATTTATGTTGTATCTACGTGTGCAAAAGGTTTCAAATGTGAGCTGGGTCATTTTCATCTAGATCAAGGACAACCAAGTTTATTAAATTTTTAAAACAGCAGATTTTCAGGAATCCTAAAAGCCAAGGTTATCATCTGAAAAAAATGATGAAAAAAGATTCAAATATTCAATATTTATAAATTTTATTTAAACATTATGTTTCAAACGACCGTGATAACCCCTTTGTTCGACTTTTAAGTCTCTAGCCGCTTAAATGTTACCCCTATATGGCCAGTTCGCGAACTTGTCCAAAGGATTATTTGCCGCAACATACACAAAAATTTTTTTTGGTGTAGGTCAAGCGCTCATTTTTTTTCCGTCTCCGCTTATCATATATATAGTCGTTTGGCACCAACATTTTTCCGAAATCTACCTAAAACGATTAAGCTTACATTTATCCATTCGATAAAAATGAAAACCAAAGGTTATCCCTGGCTTCAAAGTACCAAAATCGTTTTGTTTTCAATGTTTCCAAATTATCTCAATAGCTGATAATTGTGAATTTGATAAAGAACGAATAAATTATTTATTTGACATCCCTGTGAATTGCGATCCCACTGTTTAAAATTTGATTTTTATATTTCAAATAATGAACTTGATAACAGAAGGCTTTGAACAAGTTATCCTTTTGATAAATAAAATAATTTCAAGTTATTGCCCATGATGACGCTTTGTTTAAATTGGGGAAGGAAGTTTTGTACACAATTTTAAATTTTGCAAACATGTCTTTCAAAAAAAAATTTGTAAGGAATATCTGCAACTTTCGACCATTGCAATATAATATTTATTACTTCTGCTTGTATATATCTGCGCGTAAAAGGTCAGTAAAATAGAAAAACCATAATCTGAAGAAACTCTTTTATTTGTACATTAATTCCTTTACAATTATTTAAGTCATTGCAGTCCCAAGATTAGCACTTCACGAATCTCGGGATCCCGGATTCATGAAGTGCTTATATCCCGGGTTTGCAATCCCTATAGTAGATTTAATCAAATATATAGTTGACTATACATTGGTTTTTTATTATGAGTCAAATCAACATGTTTAGCATTGAATCCCACCACCATTGAATATCCCCAGGAACGATGTTGAGCGTGTTTTATTTTCCATACATTTCTAATGATTATTTAAAGACCAGTTCTGAAAAATGTAGGTTAAGCAGGTTAAGTACCACTAAGCAGCAATCGGAACGCAGTCTCAGAAGTGAAATAAAACCAATATTTTTAAATAAGTACTATCCGTATTATCGAAATAGCTCACTGTCCATTTTAAAAGTAGATATTTCTTACTGTTTTTCGGCTTATGGACAAATTTTTTTCTTTGTTGTCGATAAACGGCATTGTTTTTTTCCTCCACTGAGGGCAAGGTAGTAGTGTGGACGTGACTGTGAATAAAGCAGTCGGAATAGTGGATCAAGATACCTTTGCAAATCTTGATTACATGAGGGTTCAATTTTGATGGCTTTATTAACACTATAACGTTGAATACAGCAAAATGGATTTGCGAACACGATTAATTAAGATTCTGCTTTAGATATATTTACAAATTATTGTTATCATAATATGTCAATAAGTGCACTGTTTTAAAATACATATTAATTATTATATTATTTTATAGTAAGTATGTTAACCGAGAGGATATTTTTATAAGGGGGCCGCGAGTGTCAAAAACTTACTTTAAGGGAGCCGCGACTGCGAAAAGGTTATAAGAACCGCTGGTAGCTCGTTAACTAGACGTTATACTATAAAAACATTTTGTATTTGGATTGAGGACATACAATATAGGTATAAGTATCACATAATCAAATATTACCAAGATTGTCTAAAGGCTAAAATTTTAGTCATTTTTATAGAGGAAGATAAAAACGAAAGAAAATCGTTTTTAGAATACATTTTTTATAGAATGGTTATTTACATTTCAAAAAGATCGGAAAAAATTTTTTTTAAAAAAATGCTCAAAATGGCGAAGAGTTGAAAAAAAAATTTTTAGAGCCTAATTTAGAGAGATAAACAAAGAAAATCGAGCAAAACTTAATGTAAATCATTTCGAAAAAAGCAGTTTCGACAAAAATACGTTTAAAAATAATAAAAAACTGAACTGAACACTAAACATGGAATAATTACAACAAAATACGTATTAATGACCTTCGGATTATAGGTTTCCAAGTATATATGGAGTATGAAAGAATTTTCCAAGGAGACTCGTACTGAGATGGTCGAACAACATCTGCCGCGTCACAAAAGCAGCTGTAATGTAACTCCAAAAATAATTCTAATTTTAACAAATCCTTTTGAGGACATATTCTGAAAGTTCTAAGCAATTTAAAGATATGCAAAACAAAACATCGATTTTTTTCAAACTTCTAGACCATAATACATCCCGGCAACTAAATTCTAAATCGCCCAATTATTCAAATATAACTCTTTTATTGTAGCATTTGTAGCTAACATGAAGTGATTCAAAATACATAAATCAACAATTACATACATAGCACAAAAACTGCGCACCAACATTGTTCGTTTTTCTAAATTCTAGCTTTGCAGTTTGTACATCGTTAGTTGTTATTAAGTACATGTAATAACTTTAAGTTATATTATAATATTCTAACAAATAAATCAGTAATTCCAAACATTATCTCTTATTAATTCAAAAATATTTTTATTTTATTTTAAATTTATCTATTTTATTTGATTTATATTTTTTGTTCGTTCAATCTATGTATATCGAATTAAAACGGAAAATTTCATTAATATTGACGGGATTGAAGTCTTTTGTAACTCATTTTCTTGGATTAGCATTTTTATTGAACTTTTTTTTTTATTTCTAAAAAAAAATCTCATACTCCAAAATGAAAAGTGTAAAGTTTTTCAATGGAAATTATATTCATATTTTTATTAATAAGAATAAAAGTTATGAGATAAGATATATGTGTACGAATATGAATGTGGTTTATGTTTAGTGAAAAACTTAAGAAAAATAAGAAAATTGTTTGTGGGGTGAATTTTTTTATTTATATTTATGTGATGTATCGATAGGTTGAGATGGGTAGAAATAAAAAAGATAAACTGACCATTGATGCCTATATATAATGAATGAATATTTTTAAAAATTATCATTCATAGATTAATTTTATTAGAAGAAAGTTCTAATTAATTGTTCGCATTAGATTTTTATTATTATAATGGCATCGCGAATTGTAATGTCTATGATACTTGTATGTAAGTAGCATCATAAATAAGTGAATAATAGTGTGAATATAGTTTTAATCGTTAATATTTGAAAATTGTTGATTTAATCGCGAGTGATGAGTTGATGAGTGAAATTTCTGGTTTATTTCTTTTTAATATTTTAAAATGATTGTGCGCTAGGGCGATTGTTAGAAACCAATGTTCGTTCTCCAATTTTTTTTTTCTAAAATTGTTTCATTGGTAGAATTTATCCAGTTTTGTGACTCTCTTCGGCCATTGATTGTTAATCCTATCTTTTACATCTGGTTAATCCTGAGCAAATGACTCTAATGGCCATTGAAGTCACGTTAAACTATATGTGGTAAAACAATAAAAGAATGCCTATATATCTTAAAATTTGTTTTGTATGAATAAAAAGTGTTGTAAGAACTTTTTTTAAAGAATGAATAATTAAACACAATCATATAATAAAATATGACGTATCCCAATATTTCATTACAAAATATAAATAAAAATAACATAAGAAATAAAAATCAAATTTCTAAAATATTTGCAGAAACAAAACTGCAATTGTGTGGCAAAAAATTTAGTTAGAAATACTTCTGAATCATGTGGCGTATTGCCTCTCAATGATTAAAACCCACATATAGAATTATATCAGCGCTCATTTCTTCGCGCAATAACAGAGAGATATCAACAAGAAATACTCCATAACTCCCCATGCGTAAAAATAATGTCGGTAGCCATGATTAACTGCAAATGTGTTGATCGAAATTCTTATATTTTCTCACTACAGGTTGCTTTCTTTGGGTAAGCTATACATTACCAGTTGCATTATCATGTGACTCATGTGGTAGAGAATGTGCATCTGCTTGTGGAACACGACATTTCAGGTGACAAAGCAATTGTTATTAATTCTGATATTTCATATTTTTATTTTACTTTTTTATAAATAGAACCTGTTGTTTTAATTATTTGCGAAAACGTTCATTTGTTTTACCACCGCCAGGCTTAAAACTTGAATTATGGCTAGAAAAATCACAAATCGAACGTGCTGCACGTAGTGCTCTCGTTGAAGAAACGGAAAAGCTACAACAAAGTTTATTACAACATCAACATCAATTACAAGTAAAACATCAAGAAGAGCAACAAATACTTCAACAACCAGAACAACAGGAGCATGAACCTAATACACATGATCATATACAAAATACACTAGATCAAAATGATGGTGGACGTATACAACTTATTTATGATGCATGAAATGTTTTGATCTAATGAAAAAATATACAAATGTAAATAAACAGATACTAATTCTAATAATAATATTTAATACAAAATAATTTTGAATTTGTAAATTGGGATTTTTTTTGTTATTTTTATCGAAAGAAAAATACATTAGTGGAAAATTAATACATAAATTAATGAAATGTTTTGATCGTGTTAATAATAGAATTAAATCTCACACTCTCTCTTTTTTCTTTTACTTCGCATTCTGCCGCATGTACAAGCTTATGTTTATTTCATTCCAGCATTAAATGAATGCAGCTATAACATCCTATAGCACATAGATCTTGAGTGGCTCCATAGACTTCATATAGCAATGCAATTTCTGGTAGCTTTCAAAAAGTTCTATATGATTGCACGATTCATTCCGTTTCTATAGTTATTTTCTACAACTTCAATGCGCTATAAATTTTTTGTACACTATCGCCCTTGAATGTTGATAGAATTCTACAATCGATGTCACTTAGTGAGCACCCTTTGCTTCCATAGATTGTGACAGATCGTATTAGTGGTTTGAAAAGTTTGAGCTTATTTAACCGCGAAAGATGTTTTGATCGCAGAAGTTAAATTGTTAAATTGTGCACAGAAAACTTTGTATGTTTCACACTCAAAAAAAAATCATAAACACATATTCAATAATAGTACATTATGAAGCAAGGACGTAAAGCTTAAGTTGTTGGACATATGAGAGTTTGTGAATCGAGGCGCCAGCCACGATTTGCACCCACATTAAGTCCAAAATGGCTTACGTCCGTGCATCATATACTATTTTTTATTCGCCGCAAGCAACATATTTTAAAAAAATTGCTTAATATAAATGCTTAATAAAAACGCTGTATTTATTCGCCTACATATTAAAGTGTTGCTTTATTATTGTGATTTTCGGCTGTAAAGTGTCACGTTTTAACCATAATGTTGTCATAGTTACGTCCAAGAAAGTAAAAAACATTTCTAATTGTTTAAATTCGATAAAAATAGAAATTTTTATCAAAGCAACCTTCAATTCAAAATTTCATAATCCAATTAAAATATTTATTATTTTTTGCTGTTATAGTTAAACGATTTGTTTGAAAAAAAAAATAAAAAATATTTTGGTCAAAGGTAACTTGTTCAACATATTTTGGAACGAAGTTCCTTATCGTGCGTTGTGAAAGGGGGCTAGACGGAAAAAATTAAGACCAAAAGTTGTAACGATACTTTTGTGATGAAATGAGAAAAAAGTAAACAAGTAAAAAAAAGGAAAACGAAGTTTTTTAGTAAAAAACGAAACAAACGAAATTTATTAAATTTCTATTTAGTATTTTATATTTTCTCTCATTTAGTTTATGCTTTGCTTTCGGAGTGGATAGACATATCATCTTAGATTTAATTTATTTCACGCTTAAAAAAATATAAGTTTTAAGATTTCAGCTATGTTTAAATTCATTTTTCACTTTCTTTTTTCGGAAAATTAAAAATTAAATTCATGCATAGGGAAAGATTTAAAAAAAATTATTTTAAGTTTCCTTTCTTCAGCATCTTAACTTTTATTTTAGTCATAATTTTCTTTGTTTTTAAATATTTTCTATTGATTAGAAATTAAAGAAACAATTCATAAAATTGATTTGTTTTTTCTTTGCAAAACAAGATAAGCAGGCTACAGACCTTCAATCAATTTGTCAATCAATTGAAAACGAAATAAAATTTAGGGATTTTTACACTAAATTTTATTTCGTTTATTTGCGTTTTCGAATTGATTGACAAATTGATTGTAGGTCTGTAGCCTGCTATAGAGAAATATTTCATAATGGCCGTGTTCGATTTGACTAAAACAACTGAATTATCTGAAAAGAATATATTAAGCATAATATGTAAAATGTATTTTAGCTAGAACATAAAAAACGTTTCGATATCATTGTCGATGTAGTGGGTTTTGAGAAAGGTTCAGGGTTCAACTCGGACCCTATATTTATTTTCTATTGTTTTTGTCTATTTTTTTATAGAACATTAAAACTATTCCTTTTGTCATCATTTGTCATCATTGTCATCATTTTGAGTGATTTATGATTTATGATTTTTGATTTTTAATTTTATTACAATTCCTTCACTAATTAATCGAAAGGAACAACGTTCCATCCGGGTGTCCCTGGACACCTCTCTTTACTTTTTCATTTCAAAATTTATAAAATTTTGAATTACTTCGGTCTGAAAGACGTTTTAGGACCTACTGATTCTTAAAAAGCAATAAAAAAATGTATGTCTGTCTGCCGGTCGTCCGGCCGGCCGTCATTACATACGAAATCTAGAAAACCGCTGGAGGGATTTCAAAAATAGGTATACTCAAGGGACAGGTCCAAAAGGACGCTCTTTTCGATAACTGTACCGGAAGTGTGTCAAAAAAATCATTATGTGTGTCAAAAATAGCAAATTTTCATATTTTTGGCTTAAAAAACGTTCATTTAAAGTGATTACGAGTAGGAACATCCCAAGTAACAATTTTGCTCTAAATATGCTTTAAGAGCGCTCTTAAAGCTGATTTATAGAGCTACGTGCTTTAATGTTTGCTCTAAAAGCGCTTGTAGAACTCTTATAGAGCTTAGTAAAAGCAAAAAGTGGCGGTTTATAGAGCAAATTAATTTTTTTTGTGGCTCTACAAGAATAATTCTGAGGTCCATTACGAAGCGCATTACTCTATATAGCAATTACATAAAAGCGTTTGTGGCAATCGTTATAGAGCTTTATATTTTTATCATATTTTTGTATTTAAACAGTTTGCTCTAAAACGAACTCGAATTATTTCCTAAAATATCTCACGTAATTTTAAAAACGAATTCATCCGAATAATAAGATTTATTAGATTTTTTATTAGATTTATTTACAAAAAATATTTTGTATATTTTGACTTATTAAAATAAAATGGAAAATTGTTGGAATTGTAAACTGAATTTTAAGTATGAATTAAAGTGAAAAATCCGTTCCAGTTATTTTTTATCGTATATATTAATACGATACTTTCAAATTTTCAATGCGCTCATGAAATATGTAATAATTATTGCTAAAATTACTAGTTTTTGAAAATATTTATTTTTTTTATTATAATGACAAGCGGGATTTTACAATTTTTTTAAACTGTGTTTGGAAATTTTAGCATGATTTAAGAGCTAAGCCTAAATGAATTATTTCAAAAAATAAAATAAAACCAAATTTTATCTTCATTCCAAATATGGCAGACTTTTTTATATTTTCTTAGAATTAACATGGACGGATTCTTGCAACAGTTGTTATTTATGCATTTTAAAAGCATTTTATTTCTTTTTATATTATTATTCAGTATTTTGCTTTATTGAGGAATCTGGCACTTCTTCTTTAAGGTTGTTATAAAGCAAGCAACCGTATATGATTATCCTTTTATGTTCATCAGCGAAACAAACTGAAATACAAAATAATAAACAAACATAATAGAGCCAGTAAGCTCTATATTAGATGTTTTTGTTGTTTACAGCGTTTTGATTTTTCTAATAGAGCTCTCAGTAAAATCATAATAACCTTAAACAATATAGTGTTGTGCAAATTGAATGATCTTGTGTGATTAATCGATTTAAATATTTAAAATTGAAAATTAAAATTATTTATAGTATTTTCGTGATTTAAATCATTCTAAACCTTGATGCCAGTAATACCCATCGCCAATTGCAATAAAGTTAATTGAATAGGGTGTTTGTAATAAAGTACATGGATCTCGAGGAATCCTTATTTCAGGCAACACATACACTAGCAAACTTAGCAGTTTTTTCAATGCCTGATGCGTTATATTATTTCCCAATGCCTAAATTGTAAGTTCTTTTTTAAAGTTGGTTTCTGCATCTCTTTCTTCATTCAGCCCGGATTCAGGATGTTCCTCAACACTTAACTCATGTATCCAATTTTTGCTGACATAATCCTCTTTGACGTTTTCCTCCAGCGCCTGAATACCAGCACTGTAATTTTCAGAAGTCAAAAGTCTTGTTTGATGCAATTCATTTGCGGCATTTACTTGTATTCCCTCAGGAATAGTTGATAAGTTTGTCAACGCCTTTAAATTGACAAATTGGATTATATTTTTTTTCACCTGCTTCCTATAAGTACTGCTTGACTTATACTTTTTCCACAATTTTATATTATTATACATTTGACGCGTTAAAACAACACTTTTTCTATGGATTGTGCTAAAATGGTGAATTAAAAGTAAAAAAGTACTTTATTACATGTTAGAATAATATATGGGCTCTTAAATGGTATTAAAATTATTGATTAGCTCTAAATAAGAAAAAAGCAACTACCAACAGCATTAAATGTGTGTAAGACAACCTTTTATTAAAGCACTTAAATGACAGAGCAATGCACTCTAAATATGCTTAAATGTAGCTCTTATACGAGATAATTTTGTGCTTATGGAAGTTATTTATTCTAATATAAAGCATGCTCTATAAAACAATATATTTAAGCTCTAGAAGTGGTTATAGAGCTCATTAATAAAGCTAAATGCTCTACAAGCAAAAAGAGCTGGAAGTGTTAGAAAACAATGAATTAGAGCAGTGTCAATTTTGTTTAAAGCTCAGAATTGCTTTTAATTACGTTTAAGAGCTATAAGGCTAACTATTTTAACTTAAAGAACTGTAATAGAGCAGATTGCTTCTTTCAGCTCTAACAATTGTTACTTGGGATTGAATTTGGAGAAATCTTGATGGTAGGGATTGGTATGCGAGATCAAAAACTAGAATATTGAATTAGAAGTTTGTTAAAAAAATTTTGTCAAGTGTGTCAAAAGAAAGATTTTTATTTATTTTTTTACCCAATTTTTTGGAAAAAAATGAAATTAATTATTTGTATGACATGAAATTTTATTAAGCAAAAAAAATGTATGTCTGACGAAATCTAGAAAACTGCTGGACGGATTTCAAAAATGTTTTTCCACAAATCGGTATACTCAATGGAAAGAGCCGAAAGGACGATGTGTTCGATAACTGTACCGGAAGTGTGTCAAAAAATCGTCAAGTGTGTCAAAACAAGGAAATTTGCATATTTTTTGCTTAAAATACGTTCATTTTAAGTGATTACGAATAGAAACATTGAATTTGAAGAAATCTTGATGGTAGGGATTGGTATGTGAGACCAAAAACTAGATTATTGCATTATAAGTTTATCAAAAAAATGTTGTCAAGTGTGTCAAATTGATTTGTAATTTTCGGAAACAAGAGGGAGGTCAGGAAACAAATTTCACACTTTTAAAAATAAGCCGGAAACTATACACTGGAAAATCACTAAAAAGATTGATTTGACATAAAAAAAATTCACCTCTTTCATCAAGGTAAAGAATACAATTGATTGATTCCCTCTCCAACTATTATTTTAAAAGATGCGCTGACCGCTATTGTTTTCGTTCAATGTTTATAACATTTTCTATAACTGAGCAATTCCGCGTCACCGCAACAAAATTTTTTCTAACATCCCGACTGACCCTCTTCTGATTTCAATAAAATTGCATACACAGATAGCCAATGGCAAAATAAAAATACCGTTTTTTTCGAAAAATGATATTTCGCTCTGAGGCACAGAGTGGCGGAAAAGTTTTACGGGCTGGCGAAACATTTGCATCTTTGGCTACCGATTGACTAAACCGATTTAAGTTATTTATAGCTTCATCGAAAAGGTAATTGATAAAACTTATAAAAAATTACTTAAAATTTTGTAGTAATTTTTTAAAACTGGATTAAGCTTACAAAATATATTCAAAGGTGGCGCTGTTGGGGGTACACTAATTTTTGCCATATTTTTTATGTGAAACATCTATTGGCGCGACTTAATTGAAAAAACAAATGATTTTTCCGTCACGGAAAACGGTGTAACAATTTTATGCCATCACGTCTAATGAAAAATAATAAATATTTTGAACAGTATGTCATATTTTCTCCAAAAACAAATAAATTTTTTCGGCAAACGGCTGTAAAGTTCAACTTTACAACGAACCCACACGGAGCAAATACGGAGATTTTGTGGTGGCAACACTCGGCGAAATTAACAAAATCAAGATTACTATAACGACAACACTCGAACAAAAAGATGTCTAACGGAAGATGTCTAAGATGTCTTAGAAAGATGTTATCTTAGATGTTAAGATGTCATCTAAGATGTCTAACGGAAGTCGACGAAATAATTCATTTGTTTCTTCCATTTTGAATCAAAAATTCATACTTGTATTTTGGCTTTCAATCGAGCAACATTAAACTCGTGTTAAAATTATCTATTATCTATATACAGGGTGAACCATTTAACTTGGCCCAAAAATAGGTCTCAATTTAAGAAAAAGTGGTGGTCCATTAGAAGATCTGGAATCTTCATCTTAATAAAAAATAAATAATAACATTGAAGCCTATCCAAAAAAAAAAATTTAAAAATTTTCAAAATTGCGTTGTTTGGAAGATATTGGGTTGTGCCAAGATAAATGGTTCACCCTGTATATAAAAATTAATGTTTGTTTGTTTGTTTGTTCGTATTTGATAATCTCCAAAACCCCTGCACCTATTTGAAAAATTCTTCGAAATGGTACATTATTCTCGATGAACATAGGCTATATACTATGTATATAAATGGAACCCCAGGGCTCTTATAATTAACTTAAGGGGTTTTGCCTTTATTATTTTTATCTAAATATATCGTTTTACTTCGGTCTGAAAGAATGAAAATGTAATGAAATGAAATTTGACATGAAAATTTTTAATTTGTTAAGTTTTTGAAATATTTTTGGAATTTTGAAAAAGTTTGTATTTTTGATTTTGTAATAATTTTGCAATATTTTTAGAATTTTGGAAAAAGTTTTAATTTTTGATTTTGTAAGAATTTTTGGAATATTTTTAGAATTTTGAAAAATTTTTAATTTTTGACTTTATTATAATTTTTGGAATTTTGAAAAAAGTTTTAATTTTTGATTTTGTAATAATTTTTGGAATATTTTTAGAATTTTGGAAAAGTTTGAATTTTTAAGAATTTTTGGATTATTATTGTAATTTAGAAAAAGTTTAAATATTTGATTTTATTCTAATTTTTGGAATGTTTTTGGAATTTTGAAAAAGTTTGATTTTATTTAATTTAACAATATTTTTGGAATTTTGATTATAATTTTCTGGCAACGTTTTGATGTTTCGTGCTAGTTTTGTAATAAATTTTTAAACAGAGATAAGAAATACTTGTACTTTAACAAAGAGTATACATCGCTGTCCAAAACTAAAAACTATATCAAAATCCTTTACCCAAACCGAAATATTGATATCTCAGAGCTGTGAGATTTCAGCCCCTCCATATTTATACATTTGGTTTGCTTTGATCAATTTTTTTACATTGAACATAATTTAATAAAATTGAAAAATGAAAGTATGATCTGACAAACAATTATGTTTACTAGGAGGGCTAGGCGTGTTTCGCTACGCTTATAAATAAAGTTTTTGCGTAGACCACGCTTATAAATAAAGTTTTTGCGTAGACATTTTGTTGACGTAGAAGCAATGATTTCAAAAAGTGGTAATGAGAAATGCTAGCATATAATTTTTAATTTTTCTTTTTAAATATATGAATGATAAATAATCAGAACTCTAGCTGATCAGTTCGGATATATGACAAATTAGCGATCAAATAAGTTTTCAAGTAAGCTTATTTGATCTCTAACTGCGTAGCGTAGCGTAGCGAAGCAGGCCGGGCCCTCCTAGTAAAAATATAATTGTGCATACATTGGAGGTCGACCATAAGCAGGAATTAAAGCACCAGTACGATGATAAAAAATATTATGAATTTTAAAATGATAAATACCACGTGCAGTAGAATCCACTATATTATATTCAGAACTGATCATTGCAAATGCAGAATTATAGGAACGAATATTTGAAAGAAAAATTTTAGAACGTTTTTTTATAGCATTATCATTTGAATTCAATCCTTCGAAAATATTAGAGAATTGAAGTAAATTCTCTTGCAAAATGTTTGGCATGACAAAAACGACAACTCATATCCAAAGCACCACAAACATACGAATCAAAGTTACCTGGAATCACATTCAAAGCACACTTGAACGAATCTCTCAAAATTACAAAGGGAATTTCATCATTCACCACATTCAATTCTAAATCATCATTCATTTCTTCATTCGCAACATTCATGACACCATTCATGACACCGTTCATGACACCATTCATATCATCAACATTCACTTCATCATTCACAACAACATCAGCTTCAGCATTCATTCCATCATTATTACCATTCATTTCATCATTCATAAAATCAACATTATTACGCATATTACGCATATAATCTCTTTTATTCCGACGACTCGATGTACCACTCACATCCAAACGTTTACGACGTGGTCTTGGCATCGAAATAAATAAATATATCAATATATTTATCAATATATCAATATCAATATATTTACAAATACATATATCAATATCAAATAAATTAAATATCAAACAAAATATCTTTATATCAATATCAAATATCTTTATATCAATTACCAAATATCTTTATATCAATAAACAAAATAATCGAAATAATATCGAGAACCGTCCTTGTTCAAAGACAAAAGACGACTGAAATGAATGATTTAAAAAAGAAAATAAATTTTTAAGTTTCGTTTTTGTTGTTCGTTGTTCGATAGCTAATATATAAAAAAGAAAATATCATTCATAAAATATCATCATAAATATCATTCATAAAATATCATTCATAAAATCAACATTATTACGCATATTACGCATATAATCTCTTTTATTCCGACGACTCGAAAACCGTCCTTTGTTCAAAGACAAAAGACGACTGAAATGAATGAGAAAAAAAAGTTTCGTTTTTGTTTTCGCTAATATATAAAAAAGAAAATATAAAAAAATAAAATGAATTTTTAATTTCGTTTTGGTATGTATGTAAACTTATAATGCATATGTATATAAAAAGTTTCCGGTATATAATAACTTTTTTATTTATGATCCGATTTGTGTGAATCCGAATCCGAATATAGGTTACACTAATATCAGTTAGCTGTGAAAATTTGAAATGAATCCATCAGCAAATAAAAAAGCCTTAGGCTCCACAAAGTTTTTTTCTAGCGTATTAATATATAAGATTTATATATAAAACTAGCAGGACCCGGCGTGCTTTGCTACGCTTATAAATGAAGTTTGTGCGCAGACATTTTGATGACGTAGTAGCAATGATTTCAAAAAAGTGGTAATGAGAAATGATAGCATAATTTTTAATTGTACTTTTTAAAAATATGAATGAAAAATAATCAGCACTCTAGCTAAGTTCGGATATATGAAAAATTAGCGATCAAATAAGTTTTCAAGTAAGCAATAAAAAAATTTACATGACTTGTTGAATTAGTAGAGGTGTGTCATCTCTATATAGAACATTATACAGAACAAAAATAGAATCACAAATGTTCACAGTGCTCATGCATTGTATTTGTTTTCGACACGAAACACACAAAAATCTCTCAAATCACTCACAAAATTTCTCAAAATTTTATTTTTTACACAAAATGGTGTAAAAGTTTTGTTTATTTAACATTATGCTTGTCGCATATTGCCACTATTTCATAAGAAAGAAAATTCGAAAAAAACCGTTATGGTAACATTCAATTTCCATTGTGTCATTTTTATTAACTTATTTTAATATGGAAAGAATTTCAAAATGTCGTTTTAATTCTATTTATGTATTCGAGTACTTGTGGGCACACTTTATTTGTTGTTTTTCCGTTTAACGGAATGGTTTTCCTAACGCGTTAGCCACATACAGTTGTCTTTGTGAGAAGCACGGATTCTCTAAATCTAGTCCACATACTTGCTGTAACTGTCCTTGTGATTTGTTGATGGTCATTGTAAAAGCGAGTTGCACTGGAAACGAAACGTTTGAGTTCAAATGCCATATCTGTTGGAATACGTGGCAACACTACATCTACCGGTTCGAATTTTCCATTTAAAAATGTGGCTTGAATGACATTGTTCATCATCTTTTTCACCGAACATTTCAAAAAAATGTGTGCAACTTCAGAGTATTTGACATATTAGGTAGATTTCAAATAAAAATCTACCTATTGCAATGTCCGTCATCTCGGAATTTCGGAAAAATGTTGATGCCAAACGACTATATATGTAAAGCGGAGACGGAAAAACAAAAAAAAAAATTATATATATATATATATATATATATATATATATATATATATATATATATATATATATATATATATATATATATATATATATATATTTTTTTTATTTTAGTTTTTTGGCTTTAATATTTTATTAATGATAATAAAATGATCTTTGGTAGATCATTTTATTATCATTAATATATATATATATATATATATATATATATATATATATATATATATATATATATATATATATATATATATATATATATATATATATATATATATATATATATATATATATATATATATATATATATATATATATATATATATATATGAGCAATTTCACGCAAGTTCAGCAAATTTTTGGGAAATTGTGACTTGACCCCTTTTAATTTTGATTATTTTTTGTTTATAGATAGTCTTTCATAAATAAAAAATACGAGTTCTCTTAGAATTTTTTTTTTCGACCAGGGGTCTTCACAGGGTGCCCCTCAATTTTTTGTTATTTTGTGATGTGAGTGCATTTTGACGAGCGATTGTAGAAAAACTACTCAATCGATTTTCATAAATGATATGTCGTTGAATAGGTATTAAAACAAAGTTTTTAAAAATGTACACTGTTAATTTTTTGAAATAATTTTTAACGGTGTAACATAAGAAAAAAACGGTGTAATTGAAAAAAAGATGGCATAGCCTCTACAATGACAAATGGATGAATAGTAGCTTGTGAATTATTATAATAATAGCCTTGAACCGCATTCTGAATTATGAAGCCGTAGTTTTCAGAAAAATCCCCTTGAACGAAGCACTCTCCTGCTTCTAAATTTTTTTTTTTCCTCAACTCAAAAGAAACTTTTGAATGTAAAATAAGTAAATAATTTTTAATAACTATATTTATTTTCACATATATAATTTGTATGATATTTTAAAAAGTTTATTCAATAATAAAATATTTGTAATTTAATGTTGAAAAACAATCCTTTACTTTATGATTTCATAATAGCATAATACGAACATAATACTTCTCCAGTCAAAAGTTTCTAAATAGATTTAGTTGTTTATACGGCTTTTTTGTTTGCAGTCAAGACTGTCAAATTATTTTTTATAAGAGTGACAAGTGATTACTAAAAGTGACAAATAAACATTTCATTTTTTATGCCATCTAATACAAAGAAAATAATTGCAGAAGTGCTTTCCTATTCAAAAGAAACTTCTGTTTGTAAAATAAGTAAATCATTTTTAACAATTGTATTTATTTTATTTATTGTACTACATATATAATTTTTATAATATTGTAATAAACTTCGTCCAGAATGGGTTAATTTTATTTACTCATTCATTAATTAAAAGTTAACTCCTTTTTCAATCTTTTACTTGTATTGCAAATTGTATTGCATAAATTAATGTAAATTAAATTTGTTATACAAATGTTTACATTAATTAAAAGGAGTTACCTAATACATTTTGCATAAATTAAATTTGAGTTCGCTAATACAAATGCAAGTATGAATGAAAACAGGTGTGGCCTATTTCAGATGTACGGACTACGTAGTATTGATTTCTAGTGGATTATAGAAGTTTCGATTTATTTATTTTTCGATATAAATAAGCAAACAAAAATATCAGAGAGTCAGTTTTACTTTTGCAATTAAAAGTGTTTATAAATATTCACAAGTTTAAGGAATAATCGGTGGTACTTGAGCCTGGGTACTAATAGTGAAAGAATCTGAACTTAGTGGAATAGTAAATACAGATTTTACGATTCCGAATATTATTGATTCAAATTGTGGAAAAGCGGTGAAGTTTATTGTACATAAATTGGAGACCCTGGAATTTATTGTAAGGAAAAACGGAAGCTGCTGTAATTTGTTGACAAATAAAGTTTGAGATTCTGTTAACCAAAGATCTGTCTTTTACTGTCGTATTTGCTCAATAATCTAAAAGAACAAACGAAGAGTCGTTACAGTGGTGTCAGAAGTGGGATTATTGAAAGAATGGTCAAGACAGTAAATATTAGTGATCTCAGCCAGACCCAGCTCAAGGATGAGTTAAAGAAAAGGAATGCTCCAATCCATGGAACGAAGGCAGAACTTGCATTCCGGCTGCGTAAAGTTTTAGAAGATGCAGGCCAAAACACAGAGGTCATAGAAGTAGAGTCGGAAGAAGCTCCAGTTCAGAATGCCCCAGCAATTGATCCGATGATGGTGTTGATGAAAGAAATGATGGCACAGCAACAACAACAAAAGGTAGAGCAACAACAACAACTTGCTGATATGATGGCCCGACAAGAGAAACTGGCAGCAGAACAAAAACTAGATCAACAACGACAACTTGCTGACCTGACGGCCCAACAAAAAGTAGATCAACAACAACAACTTGCTGATATGATGGCCAAACAAGGAAACGAGCAACGACAACAGTTTGCTGATATGATGGCAAAGCAAGAAAGTCTACGTGAAGTAATCGAGTCACGTATATCCAGTGCAGAGGTGAAAATCAACAACATGGAAAGGGAGCTGCGGAAAGTTACCGAAGAACATGAAGAGAAATTACGCAATCTTTCAAGTGAATTCCGCCAAGAAATAGCACAAGTAAAGTCAGGTAACATGATCATTCCATCAACTACTTCAGCTCCAGCTAGAGTGAAAACACCCGCATTTGATGGATCTACATCGTACCAGATATTTAAGATGCAATTTGATATAGCAACAACTGGGTTCGATCACCAGCAAAAAGCAAATGCGCTTATATTGACATTGAAGGGACCTGCTGCTGAAATTTTGCAGACACTATCAGCGACAGAGCGTGATTACAACAAGCTAATGGAGGCCTTAGAAGTAAGATATGGGGAAAGTCATATGCAAGCTCTCCATCGCATGCAGCTCAAGACACGAAAACAAGGAGTCAGCGAAACTTTGCAAGAATTAGAGGCTGACATTGTGAGACTGGTTAATCTATCATATCCGAATTATAACGCTGAACATCGAGACGAACTGGCAGCTGATACATTTATCAATGCTCTTCGAGATGTACAAATGAGCAATCAGCTTTATCTAAGTGGAAAGAAATTACCTGCGGAAGTCTTAGCATTGGCCCTGCAAATGGAAGCCGGAAAAAGAGCGTATGGCTCAGATAGAGTACGTCAGATGGAAGTTGCTGAGGAACCACTGAAAGCAGCGCTTGATGAAGTGATCATGCGTGTCAAAAGTTTGGAAGATAAACCTGAACGAAATCAACGAAGTAGATCTAGCAGAGTAAGATGCTGGAACTGTGGGAACCTAGGGCACATCAGACGGGAATGCAAAACACTAGTAGCAGCAAAAGAAGGAGTAGTTCCAGTCCGGTTGATGAATCTTTCAAACAAGCAAGTGGATGTCAAAAAGGCAGGAGATTGCCACGTTGAACACCGTAAGAAAGGGATACATTGTAACGCTGACGATCGTTCAAGAAAACCCTGTATTGAGGAGCGCAAGTCATGTAGCAGGACTGAGAGAAGTCAAGCAATGACAGTGAAGCAAATTAAGTTCCAAACTCCTGACGATTGGCGTACCGAGGCAATGAAAAGAGAGCAGCAAAAGGATCCAGCTATGGCACCGTTATTGAAATGGAAAACTGAGGGAAGGCGACCGGAGTGGAAAGAGGTAGCACCTTTAAGTACGGAGGTGAAATGCTACTGGGCGCAATGGGACTCACTATTGATGGATAACGGGATACTAAAAAGGAAATGGGAGTCCGCTGATGGAAAGAAAGTGTTAGAGCAACTGGTGTTGCCATCAAGTCGAGTGGAAGAGGTACTGGGAAAGCTGCATGGAAGTATTTTTGGAGGACACCTGGGGGTCAATAAAACCCTGGCTAAAGTAAGGGAGAGATTTTATTGGGTAAGGTATCGAACCGACGTGGAGCAATGGTGTCGGCGATGCGATACTTGTGCAGCGAGCAAAGGACCAAAAACTAGAACTCGAGGAGAGATGCAACAGTACAATGTGGGTGCCCCAATGGAGAGAATTGCTATAGACATCGCGGGGCCATTTCCGGAAACGACAAAAGGTAACAAATACATCATGGTGGTCATTGATTACTTTACAAAATGGCCGGAAGCCTATGCAATACCGAACCAGGAAGCAGTTACGGTCGCGGAAACATTAGTCAATGAATGGGTTTGCAGATATGGAACACCGCTCGAGTTGCATACCGACCAGGGAAGGAATTTTGAATCTCAACTGATGGAAGAGCTGTGCAGAACACTCGACATTAGAAAAACACGAACTACACCTATGAACCCACAATCGGATGGCATGGTAGAACGATTCAACCGAACCATGGAAGAACATTTGTCAAAGGTAGTAGAAGCCAACCAAAGAAATTGGGACAAGGATCTTCCGTTATTCTTGATGGCCTATCGTAGCGCAGTGCACGATACGACAAGTGAAACGCCAGCGAATATCATGTTCGGAAGAGAACTTCATCTTCCTAGTGACATCGAGTTTGGCATCCCTGGAGGTCTGGTATCCACGAAAACAGATTATGTGGGACAACTAAGGGAGAAGATGAATAAAATCCATCAGCAGGTTCGAGACCACATTAAGATTGCCAGTGTCAAAATGAAAACCAGGTACGGCATAAATGCAAATAGTGGCGGTTTTCAAGAAGGAGAATTGGTATGGCTATACAACCCCAGAAGAACTAAGGGAAGATCACCCAAGCTGCAGCCAGATTGGGAAGGCCCCTATAAAATAATCAAACGAATTAATGATGTCATCTACCGCATACAAAAGGGACCCCGTACCAAGATGAAAGTGATACATCTGCAAAGGTTGGCGCCGTACCAAGGTAACAGCACCAATGCGATCTCTGATATTGTTCGGGACGAACAAAACTAAATGGAGGGCAATGTAATAAACTTCGTCCAGAATGGGTTAATTTTATTTACTCATTCATTAATTAAAAGTTAACTCCTTTTTCAATCTTTTACTTGTATTGCAAATTGTATTGCATAAATTAATGTAAATTAAATTTGTTATACAAATGTTTACATTAATTAAAAGGAGTTACCTAATACATTTTGCTTAAATTAAATTTGAGTTCGCTAATACAAATGCAAGTATGAATGAAAACAGGTGTGGCCTATTTCAGATGTACGGACTACGTAGTATTGATTTCTAGTGGATTATAGAAGTTTCGATTTATTTATTTTTCGATATAAATAAGCAAACAAAAATATCAGAGAGTCAGTTTTACTTTTGCAATTAAAAGTGTTTATAAAATTCGCAAGTTTAAGGAATAATCGGTGGTACTTGAGCCTGGGTACTAATAGTGAAAGAATCTGAACTTAGTGGAATAGTAAATACAGATTTTACGATTCCGAATATTATTGATTCAAATTGTGGAAAAGCGGTGAAGTTTATTGTACATAAATTGGAGACCCTGGAATTTATTGTAAGGAAAAACGGAAGCTGCTGTAATTTGTTGACAAATAAAGTTTGAGATTCTGTTAACCAAAGATCTGTCTTTTACTGTCGTATTTGCTCAATAATCTAAAAGAACAAACGAAGAGTCGTTACAATATTTTAAAAAGTTCATTCAATAATAAAATATTTGATATTTAACATAAAAAAAAAATCTCTTAGTTTATAACGCCATTTTTATAATTTTCCTTCAGAACAAAAAAAACTGATTCCCGACAGTCATATGCACAACGAATTTTATCTTTAAAACAAAAAATATCGCTAGTCCTAAACTTTCACAAGTTGTTAGATATAAAATAAGCTTCAATTTTGTTTAAAAAAAAAAAAAAAAAAAGAGGCTATGCCATCTTTTTTTCAATTACACCGTTTTTTTCTTATGTTACACCGTTAAAAATTATTTCAAAAAATTAACAGTGTACATTTTTAAAAACTTTGTTCTAATACCTATTCAACGACATATCATTTATGAAAATCGATTGAGTAGTTTTTCTACAATCGCTCGTCAAAATGCACTCACATCACAAAATAACAAAGAATTGAGGGGTACCCTGTGAAGACCCCTGGTCGAAAAAAAAAATTCTAAGAGAACTCGTATTTTTTATTTATCCAAGACTATCCATAAACAAAAAATAATCAAAATTAAAAGGGGTCAAGTCAAAACGATGTTGAATCTTCGTGAAATTGCTCATATATATATATATATATATATATATATATATATATATATATATATATATATATATATATATATATATATATATATATATAACGGTCGTTCAATAAGTCCGTAGGATAAGTAAGAAAAAAACAACATTTTGACAAAACTCGATTTTTTTATTCAACATAGTTGCCTTCGAGGGCGATACAACGAGTATAGCGATTTTCCAACTTTTCTATACCACTTTTATAGTACGATTTCTCTTTCTCGTCAAAATAGGCCTCAGTTTCAGCGATTACTTCATCATTGGAATTAAATTTCTTTCCAGCAAGCATTCTCTTGAGATCTGAAAACAGGAAAAAGTCGCTGGGGGCTAAATCTGGAGAATATGGTGGGTGGGTAAGCAATTCAAAGCCCAATTCATTCAATTTTGCCATCGTTTTCATCGATCTGTGACACGGTGCATTATCTTGGTGAAACAACACTTTTTTCTTTTGCAAATGTGGCCGTTTCTTTGCGATTTCAGCCTTCAATCGATCCAAAAGTTCACAGTAATACTCGCTGTTGATGGTGGTTCCTTTTTGGAGATAGTCGATGAATATTATTCCGTTCGTATCCCAAAATACAGACGCCATCAACTTACCGGCCGACTGTTGCGTCTTTGCTCGCTTTGGATTCGGTTCGTCGACTGCTGTCCACTCAGCTGACTGTCTTTTGGATTCTGGTGTATAATTGTGTAGCCATGTCTCATCCATTGTCACATATCTACGATAGAATTCCCTTTTATTGCGGTTTAACAGTGCCAAAGACTCCTCCGAAGCATCGATTCGTTGTTGTTTTTGGTCGACTGTGAGCTCACGCGGCACCCAATTTGCACAGAGCTTTCGCATACCCAAATGTTCATGTAAAATGGTAAAAACACTACCATCTGCTACCTTTACAATGTCAGCTATTTCGTGCACCTTCAATTTGCGATCGTTCATAACCAATTTGTGGATTTTTTTTATGTTTTCTGGAATAACAGCCTCATTTGGGCGTCCACTGCGCTCTGCATCTTTTGTGCTGGTACGACCACATTTAAATTCAGCCATCCACTTCTCTACCATTTGTCTCGATGGAGCAGAGTTTGGATAATGTTTATCAAGCCATTGTTTGGTTTTCACTGTATTTTTTTTCATCAAAAAGCAATGCTTTATTAAAATTCGAAATTCACTTTTTTCCATTTTTTTTCAAAAACAAAAGTTGCTTCACACAAAATGCTATAACTCACGAATAAATAGTCAGATTGCTGTCAAATTTATACACGTATCGTTTGAAGGTTAGTACTAAATAAAAATCATATGGAAAAAATTCTAGTAACGCCATCTATGTGTCATCCTACGGACTTATTGAATGACCAGTATATATATATATATATAACGATATGAGGTATAACGGAATTTAGCGGTACTCTCACGGTCGCATTTTTCGACCTAGACCAAAAATTTCTGAGCGTTTTGCGGCAAACAATTTGTTGGATAAGTTCGACAACTGACCATATCCGGGCACAGGTTAAGAGTCTAGAGCTTTAAAACTGTCAAAAACAAAGCGTTATAACGGCCGTTTGGGGCAAAGTATGTAAACAAAATTTATAAATATTAATTACTTGAACATATTTCTATCATTTTTTTCAAAGCCAGACATCTGCAATAAAAGGTTCTTTAGCTATCTGCAATAAACTGTGTGAAGTACAACGGCATTTAGCGGCACTTTCACGGTCGCATTTTTTTACTTACGCTAAAAATATGTTTTGGGTATGTTGCAGCAAATAGTCTCCTGAATATGTTTGAAAATTGGCCATATCGGGGTACAGGTTAAGTGCCTATAGCCCAAAAACTGTATAAAATAATGTTTATTTTTAAAGTTTGTTTAATACTTCTGTTTTTAATAAGTGTTTTTTATAAAGTAATCTGATAAATCCGATTCTAATTGCACACATAACTGTCTGATCCCGAAATCTACCTATTTCTAGCGGATATACCTGCCGCTCGGACTTTTTAGAATTACAATGTATGTCACAAAACACATAAAAACCTTTTAAGACAGGTTCCACACCATCATGTTTTTTAAGACATTGATGGACGCAAATTTCTTTTTTTTTTGTTTTTTGTGTTCTCTTTAAAGAATGAAAAACCAAATAATAAATTCTTTCACATAATAACCGCATAGGCCAATATTTCATAATATGATGGAGGAAATAAAAATAAAATACTTTTTTTTCAAATTTGCAGGTACAAAGCTAAAATTGGGTTACTAATTTTCCTAGTGCTAGAAGCATATACCAAGATCATGTAACGCCTCAGCATATATAATAGTTATATGGAAACTCATTTCTTCGAGCAAGCAAAAAAGTTCATTCTTTAAAAAAAAATATAAAAAATAAAAAATTTGCGTCCATAAACACCTAAACTAAACAGAAGCATGTTGTTGTAGGACCTTGTTCTTAAAAGGTTCTTATGCGTTGTTGTGACACGTTGTGTTGTAATTCCTACTACCCAACATATTTTATTTAAAAATACCTAAAAAAGCGTGTCATCACCAAAGAATATTCCATAACTATAAGACTAAGTGTGCTGATTGAAAAAAAGTTTATCCCCCAGCACCCCTAAAATATCACTTATCCCCTTATATCAGTAATATCTTACTGCCATTGCCAGTGGTATACGATATCTCATGTTAACTGATTTGCCAATAGCAGGTACCAAAGTACACGGGGTTGTCACACACATAGATCCAAAATTTATATAAAATTCATAGAATTCATAGAAAATATATAGAATTCAATTCAAGATATATAAAATTTATTGGTATAAATGCATTTTTACCGGTTGCAAATCACTATTGCAAACGTGTTGCCGGCTAAGTGCCACTATTTTTAATTAGTTTGTTCATCATGATTGCCATCCGTTTTTGATTATATTAAGCTATGCTTCTTTGTATAGTATTTGTGCGAATTCCATTTCATAATTTTGAGCTTTAAATCGATATAATCGATGTTATCCACTATCTTCACTTAGTTTTAGAAATGTGTATCACATTCAATTGCATACAAGCAACATATTTGGTGTAGATAAAACAATTTGATCATGTGCTAATTTCCAATATATGTAATTTATATATAATAATTTAATTATATATATAAATAAACATAATTGTCTGTCAGATCATACTTTCATTTTTCAATTTTATTTAATTATGTTCAATGTAAAAAAATTGATCAAAGCAAACCAAATGTATAAATATGGAAGGGCTGAAATCTCACAGCTCTGAGATATCAAGACTTCGGTCTGGGTAAAGGATTTTGATATAGTTTTCGGCAAAAAACTTTCACGAGGACTTGGTTTTTAGTTTTGGGCAGCGATGTATATCAAACATAAATCTTTGTTAAAGTACAAGTATTTTTTATCTCTGTTTAAAAATTTATTACAAAACTAACACGAAACATCAAAACGTTGCCGGAAAATTATAATCAAAATTCCAAAAGTATTGTTAAATTAAATAAAATCAAACTTTTTCAAAATTCCAAAAACATTCCAAAAATTAGAATGAAATCAAGTATTTAAACTTTTTCTAAATTCCAATAATCATCCAAAAATTCTTAAAAATTCAAACTTTTCCAAAATTCTAAAAATTCCATGTCCAATTTCATTTTCAATTACATTTACGTCATAAAAACAGCTACATTTTTTTTTCCAAAAACTTGGCTAAAAAATAAATGAAATCATTTTTTGACACACTTGACAACATTTATTTGACAAACTTATAATGCAATAATCTAGTTTTTGATCTCACACATCAATCCCTACCATCAAGATTTCTCCAAATTTAATGTTCCTACTCGTAATCACTTTAAATGAACGTTTTTTAAGCCAAAAATATGAAAATTTGCTATTTGTGACACACATAATGATTTTTTTGACACACTTCCGGTACAGTTATCGAACACAGCGTCCTTTCGGACCTATCTCTTGAGTATATACTTATTTTTAGAAAAAAAATTTTTTTGAAATCCTTCCAGCGGTTTTTCCGGCAGACAGACATACATTTTTTTTGCTTTTTTAGGATCAGTAGGTCCTAAAACGCCGAGAAATGCCAAAAAAAGTGGGGGTAGAATTTCACTTTTGGCTCATGAATGTAATACTTAGGTCTTTCAGACCGAAGTAATTTTCCATGGCCTGATTTATCGTTTTAGACATAAAATTCTTACAAAAATTTTATTTCCGTTTCTTTTTCAATTTTTTTATAAACTGATGAGGTTTCGATATAGTTTGTCTAACAAGAATACTATTCAAACATCAATGAATCTTTATGAATGGGTAACGAAATGCCAATCAACAATGAATTTTGCATATACCAACCAGCGAAAATGGGGCAAGTTTCGGGTAGCGAAACCCGAAATTCGACGTCCACGCCGTGCTACCTGGGTAATGCTGACAGAATTAGGTTGGTGTACCGGAGACAAGCAGAGTAAAAACTGCTTAGTCAATCATGGTACATCACGGAGAATTGGCGCCTTAAAACCAATGCGACTCAAGCGTCTGTTCTCCATGTTAAGGGCGGCTTGGAGCGGGCGTCTGTCTTGGATCAAGCGGCTCGCTATATAAACGTGTAAAAAGGTTGTTTCTGGTAACTTTAAGATGCAGAACGGACCCATTCACGACAATTTGGGTTGGGCCTAAGGTTAACACCCTAACCCCGGAAAAAAAATTATTTGTTAAATTTGGAAATCAGAAAAGAATAACAAACCCGGACCAAAATAGAATTTTACCTGGACGTGAAAAAGGACCAGACTACCGAATCGGAACGTGGAACGTGCGCAACCTGAGCGCTCCTGATACTCTTATAAGTCTAGAAACAGAGGCTGAGAGGTATGGGATGAATATCATAGCTCTGCGAGAAATTAGACAGCCAATAATAGGAAAACAAGATTTGGATAGTCACTCTCTATACTGTAGTGGTCATCCTGCTCGAAAATTTGAAACTGGCTTGGTGCACGCATACAAGAAGCCGTGATGAAATTCATCCCGGTCAGTGAGAGGATTTGCTACCTACGTGTACGTGGTACATATAACAATATTTCTCTTATTGGCGTGCATGCACCTACTGAAGCTAAGACCGTCGACTAGAAGGATACTTTTTACATATCACTGGAAGAGGTTATGAAACAAACACCAACACGCGACTTCATTATGGTTCTTGGTGACTTTAATGGGCATGGTTGGAAGAGATATCTCTTATGAAAATGTGGTGGACCCTAACAGTCCGCATTTGAATTCGAATGATAATGACTGAGTATCAGTGAGAGAATGACTGAGTTTGCATTATCAAATAATTTGAGAATTGCCAGTACGTTCTTTCCGCATCGATCGATTCATAAACAGACTTGGGTCTCACCGAATGGAAACACTCGAAATCAAATTGATCACGTTCTAGTAACAGCACGTTTCTTTTCGAGCGTTCGGGATGTGCGATCCTTTAGAGGTGCATACATTGGAAGTGATCACTTCCTTGTATGTGCAACGATAAGGTTCCACTTCCCAAACCCAAGCATTCCGAAATTCAACCAACGGAAACGTTTTAACGTCTCATCACATCACTAAAGAATGCTGAAACAGAAGAGAGATATCAAAAGCATATTGCCGAAACATTGGAGAAATCAGAAACCATTAATGGAGACGTCGATAAGTCATGGTATTTGCTCAAAGATGCTGTTTTAAGCGCTGCTGAGGGAATAATTGGACGACCACAAAACCACTCACAGAAGCCATGGATGGATCTAGCATGTCTTGACGCTATTCGATACAAAAGAGATTGCTATCTGAAATGTCTGCAAGGACGCAACACCAGGTCCACGAATGAGAACTATAAACTGGCAAGACAAGCCGTTAAAAAGCAATGTAGACGAACGAAGCGAGAATGGTGGAAGAGACAGTGTGAGGAGATTGAAAGCTTCAATAAGCAATATCAATCGCAACTTCTTTCAACAGGTTAAAATCTTAAAGTAGGGCCCTCAAACTAGATCGACTGTTATTCAAAACGAAGATGGGGAGCTGCAAGTAGACCTTAAAAATATTTTAGATACTTGGGCCGCTTATTTTGAAAATCTTCTCAACTTAAGTGACCAGCAACAAGTCGAGTGACGAGCAAAGCTTATTCGTGCGTCAAAGGTACATGTAGACGACCCAACAAAAGAGGAATTCGAAGCGCCGCTGTCAAAATTAAAACGCAATAAAGCACCTGGTATCGACGATATAACATCCGAAATGATTGTACATGGTGGTGAAACTCTATCCTTAAGATTGTTTGAACTTGTTCAAATGATCTGGAGGACTGAAACCAGGCCACTGGACTGGAACACAGCTATGCTGATACCAATCCATAAAAAGGTAATCGCCTACAATGTGCAAACTACAGAGAAATCGCTCTACTCTGCACAGCACATAAGATCTTTTCTTACATTTTGCTATCCAAATCAATCCTTTTGCTGAACATTTGTTTGGAGAATATCAGTGTGGTTTTCGCCGGGGCCGAGGTACTACCGATGCACTTTTCTCGATAAGGATGATTATGGAAAATTGCGGAGAGTTCAACATACCTGTGCACCAACTCTTCATTGATTGTAGGCAGGCCTACGACTCTCTCGAACGGGAGACTGTATGGTCTACTCTGATGTCAATGGGAATCCCTGGTAAACTGGTAGGCAGTGGCGTCATTTCACCAAAATCTTGGGGGGGGCGAGAATTTAAATGACATAAAAAGATTTTTTTCGTAAAACATAACATGTACATTTTTATACACACATATATTTAAAAGCATTTAAATGCATGGTCTTAGAAATGAAACTAAAATGCTTTTGAGCTACCTTGGTTACTATGCTAGATCTTTAACTTCTATTGTTGTTTCATCGAAGCGAATGCCACAAAGTTCTGCAAAATCCTTTCATTTGTTAAAAATAATTTTAAATTTAGTATTTTCTCTGCATTGTTTAAGCATCAAGAAAGTAGTTTGGCATTACCGCCAGCCAGCGACTTTCACTGTATACAATAAGTTGGTTATTTATGTTCGACATTATTTTTGCCGCAGAACTCCTTCAACGTCTCCAGTAAAGACAGTAAAATATCCCAATTTTTTTAACCCTGCCTTTTAAATCAGCAGCACTTCTTATTGCATTATTTAGAATATGGGCTGTGAATCCAATACCCAATACATTCTGGTTCAAATTCGAGCTTAGCTTGCTTTTAAATTTTCACTTCTTGACGTGACACCACTAAAATTGGTATTCGAGTTATCAGCGCAAATTGCAACTAACTTTTTGTCAATGTTAAATAACAACAAGAAAACAAAATAACAACAAAACTTGTTCAAGCTACTGGAGCTGACGGCTTATAGCAACGCTTTTTTATGTTTATCTGTATCTATATGTCTTTTAATTCATAATGTCCACTGTAAGTTTGCAAATTCACTCCGACTGGCAATACAATAAACCTTTGCGTCGTTATATTTTGATTTTTTTATAAAAGGATAGTCCAATTCAATATCGTTTGAGAATTTACGTAAACGTTTTCTATCCATCTTGATTTGCAGGAGAACTTTTTAAATATAATTTTAAAAATTAGTAAAAATTTACCTTTTATAGTAGCTTAAAACTTTTGTTACACAAGTAAAGACTGCAAAACAATTGAAACAATTTATTTTAATTTTACTAAATAATTAATATCTTTTCTGTATTCTGTAAGTATAAGAGGTATACAGTATACCTCTCGTTCTATCTTTTGCAAATATATACCATTTATCAAGTTTTTATGCTCTCTACTTTGTTTGTTCTTTATTGAGAAAAAAAAATTATAAATTAGAAAATAATAATTTTACTTTTGAGCTACCTAGTTAAAGTGTGTTTTAAACAGAGTTTGAAACGCTACTTATATCACTCCTTTACTTTGTTCTTTCAGAGTGCGTAGCTCAAAAAAAAATATAACACTCCCACATACAGGAGTGAAAATAATAAAATATCATTCTTGCTACTTGAAATAAATGTTTTCTTTCAAATACTCAAAACTTTTATTTTTGCTTCAAATTTGATGCTTTCCAACGTAAAATGCTTTGAATGATTCGTTCAATTATTCATGTATTGTTAGAAAAATGAATATAAAGGATGACGTAGAGGGACTATTCATAAATTGAATAAAAGAACAGGAAAATGTAATCTGCTCCAAAGGAGTAAAATCATTTTTTTTTTACATTTTAATTTTTGAATATTATTTCAAAGGATTAAAATGAGTGCTCGAATAAAGTAAAACTTTGGTTTGAAAATTTAAATGTTTATGAATTTATACGGAAAACTGCGACTTTTTAAATAAAATATTTTGTATTTTATTTTTCATATTATACTTTCGATCTCTCGTATATACACCGGGGAGATGTTTCTATAAACAAAGAAACCTTTTGGTTGAGATAGATCTGTTAGACATCAAAAGATATTCGCAAAACAAAATGTAAATTATTGAAGTTAAAAAAACTGAGTTTAGTATTTCTAAGAAAATTATAGTTAAAACACTATTTAGTAAAAAAAATATTGCACTAGTTTGTTCTCTCAATATAGATAAATCAACATATACATAACATTATACAAATTGCAAGAAAAAACAGTGAAGCCATTACTTTGACTAAGATATTCCGCAAACTGTACGTAGGAAGATATAAGGCTTATTTAATTATTACGATAATGCGGGCAAATGTGGTGGAAATATTTGTTTCGTGGTACGCTTCATGGGACAAATTTCTCCGTGGGACAACGCAATCAAATGTGGCACATTTCCACGCAGCGTGGGACGTCTGGTCAGTTTACTACCCATAAACGTGCGTAAATTTTTCATTTGATTCAAAATTGTACAATTATTGCGAGCTTCTTTTAAATCTATAAGAAAAACCTACCACAAAAAATAATAGTTTCTCCCTCCCTGTGACTGTATAAAAAAATGAACAAAGATTGACATTTAGGATACGTTTTGGATTTTATTATAACCAACCAAACATATAATTTTTGCTATTTTATGAATTAAAAATTATAGTCCAAATAGCGAAAAGAATTTGTCAGCAAGTTTTCATAACATACTTTGAAAATATTTACATAACTTAAATATTTGTTCGTGTCTTTAAAAAACATTGCTTGTCCATTATAAAACATTCACTATTATAAAATCACTGGAAATAACACAAAAAATTTAAATTACTCTCGTAATTATTTTCATTCATTTTATAAAAATTAGCACAACTATCAAGAAAACCGATATGTTATAGGATTTTACAATTAGAAATGTTTTTAATTTATTGTTTTTAAGAAAGTCTTGTAAAGTTTGTACAATATGATATAGATAAAAAAACAGGGCCAAACAGTCAGGGTTCTCCAAATAAGTGGGATATAATTAGGTTGTGTTCTCCTGCATGTACTTACTTTTAAGTTTATATAAATTACCAATGACCAATAACAATTGAAATTTGAATGTTAAATACTGCACTATGAACTCTCGAGGAACCCTATACTAATGAAATATTTTGTTTCCTCTGGCTTAGACACGAATATCTTATAAACAAAACACTATCGTACGATAGAATTTTGTCAAAATACGCACCCGCGGCGTTTTTGGAAGAACGATCGTGTTCTGTTTATAAAACTGATTTCATCAGAAGATTAGATGCAATACGACCGCCTTTCGTATCGGCGGCGCTCTAGTCTATACAAAGAACGATAACGGTTTGAATATTGTGGTGAACCGTACTTTAGTCGGGCCAAAATAATATGTAACGTAATAATTATATTATCAGATATATTTCAATTAATAGTATGCGATAAAATTGGTATATTAGCTAAGTAAATCTTCTAAAAATTAGACGAATTTACAAAATAACAGTGCATTGAAATTTTTATAGTGTATAATTTTTATATAGTGTAAACGATTGGATGGTTTTATTGAATCGATGTATTGATAGTATCAAATCCTTGGGGGGGGCCAATGCCCCCCACAGCCCTACCCAATTGACGCCTCTGCTGGTAGCACTATGCAAAATGACAGTACAGAACTTTCAATGCTGTGTACGAGTAGAGAACGAAATATCAAAGTTTTTTAAAGTCGACTCCGGTTTAAGACAAGGTGATGCTATTTCTCCTATACTTTTTAATTTAGCCTTGGAATATGTGTGCCATCAAAAGAAACTACCGACTAACAACAATATCTTGTCAATAAACTCAGTACAGATGATCGCATACGCTGATGATGTTGTCATCCTCGGCCGAAGTAAAGCTGTTATGAGTGAGACTTTCAAGTCACTTGAGAGTGGTGCTAGAAAAAATGGTCTGCAAATTAACTACAATAAAACCAAACATATGAATCTTTCAAGAGAGGCTGAGAAGAAAGATTTGATGTGCGGCGATGAACGAATTGAGGGAGTTGAATCTTTTAAATATTTGGGATCAATGCTTGACTCAAAAAACAGCATACTTACAGATATAAAAGCTCGAATCGCTGCAGTTAATCGAACCTTCTACTCAATTAAACCTCTCCTTGGATCACCGTATGTATCAACTAACACCAAGCTCAAATTATACAAGACATTGATTAGATCGGTTGTGATGTATGGGTTACAAATGTGGACCCTTACATAAAATTTCGAATCGAATTTTCTGTATTTGAGCGTAAGATCCTACGCTACATTTTTGGTCCACTTAAGACAGACGATGGAGAGTATAGAACCCGATATAACTTTGAGATCAGAGACCTTCTTGAGGGTCCTGATATAATAGGTTGTTTCCGTTCTAATAGGATTGCTTGATTTGGTTATGTTCTACGAGTCGATTCACAGTCTGGAATGATTAGAAAAATGTATCTTAGTACCCCAGGGAGTGGGTGACCGTGAGGTAGACCACGACTACAATGGAAGACTGACGTAATAAACGACCTTAAAAAAATCGACTGCCATGGTAATTATGTCACTGTTGTGAATGACCGTGGTGAATATTCAAAGCTGATTAGCCTGGCAACGCTCCTACATAGAGCATGAACGCCGTTTAAAAAAACAGCAAAAATTATTATACAGAAATGAAGTTACAGCTAGAAGCAAGATACAGAGAGACTGTAACTATAAAAGGTACACAATCATTTTATGCGCTCATACCTAAAGATGAAAAAACATTGCTCACACAAATATATTCTAATTCAGTTAAAATTATGTTTTTTAAGATAAGCACGAAGCCGTCAATATGTAATTGTTTTTTATTACATAACTTAGAATAAAAATAAAAAGTTAATTATTATATAAATTCTATTGTACAACATATGCATTTTATTTCACATCAATTTTCTCACTATTTACTTTTCAGAATGAGTTTTAATATATTTCAGGTACATACATTTATAATTAATTTCAAACAGGTATAAATGGATGAAAAGATAAATTATGTAAAGAGCATCCACACCCTCAAATACTTAATTTGTATCCTTAAAATAATTAAATGGTTATTAAATTCCTATAAAACGAGAATTCCAAACAAGGTGGTTTTAGTTAAATAGACGATTCACTGCATTGTTTAAAAACATTGAAAGAAAAACAGCAATAAAAATTTTGTAAAATTTTATTTCTAAAACGATATATCATTCTGAAATTTGCATTTGGGATTAAGAATTAATTTAACATTTTTTCTGGAAAAAAATGTGTTAAAAATGGGGGTACCCCAAAAGCGCAATCTTTAAAAAAAATTAAGTTTAACACAGTTTTCAAAAATTACTAAAAATTTTTTTAATAACTTTTTTATAAGTTCTATCAATTACCTTTCCAATGAGCTATAAATGACTTAAATCGGTTAAGTCAATCGTTGGCAATCGGTAGTCAAAGATACAAATGTCTCTCCAAACCGTAAAATTTTACCGCCTGTGTCATCCCCAGAAGGAAATATCATATTTTGAAAGAAATGGTATTTTTATTTTGTCATTGGCTATCTGTGTATGAAATTTTATCGAAATCAGAGGGGGCCAGAAACATCGATGTTGCGGTGATGAGGAAATGCTCACTTGTGAATTTCTTTTTGTTTTGATACGTTTGTAGATAAGAGGGGAAGAGGAGTTTTAGGTAATAAGTCGAAAACTGTGCAGTCGATTATTCATTGAAATTTTTCTTAGATATTTCGAATTTTTGAACCAAATTAGATTCCATAAAAAAACTTTTGTTATAGAATATAAATAATATATCACACATCGCCAAATTGCGGCTCTTTGAAAGAACGAGTGCGGCTCTCGAAAAGAAACGAAAAAATTTAATAACATTTAAAAATTTATTCAAATTGTAATGTAATTAAATTACCAGTAAATTACCAGCTCTTAATCCAAAATATCGAAAAATGGGATAACTTTCGTTAATTAAAACAAACAAAAAATTAACTACTTTCCCACCTATCAGCAGTTTTTTTCAAAGAAAAACACTATCCGGAATTAAAGGATGATCAATGGATTAATGACTGTGTATTCTTAACTGATATAATGGAGAATCTGCACTTTCCAACCAACATTACAAGGAAAAGATAAAGTTGTTATGATCTTATTCAAACGATTCTGAGCTTTATTAAAAAAATTTAGCTTTTTAACGCGATTTAACTACAAAAATGTTAAACCACTTTCCTCGTCTGGAAAATAAACTCTCTAAAATTGATGATAAAAAACTGAGTGAATACAACAGTATGAAGGGGCTGACATCTCAAAGCTCTGAAATATCAAAACTTTGGTCTGGGTCAAGGATTTTTATATAGTTTTCGGCAAAAGGGTTTTATGAACACTTGTTGTTAGTTGTGGGCAGCGATTTTTATTTAATATAAAAAAAAATGTTTAATATACATCGTTTAGAAGTTTATTACAGAACTATCACGAAACATCAATACGTTATCGGAAAATTATAACAGATCATAAATTAACATAGTTTATAGTGAAAAGATGATATGCTCAACAAACTACTCAAAAACCTTTCCATTTAGCGTTCAGCAATTTTAACTTTTCAAATACAAATAATCTATTATCTAACAATTTCATGCTCAATTACATTTCATGTCATACAAATAAATAATTTAATTTTTTCCAAATAAAAGGGGTGTGATTGAATTGATTTCAAAAAACTATAACAATAAACAAAATCAAAAATTCAAACTTTTTCCAAGATTCCAAAAACTATAATAAAATCAAAAATTGCTACTTTCTTTAAAATTACTAAAATATTCAAGAGAATAATATTAAAATCAAAAATTCCAAAAATGTTCTAATAATTTAAACGTTTTTTGAAAATTCTAAAGATATTGTAATAATTATTACAAAATCAAGGATTGAAACTTATTTCAAAATTCTAAAACTATTGCAAAAATTATAACAAAATCAAAATTCAAACTTTTTCCAAGATGATTCAATCAATCAAGATTAAATCTAGCAAGATGATATGTTTGTTAAGTTGATTCTATTAAAAAAACCGCTTTTTTGTCATACGATTAATTAATTTTATTTGACAAATGTTTCTAATCGAAAATGTTTCCCATTTTATGTTTCTCAAAAAAATTGGGCAAAACAATAAATAAAAATCAATCTTTTGACACACTTGACGTTATTTTTTTGACACACTTATAGTTCAATAATCAAGCTTCTGTTCTCACATGCCAATCCCGATCATCAACATTTCTCATCGTATCACTTAAAATGAAGGTTTTTAAGCCAAAAGTATGAATTTTAGGTAGATTTCATATAAAAATCTACCTATTGCAATGGGCTTCATCTCGGAATTTCGGAAAAATTTTTGTGCCAAACGACTATATATGATAAGCGGAGACAAAAAAACAAAAAAAAAAAATTTATATATATATATATATATATATATATATATATATATATATATATATATATATATATATATATATATATATATATATATATATATATATATATATATATATATATATATATATATATATATATAAACGATATGAGATATAACGAAAACGACCGGCACTCTCACGGTCGCATTTGTTGAGCTAGATCAAAAAAATTTTCTGTACTTGTGTGTTCTAATAATATCTTGGACAAGTTCGTGAATCAGCAAAATCCGACACGTGGTTAAGAAACTAGAGGCTTTTTTCTGAAAAAAATTGATTTTTTAAAACCGTTATAACGGCCGTTTGGATACTAATATTTCAAAAAATTTTACAAATTTAGAATCTTTGGAATCTTTTTTATCAATTTGTTTTAAAAATAGACCTCTGCAGTTAGAGGTTCCTGAGTGAGGGGCTCCAACAAAAAAGTTTGCAAAAAAAATTTTTTTTTTAAAACAACCGGCACTCTCACGGTCGCATTTATAAGGCCAGATCAAAAAACTTTTTTTAAAAATGTGCGTTTTATTAACATCTTGGACAAGTTCGTAAATCAGCTCAATCCAACACATGGTTAAGAAACTAGAAGCTTTATACTAGAAAAAAATTCTGTTTTTTAGATCCGTTATAACGGCCGTTTGGATTCTAATATTTTTAAAAACTTCATAAATTTAGAATTTTTGAAACCTTTTTAATCAGTTTATTTCAAAAAAAAGACCTCTACAGTTGGAGGTTTCTGAGTGAGCGGCTCCAACAACAAAGCTTGTAAATGCGTTTGAATCAACCGGCGCTCTCACGGTTGCATTTGTGGAGCCAGATCAAAACACCTTTCTTAAAAATGTGTGGGAAACTATAGGCTTTATGCTAGAGGAACTATAGGCTTTATACTAGAAAAAAAAGTAGTTTTTTTAATCCGTTATAACGGCCGTTTGGATACTAATATTTTTAAAATCTTCATAAATTTAGAATCTGTGGAAACATTTTAATCCGTTTCTTATAAATATAAAATTCTGCAGTTAGACGTTTTTGACTTGTTGGCTTCAACAAAAAAGTTTGCAACAATCCCCAACTACAATTTCCAAAAACCTTATAACAGTCAATGTCAACCTTATAACAGTCAAAAAAATAAAAGATTTGAATAGCAGAAATTAATTTTTTTTTCTTAGAAATAAACTATTTTGATATTTTGCAGTAATTGCACGACATATGATATAGAGTAGGTTTGTGTCATAAATTGTTACACACATGTTCTGTGGTAGATTTGATATTTGTTTGTTGCAAAATTGGATAGATATAATTTTGCTTGTAGGTAGCTAATTATCTTTTTAAAATTTGTTCGATATCTGTTTGAAATTAGTTTGTTTTTATTTTTTATTATTTTGTTTTTCCTCAATTTACCCCGTTTGATTGAATATAATTTTTATTATTAAATCTATATATTTCGGGCTAGGCCCATCTTCAGGATTATTAATAAAAATAATAAAAAATTATATCACAATAAGAAAATAAAGTTTTTGACATAAATTATATAAACAAAAAACGATATACAATTTAACATGAGTTACTATGTTATAATTAACTTAAAAAATGGTAATCAAGTGGAAAGCTTAAAGTTACTTTAAATTTTAGAACAATCGGATTAAATTAAAATAATTATTTGAAAAATCCTTCTTATCACTTTTAAAATTACAAATTGTTTCCTCATTTTTTATGATTTGGCACACCTCGTGTATCTGTAATTTAGTTTTATTTCTTTCCTTAGCCAAAATTTGAACATCATCGAATTTAAATTCATGTTTATTTTCTATAGAATGTTTAGCAAGTGCAGAACAATTATTAAAACAATTATTATCAATTATTGCACTTGCTAAACATTCTATAGAAAATAAACATGAATTTAAATTCGATGATGTTCAAATTTTGGCTAAGGAAAGAAATAAAACTAAATTACAGATACACGAGGTGTGCCAAATCATAAAAAATGAGGAAACAATTTGTAATTTTAAAAGTGATAAGAAGGATTTTTCAAATAATTATTTTAATTTAATCCGATTGTTCTAAAATTTAAAGTAACTTTAAGCTTTCCACTTGATTACCATTTTTTAAGTTAATTATAACATAGTAACTCATGTTAAATTGTATATCGTTTTTTGTTTATATAATTTATGTCAAAAACTTTATTTTCTTATTGTGATATAATTTTTTATTATTTTTATTAATAATCCTGAAGATGGGCCTAGCCCGAAATATATAGATTTAATAATAAAAATTATATTCAATCAAACGGGGTAAATTGAGGAAAAACAAAATAATAAAATATAAAATTTTTAACCCGGCTAAACAAGTTTATAATATGTATTAGTTTGTTTTGTTTAAACTAATCTGATACATCAGATTCTACTGGCACACAAAACTGTCTGATCTCGAAATCTACCTATTTCTAGCGGATATACGTGCAGCTTGGACTTTTTTTTGTTTTGACATGCTTAATGATTTTTTTACACACTGCCGGTACAGCTATCGAACACATCGACCTTTCATCTCTTACAATTAAGTCATCCTATTTATAAAAGCAAAGCTTATTATTAACGATGTATTATCGATTCCTTATTATATTTTGAATAAAAGTTTTTACCGGAGAAATGGAATTATTAGAAACTCAGGCACACAAAATGCACCACAAAACAACATCAATCTGTAGTTTTGGAATCGACTGTCTCAATCAAAGTACCCTAATTTGAAAAAAGCTGCTTGCAGATTACTGTCCATATTCGGCACATCATACTGTTGTGATTCACTTTTTCCAACAATAAAATTTATAACATCAAAGGAACGTTCACAGCTTACAATTAACACAGTTCACAACTTACAAGCGTCGTGCCGCGCTAACGAGCTATGAACCCGATTTCAAACAAGTTACAAACACACATGCCATCTACCAGCAATCAATAGCTGTCAGTGCCATGTTACAAAATTTAAATATATGTATTTATTCATAAATAAAGTATTTGCTTGAAGACGGTGTATGCAACTTGCAAGGAAATAAAAATTCCATAACAACTTTGATATTTTATTTGTTTGTTGGCTCAATTAACGAGAATTTATGGAAATCCGGCTCCATGTGTAACGAAGTTTGGTCATCTCTGTAATATATAGTCAAAACGATATATTTGCATTTTTGTCCAATAGACGTGAACACCCATATTTTATAACTGTGGAAAATTTCAAATTTATAGCACTATTTAGTTTGTGAGAAAATCGATTATGTAGAATTTCGGACGGAAACCGAAGTCTCACCATAGGGATTCCGTTTTTAATTTTTTAAGTACGGCACCATAAAACATAGCAAATAAACACAAACAACTTAGATTTAATCACAAGTGATAACGGTTCCTTTACTTATACCACCTAGTTAAAAAGCACTCGACAAATTAGAGTAGTATAAACTCTATTAATTATATTGCATGCTTGAATTAATTTATTTAATGATGATGATTCGGATCAGATGTTGATATTAATGTAACTAATAGTGTTTGGATTTAATGATAATAAGTAGTATTTCTTCTTAATCATTTCCACTGCAAGATAATTTTGTCAGCTACTAGGATGATATCTAAATTCGCTTTCCCAATAATACCTTTACTAAATTTCTTAGTTACGGTTTTATTTGCAACAAAACAAATTTAAATTTTGAGTTTATTCTTTATTATTAATTTTAATTTTTGCAAACCCAAGATAGTTTTGATTTTAAATACTACATACATAATTAATAAATTAAAAACATTAATTAAGAATATAAATATGATTACTGTGAATTAAAAGCTATATTAAAATGACCTTTACGTTGTTTTCCAGGATTTTGATAGCTAATCTCACGATTTGCCTCCTGTATAGCTTCCCATAATTTAGCTTCGGACATAATTTGTCGCACTAGATCAGCAACAGCTGGTTCTGAGTTTAAATCCAGTAATGAACCAATTGAGTCGTCCGGCAGATCTAAACTATCATCTTGGCTTTGTGGATTTCGGGGAGGAAGATCAGACCGTTTGCGACCACAACCTATAAAATCGTAAATTTACTATCACAAATTGTAAATCAATAAAAATTTGCGGTTCTAATTTATACCTGTAAAAGCATTACAAAACGGACGTTTCTTATTCTCCAAAACATCTAGGTTGGATGGATTGTTCATTGATCTAATATCCTGAAATAAAATTTTTTAAATCCTTACAACATAATTTTAAGGCAAAAGCATTTATTTAAGAGATAAAATAAAAATATTTTGTTTTCTATCAAAAACTTAATTCGTAATTAACATTAGCGTCTTGTAGTAATTCTTTACGGGATACTGAAGAAAACAACCCCACAGCTTAAATCAGTTATTTTCTTGTCATTTGCTATTTTTTTTAGAAATTTTCTTAATATTATCGCTTGTCTTGGTTTTATATTTAATATTTTGCAATATAATTACTTATGTCAAAAACATAAGAAAAATAAAAAAAAAATTCTACTGTACGTAAGTTAAAGAGATTTGTGATTATGCAGTCGGTAACAAAATATAATTAAGAGAAAACCGCAAATTCATTTTCTGTCAAGCTAGGTTGGTCCACAGAAATTAATTAACTGTAAGGATGTGTAAGAGGCTTTGTACTACTCAATTTTTCTGTAGTCCTTTTAGGATTTTTCTTAAAACTTTCGAGCTTATATTTCATAAAAAGAGCAAAATAAATGAAGTTGATTGCATACTGGCATAAATTGTGTTCAATTTTTATTTTGGTATTCAACCAAACATAATTCGGATACTTGTTGAAAAGTTCCAAAAACAGATTTTATTTGATATGAGAAAAAAATTACCCAGGCGTTTTAGTTTTGCAAGAATTTTCATGATTGTGATGGAGATTACTGATTACTGCTAATGTAAAACTTGTATTTTTTTTATTTTTATAGATGATGTTTTGAAAGACAGGAGATTTAGAAATGTAACGTAGTAATACGATTCAGACATTTCTTCATTAACCAGCGAAGCTTTGTTTTGGCAACCGTCAAAGATTGTTTTCCTCTGACAAGCAGAGTTCACACGTACAGAAAAAATATGACACCATAACATCCGTAACACTAAAAATGGTGTAAGTACATATCGCAAACCCCCTTAAGGGAATGAGGAATGTTTGCCACAGTAAATTTATTTCGAATTTAAAAGCATTGTCAAGCTGTGCATAAGAATGCTAAGGAAATATTCGTATATAATGTTATGGAGATGGGGGAAAGATTTTGTAGTTAAAACTTATATTCCTTTAAAATTCGAAAAATCTAGTCATTATATATTTGATTTTTGCTAAGTGAAAAAATAAAACCAGAGATCAACAAGCAGGCTTTTTCCTCTATAGTGTAAAAAGAATAACAAATGGTAGTTGCTATGGCATTTTCATATGATTTTACAAAGTTTTTAAAACAAAGCAACCATAAAAAAATAGAATATGAATTTTGAATGTTATTTTGTTGATTTCTAATTTAATAATTTCTAATAAATATCGTTTTTCGGCAAACGGTTGTAAAGTTTAACCTAACTGCTGCTAGGGAGTTAGTTAAAGTCTTACTTTTTTGACTGCGGCTGCAAAAGTAACGCCATTTTTATTTTATACTACAGCGGCTGTAAAGTAGCATTTGTTATTTTGTTATTTTTTCAAACAAATTGTATAACTATGACAACAAAAAATAAGCTGATTCTCATTGGATTATGATATTTTGAATTATTATATTTTATTATGACAACAAAACATAACAAACAGTTTCATAATTCATTGGATAGTAAAATTTTGAATTATTGTATAACTATGACAACAAAATAACAACTATTTCAATTGGATAATGAAATTTTGAAAAGGCTGCTTTGATAAAAAATTTTATTCATACAAATTTATATGTTTTTTCTATTTTTTGGAAGTAATTATGACGTTAAATACTTACATTTATAAAAATTTGGAGATATTAATTTCATATTTATAAAAAATTTAAAAGTTTGCTGAAAAAATAGTGTATTTAATTCGGAGCGAAAGTGAATTTTTGTACATCGTCTATAATTGTCGGCCCTTATAGACTCAACATAAAAAGTATCACTTTATCTCCTAATTCAATAATGTACTATTATATATTTACTATCATAGAAAAAATTGTATTTCCTACGCGAGACAAAAACATTTTAAGCTCGTGAAATTGCCCCACCCCGGGTAAGAAGAAGCTAATGGACCAAGCCTAGGCAAAGCCCGCGACAGAGCTTTTGGGGTTTGGGCCAGGCTTAACATTTACAAACGGCCCAAGCTTGGACCAAGCTTGGACTGATGTCCTGGGGACAAGTCGGACAAACCTGGCTTGGACCAAGTCGGGCAAATAAGACTTCCAAACCAATTTTTTCCCCAGACCTCCTTTAAATGTGTGGAAAGAGGTTGTGGAAAGACTAAAATATATAAAAATAAAGATAAATATAATATGGCTTGCACATGTTTGCAATGCATTAACCTGGTGAATAACGCGTAATATAATAAACTGAATCTTGGTTCAGTCTAGGCATTTACAACTGCCCCAGACTGAAACCAAAGCTAACTAGCCAAGGCAAGGCTCGCCAATACTGGTCCAATATGGGTTCATTGCTTAATATTTTCAGTTCCTACCCAGGACTCGACGCTAACGCGTCTCGTGAACGAATTTTCACTCACGAAAAACGCGTTTTCATTTCTTGTAGCAAAATGTGCTATTTTGTTTTTAAATTTGTATGGTTCATTTTGCTTAGAGACGAAAGTAAAGTTTTCACTGTCCGTATTGACATCGAAAGTATATGTAAATTTTTATAACGTGCATTAAAATATATTTTACTTACAAGTTCACCAGTTTTTTCATGCATTTCACGATGAGCAAATTGTAATGATAGATGAAATAATGTTAAGAAGAAGATCAATTGTATTTGAATGGCAACCATTTCAGATTATAAATTTGCTATTGCTTTTTTGTGATATTTCACCCAGAGAATTCTACAAATATAAGATAAAATAAATTTCATATTATTTTTAAAACGTTTTTATGTGCTACTCCGTTTTGTGTTCTATGTACCAAAAATCAATTCAACTCATAGGGAGAATTCGTTTTTTGGTTTAAAAAATGTAAAATTAAATGTTAAGCAATTTTTATAAGTATAACTTTTTCTGTCTAGGAAAAAGGAATTGTATTATTTGTATTTCGATATCGGTTCTAAAATTATTAATTGCATTTTTATTAGGAACAGGTCTATATTACTGAATTTTATTTCCATCTCGTTTTTCTGCTCCAGAATTTAAAAAAATTTCTCGTCTTATAACAATTTATTCGGACAAAGGATTTGGACTCTAGTTTTTTGTAACAATAGTTCAATTCTTGTTACATCCAAGTTAAATCTTTGAGTAATTTTTGTTTTGTAACTGTACATAACTAAAAACTTTAAAACTTTGAAACCATTGATCCTGGTAAAAGAACGACCACTTATCATTTACAATCTTTTGATATTATAACGTTAAAATCTGTATTATCCACATATTAGAAACCATTCATAATTTTGCATATCAAATCCTGTGCAATGCCAATATTTTAATCCTTTCGTTTGATTATACCAAAGATAGTCGCACTGCTTTTTTAATGAAACGTCGGGATAAACTTTTTAATAACAAACAAATGAAACTGCTTTTTGGACAACAATTGGAAGGAATAATCGATTTAACAGATTTCGGAAATTAGTAAACACAAAACAGTTACTGAGTCACGTAAAAAACCATCATACCAGAAAACTGAATTAATTAAAAATCAAACCGTAACAGAAACCACAAACTAATTTAATTTACACTTCTCTTAATTTCTCTTATCAATGCGTAACAATACTGAAATTAATATTAAAATCCCAATCCTTATATATACTTTTCACAACAGACCTCCTATGAAGATGTTGTGATATTGTTGCTATTAAAAAATAGAAAAAACGAAAAATGTCATTTAAAAGTATGTACATCGTCCATAAATACATAATACTTTTAGACTTATTCTATATAAAAAAAATGTGTTTATTAGTAAATAGTAAAATTTATTTTGTGCATTTACTTACCCTTCATAATTTATTACACATAAAATTGATTATTGTTGAGATTTAAATTATAATAAAAATAATGTAAGGGTGGGATTTAAAGTAGCCACTTTCAGTTGATCACAGTGATTTTTATTTCTAGTAATCAAATTTAATAGTTTTATCATTTAATATTTTTTTGGTTGAGAATTGTAATTACATTATATGAAAAAAAAAACATTTAAAGGTCAGTTTTCGAAAAATAATAATTTATGATTTATGGACATTGGTGGTGTCTTAAGTATGTTCTCATGTAGTAATAATCGTTAATGAGGAATATTTTTTTCTAACACAACTTTTCTGGATTTCAATATTAGTGTTTAGGAGACACACATTCGCTTTGACTATTTTCATAAACCATAAAATGGATAACCTGAGCATTACTTTAATCAGCTAAATTAAATATGGGTATTTCAAGAACAAACCTGGGTATTGTAAATCTTTTATCCGAGCTTATTGGTTTGATATCTACACAAAATGCTTTGATAATAATTACAAATGGGATTATCGATCGCTAATTTGTGTTATGAAGCTATTATACAGGCATACATATATTTTCTATTTTCAAGGAATGTATAGGCTGTCAACAAGTGTCATTCTTCTGTATTAAATTCCAATTGATTCAATTTTATGGTCGAATTTTACTTAAACGGATGCATGGTATCATTTACATTTTGTTTCACTCCGCAGTCCGCAGGGCTTGCAATCTCGGATATGCTCTAGTTCTTCTTTGATGTCTCGTACTGGCAGGTCAAAAATGAAGGCGTTGCAGTTTTTCGAATACTTTACTCGAACACAGATGAGCTGAGAGAAACTAAGCATGATCATGAATCAATGGATGACATTATTTCTCTTATCTCTGGAACGCCTTACCTTCATCCTGATAGCTTTAATCCTCAAAATATCAAAGTTAGTGTCCATAAATTTCTTAGAGAAACTTAATTTATTCAAACTTAATCTCAATCCCTAGTTGGCATGGTATCTTCGGATATTCAGAGACGTTAATTAATAATTTATTATAATTAACACTAAACATGCCTAGCTTAGAATTAAAAAAGAAACCTTAAGATGCAGAACGAACCCATTCATGATAGTTTGGGTTGGGTCTAAGGTTAACACCCTAACCCAAGAAAAAAAACTTTGTTAAATTTGGAAATCAGAAAAGAATAACAGACCCGGACTTCAAAATAGAATTTTACCTGGACGTGAAAAAGGACCAGACTACCGAATCGGAACGTAGAACGTGCGCAGCCTGAGCGCTCCGGATGCCCTAATAAGTCTAGAAACAGAGGCTGAGAGGTATAGGATGGATATTATTGCTCTGCAAAAAATTAGACAGCCAATAATCGGAAAAAAAGATTTGGCAAGAAACTCTTTATACTGTAGTGGTCATCCTTCTCGAAGAAAATTTGGTACTGAGTTTCTTGTTGGTGCACGCATACAAGAAGCCGTGATGAAATTCATCTCGGTCAGTGAGAGGATCTGTTACTTACGTGTACGCGGTACATACAACAATATTTCTCTTATTGCCGCACTCAAAAAACGATATGTTTCCCTCAAACACTTTTTGCAGGAAACAAGAAAAGTGTTTGGGAGTTTTGTTTGTTGTAAATAACATTATTGTTACCCGCAAATATTAATTCTAGTTGCTACAAATGTGCTTATATTTTAGAGAAAACAATAAGTGTTTGGGGGAATCAAAAATTGTAGTTTTCTACAAACACAAAATGTTTATTGTAAATGACATAAAGCTTTTGTGGCAAACGGTTGTAATAGAAAAACTGTTCGGGTGAAAAGGCTGTAATATTTAGCCCAAACAATAATTTCTATTTACGAGAAACATGGAACTTTATTGTGAACGATTATATATAATAATTGTTTGTCTCAAGTGATATAGAGAATAGGCTGGTTCGATTTGACTAAATTAACTGAGTTTTATGAAAAAAATTGCATGCAATGTTTAAATTTTCTTCATAAAACTAAGATAGTTTGTCCAATCAAACGGGACTATTTTCTACTATACGCGACGTATTTAAAAATAATATTGCCACTTGATACAAACACAATTACTTATATGTTTAAATCAAAAGTGTAAATTGTGTAAATGAAACAAAAATAGCTCTAATGTTTAAGGACATATCACATAGGTATATACATATACATATTTATTATTCTATGCTTTGGATTATTATAATTATTATTGCTTTTATTGCTTAGAAATTAATAATAAATATTTTATTGCTTAAATATATAAAATTATATGTTTTTTATTTTCTAATTTTTTTTTTATACTTTTTATTGCAATACATAGAAAGTACGAGCATTTTTCGCATAAAAAACTTTTAAAGAGTGATTCCAGCCCACCGCGTTCATTTTTAAGATTGATAGCATATAAATAAATATCTAATTTGAAATTACTATAATATATTCAATAAACTGCAATACCAGCCTTTTATCTTCATAAGCAAACAACAAAAGATATCTTTAAACAAAGATGACCAGCACTTCAATTTTGCCATACAATACAATATTTGTACTCAGCCTTTTCTAAATTAAAATTGGGAAACATCTGCTCCTATACCAAATAAAGCAACGATGACAAGCTTGGTTTTAAGCATTTCCAATTAAATTTATTCTTGGTTGATGAACACTTCAAGTTGTTTATAGCGGCTTCGGACTATAAAAAAATTAAACAATCAATAAACTATATTCACTAAAGTATATTCACATTCTTAATATTTTTCAAACCTATAAAAATGCTGAATATACATTTCTTGAATTTGCAGATTATGTTGTTTTTGTTTCTTACTGATGGAACCAATGAAGACATTATAAATGAATATATTAAAAAATTTGTTAAAATTTCTCACAAAATTGATTCACTTCTCTCAATTGATAAAATACTGTCACATCACATAATTTTTAAAACCACCATTAAATAAATTCAATTTACTAATCAATAACCTTAATTACCACTAACAATATTTTAATTAATTATAAAACGCACTTTCGTTATTATCACTTATGACTTTTGATCACTTTTGACAATGATGAAAGAAAAACAGAAGTTCAAAAACTAAAATATTTTACTCAAACGATTATTTTTTATAAGAAACATTTATTGTTGACGATAAATACTTCTTTTCAATATAATTTAACCCAAACAATCAAAGTGGTTGTTCGAAATCGTTTGATTGTTTCGAGCAAAAAATTTATTTTGGATTGTGATATTAGTAGAGACAAACACCTAAAATATTTGGAATGATCAGTAAACTGTTTGTATCAAATATTAATTTTTTGAGCCAAAAAGAGTTTTTAACGTGCTGTTTGTAACAAACAATTTTTGTTTGTAATCAATAATAAATATTTGCTACAAAAAATTTATATTTGTACAAAACATACGAAAGTTTGCCGCAAATACTTTTCAAACATTCTTTTTTTTCAGTGCGTGCATGCACCCACTGAAGCTACGACCGTCGACTAGAAGGATAATTTCTACATAGCACTGGAAGAGGTTATGAAACAAACACCACCACGCGACTTCATTATGGTTCTTGGTGACTTTAATGGGCAGGTTGGAAGAGATATCTCTTATGGAAATGTGGTGGGTACCAACAGCCTGCATTTGAATTCGAATGATAATGGTGAGAGTGAAGTTTAATTGTCACGAATACCAATGTTACACGTGCTGCTAGTGGTAATATTCTAGACCATGTTGTCTCCAGCTTTTTAGGGTTTCGTACTTTGAAAAAGTAAAAACGGTACCCTATTGGTGAGACTTCGGTGTCCATCCGAATTTCTACATAATCAATTTACTCACAAACTATAAGCAGTGTTGGTTAAAAACACTGTTTTTTTAAAAAAAAACAAGAAAAACTGTTTTTTTTGTTTAAAACGCGTTTTCTATTGTTTAAAACAGTTTTTTTTGTGTTTTTTTTTTGTGTTTTTTTTGTTTTAAATATGTTGAATACTACGAATACTCGTTTTTTCGGTTTTAAATGAAAATATGTAATTTAAGTGCTAACTCCAAAGAAAATAAGTGTCCTAAATATTGTCAGATAAATAAAGGTTCTCTAAAGATTTTCAAGATTCCCATCATTCGCTAGATTATCTGAAAGACTATCTTCAAATAATCTAGCGAATGATGGGAATCTTGAAAATCTTTAGAGAACCTTTATTTATCTGACAATCGTCCAAATATTTTCAAGATTCTTTGAAAATTCTCAATATGCGGAAAGATTCTCAAGATTTTGTGGCGATTCTTAGGTTCACGGTTAAGATTCTAAAGATTTCTTGAATATTCTCAGTAGCCACTCAAATAGTTGTCCCAAGATGCCTAAGAGTAGTTTATTCTCTCAAGCTAATTGCATGGTTGTCTTAATTGGCTAACGTCAGAAATTTGAATTATGATAAAAACTCTGCGACCAACGTATTTCCGATTTTTTTTCTCCTAGCTCTACTTGAAAAGACTATAGAAAACAGGGAAACAATTCGATTAAATAAAGCAATTGAGTTTCTGGCGATTGCAAATTACAGATTACGCAATTGATATCATTCCTATAAGAATATTAGCTGGTAAAGTGTAACAATATTGAATATACCTTTAACAAAAAATCTATTGAAAACAACAATTTTTTGAATTTGGAAGCAATATAATTTTATTTAAATTTAAAATATATATTTGCAACTGGTTTTAAAATTTGATAAAGTTCCTCAGCCTATTTTATCAAGTCTATGTAAAGTATCTTTTAAAAAAATGTTAATAGATTAATGATATGAAATAACCGTAACCGAATTTTACAAATCTCGCACCGAATCTTTAATTTCCTTTTCAAAATTAGGATGTTCGATTTGATCCACAGGAATAGCACATATTTACCACTTTTTTATTTGGCAATTAAGCAAATTTCACTTGCTCCTCCATCGAACTTCTGTCGAGAATCGAATAACAGATCCTCCAGCAGTTTTGTACTAATAGTTTGGTAGTAGAGATATCCCTACCTAGTCAACCCTAAATTTTATGTATGAAGTATTCCTTGATGATGGCACGTTATTGATTGCTCGAAGAATCGAGCTTTCATATAACTCTATGTGTGGTGTTTAATAATTGAGGAAGACAGTGCGTCATTTGATCAAGGATTATACCACTAGCTAGATTATTAGCAACACCCTTTTAATTTTGTTACTGCAAATTTTTTAAAAAAGTCCTATCATGCACTATTGGTTTATGTCATATTTTATATGTGATAGAATTTATTGTTTAGTTATTTCTTCTTTAAAAAATATATAAAAAAACAAAAAACAAAGATTTGCGCTCATCAACACCCGCAGAACGTATTTTATTAACAAAAAAAACTTAGGAAAGATTTAAAAAATTTTAAAATTTTAGTGACGTTTAAGATGCTAAAAGGTGGTCAAATGTATTAAAAACGGTAAAACACCACAGTTTACAACAGTTCTATTGAATAGCAAATAAGAAGCATTGCAATTTTTAAAAAAAAAAATTTTGTTTAAAACATTGTTATTTTTAAAAAAAACATTTTGTTTTAAACACTGTTTTAAACAGTGTTTAAAACAAAAGTGTTTAAAACAAACCAACTCTGACTATAAGTGATATCAACTTGAAATTTTCTATAGTTATTAAATGTGTTGTCCCACACCTGATGAAAAAAATTGAAATATTTGTTTTACTTCGGTCTAAAAGACCTAAGTATTATATTCATGAGCTCAAAGTGAAATTCTTATCCCCACTTTTTTGGCATTTCTCGACGTTTTAGGACCTACTGATTCTAAAAAAGCAAAAAAATGAATGTCTGTCTGTAGGCCAGCCAGCCGTCCGTCGGTACAGCCGTCACAACCTACGAAATCTAGAAAACCGCTGGACGGATTTGAAAAATTTTTTTGAAGTGAAAACTTCTTTAGGCGCACCACACACAGATTTTCCGTAGGTAGTAAATTAAATTGATCCGTCAGCATTTCTATCATTTATCAATCTATCATTTCTTATAAACGTTTCAAATTGCGTTGTGGATATCGTGCTCGACTGATGTGCTGTAAGTAGTGAGTTCAAATCCTGGTATGGTACATATTTTTTTTTTGTTTTTTTTTTGATTTTTACTAAATACCATTAAAATTATTTTTTTTTATTTATGAATTCCTAAAAATAATAAAAATTTCTTTATACGAATTTTAAAAAATTGATCTATAACGCAGCTTTTTAAAGTTATATTGCTAAAGAGTCATCATGCTAAATAAATATTGAATATATGTATATAAAATTGAAAGTGCTGTTTATCCTTTATGCACTAATACATTAATCATCATGAAAATTTATGAAGTTGATGTGTACGCTTAATTTTTGCTTTTTATTTAACTATCGTTTTAAACGGTAGTTTGCTTTGATCAATGTTTTTGTTGGACATAAGTTTTATGAAATTAAAATTGTATTAATAACGTAAGAAAGATAGTATAACCTGAAGGCTGAAACAATTACATTTGTATATCAAAATTATATCTATTGGAATTTTATCATCTTCACTAAATATGTTGTCGGTTTTGAATTGTATGTAATACATGTTTCTAAAATTAAGTGAAGACTTAATACTTGTAACTTGATACTTGATAAAATCGATTATATCGATTTAAAGCTCACAAAATTACGAGACGGAAATCGCATAAATTCTATACAAAGAAGCATAGTTTATGTATGATTGAACATGGATGGCAATCATGATAAATAAAACTAGGTGACCAATGCAGAATGCGATTGATAAAATGCTGCGAAGATATGTCCAATCCAAAAGATATGTCCGAAGATATGTTACAATCCAAAAGAACTACAAAATCGCTACAGTTTAATGTGTGATAAATATTGCTGCATCTACCTCCGGCATAGATTTAGTGGAAAATCAATGAAAAATTTTTTAAACGGATTTGAAACCGATATATCTGACTACAACGATTGTATCGTGAATGTTGTCTATAAAAAGTACTTTAACAAAACTGCAAAGAAAAAAAGGTGAACGAACCAAATAAAAACTCGTCCAGGTTGAAAACATGATCAAACTTGTTCAATGTAGGTAAAAGTGTGTTATTAAATTTTTTTAAAATCAACTAATAACAAACTTTTATTTTCAGACTTTCAATATCACTGCAGTTCAAAAACAAAGTACAAAAAAAATAATAAAAAAATAAAAAAAATACAAAAAAAAATTTAATAATTTGTTTAATTAAGTATTGTGAAAAGATGATAATTTTCCCATTGAAAGTCTATGAGAACCGTTTTTCGGTGATTATTCCTCCGTGGTATGTCTAATTTTCAATATTTTTGTAAACCATCTATGGCTAGATGTCGTCTTACATGCAAAATTTCATTTTGATATCTTTAATAGTTTGGGAGGAGTATGCGGACAATCGAATATCCGAATCGGGGGAAAAAGGAGCTTCGCTCCAATAATTAAAAATGGTGGCACACAGCCGATAGTGATTTGCAATCGGCAACAATGCGCATTAATACCAATGAATTTGCTTAGCTTTCCGCAGAAAGATTTGTAAAATTTAAACTTGTTGATCTATGGGTGTGACAACCACGCGTACTTTAGTCCATGCTATTGGCATATAAGTGCCATGTTGACAATTATTTGGTTTACATCGTGAGGTTAGTGTGTGTAGTTAGCGGTTTATCATTCTGGCTTGTTTCTCATTTATTCTACTAATACGATCCAAATACTACTTATAACAAGTAAAATAAAAAAAAAAAAATTTAAAAAAATTTAAAATAATACTACTAATACGATATCAAATGATTGCGATTGCCAATGAAGTTTTCACTTCTGCCGTGCGGTCTTAAGCACACTCTCTGTTTTTTTCTCTAAAAATAGGTTTACTCAATGGGAAGAGCCGAAAGGACGATGTGTTCGATAACTGTACCGGAATAGTAATCATTCCAGGAGGTGTCCCAGCCATCCAAGATATTAAAATTAGTTGCCAGCAGGTTGCTGGCAGTTTTATGTGGAGGCTTTCTTGACTTCAATCGACAACTAGTGTGGTCACCGTAATATTGGTGCAAGAGTAACGTGATGTTGTTGGTTACCTTTTTATGTTCACGCATTAGTGCATGCGAGCGTCTGAGTGCAGGTGGAGCGATATTGCTCAACACAGGGAGCCAAGGTAAAGGAGTGGACCTGATAGTACCACTTATAGTACGCATCGCGGCATGCAGCTGACAGTCAACTTTTTGAGTATGTGCGCTATTCAGCCAGACAGGTGCGCCGTACTCAGCCACTGAGTAAACCAGACTTAGAGCAGTTGTGCGGAGGGTTGCTGGAGTAGCACCCCATGTCGAGCCTGCCAGTTTATGCAATATATTGTTTCTCGTTTTAAGTTTTTTGGACGTATTCTCTAGGTGGAGCTTAAAAGAAAGAGTTCTATCGAGAGTAATACCCAGGTACTTTGGCTGTTGATTGTATTTAATGACAGTGCCGTTAAATAACACTGATAGTTCGTGTTTTGCCAGTTTGTTGTTTAAGTGGAAACAAGAACTCTCGGTTTTACTTAGATTAGGAAATAAGCTCCACGTTCGAAAATAGTCATTCATTATCGCCAGGTCAAGCAAATCTTCCAAGACACCCATGTTTTTATTTTGAGTGGCCAGGGTCCAATCATCCGCGTACCCAAATTTCTTTGATGTTGTGTCAGACATGTCATGGATATACAAATTAAAAAATAATGGCACCAGGACTGGAATCATATTGGTTGTAAGCTCATTTAATGTGTATTCATGTTTTGTTTTATGTAGATTTCATATGAAAATCTATCTATTTTAAGTTTTATTTTTGTTTTATTTTTGTTTTTAATGTGTCACAACAAAAACCATACGCTAAATAAATAAAACCGGAAGTGTGTCAAAAAAATCGTCAAGTGTGTCAAAACAAGGAAATTTGCATATTTTTTGCTTAAAAAACGTTAATTTTAAGTGATTACGAGTAGGAACATTGAATTTGGAGAAATTTTGATGGTCGGGATTGGTATGTGAGACCAAAATCTAGATTTTTGTATTATAAGTTTGTCAAAAAAATGTTGTCAAGTGTGTAAGGAAAGAAAGATTTTTATTTATTTGTTTACCCAATTTTTTGGAAAAATAAAATTAATTGTTTGTACGACATGAAATTTTATTATTATTATTGAGAATTATAATTTAGTCAAAAAAATAATGTCAAGTACTCAAGTGTGTCAAAAAAATGATATCATTTATTTTTTTAGATAATTTTTTGGAAAAATAAATTTAGCTGTTTGTTTACGTTTGAATTTGTTATAGTTTTTGAAATATTTTTGGAATTTTGGAAAATTTAAAATTTTTGATTGTACATATTATAATTTTCATGATTATGGAAAAAGTGTCAATTTTTGATATTGCTATAATTTTTGCAATATTTTTAGAGTTTTGGAAAAAGTTTGAATTTTTGAATTTTTAAGAATTTTTGGAATATTATTAGAATTTAGAAAAAGTTTAAATATTTGATTTTATTCTAATTTTTGGAATATTTTTAGAATTTTGAAAAAAAAAATAGAATTTTTGAATTTTATATATACATATTTTTAGAATTTTGAAAAAAGTTTCAATTTTTGATTTTGTAAGAATTTTTGGAATATTCTTGGAAAAATTTAAAATTTTTGATTTAATTATAATTTTTATAATTTTGGAAAAAGTTACAATTTTTGATTTTGTTATAATTTTTGCAATATTTTTAGAATTTTTGAAAAAAGTTTTAATCAGTGATTTTGTAATAATTTTTGAAATAGTTTTAGAATTTTGTTTGAAAAAAGTTTATATTTTTTATTTTACAAAACGCTAAATGGAGAGGTTTTTGAGTAGTTTGCTGATTGTATAATCTTTTCACTAAACTGTGTTAATATATGATCAGTTATAATTTTCCAACAATGTATAGATGTTTCGTGTTAGTTTTGTAATACATATCTAAACAGAGTTAAAAAATACATGTACTTCAACAAAAAGTTATGTTTGATATACATCGCTGCCCAAAACTAAAAATCATGTCCTCATAAAAGTTTTTTGCCGAAAACTATATCAAAATCCTTAAACCAGACCGAAGTCTTGATATCTCAGAGCTGTGAGATTTCAGCCCCTCCATATTTTATCTATATTTTATGGACATAGATAAGGAGATAGTAAAACAAAAGTTTTTTTTAAGGAATCAAATTTATCTGTAAAAATCGAAAAAAATAGAAGTATTTAAAAAAAAATGTTCATTGAATTTTCGACTGCTTAGTTTTTGACTTATTACCAAAAACGAGTGGTTTTTTTTGTGGGGAGGGCATTAAATACGAACATTACAAAAGAAAAAATTTAAAAAAATTCATGGGTGTAGGAATTTTGCTAAATCGAAACTGAAACTTTTTTTTTGTTGTTATAATTTCAAATGTTCATTAGAGGTAGAAAAGTAGAAATTTTGAAAAAAAATTATTTTTGATCATGGCATGTGGTGTCATATGAAAGGTGATTTTTTTTTGTAGTGCAAAAAAGTTTTTTTTTGTAATTTTTGAAAGCACAGTTTTCGATTTATTTTCAAAAATGTAAAATTTATTTTTGTCCCCCCGCTTAACTTCGAACATTACAAAAGAAAAAATTTAAAAAAATTCATGGGTAGGAATTTTGCTAATTCGAAACTAAAACTTTTTTTTTGGTTGTTATAATTTCAATTGTTCATTAGAGGAGGTTTAAAGTAGAAATTTGGGGAAAAATTATATTTGATCATGTTATGTGGGGTGCCATATGAAAGGTGATTTTTTTTTGTAGTGCAAAAGAGTTTTTTTTGTAATTTTTGAAAGCAAAGCTTTCGTCTTATTTTCAAAAATGTAAATTTTTTTTGTTTTTTTCGATCTACGAACACTACAAAAGGAAAAATTTTAAAAATTCATGGGTGTAGGGATGGATACTAGATGTAATTTCAAATAAACGTAAGACTATACTAACAAAAACTGTTTTTTTCTCAAATATTATACACAGTATACAGTTATACACGGAACCCTCAGCGAGCGAATTATATTCGCACTTGCCTGACTTTTTTTAACGTTGATAATGTTTAACTACATCAACAATATATTCCATACTTAAGAGTCATAATTTTCTTTCCTCCAACTTTTGTTTTGCATTAAAATATAAAAGAAAAAGGATTGAAAAGTGCATAACAGAAACAGACTTTGAAAAAGTAAATGAAAGTTTTGATAATTTTTTATTTTCAGTACCATTTGACAGAATGGAGCCAAATAGTATTTTTATAATGCTTAGTGGAAAATATATTTTACAAAAACTAACAAATTTACTATTTTACTGATAGCTGTGATGGTCGCATTATTCGTAACTAATTGCCAACTTATTTAATAATCACTTTGTTAAAATTGGTAGTTCAATTGGAAAGTCTATTTTTAAGCTGTCTATAGATTGCGAAAGTTATTCCTGTCCTTAAAAGTGGTGATCATGATAATATCAATAATTATAGACCGATATTTACATTGTCTATGATTAAAATACTGGAAAAAATTATTGCTGCTCGTTTGATTGAATATTTAAACAAAAATAAGTTTTGCAGGTTCCAATATTTCAAATATTTAGGAGTAATACTTGATGAACACATGACATGGCAAAATCAAATCAATAACACTTGCAATAAGATTGCTCCAATTGTTGGTCTACTCAGAAAATTATCTTGGTATGTTCATACGAATGTCTTGCTAATGATCTGTTTCGCATTTATTCACTCGCGGATAAATTATGGAATCCTAGTTTATGGTACAGCTTCGGAAACGAAGATCAAGCAGTTACAGGCCATACAAAATAAAAGTATGAAAGCGGTGTTCAAATTACCTACTTTATTTTCTACCTCTGAACTGTATGCTAAAGATGAACACTTAGTTTTTCCCATACATGTTTTACATAAACTACAGATTGCTATATATATGTACAAAACCCTAAATGGATTATCTTTGTCCAATTTGATATTTAATTATGTAGATCATAATTATGCAACTTGAAATTCGAATGAACTAATTATTCATAATATCAAAACGGAATTTGGCAGAAAGTCAATAACATTCTCTGGGCCATTAATTTTTAATAAAGTACCAGATGCAACCAAGAGATCTGAATCATTTGTTAAATTCAAAAATAACCTAAAAGTGTTTTACAAATCATTAATAAATTTTTTTTTTTTTGTAAAGAATAAAGTAAAATTTAAGGTAATTTAAGAAAAAATCAATAATTAAGAAAATATTAGACATAAGTAAGTACTTAATTTTTGTATATATTAATTTTAGGCATATTTGTTATTGAATTAACTTTTATTTCTCTACTGATTGCCTTTAAAGGTAATAAACCACTGGATCAGTAGTGAATACATATTTGAAAAAAAAAAATAATTTGAGAATTGGCAGTACTTTCTTTCCGCATCGATCGATTCATAGCCAGACTTAGGTCTCACCGAGTGGAAACACTCGAAATCAAATTGATCACGTTCTAGTAACAGAACGTTTCCTTTCGAGCGTTCTGGATGTGCGATCCTTTAGAGGTGCATACATTGGAAGTGACCACGATAAGGTTCCACTTTCCAAATTCAGGCATTCCAAAATTCAATCAACGGAAACGTTTTAACATCTCATCATTAAAGAAAAAAAAACGAAAAAAAAAAAAAAAAAGTAGGCTGTCTGTCAAACGAAAGATATTGAAAATTTTCTTGTCTGAAAATTTTGATAAAATTTATTTTATTTTTTTAATAATTTAATGTAAAATAAACGCCTATACCTGTGGATTTTGACAACCGTAACGGTCAACCAGAATTGAAAAATTAAAATGTCATCAACATATACTCCAGACCTATTCTTTGAATCTCCCGGTGCTACAAATGTAGAAGAAGTCATTTTGGAACAGTACGAAATTTTGGATGAAGATTTTCAGCCTCAATACAGGACAATTGGAGCTACTTTGAGGATCTGCCAAATAAATGTTGAGGGACTAACCGAATCAAAGGTAGATTATTTGACAAGACTTCTTAAAGAACAAAAGTCCGATGTTCTTCTTCTTCCAGAAACACATTCAAAAGACAATAATCACCTTGCAAGATGTGGCAATATTGTCGATTTCACCTATGTTGAAAGTATCCATCATCAACATCATGGTATCGCTAATTTAATTAGAAACAACATAAGCGATGAATGTCAAGTCGTGCTCAAGTCGTATGTAGATGAAATAGCTTTGATTGCTGTCTGTGTTAGTGGAGTTACAATTTTAAATGTTTATAAACCTCTCAGAATTTCATGGGTTGTTCCTTTGCCAACCTTCTCTTTTCCATCTGTTTACATGGGAGACTTTAATAGTCATCATTCTTTACGGGGATATAACAACAATGACAACAATGGAGAATTTATCATAAACTGGTCAACTGTAAATAAACTTCACCTCATTTATGATGCTAAACAGAAAGCTAGTTTTCAATCCGGTAGGTGGAATCAGGGATATAATCCTGATTTATGCTTTGGTTCCATGGATAATGCTGGTTTAGCACTTCCGGTTACAAAGCAAGTTTTACAACTGTTTCCAAGAAGTCAACATCGATGCGTAATACTAGATGTTGGCATTAAAATTCCTATCTACACATAACTTCCAAAGCCTAGATGGAATTTTAAGAAAGCTGATTGGACAGGATTTGTCTGTTGATATGAACATTCGTTGGTTTCCTCCAACAATCCAAAATTACGATAGATTCGTTGCTGTTGGTATTTCATCGGCAAAAAAATTTATACCAAGAGGATTCCGAAAAATTTATATCCCTAATAGGAATGAAGAATGCGAAAGACTTTGGAATTCATACCAAAAATCTGAATCAAGTGAAGTTGGTGATTTACTTATTGTTGAATTAAATAAAGCACGAACAGATAAATGGATTAACCTTGTTGAAAATATGAATTTTTCGCACTCCAGCCGTGGTGCCTGGGATTTATTAAAAAAAATTGGTGACTCTAATCAAACCAACAATCACACAGTTGTATCGGTTAATCCAAATTCAGTTGCTTCCAGAATGGTTCAAAACTCAGTTTCCAATTTCAAAAAATAAATTCAGCTCGAATTTGATCGAATCTCGTTACTCGGGGGTTTTTGGGGTCGCTGAACGCAAATATGATGTCGGCGATAGCTGGCCCTCGGAGTACCTAGGGCTCAGGGCGGGTATGTCTTATTTATCTCCTGGATCTTTCCATAAGTTCAGCTCGAAATTCATCGAAGCTCGTTACTGTGGGGGTTTTGGGGCCGCTGAACACGAATATGATGTCTGCGATGACCTTTGGAGTACCTAGGGCTCGATAAATTTCTTGCTGTATTTATGGAATGATCCAGGAGATGAGGTGTATATAACCCGCCCTCCCAGCTAGCAAACTTACTTCTCAATTTTGAGTTATACAAGTTTTAGCTTCAATAAAGCTTCGCTAAAGCTTCTAAGTGGAAGCTTGTTATATTTTATTTCTATAAAATTTCGATACAACATCCACAGAGAAGTTCTCCCCACCATCGAAATGAAAGCTTCTAAAATACTTCTATATTTAATATTAGAAGCAGTACCGAAATTTATCTACACAACACTAAATAAAGCTTCCAAAAAAAGGTTATAGAAGTTATAGCTGTCATTAGGATTGTAGTTGTTTCGGTTGTAACTGTTTACATATCGTATAGAAACACAGCTGTCATAGTCTAAAAGCTGCTTCAATGTCTGAAACGAAATATGTCAAACTGACGGAAGCTATTGCTTCTATTATTTCAACTAAATTTAGATGTAGAAAATATGGTTTAATTCAGGGGGTTACTTTTTATGGAAAAAGATATGTGACATGTAATTTGAATGGGTTTATATGAAATTGAAGCTTATACGAAATTGAAATCGTTTCGTTATTGTCAAAAAAGTATTGTGCATAAGGTGGTTTTTAATCTATTATTTAGACTTATTTTGCACAATATAAAATTTTCTTTATTTAGAGTCTTCAAATAGACAACAAAATGAATCAAAATCATAATCAATTAGATTAGAGAATCAGAATCAAAAATCAACTAGAGTGGAATAGAGAAAATTTAAAGTTTTATGAATAATGGTATGTGAATTTTCTGTACATTTCTGAGAGCCAAACTCGTCAGGAAGAACTGAGGCGATACAGAGTTTCATAACTCTATTAAAATAATTAACAGCAAATGGATGGGTGCGATATATCGTTGCTTCTTTTGTTATTGTTTTATATTTATATAACATTTTTAAAACTTTACTACTTCCATCAGCACCTTAGTACGCATGTTGTTGTGACACCTATTAAAAATCCAATTACAAAACTTTCTATAATGTATATATATATATATATATATATATATATATATATATATATATATATATATATATATATATATATATATATATGTATATATATATATAAATATATATATATATATATATATATATATATATATATATATATATATATATATATATATATATATATATATATATATATATATATATATATATATATATATATATATATATATATTTATATATATATATATATATATATATATATATATATATATATATATATATATATATATATATATATATATATATATATATATATATATGTATATATATATATATATATATATACATATATATATATATATATATATATATATATATATATATATATATATATATATATATATATATATATATATATATATATATATATATATGTATATATATATATATATATATATATATATATATATATATATATATATATATATATATATATATATATATATATATATATATATATATATATATATATATATATATATATATATATATATATATTGTTACGAATATAGAAAAATCTAAACGATTACAGAAAGATCTAGATGATTACGGTCACTTCCAGGAAAATAAAATCAACAAAAAAAACAACGTAAAGTGAAATTAAATGAAAATTAGTTTTATTTTAGACCTGCGACAGTAAAGTGAAATTAAATGTAAATTAGTTTTATTTTAAACCTGCGATAGTGAAATTATAAAAGTGATATTTAAATTAGTTTTGTGTAAAGTTATAAGTGTAATAACGTTATAAGTTTTATTGAGTAGAAATATTTTGTGTATTATTTTCAACGTGTGAACTGGAAATTTCTACAATAAACCGTTGGAGTTCTGAAGCTGTTGAAAGAATATTCTCGTCAGGAATATTGTTTGTTGTATTGTTTTCCTATTGTTGTGGAACAATTAAGGTGTTGAATACTTAATAAAACCTGGTGTTTGTGCTAACTAATCAGTGATCGAACTCAAGAAGAGATTGGGAATTGCGTTTATCGAATTGAGAGTAAGGCCAATTCGAAGGAAGTTTGGAAAAACGTAACATTGGTGACATCGGCGGATTAGTTAGCTGTTAATAATGGTTTTATTAAGTGATTTGAAGGTTCTTGAGTTAAAGAAAGAACTAGAACAACGTGGATTGGCAACAACCGGCAACAAAACTGAATTGACGATACGGCTTCGAGAAGCTATGGAAGCTAGTGGAGTAGCTGTGGAAAGTTACCAGTTTGGAGTGATTAGTACAAATGCTGATTCAATAGCAGCTGATGAGGAGAAAAGTTTTGTTGCGGAAACAATATCTTCATTGCCACCTGCAAATTGTGATTTTACGCAGTTAATGGCTATGATGCAACAGATGAGTTTGAACATCAGTCAACAGAATCAGCAATTGGCTGCCGTAAACGCTAATATGGTTGCCAATAAACAAGAAATGAATCAACAACTGGATGCCGTAAATGCCAATATGAATCAACAAATGGCTGCTACTCAGGAAGAAATCAGTAGTAACATCAATCAACAGCTGGAAACAGTCAACAATAACATAGCTGTTAATAAGGAAGAGATTACTGCAACACTTGCTGCAAATAAAGATGAGATGAACCAGCAAATAAATGAGTTGAAAACTGGAATACATCAACATTTGGATGAGAAACTTTTACAAATGTCAACTGCATTCGATGTAAAAGTCGAGAAAATTGAAACAGAAATTCAGGAATTTGAACATAAAATGTTGACAAAAGTAGATGATTTCGAGAAACGGCAAACGGCTGCAGGATGTTGAAACGACTAAAGTTGCTCCCCAGGTGGTACATCAAGTAGCAAATATCAAACTAAAACCACCATCGTACGATGGAACAACATCCTTCGGTATTTTCAAGTTCCAGTTCGAGACTGCAGCAGATCAAAATATTTGGAACGCCGAAAATCGTCTTGCTGCATTGATAGTTGCTCTAAAGGGGGAAGCAGCTGAAGCATTACAGGCGGTGCCGGAAAACGACCGAAAAAGCTATGCTGAAGTAATTAATGCGTTGAAACGTAAATAAGGCAGCGACCATAAAAAGGAGCTATACCGGATCGAGCTAAAGGGTCGCTTGCAACGGAATGGAGAAAGCCTTCAGGACTATTCTTCGGCAGTAGAACGGCTTGTACATTTGGCACATTCGAACACTCCACCATATTTTATGGAGAAAATGAAGATCGAGGCCTTCATTGATGGTATCCGAGATCCAGAAACCAGGATCAAAGTAATGACTACACCTAAGGCGACTTTCCATGAAACTGTCGCATACGCAATGCAATATGAGATGGTACAGAGGATGTGTGTGCCATCTGGTGGATGCAGAAAAAGGAATGTAGAGGGAAACATCAAAGGGGAAGTTTTGGCACACAGAGATAGAAGCGACATCAGATGCTGGGTATGTGACGAAGAGGGTCACATGGCACGGGAGTGCAAGAAAAACGGGGAAGCAGATTGTCGTCTTCTGTGAAGAACAGAGGAGCCGAAGAAATGGAGCACGTAGGGTTCAGGAACAGCAGTAGAAAACTCCTGTGCTGGATATGTAGGAAATCGGGCCATATCTCACAGGACTGCTGGAACAGGAAGCGTGATAGATCTTCGTCTCCCATTCAACGAAAGCCTGTTGAAGGTGCAACTGTAAAGTCAAAAAGTGAGGAGAATGCAGCCTACATTCCAATTTCAAGAATTGCGGTAAATGGTGAAAGCTTGGGTATCAACGGACAACTTGAAGGTAAAGGTTGCTTCATGACACTGGATACAGGTTCAGCTCGAACATTCGTTCGCAAAGGTTTAATTGACGGTGTTTTGGAACCATCAGATGGATTGATACTCCAAACAGTAACTGGAGAATGCGCTGAAATAGAAGGTAAAAGAATCACTGAAATAAAATTGGGAAATAACTGCTATCAACAAGAGGTGCTAGTGGCAGACATTATGGATGAAGTCATTTTAGGGATGGACTTCATGAAGGCGAACGGATTCGTCATCGATTTTGGACGTGGAATCCTAAAGGTTAATAATGTTGAGATGCCACTACTTGTGAATGAAGCAGAATCCATAGATATTGGCAGCGATGAGAAACTATGCAGTGCAGGGGAAAATCCCCAACCATCATCCAAACAGATGAGGGAAAGAAACGTCAACCAACGCAGACGTTTGAACAAACGCCGAGAGTTGAAAAGGAAACAAGTTCCGGTCCATTGCGAAGAGAGCAATGTAAATGAAGTGGTTCAAATAGCTGCAAACGGTGATGAATCGCAGCTGAAAATGAGAATGGTTCGGAGACATGGCATTGTGAAACTCCCAAAGGGAAATGATAAGAAGCACTTTAGAAATAATGAGAATCCCTACTCATCACGGTGTGCTGACATAAAACAAAGTAATGGTCCAGTACTTAAAAAGGAACCGGAAGTAATTCTAAACAGCCTGGGAAATAGGAAAAGAAAAAAAAATGTTTGGATTCAACAATTGGAGGAGAGATCTAGATCCTGTTCGGGACGAACAGGCTTAAGTGGAGGGTAATGTTACGAATATAGAAAAATCTAAACGATTACAGAAAGATCTAGACGATTACGGTCACTTCCAGGAAAATAAAATCAACAAAAAAAACAACGTAAAGTGAAATTAAATGAAAATTAGTTTTATTTTAGACCTGCGACAGTAAAGTGAAATTAAATGTAAATTAGTTTTATTTTAAACCTGCGATAGTGAAATTATAAAAGTGATATTTAAATTAGTTTTGTGTAAAGTTATAAGTGTAATAAAGTTATAAGTTTTATTGAGTAGAAATATTTTGTGTATTATTTTCAACGTGTGAACTGGAAATTTCTACAATAAACCGTTGGAGTTCTGAAGCTGTTGAAAGAATATTCTCGTCAGGAATATTGTTTGTTGTATTGTTTTCCTATTGTTGTGGAACAATTAAGGTGTTGAATACTTAATAAAACCTGGTGTTTGTGCTAACTAATCAGTGATCGAACTCAAGAAGAGATTGGGAATTGCGTTTATCGAATTGAGAGTAAGGCCAATTCGAAGGAAGTTTGGAAAAACGTAACAATATATATATAATGTGTTGTTACGTTTTTCTAACCTTACTTCGAATTGGCCTAACTCACAATTCGATAAACGCAATTCCCAAATCTCTTCAGAGTTCGATCACTGATTAGTAAGCACAAACACTAGGTTTTATTAAGTATTCAACAACTTAATTGTTCCACAAAAAATAGGAAAACAATACAGCAAACAATATTCCTAACTAAAATATTCTTTCAACAGCTTCAGAACTCCAACGGTTTATTGTAAAAATTTCCAGTTCACAACGTTCAAAATAATACACAAAATATTTCTACTCAATAACACTTGTAACTTTATTTACAAAAACTAATTTTAAATATCACTTTTATAATTTTAACTTCACTGTCACACGTTTAAAATAAACTAATTAAAAACTACAAGAGGCAATTTCCTTATATACATTCTGCTTAATCTCTAGAAATTTCGCGGTCACTTTTTAGAAACCTTGAGAAAATATTAGAATGTTCGATTATTTTACGTTACGTTGACTTGATTCATAAAATCATTTGTTTTATGTAGACCTTAATTCTAAGAATATGTACAACAACAACAACATTATTCATTTCATTCATTTTTTTGTTGTGTTTTGTTGATTTTATTTTCCTGGAAGTGACCGTAATCGTCTAGATCTTTCTGTAACAGTCTAGATTTTTCTGTACTCGTAACAGTATGTATATATATATATATATATATATATATATATATATATATATATATATATATATGTATATATATATATACATATATATATATATATATATATATATCTATATATATATATATATATATATATATATATATATATATATATATATATATATATAAATATATATATATATATATAGATATATATATATATATAGATATATATATATATATATATATATATATATATATATATATATATATATATATATATATATATATATATATATATATATATATATATATATATATATATATATATATATATATATATATATATATATATATATATATATATATATAGATATATATATATATATATATATATATATATATATATATATATATATATATACATATTATGTATATATATAAAAAAAAATATTGTTCAAATAAAAGTGTAAGTACGCTAAAAGCTAATGAGTGAAAAAATATAGCCCTTTAATTTTGTTTTCCTTAAAATCTTTGAACTAATAAAACAAATAGAAAATAGATTTGTCAATATTCTTTTACCTCAGATTATAAGTTCATCGTTAAAAAACCCATTGAAGTTACATGTCACATACCTTTTTCCATAAAAAATAAGCCCCTGAATTATATACTATATTTTCTACATCTAAATTAAAAAACTACATTCTATAGAAGTCTTATGGAAGTCTTATAGAAGCTATTGTTATTGTAACTACTATCAAATATATTTATTGTTTCTTAACATTTAAATCAGCCGATTGGATAGCGTGCAGGACAAACGATCGAAGGACCTGGGTTCGAAACTTGATGCGACCGTAACTAAAACTTAAATTTAAACACTATATAAATAACATAGCAATAACAATATTTACGTTAAAAAAGTGTAGATATATAAAAATCATTGCAATATTTTTGTGGCATTTCTTAATAGCTTCTATAAAACTTCTAAAGATTTCTTAAAACAAGCTATTAGAAGTACTTTACCGAAGCTATAACTTTCCAAATCATAAATTCTATTGAGCTTGCATAACTGCTTACAAAAGACCTTACCGAAGCTATTTCCGAAGTCTTTTACAAATTATAGCTTCGTTAAAGGCGGGGAAGGTTCTCCAAATGGCCCTTATCAAAACTGTTTAGAAATTTTAAAGAAACTATGAAGGTGGGGAAGTTAGTTTCGGTAAGACTGTTTAGTGTTTTAAAAGAAGTTAAAATGCTAGTTGGGCTGTCCCCTAGTAACACTGGAGGTCATCTCAGACATCATATTCGTGTTCAGCGGCCCCAGAAACCCCCGAGTAACGATATTCGATCAATTTCGAGCTGAATTAATGGAAAGTTCCAGAAGATGAGTTAGATATACCCGCACTGGGCCCTAGGTACTCCGGAGGTCATCGCCGACATCATATTCGTGTTCAGCGGCCCCAAAAACCCTCGTTTAACACAAATGGTTCTATTTCTGTGATCATTGACAAAGTTATGAATTTTTTTTTAATCAGATCACTGAATGCACTTTTAAAAAATGCATTTTTCTTATGCATGGGTGCAATATGCATTTGCCGAAAAGTGTCTATGTTCACAAACATTCCTCGCGGCTTCCTGAATCGAATGCAAAAAACCGCATCCCGATCCATCTTACTCTGCCAATTTGCTTTGGTTTGGCCTATTTTTGTGCTTTATTTCCTCGCCTATTAAAACGTTTTAAGTTGTAGCGATAAATGGTAGACATTACTGAAAATTTCTATAATCAACCGTTGGAGTTTCGGAAGTTTCAGTGATTGAATCCAGATTTTTTGGGAATTACGTTTATCGAATTAATTAGTCAAATTCGAGTAAAATGTGAAAAACGTGACAGTATAAATGAAACTAAATTTATACGAATAAAATATTTGCTGAAGCTAGTTTTCCAAATTTTCCCCGAAATTCACTTTGGACTAATTGGGTTAAAAATAGTTGATCGTAGTAATACGACCACCGCCGGTAGCACGACACAGCAGAACGACCCTGTTTTATCTTATTTAACAATTTAATTTCCCAATAACTCAAAAAATGAAAATATTTGGCCCATGGGGGGATTGAACCCACGACCTTCGCGTTATTAGCACGACGCTCTAACCAACTGAGCTAATGGGCCACTTTGTGTGTAGTTGCCAAAAGCAATATTTAAGACTAAGTTTTTCTATGCAAAACTAAAATTGTTACTATCATTTGTTTTTGGAAAGTAGGTGATTACGGATCACTCTCGTCTTACGATAGTTGGCAAAGATTTTTCATAAAACAAGCTAATAAAAGTGTTTCATTTAGCTTAAATTTAATGTAAATAAGAGGGTACACAAAACCCCCAATAATTCTTAGTCCGCTTGAAGCTGGGGTTTAACATGCGAACTGTGGACTGTGAAATTTTTTATTAACCAATCAGAGAAGAGAATTTTATATTCACCACAAAATTCTTATTTTTGATTGGTTAATAACACCGTCTACAGTTCGCATGGTAAAACCAAGCTGACGCCATATGCAAAAAACAATGAACATTGCCATATGCAAAAATATGGATTAGTGTTTTTGATTAAATTTGTTTTATATAGAGTTTTATATTTTGAGATGGCGTTAAACATTTTTTAAATTATTGTATATTGTTTTTATTTCAAAATGGCGCTATCAGTTCACGATTTTTTCTGCGCTAAAAAACAAGTGGGTTCACAATATTGGGGGTTTTGGTGTACAGATCCGTAGTTGGTTTCTATATGCTAATTAATGTTGAGAATGCATATGTAATGTTGGTTTGATGGCAATAAATTTAACCGTGATAGCCTTGGAAGTTTTATGATTCATCTCTTGACTATAAGAGACAACCGAAAAAAAATTATATTTTAAGCATGCATATTGATTTGTGTTGTCTAAACACGAGATGATGGACATTGAAATAATCTAAATATAGAACTAATATAAATTAAATTTTTTTAAAAACAGGTTCTACCGAGATTTGAACTCGGGTCGCTGGATTCAAAGTCCAGAATGCCAACCATTACACTATAGAACCACTAACATTAAAAATAGTGTATCCTTAAATTTGTTAAAACTTTCATATACAGTAAAACCTTGCTTAAACTTTGCTTAACCTCTTAACCTTGCACCTCTCATAACGAGTAATCAGCATGACGTGCAAAATAAATTGTAAAAAAATGTCTTTCTTAACGAGCGATATTTAGCACAACGAGGAGAGAAGGCCCGGATTTTTAAAAAATTAACGTAAACATAAAAATATTTGAATGTGGGAAACACTGTTCGCTTAACGAGTATTTCGCTTTACGGGAAAAACTCTGGAACGAATTATGCTCAGTCGTTTAGTGTTTCAGTGGTCGAATTCTATTTTCATTATTATAGTGAACTTTCTCAAAAAGTCATGAAATCAAAAATAGCTAATATCCGTATATAATATTTAGTGCTGTGTAGAACGACTTTCCTGTTTCTAGTAAACTTTTCAACCGTTCCGTTTTGAACGGACAGAACAGTTTTATAGATGTATAAATATACCTTGTCGCGACGTTACTATGAGCGGAGCGCTGTTTGTTTGGTAAAAAATGTAATCTATTTTCAAAAATCTGACAGATTGGATGAAAATTCAGACCTTGCGGCCTGCCCAAAGTTAACAACTTTTTTTTAAGGCATTAAGTGCAAAATGGAATTGTGCAAAAACTATCAAGCCGAATGAAACGTTTTGAAGCTTATTTTTTTGTTGAGGTTTCAGCTACAAGATAGAGGGGTCAATTATGTTATAAACAATTATTTGCAAATAACTAAATTCAAAACAAAACAAATTATTTTTATTTTTTTTTTATTTTAAGTTATAGAAAAACATTTAAGGAACAAAAAAGTTCCATGGCACCAGTATCCTAAAGTGCACCATTTACGAGTTATATCGCTTACAAGGAAGCAAAAAAAAAATTCCAGCACACTTAGTTGAATAACTCCAGTCCCCAGGTGCCGGGCGAGTGGACTCGGCATGTCCATTATGTGAGTACCCTACCCGAGAGATTAAAAAAATTTCTGACCCGTTACCGACAACAACACGTGAACCATATCTTTTTCCGTTATTCTATGGGCCTAAAGCGTTAGATTTAAGGTTTAGTGATACGTATGGTGCTGTGAAAGATATCTCAACGAATCAGTAGATCCAAGTATGACATATGATAGTGATATTTTTCGTTAAATTTTGTGAAGTTTAAAGCCGAATTGAAAGAATTAACGTTAAGAAATTGTAATACGTGTTAAAGTTTCCGTTGATAGTTCAACCTCGATATTCACAACACTGACACCCAGTCGATTTTTGATGTTGTGTCAAAAATTTAGAATCTGTGTATATGATTACTAAATTGCGATTCAACTCATAAAGTATACCGAATTTCGCTCAAACGGATCTATGTGTTAATCTAACTCCTAGTTGCTAGAATTGTGAAAATTGTTAACTCTTTTTGTTAAATTTGTAATTAATACCGCATTTACAGCGACATAGCAAATTAGAAGATAGTATATTAATTTTTGGGAAAAGGAGACGGTGTAAAAATCAAAGATTTTTATTTGCAATGGTGTTCACAGCGTGAAGTATTAAATTAAAAAAAAAATTGATTTTTAGTAATGCTAGATATCAAATTAGTTGCAAGCTTTTAACTAAAAAGTGTTTACAGTACAGATTTAAATTACATCTACTAATTTGCTATGCCGCTGTAAATGCGGTATAAGTTATGATTTTTCATTGATTAGGCTTGGAGTTTAGGGGTTGAAACTTGAGATAGAATAAAAAACACATATTGGTAATTTATCAAAACATAACAATATAAAAGTAATAAAAACACGTAACCTTTTATTTCAAAAAAAGAAGGTAGTCTTGAGGACTGCCGACAGAAGTTGAAAACTTAAAACTGTGAAATAGCTGTGTTTTTTGTATCTTCCAATTATTATAGCATTGCAAATTAAAATTTCAGATTTTTTAAATTAAAATCTTCATAATTATTCTGGGTTTCACATCTATCAGCATTCCAAGCAACCATTAATATACATTTTAATATACATATTTAAAATAATCAAAACACATCATATAAAAAATTTGCGTCTATCAACACCTTAGAAAGCATGTTGTTGTGGGACCTTGTTCTTAAAAACTTTTTATATGTGTTGTGACACACATTGTAATTTCTACTACACAACACATTTTATTTTTAAAAAATGGCGTGTCATCATCAAAGAATATTCCATAACTAAGACTAAGGGATGCTAGTTTATTGAAAAAACTTCATCCACCAGCACCCCTAAGGTATCACTTTGGCTAGTAATATATCATAGCTATTGCCAGTGGTATGCGATATCTCAAGTTAACACATATGCCAATTGCAGGGACTTAAGTACGCGGGATTGTCACACCCACATAGATCAATAATTTAAAATTTCACAAATCTTCCTGCGGAAAGCTAAGTATTAAACTCATGGGTATTAATGCATTGTTACCGTTTGCAAATCACTATCGGCTAAGTGCCACCATTTTTAATTAGTTTATTCATCATGATTGCCATCCATGATAAGCTATGCTTTTTGGTATAGTATTTGTGCGAATTCCGTCTCGTAATTTTGAGTTTTAAATCGATATAATCGATGTTATCAACTATCTTCACTTAATTCTAGAAACATGTATTACATACCATTGCAAACCAACAACATATTTGGTGTAGATGATAAAATTTGTAACATCATGATGTGTTAAATTCCAATACATATAATTTTGATGTACAAATGTAATAATTGTTTCAGATTATACTTTCATTTTTCAATTTTATAAAGTTATATTCAACAAAAAAAGTCAGGCAAGTGCGAATATAATTCACTCGCTGAGGGTTCCGTGTATATAATAGATGAGAAAACCACAGTTTTTGTTATAGTATAGTTTGACGTTGGGTTGCATCTTATCCAAAGCTGTTTGTGGTGGCTAAAGAAATCTTCAATAACGCCAGCTTATAAATTGTTTATAGTGTAAAATATAATATCAATTGTTGTAGCTTCAACTGTTGTTGGTTCATGAATTTTTCGTTGTAAATTTTGTTGTAGAAAATAGTTTGAGAACCAGTTTTGAGATTTTTTTTAAACCAAAGTCACCTATCACAATAGTTGGAGGAAAAAGTGTCGTCAAATTATTTCCAACGAGTGCATTGTTAACACAGTCAAGTGATTTGTCTACCGAACATTGGCGAGATCAGTATACCAACCAACAGAATTTGAACTCCAGCTAGTTCAACATTCACAATGACTGCCAGCAGAGCTAAAATAGAAGTGATTGAGGCTTTCATTTTCTGTACTAGTGGTAATGTAGCAGACCTAACTTGTTAAACTTGTTTGATCTAATCTGATCTTGTTTGTTCATTTCTATATTTCGTTTGACTCAATATTTTAGTATATTACACATTTGCTACAACGTAGCAAAATTTATCCTCTTCTACTTTTATTTTACCGGAATAGTCCTTCACAAAAACAAATTTTAGAATTTTAATCAAATGAATCAAAAACGGTGTTTTCGAAAACTACAAAAAAATTGTTTTAGACTAGAAAAAAATTCACCTTTCATATGACACCCCACTCGACATAGTCAAAAATATTTTTTTTTTTCAAAACTTCCATTCTCAACTTTCAAAATTTCCATTCTTAACTTTCAAAATAACATTTGAAATGATGAACCGCTGATCATTTGAAATGACCGCTATAGTTTTCATTTATTCTTTACAACATTGCCAATAACCATGAATTTTTAAAAAAAATTTTTGCGTAATGTTCGAGGTTAAGGGGAGGGGAACAGAAAAATTTTTTTACATTTTTGTAAATAACTCAAAAACTGCGCCCCGGGGACAGAAACATTTTTTACATTTTTGTAAATAACTCAAAAACTGCGCCCCCCTTAGCCTCCTCAAAATAACATTTGAAATGATGAGCCGACCGCTATAGTTTTCATTCAATCTTTACCACATTGCCCATAACCATGAATTTATCCAAATTTTTTCTTTTGTAATGTTCGAAATTAAGGGGGGGGCTGTGTTTAAATCTCTTGTGATGAAGATGTCAACTCATATTTAAAGAGAAATTCATACTCAAATAGTAGCTTGTTTTCCTTATTTTATTTCACGGAAATGAAATTATGGAAAATAAAATTTGACAAAAAAATAATTAATTTTCTTATTAATATCGAAATGATAATACTTTGAACGAAACGGAAAAAGGCAGTAGTAATAATTTTAAAAAACTGCATGATTGATCAATATTTTAAAATTCGTAAGAAATTTTTATGATTTTTATGAATTCATGAATAAATTAAAAAAAAACAATAAAAAAAAGTAACACTCCAGGAATTAAACTCTCAAGCTATAGCACCTCAGTCGACCGCGATATCTATATTTCATTTTGAAACGTTAATCAAGCTACAGACCTACAATCAATTTGTCAATGAATTGAAAACGAAAATAAAGCAAAAAAATATTTAAGGGATTTTTACACTAAGGGTGCTTTCCAAACGACGACTTATTTAATTAGTGACAGATATTAACTAAATAAAATAAAAAGTATATTTGACATATCAGATTAAATTTTTATGGAAAAAGAGAAAATAAGTATCACGCCAGCATACTTATTCGAATAAGTTTAGAATAAGTTACGTTCCACAAATAAGTCGTCGTTTGAAAAGCACCCTTATTTTATTTCGTTTATTTTCGTTTTCGAATTGATTGTCAAATTGATTGTAGGTCTGTAGCATACTTTACGACCGAATAGAGTTATTTTATATTTGAACACATAAAATCGCACAACGCGCCTGTAGAAGTTTTTACTTCAAAAAATGTTAGCCTTCCTCCCTCACTTCCCACTCGAGTGGTACAAAAAATGTATGGTAATAAAATTTAGAAAACCCTCTACATTTTGTTTCGTATTAACCAACAAAAGATACACATATTGCGAACAAGACTTAAGGACTTAAATATTAAGTACAACAAGCATAATTTAACTTAACGTTCCACACGACCCCCATTATATTATACCGTTAAAATAACTTTTCCCATATGATTTTCGGTAGTATAGTTTCGCCAGGTACTTGTTAATTAATTTTGTCCGTAAAAACTTAATGAAAAAAACATAATTCTTTCAGCATCTCAAAACAATTTCGGTAAACCTTTAGAAAATCATAATTTTCCAAAATTAAAGTAAAAACGTAAAGTTTAAAATTAAGAACTTATCGTCAGAAAATCAAGTACAACCCTATTTTTGAAGTACCCGATGTAATAAAACAACAAATTTATCGTTAAAAAATTTTTTTTAGATTATTTGCTGCTGTCAAAATCAGAAAAATTGCCATTTTTCATGAAAAAATGTCAGTAAAGTTACAAAAATAGTCTTTAATTTTCAACAAAACAAGAAAAAATGTATTAAATATGATTATTATACATTAATTAATCAATAATATTCTTAATGTTTTATAAAATAAAGTGAAAAGTATATTAAATAGTGTTTTATTGGTAACGAAAATGTAATGTTTAGTTAAGTTAGATATATTTTAACACTTCCAATACGAATTGGATGATCTCATTAATAATTTTATCTTTGAAAATAATAATATATATAAATATTTTACTTATACAATAAAAATTGTGAAATAAAATTATTAGTTTTTTGTGTGATATTTGTGAATTTTTTCGATTATATTTCTTTTTTTTTGATTAATAACAAAAAAAAAACTCTTATCTCTACTTTTTGGCAAGCATTGATGTTTTGTCGTTTGATATCGATAATATAATTAAAATAAATGTCAGTTTGTAATAGTAATATTACCGTTCGTTATTATATATAATTTAAATAGATAAAACTAGTATTTAATACAAAAAAAATTAGAAGAAGAAATGCAAATATGAAAAAACAATTCCAGAAAATCAAAACAGCAGCAGAAAATTTTTCAAGGTAGGTATTATTTGTTTTTAATCAATTTTTTTTTCCAATGTGGAAGTATTTTTCGATTAGATGTCAATCTGACTTTCAGATGACACACCCCAAGTATAAATAAAATAAATTTTATTTTAATTTTCCTCTTTAATTATCCTTTGTATATTTCATTAAATATAATGGAAATTAATTCTAAATATAATCCCTACAAAAAAAAGTATTTCTAAGAAGATTCTTGTTTTAACAAGACAAATTTAAAAAAGTTACATCTGAAATTTCAATGATTGTATGTTTATCCAGATTTTATTTATTGACAACAACAACAAAGCTTCTTAATTAATAATATGCTATTTGTAAGGTTTATCTTTATGTAGACAGCAAGCATAATGATAATATAATTGAGTAGTTTTTTTTCTATTTACTTTTTTTGTACTATGTATAAAAGATAAATAAAAAATAGAATTGTCAAGGAAATTGAAAAATTTGTAATGATATAATCTTTTGAAGTTCGTATGACTGAGTTCTCACTGAGTTATTATTATGAAACTATTGTTGCTATAAAATAATTTATGTTACTAAAAAAGATATATAATTGAGATTTGAGTCATTTGGGCACAATATTTGAAGTGGCGTATGCGTATGAGTAGAGCCTCATTACTATTTCGAGTGAGTGTTGTGTTAAAAAAAGATTTACTATGATCTTCGAACTCTATGTTTGTTAAATTTCAGTCAGTAGTAAATCGGAAAATCGAAATTACTAATATTATATACAGTAAGCATTCTTTATAAGCAATCTTTACACAAGCAACATTCTTTGTAGCAACCTCTGCATTAGCTACTTTTTTGATTCCAACCATTATTCGTTTTAATTTTTTCATTCTTCTCTAAAAATGTTGTGTTGAAAAAGAAAGAGTATCAATTTCCTTGAAAACAAAACTATCAATTTTAAATGAACTCCAAGATGGCAAGACATCAACAAAGATCTGCAGAAGCTACAACATCGATAAGTCGGCGTTAATGAGGGTAAAAAAAATAAATAAAAATTTGGAAGAATTCGCCTCAAAAACGTATGTTAATAAAAAAAAAATCAAGCGAATGAAGCCATTAAAAAATCCTGATCTTGATGATGAACTATACGCAATATTGAGAGTGCTGCTGCTTTTACAAGCGATTTCAAAAGGATTATTGCAGAAAATGGGTTTTTACCGAAACAAATCTACAATTGTGACACTTCTCAAGCTGGACGGGTTTACGCCCCAGAAGTACTCGGAACGCAGTTCCGACCAAGGGCCATCACAACAATCTCGACGAAAGGTGCAACTCCGCGCTCCATTTTTTGGAAAAAGAAGCAGCTGTCACTGGCCTCACTGCTTCAAACTCTCCTCGTCATGGCTGGTATTGAAAAAAAATCCTGGACCAACTAAAACATGGCACTGTACAATACGTAAACACGATCTCGCACCAGAACCCAATGCGAATCAACACATCCGGAAACCCCAAGCGATGTGAAAGTAATGCAATTAAATTGCAATGGTCTCATAAACAAAATTGATGACATAATAAACTATATGTGCAATAATGATATTCTAGTCGCGGTTTTACAAGAAACCAAACTAAATGCTAGATCTAAAATTAGTGATAATTTCTGTTATTATAGAATTATAAGTCTGGATAGAGGGAAGGACAAAGGTGATGGCATTGCTTTTATCATTCACAAAACCGTTATTTTCCGTACAACCACATTTCCAGCAGTACCGGGAACTGATAATCACCTAGAACAAATGGGTATCATAATAAAATCCGGAAACACGAAGATAACGCTAGTGAATATTTTTATACCACCAGTAAGCAGCTGTGATACAGGTTATGAACCGTCCGTAGGACACCCATTTTATACTAAAGACTGTCTAGTTCTCAGAGATGTGAATACTCACTGTGATCTATGGCACAGACACCTGAACACTGATTCACGAGGCGAAACCATTGCTGATCAAATTGACGGCTCCAACTTTGGAGTCCTCAACATCACGAACCACAACCAATTAGGGTAACAAATAACTCGTATTCTTCCCCAGATGTTTCCCTTGCCAGCATGTCACTAATGCCAATTGCTGAACGGAAAACTGAAATCGCTTTAGGATCAGACCACGTGCCGATCATTATCACCTTAAACCGTTCAATAAACCAAATAAAGTCCTAGAAGGAGACATGTATTAATATTAACAAAGCCGACTTTCAAAATTTTACAAATTTTACTGAAATAGAATTCGGTAAGCAACTTTTACCACTTGACGCCCTCTCTGGGAAAAAAAGTTCAGAGAAATTTTTAATAAAGCCAGATCTCGCTTCATTCCAGCCAGTAAAATACAAAAGGTGAAACCAAACTTCCCACAGGAAGCTTGTGTCAACATTAAGAAATGACATCCGCAAGCCAGATCCAGCCGACACTAAAATTAAAGTCCTAAACAATCAAATAAATAAGCTAGTTACGGAACACAAACGTAATAAATGAAAAGAGCTAGCAAGCTAGCGCTAGCAAGCAAAAGTCTCTGGTAGGTCATAAAAGGCTTAACTAAGGCCATCCTCGACAACCGGGTAACAACTGCATGATTTCCTCCAATGGTATCCCAACCGAAAACTAAAGGAAATGCGCTATTAAATTTAACACACAGTTTACAGAAAAACCAAGTAAACACGAAAAAAAAACAAGGTCAGTATTGAGACATTTGCGCAAAGAAAATACTGAACGTCTAGAGGATATCAGATTCTCCGAAGAAGAAGTTGAGAATGCTATAAAGAAAAATAAGCCATCCAAAGGACCCGACGGCATCATTCTAAAACACATTGGACCCAAAGGATTGGACTTTCTCACTACCACACTCAACACATCGCTAAACACTCTTCAGATACCAAACATCTGGAAAACAGCAAAAATATGCCCCATCTTGAAACCTGGAAAACCTGAAGAGAAAGGAGAATCTTACAGACCGATCTCCACCCTTTCATCGGTTGCAAAACTGATTGAAGCGCTTCTGTTACCTCGGTTATCCAGATCTTGGATTTTGGCGCCCCACCAACATGGCTTTAGGACAGCACATAGTACAACCACCGCTCTTCACAAGATCCCAGATCAAATCAGTGATGGATTAAACCAAAAACAACTATGTGCCAGAACAATATTAGTTGCACTCGACCTATCAAAAGCATTCGACACAGTGTCGCACGCTGCACTATTAAATGATATATTTAACACCAATCTGCCAGGTTTAATAAAGCGTTGGTTTTGCAACTAGTTAAGAGACCGACAAACATACGTTGAGTTCCGTAACTCCAAATCAAAGATGAGAGTGCTCAGACCAGGAGTTCCACAAGGTGGAGTTCTCTCACCTTCACTATTCAATCTCTACCTAAGCAGCTTACCTACACCACCAGAAGGAATAACCATCACGCCATATGCAGACGACTGCACGGTGCTTGTAACAGGAAACAACCTGAAACAACTCACTTATGCTCTGAACACCTACCTTAACATCCTAAACGAATGGTTTAATTAAAACCAGAAAACTGAAACTTTCCACCGAAATTTCAACCTCTACACTTTTCACCACATGGACGAAGGAGGTGAACACAACACTCAACATCTGCATTGACAACGTGCTTATTCCCACGGTCAAAAATCCGAGACTGTTGGGGGTCACATTCGATCCACTGCTTAAATTCAATGCTTATGCTAAACAGGTTAACGCGAGATTGAAAAACAGGAACAATGCTTTAAAAGCACTGGCTGGTAGTTCATGGGGCAAAGATAAAGAAACAATCATAACAACATACAAAGCAATAGGAAGATCTATTTTGAATTACGCTGCACCCATATGGACACCTCAAGTCGCTGACACTCACTGGAATAAGTTACAAGTAACACAAAACGCAGTGTTGCGAACAGCAACCGGATGTCATGTTATGGCTCACCGAAATCACCTGCACCAAGAACTTAACATATTGCCGGTCCGTCAACACAATGAAATGCTCACCAAACAATATCTATGGGCCTGCCACAAAGAGCAACATCCCTGCAATGACACCTTATCCACAACCAAACCACCTAGAGACATAAGGTGTACTGCGAAATTTTTCTTAAGTGATGTCAGAAACAACCATGTAACACATAACATTGTCTTGACGAGCTGACGTATGAAACGGGCTTAAAAACGATTCACACGAAAGTTGTTGAAGACACAATAAAGAACTGCGTTCCAAATCGAGTTCTCAAGAGTAAGCCGCCACAAGTCGCTGCGGAAGAGGTCAAACTACCACGCAGCACCAGATCCATTCTAGCGCAGTTAAGATCCGGCTGGTCATGCATCTCAAATAATTATATGAACAGAATTGGTCAGAACATTGTTGACAAGTGTCCCATATGCGAGGGCACGCCGCATGATGCAGACCACCTATTTAATTGTCCAGGCAAACCATCCAACATGACGAAGGAAGATCTGTGATACCGCCCAAGGGCAGTAGCAGAGTTCCTGAATCTGGACATGCAGCCGGAAGAGTAGCACCGCACCGTCGCTACAACTACAACAACAACAGTTGTGACGAAACCAGTCTGGTTTACAAAGGTTTGCACAAGAAAACAAACTCTGCGTTTTTCGAAAAAACTGCTGCTGGGCGGAAATGAAGGAAAATGTCACCATTATGCCTTGTGTAAATGCAACAGGGACGCATAAACTCGATTTGATGATGATTGGAAAATTAAAAAATACTCGATGTAACTCGATGCTACAAATCATTCAAACATGCTTGGCAAACCTCTGCGCTTTTTAAAGAGTGGTACAACGATTTGTTCATTCCTGAAGTTTCTCGTCATTTTGAAGCTAAAGGTTTACCTGTTAAAGCAATTTAATTGGTCGATAATGCCACCTGTCATGCGACAGCAAACATTTTTTCCGATGATGAAAACTTCAAGGTTATTTTTCCCATCCAACAATACACTCTTGTTGCAACCACTTGACCAAAATGTCATAAAATCCCTTAAGCAGTAATATCGAAAGCACCTTCTGTGACACTCGCGGCGTAATGTATAGACGGCAATAACGATGTGGTCTCAGCTCTTCAAAATATTAATTTGAAAGACGTGGCGTTTTTGATTGTTGAAGCCAGGAATGAATTCAAACGAACAGTTTTCATGAGTTCATATAAACATCTGTTTCCATTGATCGACGAAATAGAATTTAATATACCGGCTGATCTTTTTGTGGAAGAGGACGAATTCCCCCATGTTATACTGTACAATTTGGTAATCGAATATGATTTAACTGAGAACGACATAATGAAATTTGCGACTGGTAACAACGAAAGAAGCTTACTTTTTGAAATAGAAGATGAAATTACAATTGACGAGAGCATCACGAACAAAAAAAGGGCGTATGGAAGAAGAAAGCAGACATAGCATCGATAATGTGATAGATTCCTTCAACGTCGTGGTAGAATGGGCAGATTAAAATAACCTTATAAACAATGATCTTGTTTTTGCGATGAATCAGAGAAAAGCAGTAAAAGACTTAATTAATATTATTTTAACTAATAAAACAGCTAATAAATCACAAAACTGATCTTGCTTAAAATTTATATTCCTTTTACTCCTTATAATGTATACTAAAAACCAGTTTATATTGCCAACCAAGTCAGAGTGGTGAGCGTTACATGAAGCGTAAATTGCGCAGCGTAAAAACCTCCTTGTTGGTAACCATAAATCACCACCGCAATTCATTTAGTCAAACTATGTTTTGAAAAAGTTAACAGTCTCGAATAACCGTCAGATGAGTGAAATCTTTTTTCAAGACTGGAACACAATTGTTTTAATACTAATACCTAAAAAGAATTATAAGCAAACTCAAAAGAGAGCTATATTTTGCACAGAAGAAATAAACTTTTCATACATTCTAAACAAAATCAACCGTTCAGCAAAACGAACAATTGTTTTTAGAATATTGGTGTGCTTTCCGACAAGATCGAGGAACCACCGATAGAAACTTCTCGATAATAAATATTTTCAAAAATGGGGAAGGGTTATACTTTTCAACACTAGAAAACTATGTTAGTAGTTTTTTTTTTTTTTTTTTTTTTTAATAAGAAGTGTTGTGTAGTAGGAATTACAAAATGTGTCACAACAACACATAGATACCTTTTAAGACGTAGGTCCCACAACAACATGCGTCTTGAGGTATAGGTGGACGCTTTTTTTAAATTTTTGTGGATTGAAAGCACTCGAGACTATTGATTCGGGCAAAGCATTCCATGTGTACGATGTACGCACAAAGAAATCTCTTTGCATTCTATTACTATGACAGTGAGTAATCTCGACAGTTCGACCGCCCGCACACACCGATTGACGAGTAAAACGGGGAAAAACATATGTCTGAGGCATTATGGACCTGATTTCATCCGAGCACTGCTGGTGACGATATTTATAAAAAACAACGAGATCAGCAACAGTGCGACGATGTTGCAGGGAATCAAGACCTAATGTTAAATCTCGATCACCAACAATTCGTATAGCTCGCTTTTGAACAGAGTCCAAAAGAGCCAGGATAGTAACAGATGCAGCGCCCCAAACTTGACAACAATACTCCATACAGGGACGAATATAGGACTTATAAATGTGGAGTAATTGATGCGGAGTAAAATATTTTTTACATCTATTGAGGAGGCCGAGTTTTCTTGACGCGCTCTTTGCCATGGCCATTATATGATCGTTCCAGAGTAAGTCATTGGATATTGTGACTCCCAATAAACGAATGCTTTCACATTCGCGTATTTGGTCGTCACACATATTAATTGAAATATCATTGGGAAACTCGGTCTTTGATCTGGAAACAATCAATAGCTGTGTTTTGGTGGAATTAAAATTGACCAAATTTTTGTCACCCCAATCGGCGACTTTTTTTAGGTCCTCGTTTACATTTATGGCAGCGTCTCTCCGGACGGGATTTATTCGTTCATGCATTTTACCCTTTGAAGATAGGGGGACGAATGACTTGTGCAGTGTACTATCATCTGCAAAACTATTTATTGGGTTACTGGTGATTTGCAACAGTTCGTTGATATAAATTAAAAATAAAGTGGGAGATAAAACTGAGCCTTGGGGTACACCAGCGTTAATTAGTATAGACTCAGAAGTTCAATACAGTTCAAATAATTTTGTAGCATCAGCTAAAATTTATTGGAATTGACAAAACTTTTAAAATGTTTAATAATGCTCGGTCTATTCTATTTAATTTTAGTTGATGCTACAACATTAATTTGATTGAACTAATATTGCAGAATATACCAAGGTCAAACATGTTTTTTCAGTGTACAATATTTGATTGACCTTAAGCAGGTGTACTACGCTCCAAAACATTATAATTTACGCACTGTTTTTGAGTTAATGGGAATACAATTTAGGGTGGCACTTATTTGTATGGGTGATTTTTTTTTTTGTATTTTGGCATGGCGCCGGCCGGAATTTTGTTCCTTTTGGTAATTTAAGGATACTGACAAAGTTTCACCACTCTATTACAATTTTAACACGTGGCGACTTTGATTCCTAAGCACGCTTACATACAATTTTTTTTGTAATTTTCACATAGTCGAGTCTGTATTTAAAACAAAACCGTATAATAGTTTCTAAAGTATCATTTAATGTTTAAAAACAGGAACCTATTTTATAATGTTAACAAAATTATAAAGGCCTTTTCAAATCCTACAATGTAGCAGATTTCGGATATTTCTTACGGTAGTCTTGAACGGTCTGAAAATGCATGAAATAAAATTAATTCTCATTCTATATATGCTTAAATTATCTTAAATTATTGCTTATTGTTTACCTTTAAAAAAAATTGTTTTTGATCTTCATCTTTAGTTATTTTATCGTTGAACTCTTCCATTAATTTTATGCATCGTTCTGCTGGATCGTTGACTACCTTTAAACAACTGACAATTTTTTGCGCTTCTTTGTATTCACTTAAGTTACTCCATGTGCATGGATGTGATTTTAAAAATGTTGTGGAAATATTAAACATTTTTAAAAAACATCCAGTGACGCAGCGTTGTGCTTTGTCTTTAAATATGGAGTGGTAAAAACAAATGTCCGAATTAATTTTTAATTCTCTAGACTTTGATCTAGAAGTACTCCGATGGTTATCACGAGATTTAGAGCGCGACCTATGACCAGCATTTACTATGAAGTGAATTTCTCTCAGCATTTGCGTTTTAAAATTTTTAAGAATTTCATTAATGTTTCGATTTTTTTTATGTTGAGAAGCATAAGCTTTGATGAAACCGGTTTGAGTAAGTTGATTGTGCAGAAGTAGAAGTAGTTCATTGCGAAAATTTGTCTCTGTGACAACGTTTCCATAAGATTGTCGGCACGTTCTGCCAACAACGTTAATGGCAAATCGCTTTCGAAAGACGATAAAACAAGTTGGATGCTTTCAGCAAGACGTGCCATCCAAAGTTGTTTGATAATGCCATCGTTCATATCAGCACCGTTAATTCGGAAATCAGCTAGCAACTGTGTAGGTTTTTCATCACCTAATACTAATTTATGCAAAATATTAATAATTTTTGCCTTATCGCTGTCGCCCAAAATTTTAATTACCTCCGTCTTAAAGATAGTATAAGGAGTATCACCTATCTCTTTAAAGAGCAAGGGTGCCAATTTGTTGTGCAATCGTGAATCAATTGCACTTAATACATGTGAATATTTGGTCATTTCCGACCTAACATTCGAACTAAAAAATTTTAGTTCCAACATCCTGAACTAAACAATTGCGTTTTGGTCAAACAAATTTTGCGGAGCTTTAAATATAACAAAATTAATATTGCTCACTGTAGCTACATCTGGTTCAGTTGTTGGAGGTTGTGAGCAATGGGCATCTGCTGCTGTGCCATAACCTGTTGATGGGCTAACTGCTGCAAGTTTTCTTGGATAATATCAGTTAACTGCTGATGAATCATTAACATGGGTGCTTCATTACCACCCAAGGCATTCACAGGTGAGGCAGGACGCGGGGGAGAATTGTTTGGGGAAGCCATATTTTTAAAATTAAAACAAAAATAAAATAAACCAACCGCAATAATTACAAAACAAACGATTTTAATAAAACCAAAATTTCAGAACAAATAAGAGATAATCCAGATGCTAGAGGCGATGAGAATTGCTGGAGTGAATTTTTGTATTCAATAAATTTATCCAATGAAGCTCCCAAATCTTAAATTATACATTTTAAATTATACACTGTTTGCCGTTGGCACTTGGCGCAAGTTTTCAAATAAGATAATGTCAATTTCTTGTTACTTTACGCAAATAACTTATATAATAAGTTTAGTAGAAAAATTAAAGAAAACAAAATTTTTTTATAATTTTACTGTTACTCTATATATATTTCAGCTTGTAAGGCCATCTTCTGGAGTAATCTGGATTACTCCAGAAGATGGCCTAACAAGCTGATATATATATAGAGTAACAGTAAAATTATAAAAAAACATTTGTTTTCTTTAATTTTTCTAATAAACTTATTAAATAAGTTATTTCCGTAAAGTAACAAGCGATTGACATTATGTTATATGAATAGTGTCTTTCAATTTAACATTGCGTCACACTTATTGAGACACTTTTAAATTATATAGGGACGGACAGGTTGCACGAGACCCAACTTGTTCTAGCACGTATACTACAAAGGGTTACAGGCCCTGTCACAGTGACGGACCCTTTACTTATTTTGTTCGAGTTTTCCAATTTTTAAGTTGATAAGAAATATTTTTTTTGAAATTTCTCAACTTTGAGCTAAAGTCGCCACGTGATAAAATTGTTCAATTGAGACCAAACTTCAGATTCTAGTTACACATATATAAAGGAACAAAGTTTTGACCGGCGCCCTTCAAAAATGCAAAATAAGAAAATAAGTGCCACCCTAGAATACATACTTAGTATACTAGTAACACTGCATAAATTTCGTTTTACATATGATAATATGAAATCCATAATCTTGTTTCTCACTTTAACATGTTCATCACAAATAGAATTATGCCTTTCAACCACAGGGTTGCATAAAAATCTGATTGTTTTTAAAAAAATCAGATTTATTTGATTTAAATCAATTTTTTTCATTTAAATCGATTTTTTTTTTGATTTTTAAAGCAATTTGGTTTAATTTGTATAATTTTCGAAGAAGTGGTCCTATATCCCTAAACGATGCGCTGACACTGACTACTTTATATAAATCATAAGATTTGGTTGTATTTTTTTGATAGGCAAGCCAAGACAAAAGTAAAGGAAGAGTTTTTGATTATTGTTCTAGCGACGTGAAAAGTGTTATCTGTCAAACTGCGTTGCCAAACTAAGATACTTTGTTACTGCTTTTGAGTGGTGGCAGAGATATTCATTTCTGCAGGTTCGTAAAGTTCCTCGGACATGTAGATAACTGGTTAACATTAAACGGTGTTGCAACACATATACGAATAACTTTCAATAACTTGTGTCAGGTAAACTGTTTAGGATTTAATATAATCAAGATCTTAATAAGAACTAATTTTGGTGGAAATATTATTTCGTAAGCATTAAATACTCTAGTGTTTCTAGTCAGTGTTTCCAATTATTGACGGTTTACTACGATAAGCTAACTTCTTAGTTATTTTCAGTCGCAAGCACTATGCAACTGTCTTAGCGTGACGTGATAGAGATTGCTGTTGGTGAGGTGAAGGTAGCTCAAGTGAGCGAATCCCGCAAATGGTGAGCGCATCCCGCATTTTGACAATCGTTGCCTGAGTACTTTCAAGTTTGAAATTGCAGAAATCAAAGAATATTTGATAATTCCTGGGGTAGCCTTACAACTAGGTCTTGAATATATTCGGAAATCTGATGTATGGGCTAATGCCAAAACCACGCATTTGACACATGCATATAGCTTTCGACAGATAAAAAGAGCAAGTATGATTGTTCTGGTACTTTCTGTTTTTGGCTCAATTCATTACATGGTTGTGTTCTGTAATATGCAAAAGCTATGTTAGATCACCTCTTAGTTAACGATTTCGTGAGCCATGGTAGCAGATTTGAAATTTTTTTATATTAATTTTTATATTAAATTGAATTTTTATAAATTCAAATGTTGCAACAAAACATCACTTTATTTTAAACTTTGCTTGCATTATATTTCATTATTTCTTATATTCGGCATTACTTAACACATGTTTAGATTCAATTTTTGAATTTACTAAATTTTTTTGGAAATTTTTTCAATTGATTTAAATCAATGATTTTTTTTGACCCTGCTTACAACAAACTAACCTTCTCTGGTGTTCAATATTTGCCTTACCTCGCATACCTTAATCCTCCATACCACGTCCTTTCGCTCCAAAAATTTATTCTAAAGTATTAGGAACGACTGATACTGTTGTTTGCCACTATATCGTGGCTTGGACCTTTTTATCTAATGCGAATAAATATATATTCCTAAAAAAAATTTGCGGGATGGACGGAATTATCCCCACACGAAGCTTGAAAATTGGGAATCTCTTAAGTTTTATAAAATTATTCTATCATCAAAAAAACCAAGTTAAAACACACAAGAAAACTAAATTTCAATACTAATATAAAATAAAAACAATACCTTATCTTAAATTGTTTCTTTTGTTGAAGCTGCTTCAGAGTTTTTTCAGGACTTTCATCTGGATGCCATTTTAAAACTAATTTCCTGTATGTTTTTTTTCAATTTCTGCGTCTGATGCGGTTTTAGTAACATCAATTATTTCGTAACAATCAACCATTTTTGTATATTGTTTGTGTTAATTTTTCCTTTCTGGTTAGCAATCCCTTATCTTATATGGTGAAGGTAACCTTGACTAATCTTGAAAGCTGAATAACTATGTGGTATCGTTTCTGATTTTGTTAACGTTGAAACTACCACAACCATAAAACCATATGATAACAGTACAAACTCATGTATTATAATTGAACAAACAGCTATTCAAATTGTCGATAAAATATTTTGTCAATAAAGTAACACGACCTTGACATCCTCACTCTTCATCCACAGGTAAAACAAAACTTAAAATTGTTTTATAATTTTCCATATATTAATTCAAACGAAACAATAGTAATACACTAAAACAATGTTTTCTTAATCCCAAAAACGGAATGCCAATCTTAAATTAAACATTTTGTTTTCAGGCACAATCAATGGAATGATTATTTATTTTTAATACGTTTTATCTAATGTTTAATAATAAAAAAAAACTCCTTAAACATTTCGTTTTAAGAACCAAGATCGAATTGAAATTTAAAATATCCAATTGGAAAAATGTGATTTTTCCTTTTTTTTACATCTTATGATGTCAAAACAAATCGGGTAATATTGAAAATTCAGCAAAGATTAATAACGACAACGACATCTGTTCGCTAGAATTGGAAATAAAATTGAGTACGTTCGTTTGCTTTTTATAGTATATTCAAAATTTAACTAGCAGTTAAGTTTTAGAAAATTTTAAAATTATTATTAATGTAAAAATGAACGGAAACTAATGAAATACATTTCTATTTAATTGAAAACAAAGAGGAATTTGGTTTTATTATTGTTTTGCGATTATTGCGATCGTTACAATACGTATGTTGTTTTGGGATAAAAACGACCCTCACGTTTCTCCAGGCAGGTTTGTGGTACGTAGTCAACAAGTATGCAGACCACGAAAAGCTTTGAGCGAGTCCTATTATGTCTAAACACTGTTGTAGCATAAAACACGAAAATCTTAGAACTCAAAGAAGTTGATAGGTCAATACGAGGCCCGGACGATACAATACTTTTTTCCATGATCCTGTTCATTCGGTTTGGTTTTTCTTTATTTGCCTTCTGTGGACTGTACCCAAATACGCAACCCAACCAGGAAAATGGTGTTGAATTAGAGTGGTCTACCTTTAACGAAGTGTGAGTGCAACCACTCGGAGGAACTTTGAAAAATTTTCTTGCTTCACTGAAGAATCGGTTTCGGTGAATTCGGAAAACCCGAATTTTCATTGGGATCGCTTCTACTAGAAAGTCATGCCTTTAAATTATTACCTTTAAGAAACGTAGGTCCTCTCATTATCAAATGGACTGCAATACTTTACGTAACTAAAGTAAATATCCTAGCAATATGTAGTTATAAATGAAACCATGCCTTGGGATGATTATGTATCTAGTTCATCCGGCAAAGTTTGCTTTGCAGCAAAAAAGCTATATGCAATAAAAAATAAACTCCACCATACACCAAAACCCAAACGTATACTTACATTAGCAGTCCCTTTTTTTTAGTATGGTTTTTTGTCGGGTGCCAAATAAAGCGTTCTTTGAATGCAGCTGTGAGATTTATACATTGTCTACGTAAATTTGATTATTTCTTGCAATATGTTAAAGCTTTTCTTGGGTGTGAACTTGACAAGGTTTTTTAGGTACGAACCCTCATTATCCTATTCAAGATTATTACAAATCAAACCATAGTTTACTTAGATGAATGACTTCATTTTGTTAAATCGTCACATACTAGACAGCTAGTGATACCTAGGCATAATTCCCTCTCAATGAAACAGTCATTTATGGTTCGAGTTTTCAGATCTATATCGCTTCTGTGCTCGCTAATTAGGTTTCAACTTTCAGCAATGGTAATGGCGCAGCTGGTGCGAAGTATATATGGGAACGAAACAATAAATAAATAAAATCAATACATATATCATCGCTATAAATATTTATCGTATAAAATATAGGCAAACACAATACTTATCCGCCTTTTCTCCGTAACTGAGAATTCCTACGGTTAAATCACCTAAAGATAACTCAGTCAGAGGATGTATATCAAGACTTTTATGTGACAGTTTCAGAACTTCTATGTCCATGACCTTCAAGGAAAGGCCAGTTATTCTGTTTTCAATGGTGTAAGGCTCATGAATTATTGTTATTTTATATGATACATATATACTATATTCCGTATTAATTTGACGAAATCGGCATAGAATATGGACTTGTGGCGTTCAAGGATTTGTCGTGTTTAGTTTTGTTTCTTTTGTAATACATTTGATCTATTTTCGAGTTTTATTTCTCAAAATATCATCTTTTGTGAAGACGAGCTTTTGATGTTCTACTGCTCGCAGCTTTTGATGTTTCACTACATATAACAAAACAAATAATGCAGGTTAGGTATACTAAGATAGAAGGTTAAGTTGTTATACTTTAAGCTACTCTAAGTTGTTGCTTTAAGTTTATTACTTTAAGCTCTGAAATATAATAATGAACCGTTTTCAAAATATAATATAAGTTACTCGCAGAGGTTATCTCTCATTTGTAAATAAACAAGAAATAATTTTTAAAAAAAATTTATTATTGTAAAATCTATTATTTACGATTCGTGAAAACTTCTTAAATTCTACTAGCTTCTGTATTTTCAAGTATTGTATCGCTTCACTCGGCCAGTAATTTACTTTATTCTCGAGAAACCATTTTTTGACATTGTAATATCAATAACTATATAAACATAAAAAATATCCTTCGTGTCCACCCATTTGTAGTCCAAATACCTCGTTGTGGAACAGTTTCTTTTCAGAACGATTAATAGAGTGTGGAAGTTGTGAAATCCATCACCCCCTCTCCGTTGTTCTCGACGAATTCACCCCTCAGGTATTTAAAAAAAATATCCCGTGCCATTTAAAAAAGTTTGCCTAATTCTTGCCATATCCTTATTTCTTGCATTTTCCCAAATTCTTTCCCACTTTCTATTTGACATGGTATCTCCGGATATTCAAAGAATCTAAGTAATGAATATTTCACATTTCCTAAACACGTCCAACCACATCCTAAAAAAATACACAAAAATATAATTAGCAACAAAAGTACACAAAAAAATATTTAAATTATAAATAAGTCTTTTTTTTGTAAAAACATTACATGTAGATAACTAAAAATAATGTATCGTTTAATTTCAATTTAATTATCGCCAATGTTATAATTATTATGGATATGACGATTTTTTTATTGTATTGATGCACAGTTTTATAGTATGTATTATAACAACAAGAACAGTGATTTTAACCAAAAGTATTGAGTAATTTTATTCTTATTGCATGCATGTAATATAAATTAATTTTATTTAAATATTCAATCAAAGAAAATATTGATATCGTCATCATAGGTAGCGTAGTTGCAGATAGTCGCACGCATTATGAAGTGAATCATAAACTTACAGATTTATTTTATTTCGAACAAAAACAGATTTTCACTCGTAAAATGCATGTGAACTTGAAGATCATCATTTTTACCAGTTCGTTTACATTTAGCATAACAAAAACCTGTTGATTGTTTATATATTATAATTATTTTCTTTTGAGATAATAAGATATTTTATTATCATCACAGTAATTTAAGTAACATTGAAGATGTCTATTGTTCTGTTTTTGATTAAATTAAAATTGAATCTCGGATAAATGAATCTTGACCCAGTGAATTTTTATTAATAATAAAATACAAATAATAATTATAAACCGTATAGATCGTTTTGGGATAATATAGTTGCAGAATGTTGTGCTGTCAATTACTCTCTTTTACTCCTAGCAAAATATTAATTTATTCTGTTCCTTATTGTCGGTCAAAACTATTTGTTTATATGCAACGTCAAAGTTGGCTCGTACAAGTCTACGGGGTTAATTTGACTGATGTTTCCTTGCGTGCTTCTTTCATTGCCATTTAAGAATGTAGTTCTAAGAAAAGCTTTAAACCATTTTCCACATTGGTTCGAAAACCAAATCTTCAGTATAATTTAATTCAAAATAACAAACACAAACGTTTATCAATAACTTGAAATTTTTGATAGTTGGGTATGAACAGTAAATATATATAGACAATAGAAATACTAACCTTAGTTCTTATCAAGAAATATTAGATTAACCCGTCTAAAACATATAAACGATTATAATAATAGTAATTGTTCTGTATTTCTGCGGTAATGGTGACTTTGATTTCTCTTTCTTGTTTCTTTTATTTACATAAAAAAATGTGTATTTACATAAAAGTTATTTATAACCTAAGTTTATCAACACAAATCTTTAAAATAAATGCATGATTCATAATTAAATAAAAATAATTTAATAGTTTAGAATTTAGATTTAGAAGTTTATCATCAATACGACCGGAAAAAAATTTTTGTTAATTTTATTTTTTTTTTCAAGTACGACAATCTGTATTTATAATTTATATTATTTCGAGTAGGTGAATTTTGATGCATTAAATTATTGTATGACATATTACTTTGGATGATCTAAGGCGATGTAGATCATACAATTTTATTTGATTCGAGTTTTTGTAGGTCACTGCGCGAATTTCGACAAAAGGTGACACTTCGTGGCGTTGTTTTTTGAGTAAAGTCACTGCTAGCTGTCACTGGCCTCACTGCTTCAAACTCTTCTCGTCGTGGATGGCAAACACAAGATTCATCCAGTGTAACATCTCTAAGGAATTGTGTCACCTCAAGAACTATTAAGGTTTAACTTCACAGAGCTAATGGGCTCAAAATTATATAGTGACATTCACTGCCATGTTGTTGCTAATTTTTTATCTGCGGGTGTAACCCCTCACCCTACGTTCTCCGGTCCATGCAAACCATGTTGCGACTGTAAAACTGGTTTGGAACCGTTCATCAAAAATTTATTTAATAAACGAAAGAGGAGATTATAATACACATCATGATCTAAGACACTCCCACCTGAATACCGAATCACAAGGCGAAAATATTGCTTATGATACTGATGGCTCCAATTTTAGACTCCTTAACGAACCCCAACCAACCAGGGTAACAAATAACTTGTACACATCTCCAGATTTTATCCTTGCCAGTATGTCACTACTAGCAATTACAAAATGAAGAACCGAACTTGCTTTGCAATCATGTGCTGATCATTATTTAACCGTTCCATCAATCATTTTAACAAATCGGACAAGGATAATTATATCAATTTTACTGAAATTGAATTCAGTAAACAATTTTTACTATTTCAAAAAAAATTTTAATAAAGTTAGAGCGCCACATCCAAGACGGTTGAATTCGAATTTTTAAACCAATCTTTCTACACGAAGCGTGTGCGCTTACCATTCAAAGAAATGACATTTGTAAGACATATCCAGCTGATTCTAGACTCCCAGCACTTAATAAGCAAGTTAACAGATTAGACACAGAACGCAAATGAAATAAATGGAGAGACCTAGTGAGTTATTAAAGCCTTGACACAAGCAAAAGTTTTTGAAAAGTCATTAAGGACTTAGCTCATCTACGATAAAAAATGTGAAGCAGATTGTGTGTTATATTTAACAGAGAACGAGGAGGAAACCAAATCAGTGTTGACATCTCCGCAAACTTAATAATAAGCTAGAAAATATCATATTTTCATATATAAGCCATCAAAAATTGGAACCGATGGTTACTCTGCTCATCATGCTCACACATGGAACCAAGGGATTGAATTGCCTCACTGCTACACTCGAAATATCTCTAAATACTCTCTAGATACCAAACATATGGCAAATGGCACGAATCAGCCCCATTTTAAAATCTCGGAAACCTGACGAAAAGGGACATATCGACCGATCTCCTTCCTTTTATCGGTCGCAAAACTGATTGAAACACGATTGATCATGAAAACAATTCACGTCACTCCAACATATATCCCTGACAGCACATAGTACATCCAGTACTCTTCACAGAATTACCAAATCAGTGATGGTCTGAATGAAAAACGAACAATCTTATGCTGTGTGCCTCACACCAACTTTTTGAGCTAAATCAGTGACTATTCATTTCATACCCAAGTTGCGCTATTGACCACCAGGCGTCGGACGAAAAGTCTCCTCGTCAGCTTGCTTTTCAATTTAGTTGTCAATTCATTGAAACGTCAATATATTTAAAAACAGTTATTTTAAAAAAATGGAAAATAATTCATATTTATACAAAAGAAAATATTCGGTATGATATAAGAATTTAAAAAAAAACAAGCTCCCAAATACAATTTCAATATCATCCTCCATTATGACAATGTTTACAAATTTTGACATTTAAAAAGATTCTAATTTAAATATGAGGTCAGGCACAGGTTGTACGTTTGATACGAGTGACATCTATGAATAGCATATGTGCACTAGCAATTAATTTAGAAAAGTCAGTGATTTAGCAAAAAATACTAGTGTGAGGCACACAGCATTAGATCGACAATCGTTGATCGATCGACACAGTGTCCCACAATGCACTGCAAATGATATATTTAACACTAATCTGCCAGATATAACAATGCGCTGATTGTGCAACTACCTCAAAGGTCGCCAAACATACGTTGAGTTCCGTAACTGCAAATTCATGTTTAAAGTGCTAAGACAAGGAGTTCCAAGGAGTCGAGCTTCTCTATTAGAAGGAATAACCATCACGTTATAACTGCACGGTACTTGTTACATGAAACAACCAACCAATATTCTGATTACTTATCTGAACATTTTGAATGAACTTTTTAAAACCAGAAAAGTCTAGTTTCTACTGAAAAGTTCACTTCTACTCTTTTCACCACATGAATGAAGGAGGTAAATACAACTCAACATTTGTATTGACAACATGCGCAATCATACGGTCGAAAATCCGATACTGTTGAAATAACATTCGATTATAAATTACGTATTTATAAATTATGATGTAACCGCCCATATGAACACCCCTAGTAAAACGCAGCGTCGCGAATCGTAACTGATGTCATCTGATGGGTAACTGAGATCACCTGTCGACTAAGCAATACCTACGGGACTGTCACAAAGCAGCATCGAATGCATGAACGAATAAATCCCGGCCGGAGAGACGCTGCTATAAATGTAAACGAGGTCCTAGAAAAATTCGCCGATTGGGGTGACAAAAATTTGGTGAAATTTAAATCCACCAGAAGTCAAAACCCAGCTTTTGATTGTTTCCAGATCAAAGACCGAGTTACCCAATGATATTTCAATTAATATGTGTGATGGCCAAATAGACAAATGTGAAAGCATTCGTTTATTGGGAGTCACAATTTGCAATGACTTACTCTGGAACGATCATATAATGGCCATAGCAAAGAGCGCGTCAAGAAAACTCGGTTTCCTCAATAGATGTAAAAAATATTTTACTCCGTATCAATTACTTCACATTTATGAGTCCATTCGTCCCTGCATGGAGTATTGTTGTGAAATTTGGGGCGCTGCATCTGTAACCTGTTCAAAAGCGTGCTTGCTATACGAATTGCGATCGAAATTTAACATTAAATCCTGATTCCCTACAACATCGTCGCACTGTTGCTGATCTCGTTGTTTTTTATAAATATCGTCACCAGCAGTGCTCGGATGAAATCAGATCTATCATGCCTCATACATACATATTCTTTTCCCCGTGTTACTCGTCAATCGGTTTGTGCAAACAGTCAAACTGTCGAGATTACTCACTGTCATAGTAACAAAATGCAAAGGGACTTCGTTGTGCGTACATCATGCAAATGGAATGCTTTGCCTGAATCAATAGTCTCGAGTGCCTTCAATCTACAAACATTTAAAAGAGCGTCCCTCATCACCTCAGAACGCATGTTGTTGTGGGACCTAGATCTTTAAAGGTACCTTTGTGTTGTTGTGACACATTTTTTAATTTCTACTACACAACTCTTTTTATTAAAAAAAATGATGCCTTATCAGTGACTTCATCACCTTCACTGGATATGATCAAGTCAACGAAAGCATTGGTGTGGTTACATTTAAAACTGGTCTAAAAAGTATTCACGCTAAAGCTGTTGAAGACACAATAATAAACTATGAGTGAAATTGAGTTCTCAATGGAAAGCCATCGGTTGGTCGCGCGTCTTAATGAAACACATGAATAGAATTGACCCTGAAATTATTAAATAGTGTCTCGCAGGTGAGTTCACGCCACATGGTCTAAAACATCTTTTCAAATGTCTGAAAAATTCTAACGAAGGAAGATTTGTACCACCCAATGGCAGTACCTGAATTTAGATATGTAACCGGAAGATTAGCACCGCACCGGTTACTGCAACAAGAAACTTTCATGCACTTGGGATGTTATGTATACTATTCGCTGCTCGTCGGAGAAATATACTATTTTATTTAAACTAGAATCGCCCAGGTGTTGAAATTCGGCCGTTGTAAATAGAAATTGTAAATAAAACTGCCAACAAAATAACTACAACAAACAAAATAATCGATAAAAACCACCAAAAGACACACCTTCACATTTCCCCCTTCTTTCTTACCAAAATCATCCAAATCCCCAAAAAATGTGTTCCCACCTTTGTTTTTTTTTTTTTAATAAAAAGTGTTGTGTAGTAGGAATTACAAAATGTGTCACAACACATAGATACCTTTTAAGACCCAGGTCCCACAACAACATGCGTCTTGAGGTATAGGTGGAAGCTTTTTTTAAATCTTTGTGGATTGAAGGCACTCGAGACTATTGATTCGGGCAAAGGATTCCTTTTGTACGATGTACGTACAAAGAAATCCCTTTGCATTCTATTACTATGACAGTGAGTAATCTCGACAGTCCGACCACCTGCACAAACCGATTGACGAGTCAAACGGGGAAAAACATATGTCTGTGGCATTATGGACCTTATTTCATCCGAGCACTGCTGGTGACGATATTTATAAAAAACAACGAGATCAGCAACAGTGCGACGATGTTGTAGGGAATCAAGATCTAATGTTAAATCTCGATCACCAACAATTCGTATAGCACGCTTTTGAACAGAGTCCAAAAGAGCTAGGATAGTAACAGATCCAGCGCCCAAAGCTTGACAACAATACTCCATACAGGGACGAATATAGGACTTATAAATGTGGAGTAATTGATGCGAAGTAAAATATTTTTTACATCTATTGAGGAGGCCGAGTTTTCTTGACGCGCTCTTTGCCATGGCCATTATATGATTGTTCCAAAGTAAGTCATTATGGAGTAATTGATGCGAAGTAAAATATTTTTTACATCTATTGAGGAGGCCGAGTTTTCTTGACGCGCTCTTTGCCATGGCCATTATATGATTGTTCCAGAGTAAGTCATTGGATATTGTGACGCCCAATAAACGAATGCTTTCACATTCGTCTATTTGGTCGTCACACATATTAATTGAAATATCGTTGGGAAACTCGGTCTTTGATCTGGAAACAATCAATAGCTGTGTTTTGGTGGAATTAAAATTGACCAAATTTTTGTCACCCCAATCGGCGACTTTTTTTAGATCCTCGTTTACATTTATGGCAGCGTCTCTCCGGGCGGGATTTATTCGTTTATGCATTTTACCCTTTATTGGGTATTTATTGGGTTACTGGTGATTTGCAACAGTTTGTTGATATAAATTAGGAATAAAGTTTGGGCAAATAACCAAATGGTATCACAAAAAAGTGCAAACGTATTTATCTAAAGATGAAGATTGGTGACAAAAACGCATAGGATCTTGATGAAAGTTTGGTATATTATCAAGCTTAACTCGAAAATAGAAGATATGGCTTCATTTAAAAGTTGGACAAAATGTCAGGGGGTCTCCCGAACACCTGTAAGTATGAATCTTTAATAACTTCTAATCCTGGCTTTCAATCTTATATAAGGTTTCAGTACTGTTTCCTATATTTCTGCATACCAACTTCCGGTTTGTCACTTCCGGTAAAAAAATTTTTAAGTGTATCCCTACTGTAGCCTACAGTTTTAAATCTATTTTCATGGAACGTTGGTAAAATTGATTTGAGAAAGATTTCATTAGCTTTTGGGGTACATTGAAAAAAGGTTTCAAAGGGTTCCAACATACAGCAGGAGGTTTTTTTCACTATGTTTTTAATGTTTGTTGGGATAATACAACATTCGGTCGGAAATGAATTTTGATGGCACTTTAAAAAAAATTCCAAGTATGTATGGTAATGAGCTGATAAGTTTTTGAGCGATATTCAACAAAGTGGTGGGGGGTTATCGGAGCACCTGTTTTTACTTTTTGTTGATAGCTCAATAACATTTGTATCTGATAATCGAATTGGATGAAACTAGGTACATAAGCACTTATTACGGTTCATAACACTTCTGCATTCCAACCGCCGGTTTTTCACTTCCGGTAAAAATCTTTTTTGCAATTTTTTGTGTTTTTTTCAGTGTCTTTATTCACTCTACAGAATACAATAATGAAGTGATTATGATGAAACTTATGAAAAACGTTTCAATTAGTATAACAAGATAATAATCAAATTTTGAGACACATTGATCAAAGAGGCGGGGGGTCCACCATACAACTGCTGACTTTTCACACTTTATTTTTAAATAAAATTCCTTGTTGTAGTATTTCGCAATTGAGTGTTTATTATTGATAAATTAACTAATTTGACTATATTTAATTTATATGCTCGATCCGATTTCGATTATAACATTCATCCTCAGGATCTTACAAAAAACTCTTACAAACGCTTATAAAAACAGTTTTTTGTAAGCTCCTGAGGATGATGTTATAATCGAAATTGGATCGAGCATATAAATTAAATATAGTCAAATTAGTTAATCTATCAATAATAAAAACTCAATTGCGAAATACTACAACAAGGAATTTTATTTACAATTATTCATCATGCTTCACCAAGTACCAGCGTCAAAATCCATCGAATTTATTTATTTTTAAAGTTTATTGGGAGTATACAAACTTCGTTCATTAATCAGATTTGATGACACTGTGACAAAAGATGGAGATTTGAATGACAAAGAACTGATTAGTTTTTGGACGATATTGGGGTAAGTGGTGAGGGTCCGCCCGAGCACCTGTTTATTTGAAACTTCAATGAAATCAGTTCCTGATAATTGAGTTTGATTAAAATTGGTATATATGCTTGGACCAGTCATGGTTAACACGGAACACCCGAAGCTCCCCAACTGATTATCTATGCGCCAGGAAAGCCTCAGCAAAACTTCTACGGAAAAAGAAACGCGAACACATAAAGGGCTGTATCGAAAACATCAACCAACATGCGGCCAACGAAAATTCGAAAGAGTGCTTTGCCAATGCACGGAATCTGACAAAAGATTTCCATCTTCAGCCATCAAAAATGGAAACAACGAGCTTACAACAAATGAACGTGATGTCCTGGTAGTGTGGCGATCCAACTTTCAAGATCTATTGAATACAACGAATAAAGTTCATCCTATTCGGGCAATTGGTCCATCAACTGAGACCTTTGTCCCTTACCCAGCAATAGAAGAAGTGGAAACTGCGATAAAAAACTGAAAAACGGCAAATAACCAGGTATCGATGGAATTCCCGCAGAACTATTAAAAATAGACCAGCAGCTCTGGTCTCGCGTATATACGATCTGATTCTTGCAACCTGGGACCAAGAAAAACTACCTGTTGAATGTAAAACAGCTCTCATTGTTCGGCTACATAAGAAAGGTGACGGTCTAAAGTGTGCGAATTATCGTGGCATCGCACCGTTGAACACTGAATTTAAAATATTGGCTAATGTCGTACTTGATCGACTCATTCCGTTCGCTGAATCTATCATCGGTAACTATCAGTGTGGTTTTCGTCCCAACCGTTCAACCACAGATCAATGTTTTACATTTTACATCAGCATTCACCAACTCTACGTTGATTTCAAGGAAGCATATGATAGCATCATCCGCGACAACCTTTGGTCCACACTCATATGCCTTGATATCCCAGAGAAACTTGTTTCTCTGTGCAAACTTAAAACATCGGGATCAAATTGTAGAATAGTAATCGAAGGGTCAGTTGCTGATCCTTTCGATATAACATTAGGTGTTCGGCAAGGTGATGCACTCGTGTCCGTACTATTTAATTTGCCGTTTGAGTATGCGTTAAGAAAAAGCCGAATTGAGACATAAAACTGCATATTTAACTAAACTAGTCAAGTTCTTGGCTACGCAGATGATATTGTGCTTCTCGGACGTAGAACAAGCGATATTAATCTCTTAGCTTGAAAGAAATGCTAAACGACTTGGATTATGCATCATCACCGGTAAAACTAAAGTTTAACAACATCCAGGAACATACCTCCCAGAAATCTGGATACTGGCGACTATGAAGTAGAACGCGTGGAAAACCTCAAATACCTCGGGTCTGTAATCGTCAAATGACATGCAGGCAGATATCAAAGCCCGTGTCTCTGTCGCATACAGAGTTTTCTATGCGATCAAAACATCTTTCGCGGTCGTGTAAATTCACACTTTACAAAGTATTAATCCGACCTGTGCTTACATTTGGAAGTGAAAGCTGGACACTGACTTCCGATTTTTTCAACTTTGGAGAGGAAGGTCATACGAACAATTTATGGTCCATGTAAAGTTGTTGAAAATCAGTATAGAATCCGAATGAAACATGAAATCAGACAGCTTCTTGGAGGCTGCTGTGTAATCGGATTCATTTTTTTTTTTTTTTAATAAAATGTGTTGTGTAATAGGGTTTAGAATACGTGTCACAACAACACATAAATACCTTTTAAGACCTAGGTCTAGACCTGGGTCCCACAACAAC
>OY856188.1:79588924-79724658 GCA_963693315.1 Diogma glabrata
CAATTCGAAAATATATTTTGGATTTTTCTCAGAGAAAACTCCATTTTACTTATACGTGTTTCGGAGCGAAATTCGAACCTTTATCATCGGTGCTATCCAGCTACGCCACCGAGGCGATAGGACTTTGAAGTTGAAATTTCACCATTATCATTAGAATTGAAAATTGAATAAAAAAGAAACAGATATTTCTAGCGATGACTGAAAACTCAACTTTAGTAAGTAAATACCTCACAAAGTTCAAAAATCAAACTAATAACATCATCCAAAACTTCCACCTCAAAATTTTAGCAAATCAAAAGAGTAGGGTGGCCCTTAGGTTACTCTAGAATTTTTTTTTTCATTGTGCAGTTTGCGGCACTCCCCCATTTCGTGTCAATACCCATAAAAATAATATTTGTAAAATTTGAAATCAATCGTTCAATTCTAAGGCGTGCCCCCGGCCACCTAAAGTTGAGTGGTTTTATTCTGGGTCTTAAAAAAAATGTTAATTTTTTGTACGACACCCTCCCATTTCGTGTCAATACCCATAAAAATATTATTTGCAAAATTTGAAATTAATCGTTCAATTTTAAGCCGTTCACCTGGGCACTTGAAGTTTTCGTGGCAATTTAAGTGGCCGGAGGCACGCCTTAGAATTAAACAATTGATTTCAAATTTTGCAAATAATATTTTTATGGGTATTGACATGAAATGGGAGGGTGGCGTACAAAAAATTAAAATTTTTTTTTTAAAGGCCACCCTAGTGGAGAGATCTGTTTTTGTTGATTTGTAAATTTTTGATCTACTGGTTCATCCACACATTTGCTTGCTCGAATTAGTGGATCTCAATATATTTATCAGTTGGTTGCAGGAGGGGTGGATTTTTTGAGTACCTGCCAATGACATATGAGCTAGCGTGTGATATCACATATCACTGGCAATGGCACGAGATATCATTAGCCTAGATGATACCTTAGGGTGCTAGCGGACGAACTTTAATTAGTCAACGGCAGCACTCCCAGTTTTAGCTAGGCAGCGTTCCGTAGTAGTACCGCTCATTGGCTCTTCCGAGGAATCAGGCCAACATATAATTATGTGTGGGCTTTGTGCCTTAGTTTTGTTAGTTTACTGCAAATTTCTCACAATTTGTTTTTCACTTATTATTTTGTTATTATTTGTTCATTTTATCATGAAATATTGGCATATGTCATATTTTATTGTATGATAAGATATTTTGCTTAGTTATAGTTAGTTAGTTAATAAAAGATAAAAAAAATAAACCTGTTGATACATATATGGTAGTACAACATGATATATCCTGTTGGTAGTACAACAGGATATAAGTCTGCAAGTGGTAAAGCAAATATGCGCACTCCAACCGCCCATAAAGCGACATGTCCACGGTATTTGCAGGGACAACACATATATGAATCAAACAAAAATTTTAAAATACATGTTCAAAACATCTGCGGATTGAACGCTAACCATGACCACGTGCAACATCATCTTGAGCACGACAAACCGAACATTCGATTCCTTACAGAAACACAAGTTCCTGAAAAGTTTCTCTTTATAGAATCGCTTAATTCCAAATATAGGCTTGAATCACCTTTCAAACTACATCAAGCGTATGCGCATTCATTCATGAGAGTGTTGCGTGTACACGCTCTTCAAATTTTGAACTACACGGTGATGGTTTCAATTAGAAAGAAATTACTGTTTTTACAATAGCTTTATACCGTTCCCCCAACAAACGTAACCCAAACTTTTTAATTAACTGACAAAAATTGTGGACGAGATTAGATCAAAGTTCCCTAATTGTGAGGTTGTCGTTACCAGTGACTTCAACGTCCACAACAAATCATGGTTGGAGTTCTCCAAATCGACCGACGATGTTGACAATAGTTGAAAACTGGCAGACATTTTTGCCGCGTCCCAGACCCTATTCCAAATTGTTAAAAGCCCAACTTTCACTCCCCGTAATGGCGGTGATAAAAGTTTTCTTTTAGATCTCTATCTTACCACACTACCGAATATTACGAGTGTTGATGTCGCGAAAGGTAGTATTGGAAATTTTTGATCATTATTTAATTTCATCAGTTAGCAAAACTGATTTACTTAAAACTACAGCTCCCAAACCCCGTAAAATATTTCACTATTCAAAATTGGATAAGAGTTTCCCTTTCGACCGTCATTGTTTTTACACTGACAATGTAAATGTTTCTGCTCAAAACTTTACAGAAACCATCCAATTTATCAATAAATATTAATAAATTCGTCCCTATTTCCATAGTAATAAACCCAACCAAAAATACCTGTATTCGAAAGCTGCCGGCAGTTAGAGCGGCACTTAGAAACAAACGTAGATCATTTAACATATGGATTCATAACAAAACTCCCGCTAATCGATCCCATTATCTAAAGGCCAACAAAATATCTAACCAGATTATCTCAAACGAAAAGTCTGAAATTGACAGCGAAAGCTTCAAAACTTACGTCTGTCTATTTCTGACAAGAGTTTCTACAGTGCCATTAATTCTTTAAATTCTGGTAAAAAATCTTCTATTCCCCCTATTATTGATGTTGATTCAATCGTCAATGATCCCGCAAGAAAAGCTAACTTGTTCGCTGAACGCTTTGCTCTGACCTCCACTGTTTTGGAAACTCCTAAAGAAATGCCCCAAATCCAGTCTTTGATAGTTAATATGAATGAACTCCACTTCAAATCCAAAATAGTCGTTTAACTTTTAAAGGGGTTAAACATCAACAAAGCCTCAGGAATAGACAACATTCCACCCAATATTTAAAAAAAAAATTCTAAAGAACTTGTACCAACTTTGACTAAAATATTCTACCAATCCTACAAATCTGGTATATTTCCCTCGTTCTGGAAGCTGGCAAATGTCCAGCCCGTTCCTAAAAAGGGATCAAAATTCGATATATCAAATTATAGACCAATAGCTTTACTATCGGTCCTATCCAAAGTCTACGAGCATTATATTAATACACAAATCTCAAAATTCCTGGAAGTAAATCATTTAATAGCCAACAGCCAATACGGTTTTCGAAAAAAAGATCAACTACCGATCTATTAAACTATGTAGTGCATTGTTAGAACAGTACACTTGATAAATGTGGTGATACGTTATCGCTTTAGAGTTTAGACATCTCCAAGGCATTCGATCGAGTCTGGCATGCCAACTTAATCAACAAGCTCGTTGCGTATGGTTTTCATTCCAATGTTGTGAATCTGATTCAAAATTTTCTATCTAACCGATATATTTCGGTCTCCTTAGACGGATTTCCATCTAAGTTTAAACTAATTAATACTGGTGTACCTCAAGGCTCAGTATTGTCCCCAACCCTATTTTTCATTTATATCAACGAATTGTTGAAAAACACCAGCAACCCAATAAATAGTTTTGCAGATGATAGTACTCTGCACAAGTCGTGCGAACCCTTTCCTTCAAAAGGTAAAATGCACGAACGAATTAATCCCGCCCGGAGAGACGCTGCCATAAACGTGAATAAAAAGACCTAAAAAAAGTCGCCGATTGGGGTGACCAAAACCTGGTCAATTTCAACTCTACCAAAAAACAGCTGTTGATTGTTTCCAGATCAAAGACCGAGTTCCTCAAAGATATTTTATTCAGTATGTGTGATGAACCAATAGGTGAATGTGGAAACATTCGTTTATTGGTTGTCACAGTTTCAAATGACCTACTCATGTAATGGCGATGGCAAACCTATGCCTCCTAAGTGTGTAGATGCAAAAATGTTTTCACTCCATACCAATAGCTCCATGTTTATAAGTCCTATATTCGTCCCTGTATGGAGTACTGTTGTCAAGTTTGGGGTGCTGCTTCTGTTTCCATCTTGACCCTTTTGGACTCTGTTCAAAAGCGGGCTATACGAATTGTGGGTGATCGAGATTTGAAATCAAAACTTGATTCCCTACAACATCGTCGCACTGTTGCTGACCCCGTTGTTTTTTACAAATACCTTCAAAGATATAGATAAAAACGGGTCGTCTAAATGGAAAAGACTGCGTGAGATTGGGTTAGTTATTTATTTATTTTATTTTATTTAGCGTATGGTTTTTTTTGTGAGACATTAAAAATTAAACTTAAAATAGTTAGACTCTTCTATGAAATCTATCTAAAACAAAACATGGATACACATTAAATGAACTTACAATCGATTTGATTGCGCGTCTTTTAGTAAAAAAGTAAAAAGTAAAATATTGGAACATTGGGCAGTACATTTGAACATTAGATGTTTACATCGAGTGAGTCTATCCATGCTACTACATCGGGAGCTGCCAAATGGATGTCTGAGATGTTGCCATTGTAACGTCGAATTGGACACACAGTTGCAATGTGTTTTATGGTTTGTTGTGGAGCGCCGCAGTCACGCTCAGGGGACTCTGCAATGCCCCACTTGTAGAAAGAATCTGCACAACGTCCATGATTCGTTCTAATTCGGTTTAATGTAGTCCAGGTATGACGTGGCAAATCGAAACCAGGTTGGGTAGAAGTCGGGTTAGTAATAGAAAGGCCAGTTGTGTTGTAATGATGCCAGGAGGTATCCCAGGCATCCAATATATTAAAATTAGTTGCCAGCAGATTGCTGGCAGTTTTATGTGGAGGCTTTCTTGACTTCAATCGACAACGAGTGTGGTCACCGTAATATTCGTGCAAGGGTAACGTGATGTTGTTGGTTACCTTTTTATGTTCACGCATGAGAGCATGCGAGCGTCTGAGTTCAGGTGGAACGATATTGCTTAACACAGGAAGCCAAGGTAAAGGGGTGGATCTGATAGTACTACTTACTTATAGTACGCATCGTGGCATGCAGCTGGCAGTCAACTTTTTGAGTATGTGTGCTATTCAACCAGACTGGTGCGCCATACTCAGCCACTGAGTAAACCAGACTTATAGCAGTTGTGCGGAGGGTAGCTGGAGTAGCACCCCATGTCGAGCCTGCCAGTTTGTGCAATATATTGTTTCTCGTTTTAAGTTTGATGTATTTTCTAGGTGGAGTTTAAAAGAAAGAGTTCTATCGAGAGTAATGCCCGTAATAGTAATAATTGGGTAAGTTAACAGTAATGACTTATAAGGGTTCAGAGTTCATTGAACAGCTATCGTTGGATTTGATTAATGAGCATTTAATCAAAGTTGATGCAACCAAATTACTATTCCTTTGGCTGATGCTGCTTCTTTTAATGAACTAGCACAGAGTAATTCATTTAGTTTCTCGTGTATTTCCCAAGATGAGGTTATTATCGGAATAAGTTCTATAACTTCTTACGCAGTCGGTGTTGATGGTATTTCCATTAAATTTCCAAAAATGGTTCTTCCTGTTTTTTACCACATATAACTGACTTTTTCAACATACTAATAACCACCTCATATTTCCCCGATAATTGGAAAATTGCGTCGGTAATTCCAAAAAATAACACACCGAGCTCACTAAAGGAGCTTCGCCCAATTAGCATATTGCCAGTACTATCGAAGGCTTTCGAGAAGTTGCTGTACGGCCAAATATTACATTACCTCCAAAGCAAAAATCTTCTTAATAACTTGCAGTCCGAATTTAGGACTTCTCATAGTACTGCAACTACCCTTTTGAAACTTACTGATGATATTGGTAAGGGACTAAATGATCCGGCTACTTTTGCGGTAGTTATTCTGCTGGATTTTTCTAATGCTTTGGTATGATCAATCATTTTCTTCTCATCCAAAAGCTTTACCTTTTTTATGGATTTACTACTGCAGCTATTAAATTGATATTCCTATATTTGGCGGAACGTTCACAAATAGTCAATGGGAAAACCTCTAGGATGCTTCGTTTAGAGCTCGGAGTACCTCAGGGCTCAATTTTAGGACCCCTAATATTTTCTCTTTTTATAAACGATTTACCACTGGTTGTTAGCTCTTTAAGGTATCTGCTTTATGCTGATGATTGCCAAGTCTATATATTTGGCAAACTTATAGAAATACGCGAGGTATTTGGCATAATAAACAAAGATTTGGGTCATATACATCAATGGTATCTTCAAAATGGTCTTTTACTTAATCCTGGTAAGACTCAAGTTCTATTCATTACAAAAACAACGAGTAATATTGATCTACCTCCACTATTTCTTGGTGATGTTCAGCTCGTAGTTACCTAAGGTAACTAAGGTAAGAAGCTTGATAATTCCGTATTTTAATTACTGCGATGGTATAATATTTAATCTTGATTCTGACTCTAAACGAAGGCTTCATGTTGCATTCAACTCGTGTTTGAGATACATATATTCCCTGAGAAAATTTGATCATGTCTCTGATTATTCCAATTTGATTCTTGGATGTAATTTAAACCAATATTTTTATTTTCGTATTGCGATATTCATTTTTAAACTAATACAATTGAAAACGCCTAGTTATTTATATGAAAAGATAGAATTTTCTCAATCAGATCGTACTCGCCATCTCCTCATTCCCTACAATTATTGGAAGCAGTATTGGTATATCCAAAGTATAGTGGATCGTTTTTTGTTTTTGGCATCTCGCGAGTATAGAACATTTTACCTGTGAATATTCGTGAACTTGGTACCATTCATAGCTTCAAAAAAGAGAGTTTTGTTTTTGTAATCAATAACTTTTAATCTATATACTTTATTTTATTTAATTTGTATATTTTATTTTAAACATATTTTTATTATATCTAATCTTATTTATTACTAATTACGAAAATCTTGTTTTTTGTTTGCTTTTTCTTCTTGTAATGTTAAGTCAATTATAAATGTTTTTTATTATATCCAATATTTTATAGTATCTTTTTCTTGATTAACCTATAATCTTGATTAATTAACTCAGTGATCAGACGCTTTTTAAAATTGTAATACGGTTATGTCTGCTCGCATAATAATAGATAAATAAATAAATAAATAAATCGTCATCAACAATGCTCAGATGAAATCAGCAGCATCATGCCTCAAACTTATTCTTACCCCTGGTTCACTCGGCAATTGGCTAGCACAGGCAGTCAAGCGGTCGAGATCCCTCGCTGTCATACTGGCAGATTTCAGAAAGACTGTCCGAACTTCATACAAATGGAATAGTTTGCCGGAATCCATGGTCTCAGGTGGTTTCAATCCGCAGAGCTTTAAAAAAAGTTTCACCAACACCTTAGAGCGCAAGTTGTTATATGATCCAGGTTTTAAAAGGTATTTACGTGTTGTGACACATATTGTAAACCCTATAACACAACACTTTTTATTTAAAAAAAAAATATGTCGGCTTTAATCATAGAAGAAGAGACAGGATCTCCCGATAGAGAAGTGTTCCACTAACTGAATTATTGGCAACCCAATTTAATTTGTCCATGCAAACGTTTGTAAGTTTCCGTAAATTCTTTGTTTGTTACGAAAAAATACTAGAAATTGAGTTCATTAGAGCGAACTTGTTTATATTCAATTTTAAACGGGCGACTTTAGAATTTAATGATATCTAGGAGTTAGCTGGAGACTTCAGGTAGGAAAAGTTATATTACTGGAATTTTCGGTAGTGAAATCTTAATCAGTTTCCAGTGGTATCGCTTTTCAGATAGTGTTTTGTTAAAGTGGAATGTCACATAACTCCAACAAATTTTAGTATGTTTTAAAAAAAAATCTATTTCTTATTTTTTTTCATTTGTAGAAAAACATAATTGGCGTGTGTTTAAGATACCTCTGGAGGAACACTTACGCAACACCGACCGTTCTATATCGTACGTAATAGAGTTATGTGTTTGTTTTTTGTTAGAACGAGGTTTAGATGAAGAAGGCCTCTTACGTATTGGTTGTGGTAAGCTACCAAACTTATATACAAAAGTTTTATTTTTAATCTGTTTTTACCTTGTCGTTTTAGCTGGTTCAAAATTAAAACGTATGAAAGCCGCAATTGATGCAAAAATATTTACAGATGTTCTTCCTATTGAATATCAAGATGTTCATGTTATTGCCGGTCTATTAAAATCATACTTACGTGATCTGCCCGAACCATTGCTAACTTATAGACTATATAATCAATTTTTAGAAGCTGCATGTAAGTTAACAGAGAACGAACGAAAACATGCAATTTATGAAACAATTTCATTATTACCAAAAGGATATTATAATAATTTACGTTATCTAACAAAATTTTTATCAATTTTATCTCAAAATCATCAAAGGAATAAAATGTCATCGCAAAATATTGCAATTGTTATGTCACCTAATTTATTATGGCAACCGAATCAAAATGACACAGATTATGCTCAAAAAGTCAGTAGTACAGCGGCGGTTAATACAATCGTTGAATTATTGATATCCGATTGGAATTTTTTTTTCAAAGGTGATGTTGAGTTTTTTGATAAATTAAATCGGGAAAGGTTATTTCAGGATATATATGGATATACAAATGAACGGGAAATATATATGATACCATCAAATTTTGAACAAATGTCTGTGTCGATGAATGCAGCATATATTAATGTAGGTGATAATAGCGGGAGTGTAAGTATTGGAGGAGTTAATAGTAATAGTAAAACAAATAACGCAACACGTACTAAAATGTCACATTCGAAAAGTAGTAGTCATGATACTAGTCTAATTATACTATCAGATGAGATGAAAGGAAGTCAGTCGAATAGTTCATTATCTGATCAGTCTAGTCCGAATCAAGGTAGTCCGAAACTACCAATTCGACGTAAACATAATAAACAAACAGCACCAACACCACCTGATCACAATCAATTCAAAGAAACCCTACAAGCATTTAAAAATAATCAAACAACCAACGATCTAACAAAACAACCAACCACAGTTAAAACCAAATTAGAAGAAAAATTTGATGATTTTCATGTAACGTTAAGAAATATTCCCGATCGACCACCTCAACCATTGAAATCATCTGAAAGTGTAGAAAATTTAAATCGTCCGGAAAAACCACCACGACCGATTATTCCTATTGAAACTCAAACGCAAACACTTAATCGTAATTCGTATAAAATTCCAAAACCAAAAGCCCTTCCTAGAAATTCGTTAGCGCCAAAAAGTGATAATGAAAATTCACCAACATCAGATGAACCAGTAATCATCCGTGAAAAAACCACTGATGATAAATTAGTTTTAATGGAAAAACCTGCCATTCCAGAAAGACCAGCATCCCTATTTCGGCCACCTAGTTTAAAGGGTTTTAATCAGGAAATAAACAATTTGGATAATTCAAATCAAATAAATGATTCAATTAATTCCCATATTGCTTTAAAGAAGGCGCACAGTTTTAGAACAAATCCAATTAAAACGAACAATTATAATCTAAATAATAATAATAATAATAATGGTGGGCAAACAACATTAGAACGAACGCATGTTTATACGGTTGATAAACAACAGGTTGCGTTTATTGATTTAGTTGAAAATAATTCAAGTAAAAATGTTAAGGAAATAAATCAAGATGATTTATCGATAAATGAACAGCCCGGAAGTTTAGCTATTGACACAAGTAATGATTGTTTATCATTTACACAGGTACCACCGTCACCCAGAGGATTTGATCCGAAAGTTAAACGACCACAAGTTCCAGCACCACCGCCGCCTAATCGACAGAAGTCGACTGAGGGTGGCTCTACTAATTTATAACAAAACGAAATTTTAATTTAAACAAAACGAAATTGGATGTCTTTGTTTAAAATTGATCGGTTTAAATTTTTGTGTATGGGGTAGTTGAATATGATTTAAGCTTAAAAGTGTTATGAGTCTAATAATCTTATTTTCTATTCTTTATTTCAACACGTACGCCATCTGCGGCTTTTTACATAAACTATATTCACCTTTTTATATTCAATTTTTTAATTCGTTCCGTTTGTGCGGATGTTTAGTGATAACGTTAATGACAACGTTTGCATTTATTAATTCATTCACAATTATTTTTTAAAAATTTAACTCAAAATCTAGAATTTATTTATATATATACATATATATATAAAATATCTCATCAAATATAATCAACATATCATAATAATAACCATCATAATAATTTATATATGTATTTCCATATTTCACTACCCCATAAAAATACCGAATTTTTTTTTTAAATTTTATTTTAGCAATAATATAAAATATACGCCTAGTAGCAAGGCTCTAAATAAAATGCATAAAAGTACGAATCAAAATTTCTAATCTCGTTCTAGTTTGGATGAGAAGCTTAAAGTTGAAGCTTGTTTCATTCATTCGAGATTTGATAAATTTTCTCCGAAAACAAAAAAACAATAAAAATCATTTTAATAAAATAGAATGGTGCTCTTGTCTTAAAATTGCAATAAAAATAGAAATGAATGTTTAACAAATTAATTGGAAAAAGAAATAACAAAAGTTATTAATAATAGTTTTTACATTTTTGTTTTAAAAACAAAAATTGTTACAAATATTAAATTTGTTTTTATTGAATAGTATTATTTCTGAAGAAACACAAGAATGTTTGATTATTGTTTAAAATAAAAAAAAATGTTTTATTTATAAATTTTACGTGATAATATGAATCATAAATAAACAAAAACAAATAATAATTATTATAAAATTTTTAAACTAAAAAATAATACATTTATTATTATAGTACAATAAAATATGTTATCTTATTAATAACTGCATTTTGAATTAAAAATTTATGTTCATTGTTTTAAATTATTAAATTACAATTACAAAAGGAAGTCGAATAAAATTAATAATCAAATAAATTAAAAGAAATAAAAATCGTTAAATTGAAAAAAAAAAAAGGAATCGTTTAATGTTGAATTGAAATTTACTAACAGCTGTGTGTCGTTTTCGATAAATGAAAAGAAATAGGTGTTTGTTCTCATTGAACGATATCACAAACGTTCAATGACATCAAGTGGAATAAATTTTAGCAACCACTCTTATCACTCTACAGTTGTTACAATGGCGCCCAATTCATGTTGTCGTGATTCAACTTCAATAGCTTCTATTCTTAACAAAATTTTAATTTGTTTACGCTTTGATGTGGGATTTTTTTTACGTTATTATTTTTTCAGAGCACTGCGGAGCAAAATGAAAATAATGTACGGTACCGACTATTTCGTGTAGAATTTCTTGAGTTTTCAAGATAAATGTGATATTTTGGAAATCGGAATTGTGTTGACATAGATCGAGGAGCAATTCCTTTTCTGTCATTGATTCCTGGCAAGATATTTACGAAATAATTATGAAGTAAGTAAAATTAAATAATTATTAAATATTTATATAAAAATCGATAATTGTTAAACAATTCGAGCACCAATTTTGTCGGTTGGTTTTTGTATATATATCGTTTTCTGTTATTTTACATTAGCCAACAGCCTTAATAAATATCGTGAATTATAATTTTCATTTGCGCAACCCTTACCATTGCTCACCGTCATTTTGACAGAAAAATTACTTTGAGTAGTTAAATTTGTCTGAATTTTGAACAAAATGGCTTTCGGTGATTATCCTGCCGAGTATAATCCAAAAGTGCATGGACCTTATGATCCAGCCCGATTCTATGGAAAACGTTAGTATTAATACCGTATATTTATAATAAACATTAAAAGTTTTTGTAAAAATTTACGATTATGTAATCTTTTTTTTCTTAATTCTATTTCAGCTGATACACCATTTGGCCAAGTTAAAGTAGGCGAAATTGGAACATGGCTTGCTCGGCGAGACAAAACTCCCCGTGCTTTAGCGGGAGCATTCAGTCGAGCTTGGTGGAGATGGCAACATAAATATGTTCAACCAAAACGTGCCGGAATTGCACCATTCTTCCAAATTATAGTTGGGTCTATGATTTTCTTCTACACAATTAATTATGGAAAAATTAGTAAGGATGATTAAGTATATATATTAAATTGATTTGCTAAAATTTTTTTTTCATTTTAGAACAACATAGAAATTACAAGTATCATTAAACTCAACTTTTCATTTGGAATATCTCCAAAAACCTTTTGTGACATTAAATTGTGTAACTGGTTTTAAAATTGATTTAGTAAAAATAAAAAATTTAATCCTAAAAACAAGATTTTGGATTTAAAATTCGACGTGTTTGGAAAATTTATTTTACTGTATTTTCCTCTATCAAGGTTCCTCTATCATTTCGCATTAAAATTCCCTTAAATTAAATTCCCTCATTTAATAGCAGCTCCTCTATCGTCACTCAATACAACTACAGATGTCAACAAAGTACAAACGAACATCAGTTTTTAAAACTCATCCGTATCATAGCAAACATTTGTTTCATCAATAAAATAAAAGAAGTTATTTTAAGTTTTACAATTAAAAAAAGTCTGATAAACATATCTAACAATAATGTCTTCAGAAGATAATTTAATAGATGAAATTCAAGAAATTTGTGATTGCATCCAAAGCCCAGAAAGAATTATACGTCAAAATTGTTTAAAGAAATTTCAATCGACCATACAAACTCTAAAATCTGAAGATGATCAACTTGTGAAATATTTTGAACTAACCTATTTATATCTTCTAAAATGTTATTCCGATAAATACGAGATATGTCGAAGTTTATCTTGTTTTATAATCAATGATTTTATTGACAAGCTGCCCGATAATGGATTTTACCTGGAATGTATCGTTCCAATCATAGCCAAAAGATTGGGACAATTTGAAACTATTGAAGATAGTGAGGAAATGAGACTTGAATTAATTAAGCAAGTATATTCATTGGTGATAAAATACAGAGCAGTTGAACCCAATGATGATCGATTGTTTAAATCTTACAATAATCTTATTGATATTTTGTTGAAAACTCTAAGAGATGAATTTCCAGCGATCCAGAGAGAAAGCTGTAATGTTATTTTGGTTATGTCAGGAGAGAAATGTTTTCATTATAGGGCAGAAGTTTTAGTCAACCCTTTGATTGGTATGTTGCATCATCGACATTTTTCCAATAGGATTGCGGCCATAGAAGCTCTTAGTCACGTTGTCTTAAATATTTATACAAATGGAGAATGTATTATGAGAGTATTAACGGAAATATCTCCGCTTTTAATGGATAGTATGGCATATGTGCGAAGGGAATGTGGAAAAACAGGATGTATGTTGCTGTTGAAGCTACGTGATCGATATTCATTTTTTGATAAACTTATTCCTTTGGTGTTATGCTGGTAACGATATACCTTTTTTAATTCTGTATAGTTTAATATTACACGACTAACATCTTTTAGTTTGGCTGATGAAAATGAAGAGGTTGCCGTTGATATAAAACACAAATGGGTGAAATGTGGAGAACAATATTATAATGAGAATGAAAATGAATTAAGCAAATTATTACTTATCGATAACGATTTTGAATATTGTCTTGATGGAAGTAAATACCAAAATAATGTTTTTATCTAAAATTTTATATAATTTATATTTAATTTTTAGTTGAACGCCCGACATTAGGATGTCGCGCAATAGCTCAAAGATGTTTACGTGTTATAAATGTAATTTTATATGAAATGGAGGAATGGAAAGAGGAAGTTAGATTACATTCTCTGAAATTATTTTTCCAAGTAATTTTACATTGTGAAAAATCTTTGACTGCTCTTTTTATGGATATATATCCTGTTCTATCAAAAACTTGTATGGATGAATGTTCTTCTGTAGCAACCGAAGTAAGAGAATGACCACTTCGTATTTTAACGGATCTAATTAGTTTTCATATTATAGGCTACAAAATCAGCAATACTATTAGGAAATTTACTTACATATAAAGACTGGATTCAACATGCGATTGATGATTTTAAAAAATTTTCTAACTTAGGATATTTAATCTGTTTTACACATTTATATATTGGTGCAGACCAATCCAAATATGATGACATAAAAAAGATTTTGGAAATGATTGTCGAATCTAAAATGGCCTTAAGTAACAAGGTTTGATAAAAGTTTATTATATCCACAAATTAAAATTACAATAATATTTAATTAACTTTAGAAAACGGTTCAGAAAGAACTTTTGTATTTCATGAACATTCTCTTCGATGACTTTAAGCTGATCGAAATCACAATTCCCAATGATGTTGAATTGATTGAAAAATATGTTTATCAAAATGTTATTAATGTAATAGCAGCATCGATTGACGAATCTCCATCAAACGTTGAAGATGGAACCAATATTTTATCCAAAATGAATAACCAGGGATTATCTTATTTGCATAAAAAATATTTAGGCGATATGATTGATAATATTGAAGGAATCGATTCATTAAATTCAAAAGATTCAGAACCAATAATTTTATTGAATGGATATTTAAGATATTGTGGAATTCAGGTTAAAAATTTAGGTTGATATAAAAATCGTACGATAGTAAATGTTTTTGAATTTTATTCAGATGTCTTATATTTCATCTATACAAAATGCTATAAAATTGGTTTTGGATAATTCACAACCGGATGGTAAAATTCGTATACTCACAGCAACATCGATTGTAAGTTATGACTAATTATGTGTTAAAATATTTAACGGAAAATGCCAAAATAACAAATACCCTATAGACATTAAACATTTTTCTTCTCTAGGCGATGCTTTCGTGGAATGGGAATAGTCAGTGTAGCCTAGATGTAAGCATTGAACGTTTGGAACGATTTATCGAAGGTAAACTTTTTTGTATATTAATTATGGATGTTTATGACAAATTCTTAATTGAAATACAGGTATCATAATTCCTAGTCTAACTTGGCAAGTTGGACGAAGCGCTGAATCTATTCGTTCTATGGCAACTGCGTGTTTGTGTTCAATTTCAGAAAATGCAACCGAAGAAGTAATGAATCATAAATCAAATATTTCGATTTTAGTTAACCCATCTTTATCTTTCAGGCTTTTGTAATATTTCCAAAAATAATTAAATATTTCGCGCCTCTCGTAGAAGACAATAACATAGCTACTCGTCAATATGCATTAAGGAGTCTTCTAGGTTGTGGTCCAATTGATCCAAAGGATATTAAAGAAATTGGAATCGGTAATAAAATTTTAAATTTTTAAAAAATATATGTTGGACTAGATTGGACGTCTTTTTGGAAGAAGTTTGGAAGAACAAACATTTAATATCCCGCATTACTCAGAAAACGATAAATATCCCTGATGTTCTGGAAGTATTTATCTTTTTGAGGTATAACACATAAGCAGAAGTATAACCATCTCGCTTGTCTTTTTCTTCGTGAAGCAACAGGCTGCATTTACTACGTGGGGTTTTTAAATGTGAGATGTGGCAAAGGATATTCTGTCAAGACCGCTCATCGGTAAACATATTCGCCGCAAAATCGAAATTTTCTGACAATGAAATGGGAGGGGTTCAGAGTAAGGAATACAGTAATGTATGACTTCACAGTTGAGTTCGAATCATATCGAAAGCATCCTAACGGATGCCGATTCTCATTACTTTGATTTCGGTTTACTAGTAGATCTTTTAACTGACTGCTCTAAAGTCGAAATATATGAGATCGTGAGTTTCTCTAGAAACTCCTTGTCGATAAAGATTTTAGCTGTTCTTTAATTGAATGCTTAATTTTCCGGTTTTTATTGAACCACCAAGGCTTTTATGGATCCAAGCACCAGGTTTCGGTTGGCATAAGATCTCTCGCTTAGAATAAAAATTTTAGTTTGACGGATCATGTCTGATTGATTTCTTGTATAATAACTGGGATTAATCTTGGCACACAATGCTCTTTTGACAACGTTTCAATGTAAACGCCATATCTACAGATCAATGAAGTCGGTTAACTTACGGTTTTGAGACTACAAATGACTAACTAATTTATTTAAACCTCATTTTAACGCCCGGCTACAGATGTCTGAACTATTGGTTTTTGCATAGTCAATAGAAATAATGTTTGATCTGTCTCTTAGACAAAACTTTTAAACGAATTCAATAATTTAGATATCCAAACAATGGTGTTAGTGTCTGAATCTTCCTCACCCAAAATCTTCCAGTCGTTTAAAGGGCTTCCAAATAACGTCTTGACTGTCAATTTTCCCAATCATTCGGTGTGAAACTACCGAAATGGTGATCGTTTGCTTACCACGATGTGTACAAATCCTTAGACCCGAAGTGAACTAGCATGGGAAACAATTTTAAAATTATAAATAAAAGTATTTATAAGTAAGTAATTTGTATAACACTTAGCTGTGACTGCGCGTCTCGATGATCCAAGTTCTGAAGTAAGAGAATTAGCTGCATTAACTCTAGGAAAATTATCTATTAAAAAAATTGAAAATCAGAATATTGATAACTGGAAAACACTATTTAATCATATATTTGCGATATCAATACATCATTTAGAAGATCCTGATGTTCGTTTAAAAAATGTACTACATGGTAAGTACTATCCACTCAACATTAATTTATTTTTTCTAATTGATTTCTTTTACCAGTTTCACTGAAAAAGCTCGCCTTACAAAATATAGATATTTTCACTGAATTAATGGAAAACCCGAAGTTTTCTAAATTTAGTTCATTAGAAAAAATCAAGTCTGAGTTAGTTATAGATTAATTTATTTTGTTTAAATTTTTTTTAAATTTAATTGTATTATTAATATTTTGAATAAATTTAATGGTTTTATTCCATTTAAATTATACTTTATACCTTTTTAAATTACACTTCAAAATTGCTATGGTTTGTAGGGTTGGAATTGAGTTGACATATTTGTTTGTTTGTTTTGAAAAATTTAATTGAAATTGACTCATAAATTATTTAGAATGGATGGAAAAAAGATATCATTTGGTTTTAAAAGTAAATTAAAACCACAAATTATACAAAAAGCTCCGATTGTTAAAAAAAATGATATAGAATTGATTGAATGTGTTGAAAAACATTCAATAAAAATTATTGGGTAAGTTGTATAAATTCTAACCTCACCATTTTTTATAATTTGCTTATTTTTCTTTTTAATTTAGAAAAGAAGATTTAGCACCAACACTTTTAGTAATCCCCATGAAAGAAGATAATAATGCAACAAGATTGAAGGCATCAATGGCAAAAATTTTAATGCAGGAAGAATTAGGAATAGTAGAAGAGACGTCTACCAATATTGACATAAATAAAAACAACAAACCAATTGAAAACGGCGAAGTTTTAGATTCTTCAAAAGAATCATTAGAACAAAGAGCAGCGCGTGAAATTATACAAACGTTAAAAACCGAAAATGTTGTTGAAACAACAAAAGTTTACACCTTACCCTTAAAACCCGAAGATCTTCCTTTAGACGGAGCAAAAGAATCAACATTAGATGATTATGATTCTATACCAATTCAAGATTTCGGATTAGCATTGTTACGTGGTATGGGCTGGAAAGATGAAAGTAAACCAAAAGATGGATTAAAATTACCAGAATTAAGACCGAAGGGAATGGGATTGGGTGCAGATAAAATATCAAAACCGAAAAGTTTACTCGTACAACCGGCACAAAACGAAGTGTTGGAACTTAAAAAAAATGCATATGTGAAAATCGTTGCTGGGAAATATAAGGACTTGTATGGACAGGTTAGTGAAATAAAACTAATTTTTAGAAATAATATTTATATCTTTGAATATCTTTTACAACGCCTTTCATTCTACGTGTATATTCTTGAAACTTAATTTTGTTTTCTTTTCTTTCTGTTGCATCTGTTGGATTTTCTAAAAGATCTAATGGAAGAGTAAATATACATACCCCTAAAGCTATTCTTCCAAATTTTATTAAATGTTGTTGAAAAATTGAGTATGGAAATAATGATTCCAGGTTTGTGATATTGTATTTCACTAAAGATTTCAATAGGGTGTTGTAATATAAATTAAGGCAGTATTCGTAGTGCTGACTTCGAAATTCTTCGTCGACGCATGTAAATAAAAAATATATAACGTCTATAACAGGAGATGCATAGCGAGATAATTGAAAATCTAGGAGAGCAATCTTTTGTGGTTTTTCGTTCTATAAGAAAAAAATTCAATTTTAGGAAATAATGTAACATTATTAAATGCTCGAATTAAAAAATAAATTGGGTTCAATGTTAACCAATGTCGGTTGAGAAAACTAGTTGAACTGAACTAAACCATGGTCGATTATCACAACTAGGCCCATAGTGACTTAGGTCCATATTAGACTATCAAATTGTTTAAAAATATCGAAGCGACGTCAAAAATATTTTATATTTGAATAATATGCAAGCTATAATAAAATATGCTATCATACTGTAATATGTCAAGGTAAAATATTTTAATTTATAAAAAAATATAATATATTATAGGTCTTAGACTACCATAGTTAAAGAGTGACAAGAATATAAGCTTTCCATACTTATTTCGACAAGTTATGCAATCTAGTTCTACTATCAATTAGTGATGTAAAAGTGTTTAGTACTATTGTATAATACGCGGTATTATACGTAAAATACCGTATTGTCCAAAACGTAGTAAAATACAAGGTATTTTATTATAAAATGTTTTTCTATTGTGATGGCGCGCGAATCAGTAATCTGCAATTTTATTGATATTTCGCGGGAATTACTTGAAGAATTTATAACTGCAAAAATATATACTACTGGTTCTTGAATATATGAACGACACAGAAGAAATTAATGAGTTATTGCCCCTTGTTACTAACAGTTAGAAAAGCATTGTTAGTGATTCGCAAATTTCTATGGCAACAAAATTGTTGTAATATCAACAGAACATAAATTTCAAACATCGAATGCTGCTTCATTACTGTTCACCGTTATAGGGAATTTTTTTATGCTGCAAATCAAAATTATGAGCCATGGACTCATTCCGTTCCACTCATTATGAGCTATGGACTGTCATTCAATTTTACATCTTTGAGTAGTCCTCTTTCTATACATTCAAATTGATTAACTAAAACACCTAAATCTCACAACTCACATTTTGAAACCGATGGCAGCTATATTGATTGTTTAACTTAGTGGCAAAGAGTTTGTGGCTCTTCGGAATGTTGCATCGTTTCGCATATTCCACTGTAACAGAAAAATCTTTTTCAATCTGCAGCCTAACTCATACTGCAAGAAGTATTTGTCTTACAAGTCAAAGAGGCGTAATCTTGTTTATGTGAAAAATCATAATTTAAATCTTCAACAGTTTACCGATGGGAAATGATTAAGTCTTCAATTTAAATAAAAACATAAATACAATAACTCGGCGCGAATGAAAGTGATTAATATCGAAACCAAGCAGAATCACATGAATAAATAGATCTTATTAGCATTGGTTTAAGAAATATAAATATAGATAACGATAAGAAATTCAAATGTCGGGGCAGTTATTTAGAAGGAAATGAATTAGTTGTGATTGAAAATGGTGATGGAAGTAATTTTTTGTTGTTATATCACTAACGCTGTATGTCGGCTATTGCACTTTTGTACAGAATATACGGTATTTTATTTTGTATTATACAATGTATAATACGCTGTATTATACAAAAAAATAAAATACCGTATTTTTACATCTCTAACAATGCCTACTATCAAAAACTATCAATGCCTTATACTAATCAAAAAGTCAAGTCAAAAGCCAAGCGAAACTGGTTCATATTTCCTAGCAAAGCTGGCTCATATCAAAAAGCCTAAGAATGTTAGTTCATATAACTTGTCGATGCCTGTTCGTATCGTATTCCAGAAAATCTGATTTATGCCAATTAATGAACCGATATCATTATAACTTAAATAAAACTTATCCTGCAAATCCTGTATAAGTCAAATATCAATTCTATGTAAAAGTTTACGATCCTACTGATAAGTTAACTCATTGAAACGAAAAATATTTTCCTTACTTCATATGTAAATAATAAATTATTTATCCAACCATCACCATGATTCACTACAGCAAAAGGTTCTGCTATACCACAATCTAAAACCATTGCCATTTCATCCCAAACTCTATCTTTCATTTGAAATATTGTATCATGTAATAACTTCTCATCCTCGTTGTTGAAAACTGATGAAGCCAACTCACAAAAATCTCGATTCATAGGTCCATTTTGTTTTGTTACCATTAATTGAGCAAACAAATCATTCATATTTTTAAATTCATCGAAAACCTTCGGCTTATGATATTTCATAGCAAATGAAATAGCATGAAGTCTACCGAGTTCTATTATGAACAGTTTCGTGTGATCAAAATCACTGCATATTGTTTTTTTAAGTAGAAATTTGCTTTGATTTAAATCCTCTAATACCAATAATGATTTATCCATAACGTCATCAAAATTAGCATAGTAACATTCAGGATATGTTACAAATTCTTCTTTAGGAATATTATATTCTTCTTGCATTTTATGAAATTCTGGCAAAACTTTAGAGTACATGAAAACTTCACGTTCAAATAGTTGTGATGATTGAGATTTGTCACGAAGTTCTTTAGATGGTTCAAATTTGCATATTAAACTCAGTGATACAGGAGTATTGTTTTCGTCGATTCCCGTAATTATTGCTCGAGAGATGATACTTATAAATCCAGTTCCATCATCACAACCTTTTTTATGATTAATTTCAATATTTTTTAAGTTTTTCTTTAGTGCTATGTCTTTTAAAATAACATCAATAAAACGTGGCACCATCATGGTTCTTTTATATTTTTATTTTTAATCGCAATTTAAGCTGCAGTATGGGTTTTTTAATGAAATAAAACTGATTGATCATTGAAATCAATTCATTTTAAGAAGAATATACATACAGTGATATATTTTGTAGTTTACTGTTTTACATCGTTTTTCTTCAAACGTCTAGTTTTATTCGTGTTTTAATTGTGTTGTGATTATTAGTAGTGCAGTAACTGAACCGTTTCCATTCTGAATTCGTTGAACTTTTGCCGATTGACGTAAAATTTGGTGAATAGCTAAAGGAAAAAGGAAAAGTGACATAGCCATGATGTGCGTTTTTATCCTAGGGGTGGATGCCATCCTTTCTTGGCGGTGGAATTTTTTCACCCTAAATTACCCCGAAAATAGATAACGGGATCCATTTAGGGTAAAAAACGGAACAGGCTAATGTCCAATTCTTGCCCAGCTACAATTCAAATACAATTATTGACTAAAGACTAAAAAACTAAAACTAAAAGTATAACTTACAGAAAAGTATAAATTTCAAAATAAAAAACATAAATAAAAATAAAAAACATATGAGAAAAATATATTTAAATATATATAAGAAATAGATGAAGAGAAAAATATAAACATTTGAAGAATAAGAAACATAATACATTATTTCACAACTTAAATAATACAAGACTAGATAACAATATTGTTACGATTACCGAAAAATCTAGACGATTGCAGTCACTTCCAGAAAAATCAAATCAACAAAACACAACAACATATTAATGAAATGAATAGTGTTGTTGTTGTATTTCTCAGAACTTGGGTCAACAATAAATAAAATTGAATGATTTTATCAATCAAATCAACTTAACGTAAAATAATCGAATATTCTATTATTTTCTCAAGGTTTCTAAACAGTGACATCGAATTATCTAAAAGTTTTGCAGAATCGTATATAAACCATTTGCCTCCTGTAGAATTAATTAGTTTTATTTTAAACCTGCGATAGTGAAGTTAAAATTATAATAGTGATTTTTAAATTAGTTTTTGTGAATAAAGTTTTAAGTAGAAATATTTTGTGTATTATTTTGAACGTTGTGTTACTGGAAATTTCTACAATAAACCGTTGGAGTTTCTGAACCTGTTGAAGGAATATTCTAGATAGGAATATTGTTTGCTGTATTGTTGCCTGTTGTTGTGGAACAATTAAAGGGTTGAAAACAAAACCTGGTGTGTTTGCTTACTAATCAGTGATCGAACTCAGAAAGAGATTGGGAATTACGTTTATCGAATTGAGAGTAAGGCCAATTCGAAGTAAGGTTGGAAAAACGTAACAATATTTTGTAAGTAATAGATTTAATTAATAACAATTGTTATTATATAATTAGTATTTATATTAATACAAACAAAATTTAACAATTAATTCCTTAAAGAGGAATATGACAAAATGGGAGGGGTGCTGGGAGAAGGAATGGATAAGGAGGGATGTGGTAGAAGGATTAAGAGGAAGGAGGGAAGGAAAATGAAGAAAGGCAAAAATACGACTCGAAACAAAGGGTAGAATATAGTAAAGATGAAGAGGAGGGTCAGCAAGAGACAGAGGTTTAGAGAAAGAGAAGGTAAAAGAAATAGAGTGATAGAGAAAATAAAGATGGAGAGTAAAGGAAGAGCTTATGAGCGAAAACATAGGACTATACAATATTGAGAAAGGTGTGGACATTTGTTTTGAAGACAGGTACAGTTAAGTTAAATTTCTTTAGATCTTTTTAGCAGGTAAATTTTTGAAGAGCTTAGAGGTACGGATTGAGTACGAAAGAGCCCAAGAGTTTCAAGAAACAGATGGCAAGATTATTTTTTGTACTCGGCGAGAAGGACAAAAAGAAAACCAGTGCAACATAAAAGCCGGACAATGAAATTTAAAGATTTTAAAAAAGAGTAGCAGGAGGCGAATAGACATATGATTAAAAAAAGGAGTACCAAGAAGGTTAAAGGCAAATCTAGAAACATGTTGACGAATTTTGAGGTGGAAAACAAAACGAACTGCCCAGTTGAAACTTGAAAGATTTGGTAAGACGAGACAGTCCCTCCAATGTACACCCCGAGTAAATTTCGATGCCATAGTTAAAAATAGGCATAACTAAAGCTTGAACGAGTAGCTTCCTAATATGCAAGTGGAGGAAATGGTTTAGGCTGTAAAGCTTCCTCATTGTTGCAGTTGCTCGGCCTATGACATAGTTGATATGAGGCCCTGGTCTATAATAATCCCAAAATAAAAGGTCCTGGTCTATAATAATCCCAAAACTTTTAGCATTTTGAACGACACGCTATCGATTACGGCGTTGAGGCGATGACAATTTCGAAGTTGAAACTTCATCACTTATTTTATTTTACTTAAGTTGAATTTTTCTACTGTCGTTAGACTCCATATTATGGAAATATTATACCTGTATAGTGTATAGCAACTTTTCGTTGACTTCCTAGTTGTTGTTGTTGTAGCGACGAGATGTGATGCTATTCTTCCGGTTCCAAGTCCAGATTCAGGAACTCTGTTACTGCCTTTGGGCGGTACCACAGATCTTCCTTCGTCAGGTCGGTTGGTTTCTCTGGACAATTGAAAATTGACACTTGTCAACAATTTCCTTCAATTCTACTCACGTAGTTATTTAAGATGCATGACCAACCGGATCTTAACTGCGCTAGGATGGTTCTGGTGCTGCGTGGCAGTTTTATCTCTTCGGCCGAGACTTGTGGTGGCTTGCTATTAAGAACTCGATTCGGGGCGTAGTTCTTTATTGTGTCTTCAACGACTTTGGTATGTATATTTTTAACCCCGTCTTATACGTAGGTTTGTCGATGTTATCGATGTCTTGATTGTTTTAAGCATCTTGTAGGAAGCATTTCGCATTCCTTCTTATGTCTCTAGGTGGCGTTTTCATGGATAAGGTGTCATTGCAGGAATGTTGCTCTTTATGACAGGACCAAAGATATTGTTTGGTAAGCATTTCGTTGTGTTCACGGACCGGCAATATGTTACATTCCTCGTGTATGTGATCTCGGTGGGCCATCGAATGACATCCGGTTGCTGTACGCAAAGCTGCGTTCTGTGTTATTTGTTAGTTATTCCAGCGGGTGACCGAACTGGATGCGTCCATATGGGAGCAGCGTAATTCATGAAAGGCCTTCCTATTGCTTTATATGTTGTTATAATAGGGTTTTTATCCTTATCCCCTTCCGGTGGTGCCGGTAGACTACTTAACTTAGGTAAAGGTTGAATAATGAAGGTGAGAGAACTCCACCTTGTGGAACTCCTTATCTGAGCACTCTCATCTTAGATCTAGAGTTGCGAAACTCAACGTATGTTTGGCGGCCTCTTAGATAGTTACACAACCAGCGCTTTATTAGGCCTGGTAGATTAGTGTTGAATATGTCGTTCAGTAGTGCCGCGTGTGACACTATGTCCAAAGCTTTTGACAGGTCAAGTGCAACTAGTGTTTCTTCTCGAGAAATATTTCTCGAGAATTCTCGAGAAATTTAACAAGAATCTGAAATATTTCTCGAGAATATAGGTAGATAAAGTTAAAACTAAACATAAGACCAATTTAAAATAAAAATTAACATTATCAATTCGTTACGTAATTACGTAATAATTTCTTACGTTAATATTTTGTTAAATTTCTCGAGAAAAAAAAACACTAAGTGCAACTAAAATTGTTCTAGCACAAGGTTGTTTTTGGTTTAGACCATCGCTGATTTGGTTTTGGATTCTATGAAACGCGGTGGTTGCACTATGTGCTTTCCTAAAGCCATGTTGATGTGACGCTAATTTGCAAGATCCAGTTAACCGAGGTAGTAGTAGTGGTTCTATCAATTTTGCAACCGATGAGAGGATAGAGATCGGTCTATAGGATTCTCCCCTTTCTTCAGACTTGCCAAGTTTCAAAATGGGACTTATTCTAGCCGTTTTCCAGATATTTGGTATCTGAAGCTTATTTAGAGATGTGTTGAGTATGGTAGTGAGAAAGTTCAACCCTATGGGTCCAATGTGTTTTAGCATGATGGCTGAGATGCCGTCTGGTCCAATAGCTTTAGATGGTTTTGATTTCTTTATTGCGTTTCCAACATCTTCTTCGGAAAATATGATATCCTCGAAATTTTCAGTATTAAGTTTGCGCATATGTCTTAATACTGACCTAGTTTCTTTTTCATGTTTACTTTGACTTTGGATGTGTTAAAGCCTTAATCACCTTCATTTGTTACGTTTGTGTCCCATTACTAGCTTATTTATCTACTTGTTCAGACTCGGAATTCTAGAATCAGTTGGATCTGCCTTACGGCTGTCATTTCTTTGGGAGGAAATTACACAAGCTTCTTGTGGGCAGTTTGGTTTAATATTTTGTATTCTGCCGACGGGAATGAAGCGAGATCTAGCTTTGTTGATTTCTCTGAATTTTCTTTCCCCAGAGAGGGCGTCAATTGGTAAAAATTGCTTACTGAACTCCATTTCGGTAAAATTGGTAAAATTATCCCAGTCTGCTTTATTAAAATTAATTTATATCTTCTTCTCGGATTTCATTTCGTTTAAGGAACGACTTAAGGTGATTATGATCGGACGGTTCATAACCATCATAACCATAAGGTGATTCTGATCGGACGGTTCATTCGCATTTTGTTCAGTTGCGAGCTCGTGTTTGTATGTTGATTTGATGCATGGCAACATGGCGCTATGTAGTTGTTGTTCTATTGCTTATATGTTGCAAGGCCTGAGCAGTTCTTGAGATGACACCATTCTTTACAGCTATTACACTGGACGGATGTAGTGTTTGCCCTTAAAATGTTTTTGCATATTGCACAATGACATATTTTAGTTGGTCCAAGATTTCTTTCAATACCGGCCATGACGAGGAGGATTTGAAGCAGTGAGGCCAGTGACAACTGCTTCTTTATCCAAAAAATGAAGCGTCGAGAATGGAGTGGAGAATGGAATGGATATTTTTTGGCATTCAAAGACAAACCGTTCGTCACTGACCATCTTAAAATAGAACTAATGTCCACATTTATTTTCTCGATGCATGCTACAATTTGCTCAAGTTTGGCACTGAAAGAAATTTGAACATCATCTGCAAATAAATGATATTTACAATATTTAATCATCCTAGGGAGATTATTTATGAATAAGGAGAAAAGTAAGGGACTCAACACTAGAGATGTGACGATATTTAGGTAGCAGCTACTTTTTTACTGTTACTCAAAAGTAGCAATCACTGCCTGTTACTAAATATTTAAAGTAGCAGCTCCTATTATTTTGTTCGCTGTGAATTTTTGAAACTAAAAGTAAAGTAAAGTAAAAATACAACAAGAACAGGAAAATAAAATCACTTTGATTTCTAAAAGTAACAGTTCCTATTATTTGGTCGCTGTGATTCAGACTGCTACTTTAGTATTTTTTTCTTTTAAAATAAAAATACGAACAAGAAAAGAACAGGAAAATAAAATCACTGTGATTTCTAAAAGTAACAGTTCCTATTATTTGGTCGCTGTGATTTAGACTGCTACCTGATACTTTAGTATTTTTTTCTTTTAAAATAAAAATACGAACAAGAAACAGGAAAATAAAAAAATCGCTGTGATTTCTTTGATATCACTAAAAACGAAATAGTTGTTTTTGAATTAGTTTATATTTGAATTAATAGAATAATCAAATTAAAAATAAATTGAATGTGCATTGAATGAACTTTATTTTCTTTAAAGATATTTAATACATACAAAATAGTACATTATGATGCTAGGACGTAAAGCTAAAGATTTGGACGGATGTGGAGTTTGCAAATCGAGGCGCTAGCCGAGATTTGCACCCACATTAAGTCCAAAATAGCTTACGTCCGTGCATCATATACCATTTTTTATTCGCCGCAAGCAAAATATTTTAAGAAAATTGGTTTATTCTAAATTAAAATTATAAATTTTCATAAATTTTAAAATAAAAATAAGTGGAACAAGTAACCTTTGACAAAATATTTATTATTTTTTCCAAATTATTGTGTAGCTATGACAACAAATGATAGCAACTATTTTAATTGGATAATGAAATTTTGAATTTAAGGGTTGCTTTGATAAAAATTTTTATTTTTCATAGAATTTAAACAAATACAAATGCTTTTTACTTTTTTGGACGTAGCTATGACAACAAAATAAATAGTTAAAAAGTGATACTTTAAAGCCGCAAATCACAGTAATAAAGTAACACTTTAATATGCAGGCAAATAAAAACGTTATTTGATAATATTACATACTTGACTTTGGACTTTTTTCTTTATTTTTTAAAAATCGCACCTGTTACTAAAGTCGCTGTTATTTTTCATAGTGATTTGAAAGTAGCAGTAACAGTTTGTAACAGTGACTGAAAAGTAGCAGTTTTGCCCATCTCTACTCAACACTGAACCTTGAGGTACACCAGACACAACATTAATTGAGTCCGAGAAGACACCACCAACAAATACTTTTTGTGTTCGATTTGTTAAGTATGAGTGAATTAGTTTACAAGCTGGCTGTGAAAATTTGAATTCTTGGCTTAGTTTCCTAATTAACCGATCGAAGCCAATTGAGTCAAAAGCCCGGCTAAAGTCGAGCAATACAAGTACAGTAGCCTCTACATTATCAATATTCGTGGGTAAATCATCGGTAATGTTAAGAATTACAGAGTTAGTGCCATATGAGTGTCTATAAGCTGATTGATAGCTATTTAGTAACTTGTTGTAGCTATTTAGTAACATCCAAGTATTCAGTTATTTGTGTTTTTAAGATTCGCTCGAATACTTTAGATAAAGTAGGCAGAATACTTATAGGTCGATAGTCGGCTGTCGATAATGGATCAGATACTTTTGCCACTGGAATTATTTTAGCACATTTCCAACATTCAGGAAAAACTGATTTGGTAAGCATACAGTTAAATAAGTATAACACGTGACACTCAATTAAAGGGAATATAATTGTAAAGAACTTCATTGATATGCCATCAATTCCAATGGCATTTGATGATACAGAGTTTAAGGTTATGTGAGTTCCAATAAATCTATATTTCTAAAAGAGAATGTAAGGCCACTATGAATGCTTAAATTAGGCTCATTAAAAACCAATTGTTTAGGCACATTACAAGCAGTTGTTTCATCCTTAGTTCGTGTATTTACCAAGGAAAACTGATTCGGAAATTCAGAAGCTGAAAATAACACTTCTGTAGGCTTTTGTGACTCATTTAATCCTAAATTGTTAATCCTGTTCCAGAACACTTTAGGACTTAATTTTGGATCCAAAATCTCATTTAAAAACGACTTTTTCGTTCTTTAATTAAAGCTGTAACCTTTTTCCTTGAGAGTGTATACGCCAATCTAGATTCCTGTTAACCATTAATAGACCAGGGCCAAACCGTTATAAATATCGAAATAAACGAAAAATTCTTAGCAGTATACGAATGGTCGGAAAATGTAGCTAAGGGTCTAAGTAATTAAGAAAAAATCGACCGAACTGTGTAAAAGTCCCGGAAAGGGGTGGGGGGTCGTAGTATATACGTTTTTAGGGGTTTGTATTAGTTTTTCGCGATTTGCGACTAAACTATGCATCCCATCGAAAAAAGTGAAAAATAAAAGTTGTAGATAATAAAAAAATCTAAATCTTTCTTACTGGACATTATTGACCATAACCACAAAATTATCGAGAAAAATGTAAAAACCGTGTTTTTTGTTTTTAATTTATAACTATCGCAAAAGTTGTTATATTTTCATGAAATTCGGTGAAAATGTTCTTTTTTGTGTTTCAAACAGTCCAAAATTTTTTCAAAGCGAAATATTTAATTTTCGATGTTTTATGAAGAAAATTAAAAAAAAAAGACCTAATTTTCAATCGAAAAATTTGGTTAGGAAATTTTCGATTTTCGAACTTTACCAGTGCTCATTTTTTTTGTTGAAATCCCAACTTTTTTTTTTTTTTTTTTTTTTTCTTTAATAAGTTTATTAGTAATAATTATAAAAAGAAGATTACAAAATATTAAACTATAGTTAATACTTGCAAAAGCACATAGTGCTAAATGCAAATAAATTTTTAATTTTAGGAGTTGTTGATAGCAATCACAAATTTTATTTTGTTTCTTATTTTAACTTAAATTTAAAGCGTAACAAGACTTCGGTTACAATTTTATTTTAGTAAAAAGGTTTTTAAAAAATTATTCAACTTTATAAAAGAAAATCATTACTCATTAGTAAGTAGATAGTAAGTTTTTTTTTATTTGTAACTTATTATAATTTATCAAAGACATATGTTTTTAATTTTTTTTTAAATACACTAAGCGTTTGTTCCTCTTTCAAACCAGCAGGAAGATTATTAAATAATAATAGCCCTTTGTATAATGTGGAGCTTTGTCCACCAGATGTACGAAAATATGGAATAATATAATTACCGTCTGCGCTTTTCGTAGGATACCTGTGTAGTGAGCTTACTTCATGAAAATTAAAATTGTGTTTAATAATATTATTCTTAATCCTATATATAAACAACAATACTTCATAGTCAACTAATTTTTCTACAGGTAAAATATCTTTACTGTAAAGTAGATTAGTGGAGCAATCAAACTTAAGGTTTTTGACATTTCTTAATGATTTATTTAGTAAAACATGAATTTCTCGAATTCTCATATATGCTGTGATACCCCAAATTGGTAGCAAATATCTAACATGACTTAATACATGAGTATGATAGATAAGATATTTGATTTTTTTTGGCAATATATTTCTCATTTTATAGAGGATAAAGTTAGATGTACGAATTTTATTTTTTATTTTATTTATATGGAAAGACCATGTTAAGTAGGGATCAATGTAAAGTCCCAAGTATTCGGTGGAGTAAACTCTTGATATTAAGTTATTATTTACATATAAGGCAAAACTGTCAAATTCATCCATGCATTTATTTTTTGTAGAAAATATTAAATAATTAGTTTTCTTTTCATTTAATTTGAGATGATTTTTTGCCGTCCAATTTGATATAAGGTTGAGGTCAGACTGCATTTTAAGACGAAGGTCACTACATGTTTTTTCATTGTATATCAAAGCCATGTCATCAGCGAACATTACAGTTTTTCCACATAGTATAAGTGAAAAAACATCGTTTACATATATGTTAAAGAGGAGTGGCCCAAGCAAAGAACCTTGTGGCACACCATACATGATATCTTGAGTACTGCCCACGGTTGAATCTATTTTGACTGATTGCTTCCTACTCGAAAGGTAGCTCCAAAACATTCTTAAACTATCATTTCTAATTCCAATATCAAACAGTTTTTTAATTAGGATTTTACGACATACCGAGTCAAATGCTTTTTGCAAGTCGATAAAAATGCATGACACTAGTCGTTTCTTATCAAGACCGGTTTTAGCATCATATATAATTTCAGATACAGCGGATAGTGTACTCGACTTTTTACAAAATCCAAATTGTCGTTTACTTATTATATTGTTTATCTGGCAAAACTTGTCTAATCTTCGGTAAAGTACGCTCTCAAATATTTTAGAGAATGTACTCAAAAGAGAAATCGGACGATAATTGCTAGCAGTCATCTTACTAGAACTTTTGTGTATTGGTACTAGTAATGCAGTTTTGAGACATTCGGGAAACTCATGTTTAGCCATAGAAGAGTTTATTAAAGTGCATAATTTAGGAGCTAAAATTTCTTTAAAATTTAAACAAAACCTTGCGGATATTCCATCGTATCCTACCGCAGATCTTTTATTCAGATTTGTAATTATATCATCAATTTCCTCATTATTTGTTGGGCTTAAAATTTCAGGTGCGCTATTATCATGCTGGTTTAAAACAGAATCAATGTCTATACTACTATCAGGGATAATTGTTTTTATGCAATTTACAAAATAATTATTAAATATATCACAATTTGCTTTAGTATCAGTAGAAATTGTATTATCATGCTCTAAAATTATTTTTTTTATACTTTTATTTTTTTTAAACACATGCTCATTCATAATTTTCCATACCTTTCTAAAGTCATTATTGCTCAGTTCATTATGAAAGTAATTTGTTGCAGATTTATTTTCTAATTCTCTTAACTGTTTTTTCAAAGAAGTAAATTTTGCTTTAAGATATTCATTATTTTTATATTTACATTTGAGTTTATAATATTTATCTCGTTTTTTTTGTAAGATTTTTAATTCATCGGATGACCAAGGATCATCCTTTATTATAGGAACTTGCTTTGTTATAGTTTTAGTATATTTGTTAATAATTGACGAGCAAAGATTTACTAGACCACCCATTGTGTAAGTTTCATTTACCAATTTCAAAAATAAATTACTATCAATTTTATTATATTCTAAAAATGAGTATGTCTTTGTAATGTTTTTTGGTATATTTATATTTTCTTTGGAAATGCTAAATGCTAACATTTGATGATCACCCAATATACTATTATTGACAGAAAGAAAATATTTGGAAGTGACAATGTCAGTCATGATATGATCTAGAATACTGTGTGATGTGCTAGTTATACGTGTAGCATACTCTGGATTTAATTTATTAAGTATTAAATATCCGTTTGAAAATATTACATCATTATACATTTGGACGGTATGATCATGATCATTTAATAAATTGAAATTAAAATCTCCAATCACATACATATTCTTATGATTTTGTAATAATTCATCAAGTTTCAAAAGGAACACGTTAATCATTTCGACGTTACTGTATGGTGGTCGATACACAGCAAGTATATTACATTCCAGACTTGCAAGTTTAATTAAAAGAAAATTATTTAAATTAAGTGACAAATCTAAAATAAGATCAGATTGAATATTGTTGAGCACATAAACTGCTGTTCCACCACCCCCCTTGTGTTCCCTTGTAGAAAAATATGAAGTGTAACTATCGATTTTATAATTATTAATTTCATTGTTACTAACAAACACTTCCGTTAACACGATTATATGAACTACTGAGCCATATGACGATATTAGGTATTTAAGGTCGGAGAATTTATTTCTGATACTCTGAGCATTAATATATATTATATTTAAATTACAATCTAGGTTACTGTTAGTTTTATTTAAACAGTATTTTATATCTACACAATCAATTAAATTAAAGGATGTATTATCCATATTTATTGTTTAATGAATGAAAGATTTTTATTGCTTAAATGACTATTTTAAATTTTTTATAATTGCATCTACTTGTGATTTTGATTTGATTACTATGACGTTAGAATCAGAATTTTGTTTTGCTAGTATAGTATTATTAAAATTATCATACCATATATACTTGAATCCGTTGCTTTTCAATTTCTTAGCATAGCTGAGTAAGTCTACATTATGAGTTATGAGGAATGACGACAAGAACACTTGCTTTTCTTTGTCATCAAAATCGGCAACCTGATGTGTAAATATTGGACCATGATTTTTTTTAGCTTTCATCAATTTAAATTTTGTTAAATGTGATGCAAACTGTACAATAATTTGCGCTTGTAGATTATTGACATTGACATCCTGTTTTTTGTTCTTGGTTCTGCGAATTTCTATTATATCATTCTTAGTTAGTGGTACTTTTAATGTTTTGGTGATATCTAGCACAATATCCATATCCGATCGAACTGTAGAATTAGGTATGCCACCGAACACAACATGGTCATTAAATTTTTCTTGCTTAAGATTTACAATTTCGTTTTCCAAGGATACTATACGCTCTTCAAGTTTAATGTAATTTACGAGGATTTTTTGAATTGCTTTATTGAGTTTAAGAATTTTATCCAATTTCGCTGAATTATTTTGATCTTTTAATTCATCATCACTGTCCTCAGTATCACTATCACTAATATCTAAGTTTGGCTTGTTGTTTTTGTTTGCATTACCACAGTGATTTAGACAAAAGAATTTGGCTTTTTTTTCGATGATTTCGTTATACAAAATACGATTAACATTTGCACACTCCACATGCAAAATCAAGTTACACTTTTGACACTGAACTTTTTTATCTTTTTTTGATAAATTAAGGTCACATTCTCCACATAATTCCTGAGATATGTCTTTTTTGGTGGAATTTAAGAAATCACTACGATTTTTAATTTGATTGCGATTAGGTTTGCGACCCATTTTTACCGTAAAAACACAGTTATTATTATTTAGATAAAACAAGCGTCTACCCAATTTTTAACTTATAGGAATTTTTTTAATTATTTTGATTTCAATTAACTTTTTCAGAATTATTTAAATAAAACAAGTGTTTAATATTTTGATTGACTATGGTGTACGAAATATTTTAATTTTCATTAACTTTACCCGTTAGATTTTTTTAAATTTTAATTTAACCAAACAAAATAAATGCGACTGCACTCGACAACGTCTCAATTATTCATTCGAATTAAAATATTCAATAGAATTAAAATATAATATTGTTTACGTACAAAAATTTCGTTAAAAAAGCGAAAAACCGAAAAAACTACTTTCAAATCATGAATTTCTTTTTCTTTGTTGTAAATAAACGTTTCCATTCATAAAAAGCGGTAACTCACATACGATACTGTGTTATACAAGTAATTTACATATACTTAACTAATCTTGGCTTTCAAAGTCCCGAAATCATCGTTTAAACTGCAATTAAATAGGTAAAAACTCAAAAAACACAAAGGCTGTGTGTGACTGAGAAATTTTTTTTATTATTTCTTGGGATTCGTAAGTATCTACAAATTATCATGTCAAAGTGTTTTGATGACAAAATACAAAAATTAAAAGTAAAATAATTTCATTGAAATCTTTTTTTCTTCCCGGGCTTCATCGCCAGAATCGAATTCTTCATCGCCAGAATCGATCAACCTTTCGATTTCTTCATGTACATTTTCTACATCTTCAATTCCTTGGAGCTGTTCTGGATTTTTCAGTTCAGTATCATTATTTTCATTATTATTATTTATTTGACAGTGGATACCATCTTCGTTTTCGATGTCCTCAAGATTACAAAATTTTTCGTATAAGAACTTTTCGGCATTAGAACACAGATCAGGACCGTGACAATTTATGCACAAAATTGTTCACTTTAAGCCATGCTTGCGACACCCACATATGTTATTACTGCATCCTTTTTCGCAGCTGTCGCAGATAATTTTCAATAAATTTTTGGGAATTAATTCTTGTTCTTTAAATATAGGTACGATACCATAAAAGGGATGTTTCCATCCCCAATCTGTAGCTGTAAATTGATGACTGTAATTGATGAAAATACACCCTGTAACAATGTAGCTTAACTGCTCCTTCAGTTAAAGGTAATTTTTCCAAATGAAATGATGATTTTACAGAAGCCGCTTGTTAGAGTTCAAATCTTAAATCGTGTAGAGATGTATTTATAATTTTACTTTTGTAAATAGAAGCTCTTATTTGTAAACTATTTTTGGTAATCGTTTGTTTGTCTGCATTTATATTGCATAAAAATTTCTGCAAGATCAAGTAAATGTTTATTGGCCAATAATGATTTTGTTATTTTTAATGATTAATGATCTTATAATTGTATTTTTTTTTCCTTTCCTAGCAAAACTTGAATCTATGGCTAAAAGTTTGAAACGAATTTAAAGAAAAGATTTTCAAATAAAGCAAACGATTAAATAAAATAATCACCACAGTTTAAACGATGATTTCGGGACTTTGAAAGCCAAGATTAGTTAAGTATATGTAAATTACTTGTATAACACAGTATCGTATGTGAGTTACCGCTTTTTATTAATGGAAACGTTTATTTACAACAAAGAAAAAGAAATTCATGATTTGAAAGTAGTTTTTTCGGTTTTTCGCTTTTTTAACGAAATTTTTGTACGTAAACAATATTATATTTTAATTCTATATTAAAGTTGGGATTTCAACAAAAAAAATGAGCACTGGTAAAGTTCGAAAATCGAAAATTTCCTAACCAAATTTTTCGATTGAAAATTAGGTCTTTTTTTTTTAATTTTCTTCATAAAACATCGAAAATTAAATATTTCGCTTTGAAAAAATTTTGGACTGTTTGAAACACAAAAAAGAACATTTTCACCGAATTTCATGAAAATATAACAACTTTTGCGATAGTTATAAATTAAAAACAAAAAAAACAGTTTTTTGCATTTTTCTCGATAATTTTGTGGTTATGGTCAATAATATCCAGTAAGAAAGATTTAGATTTTTTTATTATCTACAACTTTTATTCTTCACTTTTTTCGATGGGATGCATAGTTTAGTCGCAAATCGCGATAAACTAATACAAACCCCTAAAAACGTATATACTACGACCCCCCACCCCTTTCCGGGACTTTTACACAGTTCGGTCGATTTTTCCTTAATCACTTAGACCCTTAGCTACATTTTCCGACCATTCGTATACTGCTAAGAATTTTTTTTCCTCTAACAGGATTGGCTCTGGTCTATAACTCTATAACACGTATCCATAATACAGAAAAAAATTTAATATTTAATAATGGGCACAAGATTTTGGAGGAGAGGAGTGGAAAGTGAAGGAACAAGAAATGCAAGGGATAGTAGAGGAGAGGGAAGGAAATGTGTAACAAGGGTGATAAGACTTTAAATGTGAGAGAGCTAGTTTCTTTATGTTATGAATTCCATAAAGAGGTCGTTCGTGGGAAAAAGACGGACATATTGCTCAGTTCGGCCAAAAAATGGTTCAAGCGAATTCTAATGGGAGTTTATTGCTAGACGAGTAGTGAGCGAGAATTTTCGTCGTAGAGGCATTGCCGTTTTTATCTCAGCTGAAAGCTTACCATAATAGTATTTATAAAATACACAAAGGGCTCTGATGTTGCCCCTATGATCGAGGGTATCCAAAGAGTTTGTTAAATTAGCATCATTAATAAACTTGCATGCCCGGCGTTGAATTGTATCTAATGCGACTAAATGTGTTTTTGCTGCCTCCGTCCATATATGGGAATTATATTCCATATGGGGTTTTATGAAAGCTTTATATATAATCAGCAATTCAGAAGGAGTAAAGTAGAATTTGCTTCTTCTCAGATAACCTAAACATTAAGCTGCATTTTTGGCTGTTGAGTAAATATGGTCTGCCCAAGGCAGTTTGGAATCTACTTCTAGATCGAACATGTGAGCCGATAGAGAGTTGTTTATTGGGGATTCATCATATGCAGGTGAAAAGTCAGGTCTGTCGCGTTTATGTGTGTAAAGACAAGCTTGAAATTTAGATGAATTCGACCCGGTTAGCTTTCTCCCATTTAAGAGGAGATCTCCCAATGATGTCTTCTATGTTTTGTGACATAGAAGACATCATTGTAGCCGGAGGATAAGGGACTATCATCCGCGTACGAATATACAGGATTAAGAGTGGATAGTAAAAGATCGTTTATGAAAACTAAGAAAAGGGGTTTGGGAAAGAACGGATCCTTGGGGAACACCAGAGTCAAGAATATGGGAGCTAGAGGTTGCGCCATCGACAACTACCCTACCTTAGTTATGCGGTTTTTCAGAAAGCTTTTAATCCAGAGCATGGAGACTATAGAAATCGGCATATAGTTGTAACGATCGGTCTTATTTCTTTTTTTTGGGATTGGTTGAACCATGGCGGTTATCCAGGATGATGGCAAAGTGCAAGTTATCATAAAAAGGTGGAATAGTCTACATAATGGTTTAGCTAAAGATTGGTTGTAGGTAGCGAAAGCAGAAATTCGACGTCCACGCCGCACAGTGGGATTTGTTCATACAATGTTTGGCAAAAAATATAAGGAGTGCTCGTAGAATATTGAAATTTTGCTCTGAGCCTTTGGTTAGCTCAATTAAGAAAAATATAAAGTTTCATCAAAATTGGCCACGAACACTACCCCACCGCCCATAGAACCCAAAATATATTTTTGGCCCAAAGTTTTTGAAATTTGGCACAGAGCCTTTTATTACCTCAATTAAGAATAAAATAAAGTTTCATCAAAATTGGTCACGCCCACTACCCACCGCCCATAGAACCAAAAATTTCATGATTTTATGATTTTATAAATTTTATGATTTTATAAAAGATTATTAATTATTTAAACTTTTTTTTTTAATTGATAGTATGGAGTCTTACCTTTCATTTTATTATAGCGGGAGCACCTAGCACGACCGAGCAACCTTTTTTTTCTTCCAAGGAAGTTTGCAATCACAGCATATTATAGAACAAATTTTATTCTATCATATCTTTTAAACCATATGAGCGATCTTTATAATTTTTTTTTTAAACACGCAGAAAGGACTATATTTGACAATAATCACTATTTAAATTAGAGCAATAAAGTTATCTTACGTACAAACACTATAGAAGTGCGTAAACAGTTTTCAATATTTTGGACCAAAATTTACATGTGACTTTACTTCATTATTTCAAAGACAAATAAACGTTTTTTTGGGATACAATTTATGGATTCTTCATACTGAATCAATTTTCTACAAAACTGCATCATTACATTTTTTAATTTTATGTGTCGAAAAAATTACTTATTGCACAAAAAATCCCACTGTGCGCCGAAACTTTATTTTATTCTTAATTGAGGTAATAAAAGGCTCTGTGCCAAATTTCAAAAACTTTGGGCCAAAAATATATTTTGGGTTCTATGGGCGGTGGGGTAGTGGGCGTGGCCAATTTTGATGAAACTTTATATTTTTCTTAATTGAGCTAACCAAAGGCTCAGAGCAAAATTTCAATATTCTACGAGCACTCCTTATATTTTTTGCCAAACATTGTATGAACAAATCCCACTGTGCGCCGTGCTGCCTGGGTAATGCTGACAGAATTAGGTTGGTGTATTGGAGACAAGCAGAGTAAAAACTGCTTAGTCAATGACGCTACATCACGGCGAATTGGCGCACTACAACCAATGCGACTCAAGCGTCTGTACTCCATGTCAGGGGCGGCTTGGAGCGGGCGTCTGTCTTGAATCAAGCGGCTCGCTATATAAACGTGTAAAAACGTTGTTTTTGGTGACCTTAATATGCAGAACGGACCCATTCACGACAATTTGGGTTGGGCCTAAGGTTAACACCCTAACCCCGGAAAAATTCTAATTTGATAACCAGAAAGAGAAAAACAGACCCGGATACAACAACAGAATTTTACCTGGACGTGAAAAAGTACCAGACTACCGAATCGGAACGTGGAACGTGCGCAGCCTGAGCGCTCCTGATGTTCTTATAAGTCTAGAAACAGAGGCTGAGAGGTATAGGATGGATATTATTGCTCGACAAGAAATTAGACAGCCGATAATCGGAAAACAAGATTTGGATAGTCACTCTCTATACTGTAGTGGTCATCCTTCTCGAAGAGAATTTGGAACTGGCTTTCTTGTAGGTGCACGCATACAAGAAGCCGTGATGAAATTCATCCCGGTCAGTGAGAGGATCTGCTACCTACGTGTACGCGGTACATATAACAATATTTCTCTTATTGCCGTGCATGCACCAACTGAAGCTAAGACCGTCGACGAGAAGGATAATTTCTACATAGCACTGGAAGAGGTTATGAAACAAACACCAACACGCGACTTCATTATGGTTCTTGGTGACTTTAATGGACAGGTTGGAAGAGATATCTCTTATGGAAATGTGGTGGGTCCCAACAGCTTGCATTTAAATTCGAATGATAATGGTGAGAGAATGACTGAATTTGCATTATCAAATAATTTGAGAATTGCCAGTACGTTCTTTCCGCATCGATCGATTCATAAGCAGGCTCACCGAATGGAAACACTCGAAATCAAATTGATCACGTTCTAGTAACGGCACGTTTCTTTTCGAGCGTTCTGGATGTGCGATCCTTTAGAGGTGCATTCATTGGAAGTGACCACTTCCTTGTATGTGCAACGATAAGGTTCCACTTCCCAAATCCAGGCATTCCAAAATTCAATCAACGGAAACGTTTTAACATTTCATCATTAAAGAATGCTGAAACAGAAGAGAGATATCAAATCCATATTGCCGAAACATTGGATAAATCAGAAACCATTAATGGAGACGTCGATAAGTCATGGTATTTGCTCAAAGATGCTGTTTTGAGCGCTGCTGAGGGTATACTTGGACGACCACAGAACCACTCCCAGAAGCCATGGATAGATCAAGCATGCCTTGATGCTATTAAATACAAAAGAGATTGCTATCTGAAATGTCTACAAGGACGCAACACCAGGTCCACGAAGGAGAACTATAAACTGGCAGGACAAGCCGTTACAAAGCTATGTAGACGAACGAAGAGAGAATGGTGGAAGAGACAGTGTGAGGAGATTGAAAGCTTCAATAAGGAACATCAATCGCGTAACTTCTTTCAACAGGTTAAAACATTAAAGAAGGGCCCTCAAACTAGATCGACTGCTATTCAAAACGAAGATGGGGAGCTACAAGTAGACCTTAAAAATATTTTAGATACTTGGGCCGCTTATTTTGAGAATCTTCTCAACTTAAGTGACCAGCAACAAGTCGGGCGACGAGCAAAGATTATTTGTGCGTTAAAGGTACATGTAGACGAACCAACCAAAGAGGAATTCGAAGCGGCGCTGTCAAAATTAAAACGCAATAAAGCACCTGGTATCGACGATATAACATCCGAAATGATTGTACATGGTGGCGAAACTCTATCCTTAAGATTGTTTGAACTTGTTCAAATGATCTGGAGGACTGAAACCATGCCACAGAACTGGAACACAGCTATGCTGATACCAATCCATAAAAAAGGTAATCGCCTACAATGTGCAAACTACAGAGGAATCGCTCTCCTTTGCACAGCATATAAAATCTTTTCCTACATTTTGCTGTCCAAAATCAATCCTTTTGCTGAACAACTGTTTGGAGAGTATCAGTGTGGTTTCCGGCGGGGCCGGGGTACTACCGATGCACTTTTCTCGATAAGGATGATTTTGGAAAAATGCCGAGAGTTCAACATACCTGTGCACCAACTCTTCATTGATTTCAGGCAGGCCTACGACTCTCTCGAACGAGAGACTCTATGGTCTGCTCTGGTGTCAATGGGAATTCCTGGTAAACTGGTATCACTATGCAAAATGACAGTACAAAACTCTCAATACTGTGTACGAGTAGAGAACGAAATAAAGTTTTTTAAAGTCGACTCCGGTTTAAGACAAGGTGATGCTATCTCTCCTATACTTTTTAATTTAGCCTTGAAATATGTGTGCCGTCAAAAGAAACTTCCGACTAATAACAATATCTTGTCAATAAACTCAGTACAGATGATTGCTTACGCTGATGATGTTGTCATCCTCGGCCGAAGTGAAGCTGTTATGAGTGAGACTTTCAAGTCGCTTGAGAGTGGTGCTAGAAAAATTGGTCTGCAAATTAACTACAATAAAACCAAACATATGAATGTTTCAAGAGAGGCTGAGAAGAAAGATTTGATGTGCGGCGATGAACGAATTGAGGGAGTTGCATCTTTTAAATATTTGGGATCAATGCTTGACTCAAACAACAGCATACTTACAGATATAAAAGCTCGAATCGCTGCAAGTAATCGAACTTTCTACTCAATTAAACTTTTCCTTGGATTACCGTATGTATCAACTAACACCAAGCTCAAGTTATACAAGACATTGATTAGACCGGTTGTGATGTATGGGTCACAAATGTGGACCCTTACACAAAATGACGAATCGCATTTATCTGTATTTGAGCGTAAGATCCTACGCTACATTTTTGGTCCACTTAAGGCAGACGATGGAGAGTATAGAACCCGATATAACTTTGAGATCAGAGACCTTCTTGAGGGTCCTGATATAATAGGTTGTATCCGTTCTAATAGGATTGCTTGGTTTGGTGGTTTGGGCATGTTCTACGAGCCGATTCACAGTCTGGAATGATTAGAAAAATGTACGTTAGTACCCCAGGGAGTGGGCGACCGCGAGGTAGACCACGACTTCAATGGGAGACTGACGTAATAAACGACCTTAAAAAAATCGGCTGCCATGGTAATTATGTCGCTGTTGCGAATGACCGTGGTGAATATTCGAAGCTGATTAACCTGGCAACGCTCCTACATGGAGCATAAAGGCCTTAAAAAAAATAAAAAAGATTGTGGTGGTTTCTAAGTACGATGGCTGGTCAGGGCCCGCCGATTTATTCACATTTAGTTCTTTAAGGACCTTTGATACAACTAGGCTGCGAAAATAGACCCGTTTCATAGAGTATTTGCCTATTGAAAGGGAAGGCGGCAGCTAAATAGAAACTAACAGTTGTGAGACGGCTGCAAAGTTAGAAGCTAAAAAATCAACTTATTGTTCAGATGTGGTATGTATTATAATGTGTGATTTCAGAGGAGGAACTTGTGATGTCTTTATACCCATAAAATTTCTTTGTACCAAGCCAGCAAATGACTGGAAAGGTTTGGTTGTTATTGCGCGTGAGTATGTTGTATGTCTATGTTTGGAGTCAATTGCTGACCGGCAGGCTTTATTAAACCATGAGTTGTGAAAGGTCAGAAAGTCGTTCATAGCACCCCAGTTCGCATTCCTATAATGCTATAAAGTTGGTAGAGGTAAAGTATTGTCTATTGCAGAAGGATTTGTTTTGAATTCTTCCCTCGTCAGACAGTGATCAGATGAGCCAATAGGCGGATCGACCATTATTCTATATTTATAGGGGGGAGTAAAAAGGAATGAATCTAAAAGATGAGAAGTGTGACTGCGAATGTCAGGAAAGCGAGTTGGTTTATCGACTAGCTGAGTGAGCAAATTAAGATCAACAATTGGCGGTTTGACCTTAACGGTTCCGGAACTCAGAATGGGGAAGCCATGTGTCATTTTGAACATTAAAATCACCAGCTTGACTATTTCGGCTTTAGGCGACATATCAAGAATTTGATATGTCGCCTAAAGCCGACAGGGCATCAAACTCCTTTTGGGTATCATCCACTGGTAGAGTTGGGCTCCTATAAATAAAACAGAAAGAGGGCGTACTGTTCGATTTGAAATTCAACCCATAAAAAGTTAAATCTCGGATCACTACTGATATCCAGATCAGCCGGAACAGAGAAGGAAACGTCGTTTCTGATATAGAGTACTATACCACGGCTACGAAATAACCTATCTATTAGGGTATAGTTTTTGATTTGATATGTGAAAGTGTTGCCGAAACTGCAGATTTTAGTTGCCTCTAGTGCAAGAACAGCTGCTTTGATAAAAATTAAATGGGCTTCAACGGCTCTATGATTCGTCTTTAGACCCCTAATATTTGTAAAGTGGATTTACATAAATCCATTATTTATTTCTATAAATACTGTAAGCTGGAATAAACAAAAAATTAAAAAAACCTGAAACTAATGATGATAATTGCTAAAGCATAAACCAAAACCAAACGACTAGACTGGAATTATAATCAAATAAACAATCGGAAACAGTCGGAAACAAGAAAAGTAATCAGAAGAAAAAACATTCACCCTTCAGCTACCCCAGAGTATTATGCCTTCAAAGCCATTTGTGTAGCATTAAGATAAAGAAAGTAAGGCTTGATTTGATTTGTTTTGGGGTGCATTGTGTGTCAGTTGTATTTTTTTCTTATTGTTTTTGTGGTTTGTTTGTGTGTGATTATTAATGATATTTGGGTATGATGATATTTCGAAGTTAAAACTTAATCATCAATGTATTTATTTACTTCTCAACTGTCAACTGAATTCTCAACTGTCGTTAGACTCCTTATTTTGGAAATGTGTTTACATTATATGGGGATTTATGCATTAAATTTCTAGACAATACTTTGTTTGAATTCATAGAATGGGGAATATTAGCTCGTAGTTCTACGATTTAGATTAGCCAAACATTTCTTTTGGTAATTCAAGCATAGATCTATGTCATAAACGCTTATGGACAAGTAAATCTTCATCTGTATATGTATTGGTAAACTGTAAGACTACTACAAAAATCCATCTCAGACTACAGAAAACAACTTTCTAAAATAATTCTGTTCAATCTCACTATACTGCTGCAACGGTTATGGAATAGTTCGGTCCAGAACCCATTTTGCGGATCACTAGGACATTTTGTCAATGTTAAAAAAAATGCAAGTTTATGTGGAATACGTCTATCATTCAGGAAAATAAGTGTAAACATGAATATCTTAATATCATGTTCGGCGTAGACACACATTTAAATAATATCATTTTCACAAAAGAACTTAAAGAAAGCCCTTTTTGTTAGTTTTTTTTTCAAAGAGTTTTCTGTGTATTGACATTTGACAACCTTTGGTAGTGTCAATTCTTGAGCTGTACTTTGAGAACTTTCCTTAAAACTTATCATGTGGCACTTGGTAACTGCGAAAGATTAATTTATTCCCACCTTTAGTTATTCATTTCTGCTATTCTTCCAAGACTGTGTGGTGATTTTCAAAAGCACGTTCTCATATAATTGCGATAGATGACAGCGTTAATACTCGTCTGAAGCATGAGCAAGAACGAAAGTTCCAATAACTTCTATCAACTTTAAATTGAGTGCTAAACCTAGTTTTAAAATAAAAATGTTATTTTAATTACATTTAAACAATAATCAGAAATTATTTCTTGGTTTATTTATCGAATTATACTTCATTTCAATCAAAAAAATATTTAAATCTTTGAATATCTTTAAAAACGCCAATCATTCTTTTCTTGTACGCTTTTATTTTAATCTTATTCTCTTCTAATTCTTCATCACCTTCAAAGGGATAATCTAAAACTATTGGTGAAGAAAATATTCCAATACCCAGCCCAATTCTTCCGAATTTTATTAAATGTTCTTCGAAAACCGAACGAGGAAATAATGATTGTGGATTTGTTATATTGAATTTTGATAAATATCGTATAATTTCATTATAGTATAGTTCTAAACAATAATCGTAATAATCTTTACGAAATTCTTCATCGACACAAAAGAATAAATAGTAAACAATGTCGATAACGGGTGATGCATATCTGGAGTGTTGAAAATCAAGTAATGCTACTTTTGTCGGTTGGTTATTCTATAATGTATTGAAAAATTGTTAATTGTCTAGATTGCGTTACTTGGAATCTGTACTTACTTTATGTTGAAATAAAAAATTGTTTATCCAACAATCACCGTGGTTCACAACACTAAATGGCTCTGAAATTGTTCCATCTAAAATTCTATCCATTTCATCCCATACTGTGTCCTTAATCTCAATCAATTTTTCTTTTAAGTTTTCTTCTTCGAGATTCACAATTGACACTGCTAACTCACAAAATTGATTATTTATTGGCTTCATAGTGTTTGTTTGCATCGTTTTTGCCAGTAAATCGATCATGTTTTTAAAATTTTCAAACACTTCCGGCTTATAATATTTTAGTGCAAATGAAATTGCATTAAAATGTGCTAATTCAATAAGTATTAATTCGCTTTTCCTTAAAATTTGTAACTTTGTTTTATTGAGTTGAAATTTTTGAGTCGATAGATCTTCTAATATTATTAATGATACATCATTTACATCATCAAAATTGGCATAGTAACATTTTGGATATGTAATAACTTCATCTTTTGGAATATTATATTCTTTTTGTATTTTATCAAATTCCGGAAGAACTTTTGTATACACGAAGACTTCACGATTAAATAATCTTGATGTTTCTAGATTTTTTCGGATTTCATGATTTGGTTCGAATTTGCATATAAAACTTAATGTAGTAGAAATTGATTTTGAGTCAATCACGGAAATTATTGCACGATATAAAATACTTATATGCCCTTCCTTTTCACTGCATCCTTTTTCGTATCGGATTTGATTAATTTTATAGTTTTGTTCGAGTAGAATCGACCTCAAAATATCTTCCATGAAACTCGGCACATTTTGAATTGCATCCATTATTTTAAACTGTATTCTGTAGATTTGAGTTGTATATGAATTTATGAAAAAACTAAGTTATTTTTCAGTTTTCACTTTAATATTTTCAAACATTTCCAATCTCTAAGAAATCTTCTTCGAGGAAGATATTTCTATAAACTAAACGTGGTAATAAACAGTCCTTATCAGGTAAATCTTTTATATTAAACAAAACATTTAAATTACTAATCAACAACGAAACATTTAACAAGTGGTTGTGGGCTATAATATATTTGATTTGTAAAAATTAAAAAAATAACATGAAAGTTTTAAAATATAATATTGTCAATAAAACAAAAATGACAATATTGCACTGAAAAAATGATCTCTGGCGTTGTTAAGGTAAGTGTCTTCTTGTTGTCGAATGGATAGTATAATTCAATACTTTTCAATTATTCCAGTTTGCATTCCCGCGTAGACGGTCATATGTCTCTTTTCTATTGTTGTTCAACGGATATAATTTACAAGTGTACGTAAAACTTTATTTTTCATACTTGAATTTTATTCTCTTGATATTGAAATAATGTGTAGATAAATCTGCGTATCTTGATTCGAATGCTGCTGTTGTATATTGCTACGATGATTGGCGTGGAAAGCTATAAGTGGTAGTGCTTTTAAAAAAATGACAAATTCTATTCCATTTATTACTTCGGTCTGAAAGACCTAAGTATTACATTCATGAGCCAAAAGTGAAATTCTTACCCCCACTTTTTTTGGCATTTCTCGACGTTTTAGGACCTACTGATTCTAAAAAAGCAAAAAAAAAAATATGTGTCTGTCGGCCGTCCGTCCGTCCGTCCGTCCGTCATTACCTACGCTACAGGGAAAACGGCTGGAGGGATTTCAAAATTTTTTTTTTTTAAAAATAGGCATTCACAAGGGTCCGAAAGGACTCTGTGTTCGATAACTGTAACTGAATTGTTTCAAAAAAATCATTATGTGTGTCAAAAATAGCAAATTTTCATTGGCTTAAAAGGCAAAGGCTTAAAAGGCATTTTCATTGGCTTTCATTTTCATCGGCTTAAAAAACGTTCATTTTAAGTTATTACGAGTAGGAACATTAAATTTGGAGAAATCTTGATGGTCGGGATTGGTATGTGAGATCAAAAACTAGATTATTGCAAATGAAATGAAATTTTATTATTATTATTGAGAATTATGGCATTATAAGTTTGTCAAAAAATGTTGTCAAGTGTGTCAAAAGAAAGGTTTTTATTTATTTTTTACCCAATTTTTTTAGAAAAAAATAAAATTAATAGTTTGTATGACATGATATTTTATTATTATTATAGAGAATTATGGCATTATAAGTTTGTCAAAAAATAATGTCAAAAAATGATTTCATTTATTTTTTTAGCCAATTTTTTGGAAAAAAATGTAGCTGTTTTTATGACGTAAATGTAACTTAGAATGAAATTGGACATGGAAATTTTTGAATTTGTTATAGTTTTTGAAATATTTTTGAAATTTTGAAAAAGTTTGTATTTTTGAATTTGGAATAATTTTTGCAATATTTTTAGAATTTCGGCAAAAGTTTTAATTTTTGATTTTGTAAGAATTTATGGAATATTTTTAGAATTTTGAAAAATTTTAAATTTTTGATTTTATTATAATTTTTGGAATTTTGAAAAAATTTTCAATTTTTGATTTTGTCATAATTTTTGCAATATTTTTAGAATTTTGGAAAAAGTTTGGATTTTTAAGAATTTTTGAAATATTATTGGAATTTAGAAAAAATTTAAATATTTGATTTTATTCTAATTTTTGGAATATTTTTGGAATTTTGAAAAAGTTTGATTTTATTTAATTTAACAATATTTTTGAAGTTTTGATTATAATTTTCCGGCAACGTATTGATGTTTCGTGTTAGTTTTGTAATAAATTTTTAAACGGAGATAAACAAATACTCGTACTTTAACAAAGAGTTACGTTTGATATACATCGCTGCCCAAAACTAAAAACCATGTCCTCATAAAAGTATTTTGCCGAAAACTATATACAAATCCTTAACCCAGACCGAAGTCTTGATATCTCAGAGCTGTGAGATTTCAGCCCCTCCATATTTTTTCGGTATAATATCCAGTCCAGAAATGGTAATTTTTCATCGACTCTTTTCTCGTGAGTCAATTTTATTGTAAATTATTAATAAAAATAAATGTAAATTTATTATTTATTTCTCTATTTTATTAAATTCAGCAAATTTGTATACTTAAGTTTATCGTTTTGTCGAATAGAACACTGGGAAATAGATCATTGACATCAATAGAGACAATAGCTTTTTGTTTTTTTGGATCATCTCTTATTAATTTGTTAACTAAATCTATTGAGTTTTTGATTACTAATGTTCGAAATAGTTGTATGTTGTTGAATTCATCGTTTCATCGAATTCATCGTTTTGTAGTTTATACGGACCTATAGGAGTTTCTGCCGCTCTTGTTTTTTTTTAAATTTTGTGCACAATGGCTTAACGTATATATGTTTAAAGCATACTTATAAAAGATTCAAAAAATAATTTCTACCCTGGAATTTCTAAAAAAACAATTCAACGGCTACATTTTGATAGTAGTATCAGTAACTGATTCTTAACTATTCTCAATGCTCACTAGCACCAAAGAAAAACAACAAGAACTCTTTAACAACGACAGAGGTTTGATATTAAGTTAAATGTTTTCGTTGTCGCATTTTAATAATAATAATAAAATATTTCTATTATTTCTTATATCTAATTTCTATTACTTCTTATTTTTATTTCTGATTTTTATTATTTACAAATCACGAACATATTTTTTATATTATTAATGTTTACTTCCATGTTTAGTTTTAAAGAAATTTGAAGATCGAAAATTGATTGAGAAAATAAAATATAATAACTTAAAATAAAAACCACTTGCTTTTCTTCTTAAATTCATAAAAAATTAAAACACACTTTCTTAAGCTCAAAAGTAAAATTTTAAGTTGACTTCAGATAATTATAATGAACTGTATGAACAATGTAATATCATATCGTATTTAAATATTTAAGAGCGATACGACAATGATTTATTGGAACAAATAATTACATACTTATCTACATAAAAAGATCAAAATATAAATGTGAAGGTGAGTTGAAATTTAATTACGATACAGAATCAACTAATAAAAAAAATTTTCTTTGTTAATTAGCTACTTTCAACGACGAAAATTCACAACATCTGTATGCGAATATTCATAACAACAACAAATTTTTTTAAAATCGTTTAGCACATGTTTGGTGAATTCGTTTGATCTCTTGATGTTAAGGATACGTTAGATAGACTGTAAGAGAAGACGTGTCCTAGAAACAAAGCGATCCCTTTGACCTATCTACACCATCTACCTAATAGGCTTGCTCCCTATTTAGTCTATTATGACGGATTTCAATCTAGCATTCAGTCCTTGCATGGTTTGACGAATCTGGTCTGAAATCTGAATATGAAAGAATCAGTTGTTGAGATGTAATTTTTTTTCAATTAACCTACGAGTGGGACAACCCTGCGTACTCCAGTCGCTGCTATTGATATATGAGTTAAAGTCAGATATGACATACCACTGCCAATCACTGTGAGGTATCACTAACCAAGGTGCTGGCGGATGAACTCTATTCAGTCAACGATAGCATCCTCATTTTAAGTTATGCGATTTGGGCAATATGGCTCCAAAACAGGAGCTAAGCCTTTAAATAAAAAAAAAGTTATGCAATATTCCTTGAGGATGGCATGTTATTGCTTACTCGAAAAAAAACATGTACATATATAACTCTTTTTCAGGACTTCAGTTATTGAGGAAGACAGTGCGCCAATGATCGAGGAATATGCGACTACCTGGTTATTGGCAATTAAACTTTAGCTTGATTACTGCCAATTTGTTAAACAAATTTTCTTTTTACCTCTTTTATTTTTATTTCCTCCGTCATATCATAAGGATGACAGGAATTTTTCATCGTATCCTACCATAATTTACCATAAATCTGCATCCATCAACAACTTAGAACGCATGTTGTTGTGAGTTGGGACCTAGGTCTTGAAAGGATTTTAAGTGTTGTGAAACATTTTGTAATTTCTACAACACATTTTATTCAAAAACAAAATTCATGACAACAAAATTAAAACATCGTCGTTGAATTGTTCATAACTTTTTCGACGGTATACATCATACATTACAACCATGAACTAAGAAAGAGTAAGCAATTTTTTTTACAACTCAAAACTTGCCTCCTTTCTAAATACTAAGGGCCGGGCCGATTGTATGAAAGCGGATAGAAAATAAATCCTCGGATAAATCGTCGTTTGCATTGTATGAAACAGGATAGAACAACAAGTTAATTCGAGAATAAAATTACATTCCCTGTTTTATTCTTTCTTTTTCTTATATAAAACAAAGGATAAAACAATTTGTTTTTTTCTTAACATACGCATAGCAGGATAATTTTGTTTTGAATTTGTGGTTATTTTTTAATTTAAATTTCTGCATTTCTAAAATTTGTTTTTTGATATAAATTATTAGTAAAATAAATAGATCTTAAACTAATTTTTAAACTTATCTGTTAAAACTTTTCTTTGGATCTAAGGAAAGTTTTAACAGATAAGTTTAAAAATTAGTTTTTTTAAGAAGATTTACAAAATAATGTTTAATTATTGATTAACCGTTGTACTTGGGTCGGTTGTACTTGGGTTGGTTGTACTTGAGTTGATTATTTAGACAGTAAACTAAGTCTTAGTAACAAGTTTACCCAACTGTCTGAATATTTTTCCTTACGTGGTCGGGTTGTTCATTATTATTTGTTTAAGGTTACGTTTATTTTTTTTTAATTTATTGAATTTATTTTGTATTTGGTTCATTGCTCAATTACAAGTTTTGTTTTTTTACATTATTGAGTTTAAGAATCTATATCAAATCATTGGAATGGCTAAATTGTCTATCAATTTTGGCAACATACGAGGATTGAATGTTAATCTTAACTCAGTCCATCTTTACCTAGAAAACTTCAAACCTGATATTCTCTTCTTAACCGAAACGATTATCAGTGCGCGGGCTGTAAATCTAGACAAAAAATAAATATATTTGTCCCCACTATGAGCTTGAAGCATCGTTTTACTTCAAGCATGGTGTTTGTGTGTATGTTAGGGATACTATTCCATATGTAAAAATTAAAAATTTCGAATTAAATACAAAATATCATAATATGGTATCTCTTAAGCTTAGTTGTTTTAATCAAACATTATTTGTTTTTGGATTGTATCGCTCACCCAACTCACCTGAAGACATAAATTTATTTCATGACCTATCTGAAAAAATAGATAGGCTGACTCAGTATCATATTGCCAAACTTATATTTCTTGGTGACTTTAATGTCCATAATAAAGCGCTCATTCACGACTCTATTACAAATGAGATAGGTAAACAGGCTGAACTTTTTGCTCTTTATCTCAATTACACACAGATAATTGACCAGCCTACCAGAATTCCTGACATTCCTGGATAAAGTAGTAACTTACTTGATTTGTTTTTAACGAATGATGCTTACTTGGTACAGTTTAAAGTATCAGAGCCTTTAGGTGGGTCAGATCATAATTTGATCTTCACACAATTAAATACCCCTAAACCATTTAAAGCAAAAGCTCGTTTAGTATGGGATTACAAAGCTGCAGATTGGCAAGGACTTTTTTAAATTGTTTCCCTCTAAACGAAATTGTCTTACTGGTCATAATCCGAACCTAGCGGCTATTAATTTTTCCTAAATAATTCATGAGGGTATGCGTATATATATTCCTAACATATTAATTATCCCAAAACCTATGGTTTTCAAATAAATGCAAAAACGCAATCAAAATTTTAAAAAAATGCTTTTCGTAAGTTTAAGAATAATAAAACCGATGAAAATCTTAAACGGTATCGTATAGAGAGAAATTTATGTAGAAAACTAATTGATACGGAAAAAAATCTATTTAACAAGGAAAAAGTTACCAAATTTGCAGAGCATCCACCTGGCTCGCGTAATTTCTTTAAAGCCACTAAGGCTATCCAGACTAATTTTTGTAAGTCTTCTCTACCCCCTCTTATTGAAAGAGAAATACCTATCATTGACCCTAAAGAAGAAGCTAATCTGTTGGGTAATTATTTCTCTAAAAATTCTACACTAGAAGAACCCAATTTTCAACCTAGACCAATTCCCAGAGTATCTTATAAAATGGAGCGCATTATTTTTCGTAGAAATGTTATTCGGAAAATGCTTCTAAAAGTTAATACTAATAAGGCATCGTATACCTCCAATCATTCTTAAAACATATGCTAAGGAGTTAGCACCGATCCTCACTAAAATCTTTTATTTGTCATATAAAATAGGAATTTTCCCCGAAGTTTGGAAAATTGCTAGCGTTCAGCATGTTCCAAAGAAAGGTAATAAAACTGATCTTTCAAATTATAGACGCATATCAGTGTTGTCCTTGTTGCTAAAATTTTTGAAAAATATGTTAATTTTAATAATATGAGCTTCTTGGAATCATCAAAAATGCTGAACCTAAGACAATACGGTTTTCGTAAGGGAAGAGCAACAGAAGATCTACTGGCATTTGTAACTCATGTCTGGAACAAGTAGCTTGATAACCATGGCGAAACTTTTAACGTTACTCTTGATATTTCCAAGGCATTTGACAAGGTATGGTAACAATCTTATATGCAAATTGAGATGCAATGGCTTAGACGAGCAACTTATTTCTTGGGTACAAAGCTTTATTACTGATCGAAAATTTCAGGTCAATATTGACGGTGTCTCATCGGATGTATTTTCTACTAATGCTGGAGTTCCTCAGGGCTCCGCTCTTTCGCCAACTCTTTTTCTTATCTATATTAATGACTTGTTGGAGTCAACAATTCATCCAATCCATAGTTTTGCTGATGATAGCACGCTCCATGCATCTTATGAAATAGCAATTCCACATTCACCGACTGCGCTTCATGACACTAGATCAAATTTGATACAGTCTTTCTTTAAACAATGATCTAAAAACAATTTTGGATTGGGGTGTTTCTAATAATGTTGAATTTAACACGAGTAAAATACAAGTTTGTCATTTTGCTAGGTTATCAACACCCAATCCGTTTCCATTGCAGTTTGATTCAATTGATCTAGTAGAATAGGAATCTATTAGACGTTTAGGAGTTGAAATTGAAAATAATTTGAAGTGGAATTCTCATATTTTTAATCTAGCTAAAAATGCTGTTCAAAAATTGGGTTTTTTGGGTCGGTGTAAATTTTTCGATAGCAAGCAACTTCTTTTGGTATACAAGTCTCTTATACCTCCCTGCATGGAATATTGTTCTCACATTTGGTGTGGAGCATACTTAAGTAGTTTGAAATGCCTTGATTCTGTACAGCGGAGAGCTATTAAGTTGATTGGGATTTCAAATCTTACAATATAACTTGATTTCTTGCAACATAGACGAAATGTCGCTGATCTGACGATTTTGTACAAGTACATTATGGATGAACGGGCATCCGCGAAAATTAAATCGATTTTACCTGAGTATACAAACCCTGCATGCAACACTAGAGCAGCCGTAGCAGCCCATCCTTTTACGGTTCAAATAACAGGGTGTAGAACTATCGCTTTCCAACGTGATTTTTTCAACCGAGTTTCTCATCTCTTTCCTGCGTGGGTATTCCCTGACAATCTTAATCCCCAAAATTTTAAAACCAACATCAATAAATTTCTTAAAGAATAGATTTCTTATAGAGGTTTATATACTCAAACCCTAGTTAGCATGGTACCTTCGGATATTCAAAGACATTAATTTGTAATTCGTTATAATTAACACTAAACATGCTTAACTTTAAATTAAAAAAAAACAATATTTTTAATATAATTTTTATATATTCAATTTAAGTTAATAATGTTTTTTAATTTATAATTAAATTTATTTAATAGAAAATTAAAAGAAAAAGTATTGCCACTTAGAAAAATACTGCTATAAACTGCAATAAAAACAAACAAAAAAAATCAAAACAATGAGATATCGGTCACGGTCATATCTTAGTAACGGAATATTCCTTGATTGTGGCAGGCTATTGCTTCCTCAAAAAAATGAGCTCCAAATAACTATATTTTTTTTTTAATAAAAAGTGTTGTGTTATATGGGTTTACAATATGTGTCACAACAACACATAAATACCTTTTAAGACCTAAGTCCCACAACAACTTGCGCTCTTAGGTGTTTATGAATGCTTTTTTTTAAACCTCTGCGGATTGAAACCACCTGAGACAATGGATTCCGGTAAACTATTCCATTTGTATGCAATTCGGACAAAGAAATCTTTCTGTGATCTGCCAGTATGACAACGCGGATCTCGACCATTTGACTGGTTGCGTTAGCCGATTGCCAAATGGAACGGGGGTAAGAATAAGTTTAAGGCATGATGCTGCTGATTTCATCTGAGCGCTGTTGATGACACACAGATATTTGTAAAAAAACAACTAGGTCAGCAACAGTGCGACGATGTTGTAGGGAATCAAGTTTTGATGTCAAATCTCAATCACCCACAATTCGTATAGCCCGCTTTTGAACAGAGTCCAAGAGGGCTAAGATGGAAACAGAAGCAGCACCCCAAACTTGACAACAGTACTCCCAATTGGTATGGAGTGAAAAATTTTTTGCATCTATTTAGAAGGCTGATATGCGGGCTTTAATACTTGAGGAATACAGTGCGTCACATGATCAAGGAATATGTCACTATCACTAGGCGTATTGGCAACCCAATGTTGGTTTTGTTCCTGCAAAAATTAAAAAAAATTGCGTTTACCTCTAATTGTATTTTTATTTCCTCCATTATATCATGAGATATTGGTCTATGAATGACGTATTTTATTATGTAATAGAATTCATTGTTGAGTTATCCATTATTTAAAAAACGTAACAGAAACAAAAAAATCAAAAAATTTCGCATCAACACCTTTTATGAATTTTGAACTTTTATTACGAATATTTATACTACATTACACCGGAAAGCTCAAAAAAAAAACTTCATAAAAACTGAAATATTGCCGGAACACTGAATTTATAACAAACAAACTTCACTTGGAAATCTCTTATTTTCTTAATCACAGAAACATTGTAAAGAAACTTATCAATTGGCTAACATAATAATTTAGTCAAAAACACAAATCAAAAATTATATAAATCAAAAAATCAAAAAAAAGACTTACAATAATCTATTTTGAATGTTGTCTTCTTCGTGTTTAAATTATCCGTCTTCGTTTATCTTGATTCACAAAGTTATACATTCATTTTCCAAAACTGACAACATCTTCTTTGCTCGATAAATAAGTTTTATTTCTTCAATGTCAATCATCTTTCGATTACATATTTTAATAGATGGAATTGAGGTTTTGACATTTTATTAAATTCACTAAATGATTTATTATTTTTTTTCCCTTTACTAAATTTTCATCACAACTCATTACATTGAAACAAACAAATAAATAAAAAAGCTTTGGTATCACAATCAAGACAAATTTAATTTTCTATAAAAAACATTTACATATTTTTTATTATCTAATTGATTAAAATTTTAATTACACTAATCTATCGATTTAATCATTTTAATTTTTAAAATTATGCTGCCTTCGATCCAAACAATTTGATCGTTTTTATAAAATTTTATCCTCGATCTTCTGTTTCATTTTCCAACATTAATGAAAAAACTTGTATTTTCAATTTACTTGAACTTATTCAAATCATCAACTTGTTTAACTTATTTAAATCATTAAATCATCGAATTTACAGTGGTACGAATAAACGTTTAAATGTACAGTGGTACAGATAAACGTCTATGTTTACCACAATTAATAAAATTATTATTGAATTTGAAACCTATTATTTTTAGAGTAAAAATTGAAAATAGTCCGTCGTTACACACCTTAGCACGAATATTGGTGACCTTGTTGTGACTTGTAACACATATTAAAATTCCTACACAACACATTTTATTAAAAAATATCAAAGTATTTTCATATCGAAGTAACAACGATTCTGGTGGCTTGTTGGGTTCCTGAAAAAACATGACAACCTCATCCTCCTGTACAAGCAATTCCTTCAATATTAACTTATGTCAAAAGATGTATACTATATACTGTTCGCGATCTATGGGCAATGTTATGTACACGTTTCAATCGTTTCTATCCTCTGCACAAAGCTTTGGGCAGATGTCCTTCAGTAGAGCATGCATTCCCTATTCCTTCAGCTAAAACAGATCCGTTTCGTAAAAGACGAACTGTTCATAGGTGCTCGAGTACAAGGGCTGAGAAAACCGCTGTTCTACACCGGATTCTTTACTTTTCCGCTTTTTATTTACATTGGGTACTTGAAAGAAATTTTGTTTCTTTGTTTCAGAATATTTATGTGTTTCAGATATATAAACTACAATAAGTGCCAAGAAACTTAAACTACGAGAATGACAGTAACGATACTCGGATGACAACGGTTTTTTTTACTTAATTGCAGAGAACGAAGATCCATACAGTCTAAAGCTACTTTATGACATACTTTTGTGAGGATTAAGTCGAAAAAAAACGTAACGTAACTAACGTATACTTTTAGGTTTATTAATGAAACATTAAGTTAATATAATCAAAAAAAATATTTAAATCTTTGAATATCTTTTATAATTCCGTTCATTCTGCTTTTGTATTCCTTAATTTTTATTTTATTTTCTTCTAACTCTTCGTCACCATTAAATGGATATTCTGTAATTATGGGTGACGTAAATATTCCAATACCCAATCCAAATCTTCCAAATTTAAGTAATTGTGCTTTGAAAGCCGATTCTGGAAATAATAATTGTGGATTTGGTATATTATATTTAGATAAAAACCGTATTAGTTCTTTATAGTATAAATTCAAGCAATGATCGTAATAATGTTTACGAAAGTCATCAGTAACACCAGAAAATAAATAGAATACAACGTCGATCACTGGTGATGCATATCTGGAATGTTGAAAATCTATTAAAGCTATTTTGGTTGGTTGGTTGTTCTGAAAAAAAAAAATATGAAAGATTGAGAGCTTATTTGTGTAGTTTGAAATTGATACTTACCTCATATTGAAATAAAAAATTATTTATCCAACAATCTCCATGATTTACGACACTGAATGGTTCTGAAGTCGATCCATCTAAAATTTCATCCATTTCATCCCAAACTATATCTTTCATCTCAAGAATTTTATCTCTTAAATGCTTGTCTTCAGGAGCGACAATTGACGCTGCTAACTCACAAAATTGACTATTTAAGGGTTTAAGACTTTCCGTTTTCATTGTTTTTGCAAATAAATCGGTCATATTTTTAAATTTTTGAAACACTTCCGGCTTATGATATTTAAGGGCAAATGAAATTGCGTTGAAACGTGCTAATTCGATAAGGAATAATTCAGTTTCTTTCAACGTGTGATCCAGTTGGTGATTCATCAAAAAATTGTTTGTTGAAAGATCTTCTAATATTATTAAAGAACTATCATTTTCATTATCGAAAATTGCATAGTAACATTTTGGATATGTTATAAATTCATTGTTTGAAATATTAAATTCTTTTTGCATTTTATCGAACTCTGGAAGAACTTTTGTATACATGAAAACTTCGCGTTCAAATAATCTTGATGTTCCTAGATTTTCTCGAACTTGATGATTTGGTTCGAATTTACATATAAATCTTAATGTGCTCGGATGTTCATTTGAATCGATTACGGAAATTATTGCACGGTATAAAACACTGATATTTCCTCCTTTTTCATACTTGATTTGAATTACTTTATAATCTTGTACCTGTAGAACTGACTTCAAAACTTGGTCAATAAAACTTGGAACATTTGAAATATCTTCCATAATTTTAAGTTTTAACAGTAGGTCGGTTTGAGATGTAAAACTGAAATGTTCCTACATTTGATAAATGATAAAATGATAATGATAAAAATATCTTGTATAAATATTTAAGAGCGACACAAATTTATTATATGTAATTTCCAACTTACTAATTCGATTTAATATAAAGATTAAGATAAAAAGTACGAAGATGGGTTGAGAAGTACAAGGTATCGCGAATTCCGATTCTTTCAAGGAATGCTGAGAAAATCCAAAGGAATTATGTTAAAAAATTTGAAGAATGATAGTTTTCAGAATATTCTAATATGAATTTATAAGAAAAAATAAAAAATCGCAATATGAGCCATAATGCTAGGCTTTAATATTTCAATTTGCCTATTTTGTTTTAAAATATCTTTTGAGAATTGAGTATACAGAGATCGCCTAATGCTATCTCCTTCACTCGGCATTTTTTTTTAATTTTGGTACAAAAAAACAATCGCTGACGAGAAATAATTGACAAAAACAAGTTGAAAAATACTCGTCATATGTTCCACCATTTTCCACTAGATATATTTCCTTTCTTAGTTCTCGGCGTTTCTCAATCTGTTTTCGAAGATCGATGCAGAACAAAAACAACGCAAAATAACAAGGGAGCGCAGATTGTTAACCCAAAATTAAGCGCAGATTGTTAACCCAACTATTAAAATCTGCATTACGAGTCACGAATTTCATCGAAAGGGTAGAATTCAAAACGACTGAACAACCGAATTATTGGATATGTATTAATATGGTTTTCCATAATTTTCATTGTTTTGTGACTTTGATAATTCATTTTACTTTCAGTGTAAGAAAAAGCTAATGGACCAATCTTGGGCCAAGCCAGCGCCACTGCTTTTGGGGTTTGGGCCAGGCTTAACATTTTCAAAGCCCGATGTCCTGGAGCCAATTCTGGCAAACCAGGCTTGGGTCAAGTCTGGAAAAATAAGACTTAGGCCAGGTCGTCCAAACCAATTTTTTCCCATGACCTCCTTTAAATGTGCGGAAAGAGATATAAAAATAAAGAAAAACATAAGATGGCTTGAACATGTTTACAATGCATTAGTCTGTTGAATAACGTGAATCTTGGTTCAGTCTAGACATTTACAACTGGCCCAGACTGAAGCCAAAGTTAGCTAGCCAAGGCTTGGCTCGCCAATGCTGGCTCAAGATTGGTTCGTTGTTTAATATTGGCAGTTCCTAGGAACCCGGTTTAAGTAAAAGATTTTTATTTTTGGGATAATTATGTTTTTCCTTATTGTAACAGTTTTTTTTGTTTTTTATTATTTTTATAAAAGCATATATATTTCGGATTGCACCTTCATCAGTTCTTTTTACTTAACTACGATAGTTAAGTAAATAGAACTGGGGCGCCATTCCTGAACACATAAATGTAATCACAATATTGTGAAATTCGTATGCCGAAATACCAAAGTTGTGTAGAATCTAACCAATATTGTGAATCTGACAAGAACAATATAGTTACTGTCAAAATCACAATTTTGTTTTGTGTGTTGACTTTTTTATACAAATTTCATCGATTGGCGTAAAAATTAATTTATTATACAAAAATAAGGCCTTAATAATATTAATTAATTATCCGATCCGAAACACGTAAAATGTGAATTGTAGTTTTTTTCTGAGAAACTTCAAACCATACCTTTGAATTGAAAATATTCCAATTACTTTTTTACTTACTTGAGTTTAATTGATCTCAAAAATCCAAAATTAATTAATTATATTTTTATATATATATCATTAAAAAAAATTATTGGCAAGATGATTTTAACCTAGGCGCCAGCCAATTTTTTTTTTGTTTTTAGGGACTTTTATGCTAAGCATATTACAAAAAATTGTTTTTTGAAAATCTGTCCCGGGGACCAAGACATAGCCCTTTGAAAAAAAATATCGTATAAAAGTATTTTTACCAAATGTTGCAATTTAAATGACGTTTAATGTTATTTTTGATTTACAATTTCAAAGAATCAACATGAATAACTTAAAAAATAATAGTTATAACCTTAGGGGCTCTCGTTATGGCAAGAACTAAGGCGCAAGTGGATTTTTTTTTATTATTTTTATTTAAAATTTAGTAAAAGGGACAGTTTTAATCTGTTTATCTTATAAGCACATAGGAAATAAAGCAAAAATTAAAAAAACAAAAAATTCATGTCAAAACAGTGTAATTTTGTATGGATTTTGCTTTTTTCAAAGGCCTGTCTGTATCTTGGACACCAGGGCTCCGATACAACTCGTTTTGATTGAGTGATTCTTTATAAAATAAAAAAAAAATCTTGGCGCCTAAGTAAAAGTCATATCCCCAAATTATTTATCAAATATATTTTTATTTTATTTTGCATATTTACAGATTAAAAAAATTAGTTGTCAAAAAGTTGCATAAATTGACATCTTTGATTGTTTTATTTCGAATTTAATACCCAAGCAACAAGTGTTATAATCTGTTATAATTTTGTAACTAAGACACAAACCTATATAATATACAAATTTGTGTTATGGAATACCATTATTGTACAAAGTTGTGGAGCATTTTGGTAAAATTGATAATATTGTCGATTGACAAATCAGTACCTCGGAGGTAAACTGCACTATGTCATTCTAGTCAACTTTTCAGTCAACAAAAAAATTGCAAGTTTGATTAGTTAGATTAGTAAGAACCAGATAAATATTGTGACAATAATTGAGTCGAACTTCATTTCTGGTCGAAACATAATTAACATACGTAATTATGGAGCACAAAGAGTGTCCGACAACAATAAACTTGCTCTCCTGAAAAGTTGACTAAAATGACATAGTGCAGTATACCTCGGAGGTACGTCAATATGTGTTCGGGAATAGAGCCCCTGATGAAGGAGCAATCCGAAATATATATTCATTTGTAAAGATAAAAACAATAAAAAGTAAAAAAAGTCACTATAAGAAAAAACCTAATTATCCCAAAAATAAAAATCTTTATTTAAAGTGAAACGAATTATTCGATTATCATGAATATTGAAATGACTTAATTGCTTGACATTCGTGGTCGGACTTTTGAATAGTTGGTGAAAAACACGTGAAATCAGCAAGCCTTAGAAGTGAGGTTTTAATTTTGTATATTGTAATAAGCTTCGTCCAGAATGGGTTAATTTAATTCAATCATAAATAACCAATACGTTCCGCCTAAATGTTTTCTACATTCTATGGCAAAGATGAATTAAAAGTTAACTCCCTTTAACTAATACAAGTTGCATAAATTAATGTAAATTAAATTTGTTTACATTAATGAATTAAAAGGAGGAGTGGCCTATTGTTTCTAGAAACAACTACAGTGAGTACCAAAATATTCTGCTTATTTGTTTTTGAATATAAATAAGCGAAAAAAAATATGAGATAGTCAGTTTTAATTTTGCAATTAAAAGTGTTTTACAAATATTCGCAAGTATAAGGAATAATCGGTGGTACTTAAGCCTGGGTACTAATAGTGAAAGAATTTGAACTTAGTGAAATTGTAAATACAGATTTTACGATTCCGAATATTATTGATTCAAATTGTGGAAAATCGGTGAAGTTTATCGTGCATAAATTGGAGACCCTGGAATTTATTGTAATTAAAATCGGAAGTTGCTGTAACTGGTTGATAAATAAAGTTGGAGATTTTGTTAACTAAAGATCTGTCTTTTTACTGTCGTATTTGCTCAATAATCGAAAAGAACCAACGAAGAGTCGTTACAATATCTAGGTATTGAAATTCGTTGACATCAATAAAAAAAAATTTCTGCGTTTTTAGTTTTGTTTTTTTAACCCTGTCTTAAGATACAGGGTGATGAAAAATCAAGACATTTCTCGACCCTGGTGTATTGAAATGGCTCTACAGTAAAAACTACTGAACTGATTTTGCTCTGATTAGCTCAAAATGTAGGTATTAAACAGATCTAATCAAAATAGTAATTCACATTATACGACCATGAACATTTTCTATTAGAAAAATAACGGTAAAAATTAGATAAAAAAACGGACAATTTTTTTGGATATACATATATATTTTTATATTAAATTTTTAATTTTAACTCAAAATAAATATTTTACAAATTTTTTATCATTTACTTAATTTTACATTAATAAATTCATTAGAGTTAGAATAACGTCTTGCTAAGATGATTTGTACGAATGTATGAGTGATATCCGCGTGTTCCAGGAATTGTTTTTAAATTGGCGTATCTATCAGTTAGTTGATTTCGTTTTTCAATGTCACCTGCCTCCGTTACATAGCAAAAATGCATGTTATCTTGAAAAGTGCCTAGAGCTGCTTCCCAGTTATACAACTCCGGAGGTGTTGATATAATTTTCTCGTATTCTTTCTTAAGACTCACTCTAGCTGCTTTCCCTTTTACTGTTCCTTCAATTCCATCATAAGGTCCTTTACCGTGCGATGTTGCATAAAAATGCCACTTACATGCTATTTTGTAGTCATTCAAATCAAATGATACAGGATCGTGGAAAAATTCTTTTTATTTTTATTTTGTGAAGCATGCGCCATCAGAAATATAAATAATTTTTGAAACTTTATGAAATTTTGTTTTTAAAAAATCAACCAATGTGGTTTTCGTTTTGCCCAAAAAATTGCTCTGACACGCCCCTTTTTGCTCTCAGATCAAGTTTTTTTGACAATACGTATTCCATTTGACAAAAAAAGTGATCTTTATGCCCTGAAAATATTTTTCTGAATCTAGATTTTTTCGTAGAGCAAGTTGTAAATACAATAGAGTTGCCCAATACACATCTGTCAAAATTAGTAAACAAACGACACCATTTAATTATTATTATTTTTTAAAGTGAAATAGTTATTGTTTAAATAAAAGTTTTGTTTAAATCTTGTTTTAAATTAAAAATTACTAAAAAATTATTTAATTAAATACAATTAATTACACAAATGTGACATTTCACAAAAACAACTACGAAACTAGATTAACGTTTTTCATATTCTTGTCATTAAAAAAAATCACTTTCTGGGGTGCGTTTCTTAATTAACTATGGTTAACCGCGGTTAACTTTACTCTACCAAATGTCGTTCCATAATTAACCGCAAAATAAAAAATTTACTGGATGACAGATGTACTATCGTTCCAAAACTATAAAAATTAGTTGTCATAATAAATTGTGACGTCACTACTTTAACTTTGTTACTCAAGTCTAGAGTAGAGTTTGTTGAGGTTCTAATGTCAAAACATATGAATATTTAAAACGACATGTCAACCGATTTATAAAACACAATATAATTTTTTATAATAAAAGAAAATTTTAATTGTTGTGGAAAAAAAAGTTAGAAATTATATTGTTTTGTGAATATATCGTACATTTAATTATTATTTAATAATTTTTAGTGAAATGTGTTATTTTATTATTTTTATTTGATACTGAAGACTGAAAAATAAATTATAGAAATAAAAAACATACACTACATTTTTAGTTTTATTTATCGTAATTAGAATATTAGTTTTTATTAATTTTGAATTTTTAGCGGTCTTTTATAATTTAACTTTGACAGCTTTACTATGGTAATTTGAATTTAATATTTGACGTCACTATTTTGACTATGACATTAGTGACATTATTACCTTATGGTTAACCGTGGTTAATTTCGAAACGCACCCCTGCTCTGGCAAAAAGAAAACGACATAAGTTATCTTTAATGAAGAGATTCACAGCAACGCTGTCATAAGTAAGGCGATCCGATATAATGAAATTGGTTGTAATATTTCATATGCATTCGTGTAATATATTACGAAAGGATGAATAGTTGTTTGTTTATTGTTCCGATGGTAACCTTGCGCTTCGTTTTGTATTACGAACGACTAATTTTCGCAACTCACAAAATATTCGCAAGGACCTAAATTTTGAAAATTAAAAAAGTAAATAAGTAAATAATTTGGAAATTAAATATTGAACAAATAAACAAACCTAATTTTTCTTTTTGATGCTTGTACAAAACTGTATTGTTGTTTTGCAATAAAATCATGTGTAATCAGCAGGGTTAGGTTCTTCTTAAAGAATTGTAAAAATTCTTCAGCTGATTTTGTATATGTGACCAAATCACATCGGTCGGTTGAAACCCATTGATTGAATTCGATTTCATCATTATCAAATTCTTCTATTTTAAAACATTCTTCCAATTCATCGATCAGCTTTTCGATTCCGATACATTTTTTACAATCCAATAAATGGCAACACCCGGTTGGTGTTTCACATAAAAAAAAGTGATACAGTCTTGATATGTTTTAATCTTTCCTTTCGTAATCTCCGTAAAAAAAAACCTAAAATAAAATCCTCAACCATTAAAACACCTTATAAAATTTTTACCTGTATGAACATAAACAATAAAATATTTAAAATAACAAAACCGATACTAACCTTGACAATAAAGACAAATAAAAAGGTTGGATGGTCAGTTTTCAAGACGCAAGTCGTCGTTTAACCGTTTTTAAATTCTGAAGCACATTACAAGAATATACTTAAAAAAAACAAAAAATTTTCCCCTCCTGAAAATTTTAAAAAATGTTAGTAACATATGTTAAAAAATCAAAAATTTTAAAAATGCGCATTTCTAGAAAATCGATTTTGAATTTTACTTTTAGCAAATTTTCATATTTTTGGCTTAAAAAACGTTCATTTTAAGTGATTACGAGTAGGAACATTAAATTTGGAGAAATCTTGATGGTAGGGATTGGTATGTGAGATCAAAAACTAGATTATTGCATTATAAGTTTGTCAAAAAAATGTTGTCAAGTGTGTCAAAAGAAAGATTTTTATTTATTTTTTTACCGAATTTTTTGGAAAAACATAAAATTAATTATATGTTTGAAATGAAATTTTATTATTATTATTGAGAATTATTGCATAATAAGTTTGTCAAAAAAATAATTTCAAGTGTGTCAAAAAATGATTTCAGTTATTTTTTTAGCCAATTTTTTGGGAAAAAAAATGTAGCTGTTTTGATGACGTATATGTAATTGCAGATGAAATTGGACATGGAAATTTTTGAATTTGTTATAGCTTTTGAAATTTTTTGGAATTTTGAAAAAAGTTTGTATTATTGATTTTGTAATAATTTTTGCATTATTTTTAGAATTTTGGAAAAAGTTTTAATTTTTGATTTTGTAAGAATTTTTGGAATATTTTTAGAATTTTGAAAAATTCTAAATTTTTATTTTATTATAATTTTTGGAATTTTGAAAAAGTTTCAATTTTTGGTTTTGTAATGATTTTTGCAATATTTTTAGAATTTTGAAAAAGTTTGAATTTTGAAGAATTTTTGGAATATTATTGGAATTTAGAAAAGGTTTAAATATTTGATTTTATAATAATTTTTGGAATATTTTTAGAATTTTGAAAAAAGTTTGATTTTATTTCATTTTTAAAATATTTTTGGAATTTTGAAAGAAATATGAATTTGTGATTTTGTAATATTTTCTCGAAACGCTAAATGGAGAGGTTTTTGAGCAGTTTGCTGAGTGTATCATCTTTTCACTAAATTATGTCAATTTCTGATCTGTTATAATTTTCCGGCAACGTGTTGATGTTTTGTGTTAGTTTTGTAATAAACTTCTAAACAGAGATAAAAAAATACTTGTACTTAAACAAAGAGTTATGTTTGATATACATCGCTGCCCAAAACTAAAAACCATGCCCTCATAAAAGTTTTTTGCCGAAAACTATCAAAATCCTTAACCCAGACCGAAGTCTTGATATCTCAGAGCTGTGAGATTTCAGCCCCTCCATATTTTATGTATTTTAATTGCACTTTTATTTCATCAGAAGAATCAAGAGTCTCACCAATTAAAATATTTTGTATGTTTCTACCCAGTTGCTCCGATTTATCCTTTCCATACTTAAATCTGCGAAATAACCGCTTTCGATTAATAGGATAAATTTGATTAGTAGCTAATCAATAGCACAATATCTTCATTTATGCGATCAATTAGCTCATCACGTTCCATACTAACTATCGTTGGTGATGAAATAATATCTCGTAAAACGCTTGGTCCGCTGATAGGCTGTTGCTGTACCTCAAATATTTCATCACTCGAACTTAATTCTGCATCACCTGTATTTTCAGCTTCAATACCTCCAGTGGAACTGATCATTAGGAGACGAATTCTACAAGACGAACAAATTCGCATTCGCATATGAATATCAAACACATAATTTATCGAATGTAAAATTTATTCTGAATTTCAGGTGTAAGACGTAAAGTTTTTGAACACTTGCCGATACCAAATTGTTTTATAGAAAGATATTTACTCATGTTCTTAAAAAAAAAAATTATTTTAACTATAATACGCTTAAAACTTCTTTGCTAACACAACATAATATTTTAACAACATTGACAAATGAATTTAGTAATGATGCTAATCAAAATATCTCTAAAGACTATTCTTTTCATTACTGTGCTCTTATTTTATGACAGATATTACCATTAATAGGTAATTAAATTACGGTACTCGATTAGTTCATGCATTTAAAATTAATTTCCGACAGGTAGAAATGGGAGAAAAGGTAAATTATGTAAAAAAGCATCCACACCCTCAAATACTTAACTTTTATCCTTAAAATAATTAAATGGTCAATAAATTTCTATAAAACAAGAATTCAGGTGGTTTTAGTTAAATAGACTGCATTGTTTAAAAAAAAAAATTGAAAAACGGAAATTAAAATTTTGTAAGAATTTTATTTTCAAAACGAGAAATCATGCCATTGGGAAACTTTCGATTTAGATTGAGAATTAATTAAACATTTTTTTCTGGAAAAAAAATGTGGTAAAACTGAGGGTACCCTTAACAGTGCCATCTTTGAAAATATTATTTAAGTTTAAGACAGTTTTAAAAAATTACTTAAAAATTTTAAATAATTTTTTATAAGGTCTATCAATTAATTAGCTTTCTAATGAGCTATAAATGACTTAAATCGGTTTAGTCAATCGGTAGCCAAAGATATTAATGTTTCACCAACCCGTAAAACTTTGCCGCCACCCTGTGTCATCCCCAGAGCGAAATTTCATTTTTCGAAAGAAATGGTATTTTTATTTTGTCATTGGCTATCTGCGTATGAAATTTCATCGAAATCAAAGGGGGTCAGTCCGGATGCTAGAACAAATGCTGTTGCGGTGACGTGAATTGCTCTATAATGTGAATTACTATTTTGATTAGAGCTGTTTAATACCTACATTTTTACCTATATAACATTGAAATCAGCTCAGTAGTTTTTTCTGTAGAGCCATTTCATTACACCAGGGTCGAGCAATTTCTTGATCTTAAGACAGGCTTAAAAAAACTAAAAGCGCAGAAAAAAATTTTTTATTGATGTCAACGGATTCCAATACCTAAATATACAAAATTAAAACCTCATTCCCAAAATTGCATGATTTTGGCTGATTTCACGCGTTTCTTGCCAGTTGCGATATGTATGTATATGTATATAAATATTTTTCGGGGCTTCAAATTTTTGTGGTTGAACAATTTTTTATGGTAACTACGGCAACAGAATGCAGAAATGCTCGTTTGTAGTGGAGTAGTTTAAACGTCTAATCGAAGTTTTAATACCTGCCCACCTTTTACCATTGTTTATAAGGTAAAATATTTTAACAAAATCTTTTTAAGTAATAAAATCTCTATAGTTATGTCGCTTGGAAGTGGCAACAGTGGAGTATCTCCAATTTAATGTTCATCACACAGTTTTTACGAAGTTTTCGGTTTTATGTTTTCTATTGCCTATTTTTCTACTATTCATAGTTTTTGGGATTTATGTTTCCTAATGTCATGTTTACTACCTATTTCGGTTCTTACATTTTTACATTCGATTTCTTTACTCTCCTTATATACTATAGTACAGTGTTTCTCAACTGATTTCATGCTTCGGACCAATAAATATTTTAAAACTCTATTACGACCTTGCGAAATATTTCATGTTAGGTGGATGAAAGTGCAGGTTATATTGTGTTCACACTTACATACTAATTGTAATTTAAACAGGAGTGAACGACATAAAGTTTCAAGAAACCAAAAAAGGAAAAGAACGAATTTTCATGTGTAACAAATAGAGTTTAAAACTCTACTTAATATATCACTAATTTACTCTGTTATTTCAAAAATAGAAAATTATCGCTCTTACTCCTAATTCGAAGTAATAGTCATTTATTGGATAAGTGTTTAATGCTATATTTTATTTTTCGAGTCAAAGTTTACATTTGCGAGAGAATAAAATTCATTAAACACGAACCCAGTACAACGTTTTATCCTTCCGACAGCGTAACATGTATTAACTTATATTAAACTTTTTTTTAAAATTCGATGGTAAAACAAGTAAAAAGAAAAAGAGACAATGAATTTTATTTTATTGTACCATCAATTGTAAATTTATAAACAATTAAATAAATTTTATTCAATTTCGATACATATTTAATTGTTTGATATTTTAAAAATGAAATGACCTACCATGAAAGACATCAAAGTTCTAACTACTAAAACTAAAGAGAAGTGAGAAACCAAAAAGCAATCATAAAAAATACTAATTTTATTTACAATGGAAATTTCATTCAATTTAACCATAGTAGCCTTTTGCAATATTCGAGAGAGGAACATGAGCATTAATTTGAATATATTGTTTTTTGTATAATCAGAGCGGAAATGTTATTTTTGATTTTTTTATTTATAAAATAAATTCCAAAAAATTTATTTCACAGTTCAATACAATCAAATAAATTTTTTCCAACATTTATATATAGGCTTATTTATGTTTTTTTCCGTAATTGTGTTAATAGAATAAAATAAATAGCTCTTAATTTTATTCTGTTGCTGCTTAAATGCTGTGGAACATAATAAAACAATTTATTTGATTGTAGTGAACTTAGAACAATTTTATTTTATTTCATAAAGAAATCAACAAAAACATTTTCGCTCTGATTATACAAAAAACAATAAATTCAAATAAATGCGTATGCTCTCGAATATAGAAAAACGCAAAGGCTACTATGATTAAATTAAATTGAATTTAAATTGTAAAAACAATTATTTTTTTCATGGTTGTTTTTTGGTTTCTCAATTCTCATTTATATTAGTAGTTAGAACTTTGATGTCTTTCATTGTAGGTCATTTAATTTTTAAAATATCAAACAATTAAATAAGTAATGAAATTGTATAAAATAATAATTGTTCGGAATTAATAATACAAAAAACATAAAACAAAATTCATTGTTTTTTTTTTGTTTAACTTGTTTCAATAATGAATTTTAAAATAATTTTATTTAAATTAATACATTTTACGCTGTTGGAAGGATAAAACGTTGTATTGGGTTCGTGTTTAAGGAAATTTTATTCTCTCGCAAATTTACAAACTTGTAAACTTTTGCTCGAAAAATAAAATATATCATTAAATACCCAATAAAATACTAATACAATTGTGTTCCGCAGCAATCACGCAATAGAATAAAATTGAAAACTGTTTATTTTATTAAGACTAATAACGCACACACTGATGGTTGTAAAAAACAAAAATAAACCTTTATTTGTTGTTGGCGAATACATTTTTTTTTTCAAATACTCACACTTTTAATTTTTACTTCAAATTTGATGCTTTCCTTCGTATTAAAATTAAAAATAGATTATTTTTCTGAATGGTTTGTCCAATTATGCAAGTAATATTATTAAAATAAATAAAAAGAATGATGAAAAAGTACTAAGTACTTTCTTTTTCTGCATATGGAATGGAAGAAAATTTTAAAATCAACTCCATAGAAGTGAAATAAAAAAAATTAAAATTTTTCTCATACGAATGGGAACGGTAAAATATAAATTTGTGAAATGGTATTCACATTTGAATGTAAATAAATAAATTCATATTTATTTTAAACTATTTAATTCATAAAATGTTAGTATGCCATTTTTCATTCAAAATTTTTAATATGAATATTTGTTTTTATTTATATTTAGTTATATATTTTTTGTACCCGTAGATGAATGTATAACATTCGAAACGCGTCGAATAAATATTATGTACTTATTAAAGATTGTTTTGTAGAATTATTTTACAATAATTTATTAACATAAATTATTGATTTAATTTAAATCACATTTGAAAAGTGAAAAAAGCACTCGAATAAAATAAAATTGTAATTGGTAATAAACATAAAAAATTCGCGGACCATTAAACTTTTTCTGAGGACAACGATGGTCCGCGGACCAACGATTGAGAAACACTGCTATAGTATATAGTTTTGATCAAGCGTTGTTCCTGAACGAATGCACACGAATAGTTTAAATCCAATGTTTTTTAAATCGGTTTGTAATGGGTTAATATCAACAAGTAATACTTGACAGGATAAAGACGTTAGTCTTACACTCAATCACATAAAATCGCACGTGCTACTTTGACTGATATAATCAGTTATTTGATATCACAAGCTCGGAGGTAAGCGACATAATATATTAAGCATTTGGTTGTAGTTAATAGTTACGTTGCCGCAATACTTTCCAGAAGCCAAAAGATCGAAACTTTTTCAGTCACCAGTGTACCCTCGATAGAGTTTTCAATTTTACAATTATCTTATTGCATCACTAATTTTCAGTTGTGAAGTACTTAGAAACTGCAGATTCAAAAGCCAGTGCTTGACCATCAGACATTAATAACACTATTCCAATCTTTGTGTTTCTCAAGATTATTGTTAAACCAATTCTGTTTTTCGAATATTGAAATGGTTGAGGGTTTTCGATTCTATATATCTTCTATGGAGGCTTGGAACGTAGATTTATTATATTATAAAAGTTTTCCGAATAGATAATAACACAGCTCCCGTTGCACAATAGTTTCGTCAATGAGTCATTAAAAAGGTGCTACCACTAGAACAAAACCAACGAACATCAAAAGAAACAATTTATTTATAGTTATTCTATTACTCTTTATTTCATGCATCCAGATGTATTATTACATGCACTATTACTTTGATTAATGAATTGATTTGATTATCTATAAATAACCTAATCTCACAGTATCTCTAATAACGTCACCCATTCTTCGATTATATTTTTCATTATTTTCATCAATTTCGATGTATGGAATGACTGATTTAGTGTTGGCAAATGTTGTTGCTACTTGATCCGTATTTGGTAGATTTTGATTATTTACTGTTAGCATTGGTAGCAATGACAGTGACATGATAAACCCGTATTTTCCGTTTTCTTTCAATTGCCTTAACAAAGTTGTAAATGGGAATATTTTATTTGCATCAAGATGAAAATTTTCTAAATGTTCTCGAAAAGATTTGTAATAAATTTGCAGGAGTGTATCGTAATGGTCTTTACGAAATTTTTTATCGGTACAGTTAAAGATATAGTATAAAATATCAAGAGCAGGTGATGAATATCGTGCTACTTGCCAATCAATCAAAGCAATTTTACTTGGTGTTCCAGCCTGTAACGAAATTCGAATTTTATTTATAAATAAAATAAAGTTTTAAATGTTAATGATAACGTTGAGTGGTTGCAAATGGTTTTGATATCTTTTACTATTATTCAATCATATGATTTACCTCATAACCGTAAAATATGTTATTTATCCAACAATCTGCATGATTCAAAACCGAATATGGTTCAGATGCCTTCCCGTTTGTTATTTCACCAACAATTTTTGTAATTTTTCCTCGAAGTTTGTTTATTTTTTCGGTTTGATATTCTTCATGAGGTGAAAGTGTTTTGAGTGCACGGTCAATATTCAATTGCATCATAGGCTCAATGACATCATTCAACGATATATCGCGAACGATTTCTTGTAGATCTTTAAATTTATTAAAAATCTCTGGTTTTTTACTTCGTAATGCAAATGATGTTGCATGAAAACGTCCAAGTTCAATAAATAATCGACGAGTATGCTGAAAATCTGGAATCATAAATTGATCAGATAATTGATATCCTTTTGAAATTAAATCTTCCATAATAATTGCAGCTTCTTCTTTCTGTTCATCGTAGTTCGCATAATAAACTCGTGGAAAACCATAAAATCCTTTATCACTTTTTATTCGATGTTCTTCTTGAATTTTTGTAAATTCGGGTAATATTTCATTATAGATGAAAATTTCTCTTTGAAATAATTTCAGGGCACCAAATTCATGCCGGCGTGCTTTATTCGTTGGTAGAACTTTAGCGAATAATGATAATGTTTGTGGTTTATTATTCGATAATGCGCCTGTGACTGTTACTTTATACACAATTCCAATAGTACTTTTACCACCTTCAGCTCCAGGTATTGTATCAACTTTAAAACTTACAAATCCTACTTGTCGAGCTATATCTGCAACAACATTGAATAAATATTCTGGAAACACTTCAACATTTAATTCTTCGTTATTTTCATGTATTATAACTGGAGGTTCTACATAAATTGGTGGTTCGTTTAGTGCATCACTATTTATAACCGGTGCAAGGAGATGTGATTTATCGTTAACGAAGACCGTCTCTTCGACAAATACCTGTTCGTTGTTTGTTTCTTCAGGTGTTATTAAAATAAATGGTTGACCAATGGTATTTTCATGTTCTGTGTCATGGCTTCCGTCACCATTTACAACTGTTTCAGGCGTTTCCATTATAATAATTTAAGTTACAACAATACAAAATTATGTTTGGTTTAATGTGAGCACTTACTTGATACTAAAGTTGTGTCAATTGCAACGCATGACTTTAGGAAATTTTTAGATAGGATAAAGTTTTATCGAAATTGATAAATTTATTTTTTATGACAGTTTGATTAAATTATAAAATATACACGTTATACTGATAGCTAAGATTAGATAATACTTTGAAGCATAGGGTTGCCAAAAAGATTGTTCCTTTTTATTTTCGGTTAAGCAAAATAAACACTTACGATAAGCAATTATTTATAATTAAGCGAATTAATCGCTAGTAATAATCAATTTATTGAACGTTTACAAACAGGGTACATACTCAACTTAGCAATGAGTGTGTTATTTTTCGAAAAATTGTTATGGATTTCAATAATTTTACGACAAAAGGGCTTCTTAGGCGAAATTCGGAGTCATTATATATACTAAAACTGTCAAAAATGTGTTGGAATCTAGTTGGTAGTTTGAATGGGCAATCGTAAACCACTAATACCAAAAAACAAATTGTTCCATTCCTTCCCTTTCAATAATTACGGAATTGCTGTGTTTTATTTATATAAAAACTTTAGAATTTCGAATAAAATAAAATATGTGTAGTTGTTTTCAAATAGTATTAACCAGTAGCCCTATTCCGGTACATCGTGAAATAGGAATTTTGAAAGAAATTATAGCAATTTTTTCATAACTAGTATTCCGTGCCGCGGGAAATAACGAATTCGTATTAGAAAATATTTTATCCACGACTACTAAAGAATATATGTTTTCCATGCATATGTCTTCCATTGTAATTGTATTCATTCCACAACTAGTGAATTTGATCAAAATTCTTTAACAGTTCTATAGTTTATTAAATATTCCTCTAACAAATTAAACAACAAACTTGTTTTGTTTTTCGCTATCTTTGATGTTTTTATTTGAATACGGCGATACAAATGTTTGCATGAAAACTGGAAATTAAACGAAATATTTTACAGTCGTGGATAAAATAGCATCTTGTATTCGCTTAGGATGATGGCAATTCTTCACTCGGATGATTCCCTCCACTCGCTACGCTCGTTTCGGGAAAGTTCATCCTCGTGAAGAATTGCCTTCATTCTAAGCTCATACAAGAATCTACTACCTGTATTTCATTTATTGCACATTTTCTCAATTCCAAATTCCAAGGAAATGCCGGAGTAGACGTACAGATATGGTTGCCTTCCTATGGCAGCTGTTAAATTATTAGCTTTCTAACACGGTGGAGCCGAGGTAATTTCCAGTATAGATTAATTTTTCTATACCTTTTACAGAATCTGGGGTTTCAGGTCTGGTCGTTAATAAATCAATCTGAATGTACAGAAAATGATCAACATGCATGTTAAACATTTATTTTTTTTTAGGTTTACAATAGGCAATGAGTAGTTTTTTAATGCGAGAAAAAATTGTGCCGTGGTCCAATGTTCAGCGAAAGTAATAAAATTGCGTATATGTTGACTATAGTGTTGTTGACGATAGGTAAAAAATTGGATACCTAGGAAATAACTGACCGTTCTAGTATCCAAAAGCAAAATGATGTTATCGTCAGTCGTGTTTTATTCAAAAATATAGCAGTATATCTGCAAGGCTATATATTTTTTTTAATAAAATGTGTTTTTTGTAACAGGAAAAACCCCTTAAGACCTAGCCCCACTCCAACAACAACATGCGTTCTAAGGTCTTGATGCAAAATTTTATCCTATTTTGTTTTTTTTTTAAAGAATGGATAACTAACTAAACAATAAATCCTATCATTTAATAAAATTTAACATAGGCCAATATTTCATCATAGAATGGAAATTAGAATGAAGGAAATAAATGTAAAATAAGAGGTAAAAAGCAAATTTTTTTATAAATTTGCAGGAACAAAACTAAAATAGGATCGCCAATAGGCTAGCTACTGGCATATTCCTTGATAATGTGACGCACCGTCTTGCTCAATGATTAAAGCCCAGTAATAGAGTTACTATATGTCTGCTCGTTTCTTCGAGCAAGCAATTTCGGGCCATCAAGGAAGGTATATGCCATAAATAAAATTAAGGGTACTACTGTTGACTCAATAGAGTTCATCCGTCAGTACCCCTAGAATATCACCTTGGTTAATGATATCTCTCTGCTATTGCCGTTGGTATGTGATATCTCACGTTAGCTAGTATGTCAATAGCAGGGACGGGAGTACGCGGGGCTATTTAATAATACAAATTACTGGTGGTCGTTTTTATTGGTTTAAATTTTCATCTGGTTTTAAGGGTTCCGTTCTTTATACGGAACACTATTAGTGAGAGTAAAACGAGTTTTTCGCATTATGTCGATTATCTCGTAAACTATAAATGCTATGGACCTGAAATTTGAGGTGCGTATAAAACTAACCTGTCCACATGAGATGACAGATACAAACAAAACTTAAGTTGTTTTCGTTTGATTTACAGGGTTACGATGTGAGACCTTTGAGAAAATACATATTTTTATAGATTCAAGTAGGGCATCACATGAAAGGGCTTCATTTTAGTATTACTTAAAAATTTATTTTGGAATTTTACACCTCACCTTTTTTGTATAATTTTGAATAATGACGTTTTCTTACCTCGATTAGCTCAGAACCTAACTGATCGAAAATCTTCAAATGTTTTTGGAATGATAGAAAAATTAGTAAGTTTTTAACAAAAACTATATAAAAGTGTCATATACTCATAATTATATTTATTAAGGGGGTGGAAATGAGAAGGGGTAAAAACACTATTTAAACTGTGGTTAAGTGGGGTGTCATTTGAAAGAGCACCTAATTTAAAAAACATTGCAATTTGTTTAGAATTTTGCGATGTACAGTTTTTGAGTTATTGTCAAAAAAGTGCGACTTTCAGACCGTCCCCTCCCTACGTTTCGACACTGAACTGATTGACAGAAAAAATTCACAGTTAGGAAATTTGGTAAATTTTGGAAAAATTATAGCGAAGTCTCAAATAATTATATAAGTCTCAAATAATTATAGAGGGTAAAAAAACCTTTTTTAATCTCAAGCGAGTGTGGTGTCATTTGAAAAAGCACCTAATTTAGAAATCATTGCAATTTTTTTGAGAATTTTATGGGGCACTGTTTTTGAGTTATTGTCAAAAAAATATTTTTAGTATGTAGCCTCTCCACCCCCCCTAAATTTCGACACTTGATTGACCGAAAAAATAATCAAATTTAAACCTTTTAAAAGCTGGTGTAATTGAATCTTTCTTGAGTTACCAAACAGCTATGGATGAGATTTAACCAAAAGTAACATTTTTTGATTGTAATTTACTATTGACATTTACGATTAAACATTTATTGTGTTATGCGTCTATGGTCTGGCAATATAAAGACATTACAACACAACTTTTTGTCAATAATTTTGTATATTGTGTTCTTTTACATTCACGGAACCCTTGGCGAGCGAGTTTTATTCGCACTTGTCTGACTTTTTTTTATTTAAATAGCAACAGCGTTGTTTATACCGGTTAACTCTCTGATGTATGTAATGTATGTAGTAGTTGCTACAGATTTCACATTAAATATTTTTCAATAAAGAATTTACGGAAAAGACGGTTTGCTTGATATTAAAAGGCTACATAGTAATAATTTATTATGTATCAACAGATACAGTTTAAATAATCAAAATTTTTGAAACAGTTATCATTATAACTGACGATAGAGATAACAAAATATAATCATAAAAATCTGATAAGGAAAATTTTTATTAGAATTTAAAAGCGTTAAAGCTACTAATATATATTTTTAGATCAAAGTTTTTCCAAACTTGTATGCACGTCTGGATGACTTGCTGTTTGAGGGTTGACGTTGTTACGTTGTTCGTAATCTGGTAGAATCTATATTATCTCCAGACTATTAAATTCATCAACTTTTCACCCAGTTGAATTAGATACTTAGTTCTCTCCCCTCTCTCTGGCGTTTACGTCCCATTGAGAGATTTTGCCGTCTGTGGGATAAGTTTACATTTATTTCCTTCCATAACTAGCTGACCCCGGTCTCGACATCTTATATCGCGAAGGTCTTGGATGATGTCATTATGCCAGCATTGTCTGGGTCTGCCTCTCCGATGAACACCAGCTGGTTATTGCTGGGATACTTTTGTATCGTTCTTACTTCTACTGGAGCCTTTTCTACGTAACCAAACCATCTAATCCGGCATTTAATCAATCAAAATACATCGCAGCATCCAACGAGGAGTTTGATTTCATGGTTCATTCGGATTATATACTGATTTTCAGCAACTTTACATGGACCATAAACTGTCGTATGGACTTCTTTTTGAATGTTGATTGAATTCTGCAATCGGTAGTCAGTGTCCAGGTTTCACTTCCAACAGATAGCACAGTTCGAATTAATACTTTGTAAAGTGTTAGACGACCTTGAAAGATGTTTTGATCGCAAGAAGTTTCGATTAGGCGTAGAAAAGTCGGTATTAGGCAGTGACATGGGCGTTGATATCTGCCTGCATGTGGTATAACAGATTCTTTATATGTTCCTGAGTGTTGTTAAGTGTTTTGTTTTGTCAATCCAAGTTGTTTATCAATTATTTTAAGCTGTGCGAAACTATCTTTGATATCGTTTGCTCTGCGTCCAAGTAGAGCAATATCGTCCACATAGCGAAAAATTTGTTTTAAAGATGCAGTTTTTTTGCGTCGATTCACTGCTAGTCATCGAAAATAGATTCGGCGAATGAGATGAGCCGAGCAAATACAACGTTAGCGAGTATTTTATCTGCAGAATTCAAGAATCACATCGAATTTACGTGAGCCAAGAGCTGCTACTCCATTTTTAATTAGATCTGCGGGGATTTCATCGATACAGGGCGATTTCCCGTTTTTCAATTTGTTGATGGCGGTTTCCACTTCTGCTATTGTTGGTTAAGGAACGAAAATCTCGAATAGGTCTTGAAAGTGGGATCGCCATACTGTTAGCACATCACGTTCATTTGTTGTAATTTCTGTTCTTTCATTTCTGACGGCTATGGATCTTGAGAGCTGTTGCCACCTCTGGTGGAAATGAATTTTGTCAGACTCCGCACATTGACAAAGCACTCTTTCGAATTTCCACTAAGCACAGGTTGGTTGATGTTTTCAAAAAAGCTCTTCACGTGTGTTCGCGTTTCTTGTTTTGTAGAACTTTTGTTGAGGCGTTCCTGGTGCATCAGTTTGGGCGCTTAGAGTGTTCCTTATTACCCATTTTCTCGCAGTTTTTGTTTGTTTTAAACGGGATGTCATGCTCTTCTATTCCTTGCATTACTATTTCCTGATATCTATTGAGCGTTTCCCAATGTTTGAATGCGTCGATATCCAGCGCACGGTCTTCATTGTTTGTCTATTGAATGCAGATACACTTATAGTTAAAGGTGACGAGCATATTGTTGGTGTCCATAGCTCCACCTCTATATGATCGAACATTAGTTACTGAGAGATCATGACATAATTAATTTGATTTAACGTTCTTCCGTAATTGCTTTCCACGTTGCTTTGTGGCGCCTCTTGTGAGGGAAAAAAGTACTGGAAATAAAAAGTGATGAGTCCGAGATAATTCGAAACCAGTGTACAGAGTTAATAACAAATTGTTTTTCCGGAAATTGGGGTTTAGCCCCTCACCCTACCCAAATTTTCGTAAATTTACATGAAAAACCTTTTTGCACGGTTATATAGCCAGTCGATTGGTCTAAGAAAGACGTCCACTCCAAGCTGCCTCTTAAATGGAGTACAGTCGCTTGAGTTGCATTGGTTTTAAGGCGCCAATGACTGGCCGTGGTGTAGAATAATTGAGTGTAAGCAGTATTTACTTTGCTTCTCTCACCTATACCTTCCTAATTCAGTCAGCGTTACACAGATAGCACGGCACGGACGTAGAATACCGGTTTTTCCCAGATAAAAGATATTGTGGTACTTAGGGTTGCCACCTTTTCAAATTTACAAAAAGGGACGCAATCGTTTGCACCAAATTAAATAGCAAGCTCGGTTAATATTTTTCTTACTCCAAGCGAAACTAGATATTTTAAAATAATTAATTAAAATTAAATAAAAATGAAAACAAACAACATTCGAAATCAGTTGTTTATTTATACCAATTTTTATAGTACCGTACTTTAAATAAGTAAATCGAGGAAGACGATGAGATTTTGGTTTTCATATTGGCAAAATCGTCGATTTATTTTTAAAAACTTTAAGGAAAAAAATTTGATGGAAAAACCTAAAAGGTGTTTTGGTAGCATTCAGGTGCGTTTTATGTGAATAGTTGATTTCCTTAAAACAAAACATTTCAATTTTAACAAATTCATTTTTATTAATATTTGAGTTCATAAATTTGAAAATATTTACGAAAACGTATGTTTCCTCTGTGAACCTAGCTTGGATGGGAAAGTAGAAAACGAAATGTTTTAGACCCACTCCGATGGGTCAGTTGGAGGACAATTCTGACAGTTGTCACAACAGCATGTCTCACATGTTGAGCTACAAAATAAGCCGAGTCTTCGGCAACCACAAGAGGTACCGCATCCTTTTTTACAGTTACAAAATATTATTTTAAGTAACTCTTTTGGTGCACATCACGTACTTCCTGCTTTGATTTCGAAAATATGCTGACTATACAGTCACGCACTATTTCAAATAGATTTGTGTGTGTATACATGCACACAAACACTGACACACACTAACACAAATGATGTCGAAAAAACCATTGTTTTTGCACCTAAAAAATGCAAGTGGTTTTTGTAACATACCACTCTCAATTTTAGACTTACACCGTCCATTAAAAAAACAATATATAGGTTCTTTCAAAAGTGATAATATTGTATTCATGCCAACTTGTTCAAACCTTTCATCTTTGAATGGTTACGGGTTGAGAGGCTCAGGTTGGGTGGTCGGAGCACTATAATGCAAACTTGAAACAGTTACATCTTCGGTATTTTTTATCCCACATGAAAACAAAATATAACCAAATATAACAAAATATAATCTATAAAAGAATAACGAAGAGTATGTATTTTGTTGGGAATAGCTGAGATTTTAACGCTGATATTTATTTTTTAAATTCGGGTTGCTCACCGTTTTTGTATCATAACTCGTTTAGTTTTAAAAGATACGAATTAAACTAGTACTTATTTTGAAGGTAAGCATTATAAAAATATTTTAGAAGTTTTCTCCGAAAAATTCAACGCTTTCTATTTTTTAACGTTGAATACCTCCAACCAAGTTGTTAAAAAAATATAATTCTCTTAAATGAGCTATAACTTCCTTCGTTTTAGACTTACAAAACTCATGTCTAAACCAATCTCTTTTTCGTTTTAAACTTGATTTTTGTTCATTTTAACCTTTTTGATAGAACACTAAGTTTTTGAGTTATGTGTGAAAAACCATCAAAAAACATGCTTATTTGATCGAAAATTGCAAGTTTTCAATTGCGAATAACTCGAAAAATATCGATCTATAGAAAAAACGTTCTAGCATATTTTGACTTAAAATGTGTCTCTTTATCTATTTTCGGGGTTATTTTGAGTGAAAAAAATTCCACCCCCGAGAAGGGGTGGCATCTACCCCCAGGGAAAAAGCGCAAATCATCGCTATGTCACCTTTGATTTTTGAGTCATCCCTTAACTATTCAGTAAATTCCAAGTTAATCGGTCAAGGTTTAAAGAATTCAGAACCGAAAACGTTTGGTTACTGCACTATATATGATAGGATTTACTGTTTAGTTATCCTTCCATAAAAAAACATAAAATAGCAAATAAAATCTGCATTCATCAACACCTTAGAACACACACTGTTGTTGGACATATGTCTTAGAAGGTTTGTATGCGTTATTGTGATATGTGACACCTATTGTCAGTGGCGTACGCAGGATTGAGCTATGGGAGGTTTAGATAAAAAATTCAATTGGATTTTATGTTTTATGGTTCCGTTTTATACGGAACACTACTGGTGAGACAACGATGTGTTTTTGTATTAAGATCGGTTATCTCATAAACTATAAATCCTATGGATCTGAAATTAAGGAGGCGTATAAAACTAACCTATCCCCCCAAGATGACGGATACAAAAAAAACACAATTTAAAACCCAGCCATGTGAGATATCATATGAAAGAGCACTTAATTCAAGAAACAATGTAATTTTTTTTAGAATTTAGCAGAGCACAGATTTTGAATTATTGTCAAAAATTTGCAACCAAAAGTTGGTCCCACCCCTTGGGTTTCGAGCTTAATTGACAGAAAAATTTGAAAAAATTCACAGAGAGAGGAAGTTTGATAAACTGTGAACGAAAACTATAGCGAAGTGTCACATAATTATTTTTCTGTATTTTGAGGGGGTGAGATTGGGAAAGGGTGAAAAAATCTTTTTTGACCCTAGCAAGTGGAGTGTCATATGAAAGAGCACTTAATTCAAGAAACATTGTAATTTTTTTTTAGAATTTTACGGTGCACAGTTTTTGAATTATTGTCAAAAAATTGCAAGTGGATCAGTTTACATATATTGATTTTTTAATTTTTTTTATTTTTGATCCACGGCTGTGACAACCCCGCGTACTCCAGTCCCTGCTACTAGCATATGAGTTAACGTAAGATATTACATACCACTGGCAGTAGTAGTGAGATATCACTAGCCACCTCAATCTTAGCTATGGAATAATCCTTGACGATGGAATACTGTGATGCAACACTGCAAAACGAGACTTCATATAACTTTATATCTGGGCTTTAATCATTGAGGAAGGAGGAAATCATTTTAGTTTTGTTCCTGCAAATTTTTCAAACAAATTTGGTTTTTATCTCTTATTTTATTTTTATTTTCTATATCCTATCATGAAATATTTTCCTATGTCATATTTTATATGTGATAGGATTTATTGCTTAGTTATCCATTATTTAACAAAAAATATTAAAAAAATAAAAAAATGAAAGATTTGCGTCCAATAACATCCTTAAAACGCATGTTGTTGTGAGACCTTGGTCCTAAAAGATTTTTATGTGTTGTTGTGACACATATTGTAATGCCTACTACGTGCAACACATTTTATTAAAAAAAAAACTAAATGTTGCCCCCGTACCCCTTACGTTTCGACGTTGATTGACAGAAAAATTTGAAAAAACAGACAGAGATAGGAAATTTGATAAACGCTGAACTAAAACTATAACGAAGTGTCACATAATTATTTTTTTGTATTTCGAGGGGGTGAGATTGAGGAAGGGAAGAGTGAAAAAAATCATTTTTTATCCTACCAAGTGGGGTGTCATAGGAAAGAGCACTTAATTTAAGAAACATTGTAAGTTTTCTTAGAAATTTGCGGTGCACAGTTTTTGAATTATCGTCAAGTATTATCGAATTGTTATTTGAATTAATAATGTATATTTTCAAATTTAAACCATTTACAAGTTGGTGTAATTGCATCTCTCCTTAGTTACCCTAAACTGCTATTGCTAATATTTAACGAGATTTAACATTTTGTTTATAATTTGGATCAATTTTCAATTGACATTGCTATTGACATTTACGAGGAAAAAATCATTTTTATGCACCTATGGTCTGGCAATATAAAAAGTCTACAACACAACTTTATTTAAATTATTTTTGTCAGTTTGTTCTTCTAGGATTCACAGAACCCTCGGCGAGCGAATTTTATTCGCACTTGAACGACTTTTTTATATTTAAATAAAAGGTTAAAAAATAAAATCAGTATTTAACATTTAACACAATCGATATTTAAATATAATATAAATATATCGTTATGAATTATATATAATTCAAATTGAATTCAAGATTAAATAATATGTACATACACAAAATAACCATGTACTGTTATTATGAAATAAGGAATCTGATAGAGACAATTTGGTTTTTACTATAGTAAATTGAAATGTAAATTCCATGTAACAGGTCGTTCAATAAGTCCGTAGGATAAGTAAGAAAAAAACAACATTTTGACAAAACTCGATTTTTTTATTCAACATAGTTGCCTTCGAGGGCGATACAACGAGTATAGCGATTTTCCAACTTTTCTATACCACTTTTATAGTACGATTTCTCTTTCTCGTCAAAATAGGCCTCAGTTTCAGCGATTACTTCATCATTGGACTTAAATTTCTTTCCAGCAAGCATTCTCTTGAGATCTGAAAACAGGAAAAAGTCGCTGGGGGCTAAATCTGGAGAATATGGTGGGTGGGTAAGCAATTCAAAGCCCAATTCATTCAATTTTGCCATCGTTTTCATCGATCTGTGACACGGTGCATTATCTTAGTGAAACAACACTTTTTTCTTTTGCAAATGTGGCCGTTTCTTTGCGATTTCAGCCTTCAATCGATCCAAAAGTTCACAGTAATACTCGCTGTTGATGGTGGTTCCTTTTTGGAGATAGTCGATGAATATTATTCCGTTCGTATCCCAAAATACAGACGCCATCGCCTTACCGGCCGACTGTTGCGTCTTTGCTCGCTTTGGATTCGGTTCGTCGACTGCTGTCCACTCAGCTTGTAATGTATTAAAAATTCAGTATAAAGTAATTAATGCTATCATGGGTTAAATCAAAATGTTAAAACTTGTATTTTGATTTTTTTTTATAATCCATATATATATGTATATAAAATTGTAATATATAGATACCGTTAAATAGAAATTTAAGCGCTTGTAATTTTGGATTTAGAATCAATTTTTATTCAGTTTTTGGATTTATTATTATTCAGTTTTTTGGCAACAATTAATATTGAGTTTTTGATTTTTTTTATTTGCTGTTGAGTTTTTGATAATTGTGTTTCAATGTTATAAATAAATACATACAATTACATTTATGTTTTCATTTGTTTAATGTTGTGATTTTGATCGTTAATTTGCTATTCCGTATTAATATTGAATATATTGCCAAGCAAATAGTGCATATTAAGAAAAGTTGTGCATTTTCGATGGTAAACTAATTGTGGTAACTGAAAGTTTGCTGAAAAGTACCGCAAAAGAAATAAAACACCAAAAACCAGGTGGTGGTTTTTTTTAAACTTTATCAAACGTAAAGCAAGTGATAAAGTTCAAACAAATCTATCGAGAAGTTGCAGTACATACATTATGGATAAAAAGAATTTTTGAGATACATGCATCGATAAGTAAAAGAAAAGACGGATCGAGAATTGAGGAATGGCAAGAGACATTGGTAGCGTAATATATGGAGGAGCAAGAATTAATAAATATATATAATATACATATATCTGTGAACACTGGACAAAATATCCCGTTACACTGGTGCCGAAACAGGGACTTTGGATACATATATGCACTTGAGTATTCAACAAATTTTTTATATTTTAAATTTTTATAATTTCATATTTTGCTTACAATTCAGTTATTTTTTATATTATTGCAATGTGCTTGATTATATATATTTGTATTTATATTATTATAAGTGATTTTCATCGGTAGTTATAGTTTTTTTTCATAGCATTTAATTTAATTTCATTTTCATTGTTTTCCTATTGGAAAAATTTAGGAATTAGGGATTTTGTGTTAATTAAATCAAAAATTGCATAGTTTTCAAAATATTTGTTTTAAGACAAAATACTTACTGTTATTCGTATTGAAAACCTGTACGAAATTTTTTAATTTGAAGATTGTTTGATCGTGCGTTATTAGTAAGTATTTTTTATAATTTTTTTTGTTTGATCCTAACTGTGAATGGTTACAGTTAGTAGCAAATTAATTTTCTGCGGTTAAATGTTGTGTATTGTGTTAATATGAATGTTTGCAGATACGAATTTTGAAGAGTTTATCTTGTCGATTATAACTTAATATTGTTTGATTATTTCTTTTGAGAGTTGGTTGGTTTTACGTGAAGGAAGTGTACACTAGGTTTGGGGGTTTGTTTTCTTGAGTTTTTGGAAGGAAAAGAGAAAGGAAATGGATAGTAATAATCTAAGTGCGAATGAATTAAAATACGAACTAAACATTCGTGGTGTCTCGAGATCTGGATCTACCCAGACTTTAAGGCGTAGATTACGAGCTCACATGCGAAATGAAACAAAAGGGGTAGAAAGTGTTCCAAGAACAGTGAGCACGAATACTTTAGAGGAATTTACAATTTGTGAAAACAAGTTTAATTCATTAACTAGAGCTCCGTTAGCAGAAAGGAAAAGAGAATCTAAAAGATTCAATTCCAAATTTGTTCACCTTAAACTTAGATTAGAACGGTTAAATAATACGTTACCTGCTAATTCCGATTTAAAACCAAAACTAGTTAACATGATGTTAACAGTGGAAACTTTGATTGATTCAGCTGCTGTAGTGTCTGAAAGAGAAAGTGTACATGGCATTCAAACGTATAATGAATCGAATCACCGTTATGAACCAACTAATATAGACACCTTTATAAATCGTCAACCAATATTGGGAGCGATATCAAAAAGAAATTCAGTCGTACAAAATCCCCAATTTACAAAAGCTATGGGTTCGAACAAACATAAAACTTTGTCTGGTACATCTGAAGTAGAAGAATTTAATGGATTTTCTGATTCTGACTCTAGCAATGACCTGATTCCCAGATTTAGGGAAGCAATGGTCGATCCACCTCAGGCTAGTTCGGCTAGAATGTCTAATGTTCATAGATTTGGAAATAAGTTTAGGGTTTGTCCAATTCACAAATGGAAGCTGTGTTTTACTGGCCGTTCGGATGGTTTGTCTTTAAATGATTTTCTAAAACAAGTTGAAATGTATGCGTTAGCTGAACGAGTGTCCGACAATGATCTTTTTTCTGCGATTTATCATCTTCTCGATGGACCAGCAAAAGTATGGTATAGAGCATCCTATAAGAAATATAGGAACTGGCAACAATTGGTTCGGGGCTTACGAGAGGTGTTTTTACCAGACGACCATGATTTTTGGCTTATGCAGGACCTTATCAAGCGATTTCAAAAACAAGGGGAAAACTTTAACATTTATTTAGCAGAAATGGAATTACAATTTCAAAATTTTCTCGAACCCATTCCAGAACGAGAAAAATTAAAATGTATAATTTGAAATTTATTACCTTTTTATTTGGAAAACCTACCAATAACTCAAATAGATACCATAGAAGAACTGGCTCGATATTGCAAGAGAATCGAGGATTTGCGGTATAACCTTTCACGACGGCACATAATTTCAGGTTCAGGTGTTTCCACGGCTCGAAGAATCCCAACTGAAGCGAGACATCAAGTATCAAGTTTGAATTCGTCAGGCATAGAGCAGGATTTCGTTGATAACAAGGAGTCATCCGCTGATAATGGGGCAGTGTCTATCATAGAGAAGAAAATATCAAAGGCAGTAAAATGCTGGAACTGTGGTAAAGAAGGACATCCTTTTCAAACTTGTCTAGAAGCAAGGGCACATATATTTTGTTTTAAATGCGGAGCTCCAGAAGTTACTTCAATGGACTGTATGAGATGCTCGATACCAAAGTCGGAAAACTTAGGTTAGGAGTTAGAAGCAAGAGTCATTCGAATGTCCGTGACCACTCGACTCAAACCCAATCAGATTTTCCTGTGCCTAAATTTAATTATTTTTCTAATGTCATTAATGGGATAGTTAATTATTCGGATGATGGTAGACCTACAATTGAAGTAACCGTATTGGGTATGGAAATTGAAGGGCTTCTAGATTCTGGTGCAAGTTGCACTATTTTTGGTAAGAATTCGGATAAAATTATTAAAGCTTTGGAGTTAAAGATGTATCCGATTCATTCGTCAATATCAACGGCAGATGGAACTAACCATGCAATTCAAGGATACGTAAATGTACCGTTTGTCTATAATGAGAAAACGCGTGTCGTGCCAACACTTGTAGTGCCTTCAATCACAAACACTTTGGTTCTGGGAATGGATTTTTGGAAACTTTTTTGTATTAAACCAGTGGTGGAAAGTTTAGGAGTGTCGGGTTTTTCTAAAATAATATCGGAAATTCCGGAACCTTTAACAATTAATCAAAGAACAGAATTTGAAAAAGCTTTATCAAAATTTCCACTTTCTGGGGTAGATAAAATTGGTCGAACCAGCGTTTTGTCACATTTTATTGATGCTGGTGATGCGCGACCAATTAAGCAAAGAAACTATCCGATGTCGCCGGTTGTCCAAGAAAAAGTTGATAAGGAGATTGACAGGATGTTACGCCTAAATGTAATTGAGAATTCGATAAGTCCTTGGAGCAATCCATTAGTGCCGGTAATTAAGTCGAACGGGAAGATTCGCATTTGCTTAGATTCACGTAAACTGAATGTTGTGACGAAACCAGATGCCTATCCTTTACCTCACATATCACGAATTTTAGGGCGTTTTAAGAGCACCAATTTTTTGTCAAGCGTGGATTTGTCTGACGCCTTCTGGCAAATTCCGTTGGAAGAGAGCTCGAAAGAAAAGACTGCATTTTCGATATCGTCACGCGGTCACTTTCAGTTTAAAGTTGTGCCATTTGGCTTATATAATGCTCCTCAAACGCAGGCTCGTTTAATGGATCAAGTACTTGGAGTGGATCTTGAACCCCAAGTATTTGTTTATTTGGACGATATTATCATTTCTACTGAAAATTTGGACGACCATTTCAGATTGTTGGGAATCGTTGCAGAGCGCCTTCTCCAAGCCGGGTTAACAATAAATTTGGACAAATCAAAATTTTTACAACACCAAATGAAATATTTAGGATATATCATTTCACGAGAAGGGTTAAAGACCGATCCGGAGAAGGTGTCAAGTATACTAAATTATCCAGTGCCAGATTCAGCTAAGGCGGTACGTAGGTTTATCGGGATGGCCAGCTGGTATAGAAAATTTATTAACAATTTCTCTACCATTTCTGCACCCATATCGGATATCTTTAAGAAAGGAAAACGTTTCCAATGGACCGAAGAGGCAAATGAATCTTTTTTAAAACTTAAAACTCTTTTAATTTCTCCTCCTATTATCGCAAATCCAAATTTTGAAAAAGAATTCACTATCCAGACAGACGCGTCAGATGTTGGTATTGGGGCTGTGTTAACTCAGGAAGGTGGTGAAAACGAAAAAGTAATAGCTTTTTATAGTCAGAAGCTAACAAATCAACAAAGGAAATACCACACCACAGAAAAAGAATGTCTTGCAGTGATATTGGCAATCGACCGCTTTCGGCCTTATATTGAGGGTAGCCATTTTACAGTAATTACCGATCATGCGTCGTTGTTGTGGCTGCATAATATTAACGATCCTAGCAGAAGATTGGGTCGATGGGCTTTAAAATTACAACACTATAATTTCACTTTGAAGCATAGGAAGGGTAAATTCAATGTGGTGCCAGATTCTTTATCTCGCTCAATGAATTGTGACTTACTTTCTGTAAATACAGGAGATAGCTGGTATGAAAGGTTAAAGGCTGGTACTATAGCACAGCAAGAACAGTTCGCAGATTTTACTATCATTGATGATCAGATTTTCAGACGTTATCCGAATTCCTTATTGAAACTCGTGGTACCAGAAACTGGAAGAAGAGGTGTATTAGAAAAACTACATGATGATCCATTGTCAGCTCATTTAGGAGCATCTAAAACAGCACATAGAGTAAAACAATATTATTACTGGCCAAATATTGATCAAACAGTTCGAGAGTATGTTAAAAACTGCGAGATCTGTAAAGCTTCGAAGGATAGTTATATACCACGTTCTCCAATGGGTGATCCAAAAATCGCAGATCAACCGTGGCAAACCATTGCTATAGACTACTTGGGGCCATTTCCAAGATCAAAATCTGGAAATATCTACATTTTGGTTGTGTTAGATGTGTTCTCTAAATTTGTGTTGTTATTTCCTATGCGTCGAGCGGATTCTAAACTGACCCTTTTGCTTCTAGAACAACACGTATTTTCTATTTTTGGAACACCTCGTACGCTGATATCGGATAATGGACCACAGTTTATTTCAAATATTTTCCAAGCATTTTTAAAAGATAACGGCGTTAATCACTACCGAAATGCATACTATCATCCTCAGAACAACCCTGCTGAACGAATAAATCGGGTGGTATTGTCAGCGATTCGATCTTATCTAAAAGAGGACCATAAAGAATGGGATAAACAACTTCATAACATTGCGTGTGCAATACGAACGGCTCGTCACGAATCTACAGGATACACGCCATACTTTCTGAATTTTGGTAGAGAAATTGTTCATTTTGGCTATGGATCAACACACACTGAACAACAGGATCAACCTGATGTAAGCCACCCACTTGAGACTAGGGTTCAAACGTTAAAAGGAAATTTTTCGAATATAAACAAACTGGTAAAAGAGAACCTTGCCAAGGCATACTCGAGATCCAAGAGATACTACAACCTGCGTTCAACCGTGAGAAACTACCACACGGGTGACATTGTGTGGAAGAGAAACTTCCAACAATCCGTCGCATCACAAAACTTTAATGCAAAGCTCGCCCCAAAATGGATCAAGTGTAAAATCAAGGAAAAGTTGGGAACGAATGTGTATCAGCTGGAGGACATGAGTGGAAAGGTGATAGGAGCATTCCATACGAAGGATTTTAAGGCTGACGGCATAAGCTGACACTGGTATATTACTTTAGTTTTTTTTCTCAAAAATGTGTTTGTACGATGGGATGGGACCTTCATGATTCGGTCTGCAAATTCATGTTTTGCCAATGAGTATAAGACTAGTCGCGTTTTTTTTTTTGTGAAATTGTAATTTAAAATGCAATTATTTGGGGTTGTCTGAATGTCAAACTAAATCTTCAGATTAAAAGATTTTTTTTTTTAATTTATTAATGTTTTCATTGATGTAGAGTACAGCATATATATGTGTATAATTTATTTTGTTGTATAAATCTTAAGTTAGGGATGAATCTTGTTTCATAATAATAATTAAAGATACTTTAAAACGTTGTATCATCAAAATTTCAAAAAAAAAAAACCAGAGACAAGGTGTTTATTGTTAATTTTTCTTTTATTTTCATTTTTAAAGCTATGGATGAAGACTTTTTTTTCATCACAATAAAATCAATATTGATTAAAATAGAATAACATATCACCAAAAAAACCTTGCTGTGGAAATCTGCTATGTTTGTTTCTTCTTATGACAGAGTATAAAATTTTACTCCATAGTTTAATTATTTTTGAGTTTTCTGAGGAATCTCTCGTGAATAGCAATAATTTTTTTTTTCTTCTTAACTTAACTTAACCAAAACGGTTGATTACTGGTTAATTATTTTATTATTTCAGTTGATTTAGACTTATGACTTTAAGTTTTGCTCAGGCAAATGTTACCATAGGCTACTAAAGTGTCTAAATTGATTTTTTTTGTTTGTTTGATTTATATTATCAATTAGTTCATGGACCAAAAGAGTCGTCTAATTGTATGATTATTTAATTATTTTTGTCAGTGACTAATTTATTTACGCTGAACAAAGGTCGCTATTACGAGTGATTTCTCCAGATTTTAGTAAGATTTCCTAAGTTGGATAGAAAAAAAAAAGAAAGAGGAAAATGTCGATAATGGCATAAGTAGTACATATTTTGTTTCTGTAAAGGAACAGAAATTTAATCAAAGAGGATATGGAATTTCACTGCTCTTTGATTAAATTTCTTATCCTTAATCACGATCCGATGTAATGTATTAAAAATTCAGTATAAAGTAGTTAATGCCATCTGGGTTAAATCAAAATGTTAAAACTTGTATTTTGATTTTTTTTTATAATCCATATATATATATGTATATAAAATTGTAATATATAGATACCGTTAAATAGAAATTTAAGCGCTTGTAATTTTGGATTTAGAATCAATTTTTATTCAGTTTTTGGATTTATTATTATTCAGTTTTTTGGCAACAATTAATATTGAGTTTTTGATTTTTTTTATTTGCTGTTGAGTTTTTGATAATTGTGTTTCAATGTTATAAATAAATACATACAATTACATTTATGTTTTCATTTGTTTAATGTTGTGATTTTGATCGTTAATTTGCTATTCCGTATTAATATTGAATATATTGCCAAGCAAATAGTGCATATTAAGAAAAGTTGTGCATTTTCGATGGTAAACTAATTGTGGTAACTGAAAGTTTGCTGAAAAGTACCGCAAAAGAAATAAAACACCAAAAACCAGGTGGTGGTTTTTTTTAAACTTTATCAAACGTAAAGCAAGTGATAAAGTTCAAACAAATCTATCGAGAAGTTGCAGTACATACATTATGGATAAAAAGAATTTTTGAGATACATGCATCGATAAGTAAAAGAAAAGACGGATCGAGAATTGAGGAATGGCAAGAGACATTGGTAGCGTAATATATGGAGGAGCAAGAATTAATAAATATATATAATATACATATATCTGTGAACACTGGACAAAATATCCCGTTACAAGCTGACTGTCTTTTGGATTCTGGTTTGTAATTGTGAAGCCATGTCTCATCCATTGTCACATATCTACGATAAAATTCCCTTTTATTGCGGTTTAACAGTGCCAAAGACTCCTCCGAAGCATCGATTCGTTGTTGTTTTTGGTCGACTGTTAGCTCACGCGGCACCCAATTTGCACAGAGCTTTCGCATACCCAAATGTTCATGTAAAATGGTAAAAACACTACCATCTGCTACCTTTACAACGTCAGCTATTTCGTGCACCTTCAATTTGCGATCGTTCATAACCAATTTGTGGATTTTTTTTATGTTTTCTGGAATAACAGCCTCATTTGGGCGTCCACTGCGCTCTGCATCTTTTGTGCTGGTACGACCACATTTAAATTCAGCCATCCACTTCTCTACCATTTGTCTCGATGGAGCAGAGTTTGGATAATGTTTATCAAGCCATTGTATGGTTTCCACTGTATTTTTTTTCATCAAAAAGCAATGCTTTATTAAAATTCGAAATTCACTTTTTTCCATTTTTTTTCAAAAACAAAAGTTGCTTCACACAAAATGCTATAACTCACGAATAAATAGTCAGATTGCTGTCAAATTTATACACGTATCGTTTGAAGGTTAGTACTAAATAAAAATCATATGGAAAAAATTCTAGTAACGCCATCTATGTGTCATCCTACGGACTTATTGAATGACCTAGTAAGTGTATATTAGAATAATCTTTTAACCGATTTGATGCAACGTGGGGGGGGGGGGGGATTCGAACGCCTAGCAATCCCCCCTCACCCTGCCTATTGTTATTCCTATTACACAGCGCATTTTATTTTAAAACAAATTATTACCAGCAATGACGACCATCGATTAACTGAAGACAATAGAAAATTCATAATTTTAAAAGAAACAGTTAGATTGAAATTCATGGTGCATGTTTTGGTCTCTTCTTTCTGTTTATATGGCATTCGTTAAGATTTGGACAAATTATTTCTCTGAATTTGAAAAATTGTAGGTTAACCTTGCGTTTTTTCGATATTTTTGCCCAAAATTAATTTTGGAAAAATATGTTGGAAGGAAGCTCAGCCTTATCTTTTTACACCATCAGTCGAGAAAGGTTGTGTCGATATAAAATTTTACAATTAAGATTTCTTACAAATTGGAATTTATCACTTTTACGACTAATTAATAAATTCCAATTACTAAATGCTACTAACCAAAATAAACTCGATACAAATAACTGAACATTTAATTTTTAATTCTAAAAATTTCAAAACTCGAAAGTAATAAAACCACAATTATTATAAAAATTATATAATTTTCTTGTGTGAACTACTTGAAGTGATTGCAATAATATAGAGTAAAACAACGTCTTTTTTCACTTCAAAAACTTTTTATTGTAACACCAAATATTTTCTGTCTCTAAGAGACCTTCTTCTTGGGTTAATTGTTTTCTAAACTGAACCGGTTTAGAAAACAATTAACCCAAGAAGAAGGTCTCTTAGAGACAGAAAATATTTGGTGTTACAATAAAAAGTTTTTGAAGTGAAAAAAGACGTTGTTTTACTCTATATTATCACAATTATTATTGATTTTAGTATCAGTGAAGATATGTTTGTTTATCTCAAAACCGATATATTTCCCATTAATTTTGCTTTTGTTAATTTTCAATCAATCAATGTATGGTTTATTTTTTATTTCAGATTGAAGGATTTGATGATGATTCAGGGCGAATATTTATTAATTTAACCATTGGTGGAGTGAAAGCCTCATTGAATGAGTTTATGATACAAATTGTATCGAAAGAGGAATGGACGAGATATTCAAAAGTATTGAGTAAGTTGAATGACAATATTAAACATTAATTATAAAATCTTAAATTTTAATTTTCTTAAATGTTGTTTTAGATTCCGCTAAATATGAAGAATATAAAAACAAAGACCAAGAACGTAATGAATCCAATAATTATAAAATAAAAATTGAACCAACATCTTCATCATCTCGTATCAAACAACGGAATTTATCAAAATCACCTGAACCAAAACAAAAAACGTATAATGCAAAATCATTCAAAAATGATGAAAATAGCTCAAATGATGAAGAAAAAGATCACCATAGGAAAAATAATTCATCAAAATATTCAAAAAATAATTTAGAACACGAGGAAGGGCGTTCACGAAGAAAAATTAAATATAAAAGTAATAGGCATAAAAAATCGTATTCATCGACATCCGGTGAAGATGATGATGAAGAAAGTTCAGAATATGAAGATCGAAAGAAATCAAGTCATAAGAGTCATAGGAATAAAAGTAGGAACCGTAGTAGAAGTAGATCTTATGATGATAGACGACGATATTCTAGTGATGATGAAAAACATCATAAAAAAAAGACAAAGAAAAGTAAGAAACCACGATCACGTTCAAGGCCAAGGCGATAACATTTATTACTTAGTTGACAAGATTATGCTTATTTGTTTATGGTTAAAATGTTAGAATAAGTTAAAGATAAAATAACGAAGAGATTAAATAAAGAACAATCAACTTAATAGCAATAGACATATATAATGTAGTTTTATTGTTAGTTTGTTTTATTTTAAAAATTAGCACATTAGTTTTATATAGATGACAAGTTAAGTAATTAAATTAGAAGAACAAACGAAAAATGACAAATTTATTTATTATATCCAATACTTAACGAAAATATATTGTAACGTTTCTTGGCCGAGTTACAATTATTTAGTTCGATCACTAAATCAGGAAATTTAAAACACAATGGATTTTCTAAACGTTATAATTTTATTCGTTCAAGATTTTACAATAAAAATATTTCTTAAATATTCCCCTTTTAATTCTTCTTGTACTAACGATATTTCACCACTTATAATTCTTTTATACTTGTTCACAATATCACTTTTAACTTTCTACTTATAACACTGTTAATTTTACTTCGCCTTTATCACTGCTAAATTTTTATACTTTTTGTATCACTAACAATTTTATACTGGTTGTATCCTCGAACAACACCTTTTATATATACTACATGAAATAGCCTCGAAACTGCTGTAATGTTCTAGATAGAACACACCCTTTTTTTTTCCTTTATCAACAATAAGACGATCTTCAAATATTGACACCTAGGTGTGAAATCTATTCTTTTCAATTGTTTTATTTACCAATTTTTATTTCGTTAACCAATCCTTATTCGATAAAACAAATACTTCCTATTAAATGTTTACTTTGGTTGCATTGTTACCTTTTGTATCTTTTGATTTTTATATTTGTAGAACTAACGAGAATTTTCTTGAAAGTTCTATTGTTTTTGTGTTCTATCATCTTCCATAATCGTCACATTCTCCCCCACTTATTTCTGTTCGTCCCGAATAGAATCTAAATCTCCCCCTCTGTAGGGTGCTAATCTTTCTAGATGAACGACTTTTGGTTTCGCTCGTTGACCTTTCTTTATTCGATAAACGACATCGTTTAATTTTGTTATGATGGTATAAGGTCCTTCCCAAGATGTTTGTAGTTTTGGAGATAGTCCTTTTCTCCGCTGTGGATTGTGTAGCCACACTAGTTGTCCTTCCTCAAATCCTTTGTTGTTTGCGCGAATGTCATACCGAGCCTTCATTCGATCACTGGATATCTGTGCTTTCTGTCTGACAAACGTGTGTACCTCCTCAAGTTCTTTTTGAAGTTTATTAACATAATCTTGTACACATAATGTTGACGATGGAATAATCCCAAACTTCAGATCACCAGGTAGCCGTAAATCATTTCCAAAAATGGTTGTAGCAGGCGTCGTTTTGGTTGTATCATGCACTGCTGATCTATAAGCCATCAAGAATAACGGAATATGACGATCCCAATCACGTTGATTCTTGTTCACTACTTTTGCTAGATATTTCTCAAGAGTAGCATTAAATCTTTCAACCATGCCATCTGATTGGGGATGTGAAGCAGTTGTTCTAGTTTTATTAATTCCAAGCATCTGACAGATTTCTTGAAATATGGTAGATTCAAAATTTCTTCCTTGATCTGTGTGAATTTCCATCGGTACTCCGTAGCGACTTATCCAATTGCTAACTACTGCTTCAGCGATCGTTGTTGCTTCTTGGTTTGGTATTGCACACACTTCTGGCCACTTGCTAAAATAATCCATTATGACTAGCACATATTTGTTGTTGTTATCAGAAGTCGGAAATGGTCCAGCTACATCCATCGCAATTCTCTCGAATGGTGCTCCTACATTATACTGCCTCATGTTACCACGGCTTCTTCTTGCAGGTCCCTTTGCAGCCGCACATTGATCGCATGCTTGACACCATTCCACTACCGATTGACGTGCTCCTGACCAATAAAATCTACGCCGTACTTTAGCAAGGGTTTTGTTAATACCCAGGTGACCGCCACTGGTTCCTTCATGATATTCCTTTAATACTTGAGGTATTCTTATTTTGGGAACTACTATCATTGATTCTTTAACTGATCCGTCAGGACTTTCCCAAATTCTTTTCAAGCATCCATCTTCAATACAGAGGCTGTCCCATTGTGCCCAATATGCCTTCAATGTTTGACTTTTATCGGCAATCTCACTCCATGTAGGTTTTTCTCCCTTTTCCTTGCACTTTATTATTGGTGCCAAGCTCGGATCTTCCAGTTGCTCCTTCCTTACCACTTCATGCGTCCAGTCTTCACTAGGAAGCACTTGCAGAAGCCTGACATCAATAATGTTTTCCTTACTTTCCGCCCGATTACAGTGCTTGCATTCCACCTGGCATGGCCTTCTTGATAATGCATCAGCATTTCCATGTGCACTTCCCCTTCGATGTTCAATGTCGAAATCATAAGCTTGTAAGCGTTCAATCCATCGTGCTACTTGTCCTTCCGGGTTCTTAAATTGCAGTAGCCACCTCAATGCTCCATGATCAGTTCTCAAATGGAATTTTTGACCGTACAAATATTTGTGAAAATGTTTTACACATTCCACTATAGCCAGCAATTCTTTACGGGTTACACAATAATTCCTTTCTGGCTTGGACAGTATTTTTGAGTAATAAGCTATTACTTTTTCTTGTCCATCAATTTCTTGAGATAACACTCCTCCTATACCATCATTGCTGGCATCAGTGTCTAATATGAATTTAAAATTTGGTATAGGGTAAGCCAGAACTGGTGCTGTGCACAATCTTTTCCGAAGCTCCACAAAAGCATCTTCTTGCTTTTCGGTCCATTCAAAAGCTTTATCCTTCCTCGTGAGCTCATGTAGACTCTTAGCAACATTGGCAAATCCTGGTACAAAACGTCGGTAGTAAGTGCACAATCCCAGAAAACTGCGAAGCTCATGTAAATTCTTAGGTCTTGGCCATTCTTTTACTGCTGTGATCTTATCAGCATCTGTGTGTATTCCATTTGTTGTTACTTTGTGCCCCAAGTACTTTACTTCTTCTCTGAATAGTGTACATTTCTTTGGACTCAATTTTAGTCCTGCTGCTTGGATTCGCTCGAAGACTTCTTCTAAATTCTTCAAATGATCGTCGAAATCCTTGCCCATTACAATGATGTCGTCCAAGTACACAAGGCACGTTCTCCAATGTAATCCTTTCAGCACACGTTCCATTAAACGTTCAAATGTTGCGGGAGCATTACATAGTCCGAATGGCATAACGTTAAACTGCCATAGCCCACTACCCACACTAAACGCTGTCTTTTCTCGATCCTCTTCTTGGACTTCTACCTGCCAATAACCACTTTGCAGATCTAATGTTGAGAATAATTTGGCACCTGATAATGTGTCCAAGGTATCATCAATTCGAGGTAATGGGTAGCTATCTTTCTTTGTTACTGCATTCAGTTTTCTATAGTCGACGCAGAATCTCATAGTTCCATCCTTCTTTCCAACTAAAACCACAGGTGAACTCCATGGACTATCTGATTGCCCGATAACACCAGCCATTTTCATATCCTTTACCATTCTATCAGCTTCTTCCCGTTTTGCTAATGGTAATCTTCTTGGTGCTTGGCGAATCGGCATTTCTGCTCCCGTGTCAATTTTATGTTTAACCAGATTAGTTCTTCCGTTGTCTGCTGATGTGCTGCAGAAGATGGACGAATAACGTTCGAGCAACTGCTCTGCTTCTTTCTTTTGTTCTTTTGTAAGCTCTGTTGTCCACTTCTGTAGTAGATTTTGTATTTCTTTCTTCTGCGTTTGATTTTCGACTTTCCTTTCTGTGTGCTGTTGTTCACATTTCACAATGGTAGTTACTTCTTCACATTTACCGACGATTGTTCCTTTCTTGAGGGTTTTTATTTTGTCTGACAGATTTAGTGTTCTTATCGGTATTCTTAAGTTTTCATCTGGTACAACTAATGTTTTCCCTATAATGATCTCTTGATGTTGAAGACCATTTTCATTGGCTTCCACAACCCACAACCTTGGTGACCCAGAATCTCCCTCCAATCTTCCCCAGACGATTGTTTCGGTATTAGGTGGCAGCTTTTCGCGATGTTCCAATATTATTCGCCTCATACTTGATTCTGCACCATTCATCTGAAGAACCAACTCTACGTTACCATACTTGAGTACTCCATTTCCAGCGTCTATTACAAATCCATTCGGCCTCATGAAGTCCATTCCCAAAATTACTTCATCAACGATGTCTGCCACTAGAACTTCATGCTGAAAGTGCGTATTTCCAATTTTTATATCGGCAATTTTGCTTCCCCTGATAGTTGCACTTTCCCCTGTTGCTGTTTGTATTCGATATTTTTCTGCTGGTTGTAATTCCCCTTTTAGTAAATCTGTACGGACTATTGTGCGAGTTGCTCCAGTATCTAGCGTAATGATACAGTTGTTGTCATCAATTTTAGCTCCAATCGTTAAACTGTCACCATTCCTTGCGATTCTTGAAATAGGGATGGAGATTATGGGGCATTCGGTTGTGGGAGCCAGCTTACGCCCCTTAAAGCTGACTCGTTTTAGTTTAACCCTTCCGCTGCTATTTGACCATCCTCTCCCGCTTGAGCCTTTTCTTCAGATGATCTCCGTCTGATTGGTGATGTTGATCTTCCCCGTTTTCGTCTGGCCTCTCTGCATTCTCGAGATATGTGACCAAGTTTGTCACATACCCAACATCTTATTCTACTGTTGAATTCTCTGGATCTTTTTTTGGGGCCTAAAACTATCCTCTTCTTCCATTTCTACACGGCGTACTTTGATTGTTGGTTTGACAATTGCTTGTGCCGTCTCACTAGTCAATGCACAAGCTATTGTTTCAGCAAATGTAGCTTTAGGCGTCATCACAGCTGACTTCCGCGTCTCTGGATCTCTTATGCCGTCGATGAACGCATCTATCTTCATTCTTTCCATATAGTCTGGTGATGTATTTCCATGTGCCATATGTACCAGACGTTCGATCGCAGACGAAAACTCTTGCAGACTTTCTCCAATTCGCTGATAGCGACCCTTCAACTCAAGTCTGTATATCTCCCGCTTGTGGTCACTACCATACTTGCGATCTAAAGCTTTCATGATCTCATTGTAGCTCCTTCGATCTTGTTCTGGAACTGCTTGTATTGTTTCTGCTGCTTCACCCTTCAGTGCCACTATTAAAGCTGCCACACGATGTGTTTCGTTCCAACTGTTCTGATCAGCTGCCGTTTCAAATTGGAATTTGAAAATTCCAAACGATGATGTACCATCGTATGGGGGCGGTTTTAACTTCATGCTATGTGTTTGTTGAACCGTGTGAATTGTTTTACCATTAATTTCAACATCTTGAAGCCTTTTTTCAAAATTCACAACCATTGATTGTACTTTCTGGTTTTCGTCGAGAACTTTCTGCTCCAATTGCTTTACTTCTTGTTGTACTTTCTCGACCTCTCCATGGAATGTGTTTGAAATTTGAAGAATCTTTTCTTCCATTAATTGCTTCATTTCTTCTCGATTTGTTGCCAATTGTTTATCGATGTTTGCAGACTGTTGATTGATGGTTATGGACTGCTGCTTTATTTCTTCTCGACTTGCAGCTAATTGTTGATCGATGTTTGCAGACTGTTGCTTTATGTTGACATCTAACTTTTTCATTTCATTACTCATGCTGTTACTTTGCAAATCTAACTTTTTGTTCATAACCTCCATGTTTGCCTTTACATCTGCTCTCATGTTGAAACTCATTTGCTCCATCATAGCCATTAACTGTGCAAAGTCGTTGTTTGCTGGTACGACTTGCCTCGTTGCTTCAACAGCACCATCTTTAGCTTCACTATTTCCTGCATCTGGATTTTCATCTGCTTCTTCTTGCCCAAAACGATATTTTTCTGGATCCAATCCAGCTGCTTCCATAGCATTTATTAATCGCTCTTTCAACTCATTCTTAGTTCCCGTTGTTGAAAGATTCCTTTTCTCCAATTCGCTCTTCAGATCTTGAACTTTTAATCCATTCAAATCCATCTTATTTCCCAATTTCACTTCTGACACCAGTTGTAACGTTTCTTGGCCGAGTTACAATTATTTAGTTCGATCACTAAATCAGGAAATTTAAAACACAATGGATTTTCTAAACGTTATAATTTTATTCGTTCAAGATTTTACAATAAAAATATTTCTTAAATATTCCCCTTTTAATTCTTCTTGTACTAACGATATTTCACCACTTATAATTCTTTTATACTTGTTCACAATATCACTTTTAACTTTCTACTTATAACACTGTTAATTTTACTTCGCCTTTATCACTGCTAAATTTTTATACTTTTTGTATCACTAACAATTTTATACTGGTTGTATCCTCGAACAACACCTTTTATATATACTACATGAAATAGCCTCGAAACTGCTGTAATGTTCTAGATAGAACACACCCTTTTTTTTTCCTTTATCAACAATAAGACGATCTTCAAATATTGACACCTAGGTGTGAAATCTATTCTTTTCAATTGTTTTATTTACCAATTTTTATTTCGTTAACCAATCCTTATTCGATAAAACAAATACTTCCTATTAAATGTTTACTTTGGTTGCATTGTTACCTTTTGTATCTTTTGATTTTTATATTTGTAGAACTAACGAGAATTTTCTTGAAAGTTCTATTGTTTTTGTGTTCTATCATCTTCCATAATCGTCACAATATCCAAACATTAATTTTATCAGTGACAATTTTGTTGGCTCAAGAACTGATTGTTCTTCCAGTTCCAATTGAAATTGATGCAGCGCCTCAAACTTGACAACAATGCTCTATACAGAGACGAGTATAGGACTTAAAAATGTGAAGTTGATACGGAGTGAAATATTTTTTACATCTATTGAGAAGGTCGAGTTTTTTTGACATGCTTTTTGCCATCGCCTTTATATGACCGTTTGAGTTATTCATTGGGAATTGTGACTCCCAATAAACAAATAGTTTCACTTTCGTCTGTTTGTTCGTCACACAAAATGCGTTTACCCGCATGGAGAGATCAATTTTTTTTTTGTAAATTTTTTTTTATTTTTGATCTACGGGTGTCTCAACTCCGCGTACTCCAGTCCCTGCTTTTGACATACGAGCTAACGTGAGATATCACATAAAACTGGCAAACGCAGTGATATATCACTAACCAAGGTGATATCTTAGGGGTGCTGGCGAATGAACTTTATTCAGTCAACGGTAGTACCCTCAATCTTAGCTATGGAGTATTCCTTGATGATGCCACGTAATTGCTTGCTCGAAGAATTGAGCCTTCATATATCTCTATGTATGGACTTTAATCATTGAGGAAGGAAGTGTGTCGCATGATCAAGGAATATGCCACCAGCTGTTTACCTTTTATTTTATTTTTATTTCTTCTATCCTATCATGAAATATTGCTTATGTCATATTTTCTATGTGATAGGATTTATTGTTTAGTTAATCCTTATATAAAAAACACAAAAACAAATTTGCGTCCATCAACACCTTAGAACGGGGGTACGATCCGAAACTTTACTATAGTTAGCTATATTTAAATACGGTCGTTCAGAAACGAAATAGTAAAGTTAATATTTAACTATTTGACAGCTGGGGTACGTTCCGAAACTTTACTATAGTTAACTATATTTAAATATCATTTAAATCCGGTCGTTCAGAAACAAAATAGTAAAGTTAATATTTAACTATTTGACAGCTGTTTGCGTTCAGAAACATACTACGCCCCGCCCATATTTATTTAAAAATTAAATGTGCTCTCGAGTAGAGTTAAAAATTAAATACATATATGTATACATAAACATTAATTAAAATTTAACGATTTCAAATTGACAGTTCAATTTATTTTGAAATTGCAGCATATATATTTTTGAAATTCTGAATCAAATGCAAGTTTTCTATAACAATATGGTTAGTAATTTCTATCTTAGTTTTTAATTTTTTTGGTTTTAATTTTATTCAATTGAAACATTTTATGAAAGAATTATTCTGACATACGATTTTAACAGATTTTTGTATTTGATATTTTAAAAAGTAAATTTGTGTATTTAATCTTTTACTTAATGATCGTCGTTCAGAAATTATTTAACTATAGTTATTAAATATTTTAATGCGGTGATTTGATTGGTGCATTAAATATTTAGCTATAGTAAAGTTTCGGAACGTACCCCGGATGTTGTTGTGGGACCTTGGTCTTGAAAGGTTGTATGTGTTGTTGTGACACATATTGTTATTTCCCTACTACACAACACATTTTATAAAAAAAAACCCTCGATTATTCTAAGCCTAATGTTTGACGCAATAGGCAAAACACAACCTTGCCATTGCTAAAAAAATTGATGGGTTTTGATTAATTTATATTTTTTTATATTTCAAAATGGCGCTATAGGTTCACGATTTTAGAACGCTTAGAATATATGAAGGGTTTTGGCCACAACACATACTAATTGCAATATCGTTGGGAACTCGACCTTTGATCTGGAAACAATGAGCTGGTGAGCTGTGTTTTGTCTCGTTAACATTTAGGGCAGTGTCTCTCCGGACGGCATTTTTTCGTTTACGCATTTTACCCTTTAGAGATCGGGGGACGAATAACTTGTGCAGTGTAGAATCATCTGAATTTGTGTATTTCTGTAGAAGTTTCCAAAACTTTCAAGGCAAAGTGTTCTCCGAACAATGTAGCTTCCCTTGCATGGTCAGATAGGGGAGGGGAGATAGAAGATTTAGTACCAGAATTTAAAGAATTAATGGTACTGTAAAAACTATTTTGTCAAAACATATGGACATATGTAGTTGAAAGTTTGCCGCTTTGGCAATGCTTTCCATCTTCGCTTTTTCGTTTTCAATTATCTGGTTTGATATTTTGTTGGCTTTTAAATATGTACTATAATCAATTAACAGGATTTATGTTATGAATCCAAATATTAAATAATCTGCGATTGTTTTAAAGAGCCAATTTGGCCGCTTTTGAAAACAAATATTTTTGTTTTGGTTTCATTATTGAGAAGGGAACGAATTCATTGATACCGAATTGATATGGTTTCAGTTTTGAGCAGACACATTTACATCGTCAGAAGCGTTGCCACACAAAAAAAATAAAATGTATCCAATTTTATAAAAAAATGTATCCAAATGTATCCACTTTTTTGAACAAATGAAACATGATTATTTGATATTGCTAAAGGACTAATTACGATATATGTTTATATATGACATATGATATATGATTTTTATTTATATATGATATATGATTTTTATTTGTGTTTTATTTGATGAATAAATTCCATATACATTTTTTCACATTTTTTGTCACCTCCGAAAAATCCTCTTTTTTCAGTTTATTGTATGCTAAAAATGATTGTAGCATACCCATACTTATTTGAACCAATGGTATAAGGTTTTCTTCGTTCTCAAAACCTAGGTCATTTACATTCCTCAGATTTAAGAGGGTTTACAAAATTGTATAAAATGATTTTTAAATCGACTTATAAATTGTTAAAAAAAATGTGATCGTTTTTCAAAAACATGTTTAAAATTAGTTACACTGTTCGACAATTTCTGATACTTTTTCTTTCACAAAAAGAGAATAGACGAACAATGTAACAAATTTCATAAACATTTTCAAAGTTTTTGGAAAACCAACACAGCTAAAATGCATATTTAAAAAATGTATCCATTCTTGCAGTTTTGTGATTTTTTTGTATCCAGTATCTGTTTAATAAATTTTTCAAATAATGTATCCAAATGTATACAAGGCAACGCTGAATTCGTCAGTATAAAAACAAAGGGGAGTTCTTGAAAAACTTCGGAGGCCATTTGTGTCATTTTTAAGAAGCGAAATTTTTAACTCTAGTTTTTAGTAAATCAGATTTGATAACCATTATATCACCACCATTACGGAGAGTGAAAGTTTTAGCTATCTGTCTCTAGTCTTAAGCTATCTGCAATCAACAGTGTGAGATACAACGGAAATAGCGGCACTCTCACGGTCGTATTCTTTTCTTTTAACCTACACCAAAAATATTTTCTGCGGCAAGTAATATCCCGGTACCGGTTAAGAGACTAGAACCTTAAAACTGTTAAATCAAAGCGTTAAAACGACCGTTTGAATCACAATATTTATAAATATTTAATAACTAGGTGACCAATGCAGAATGCAGTTGATAAAAAAGGAGCGAAGATATGCCCAATCCAAAAGATATGTCCGAAGATATGTTACAATCCAAAAGAACTACAAAATCGCTACAGTTTAATGTGTGGTAACTATTGCTGCATCTACCTCCGGCATAGATTTAGTGGAAAATCAATGAAAAATTTTTTAAACGGATTTGAAACCGATATGTCTGACTACAACGATCGTATCGTGAATTTTGTCTATAAAAAGTACTTTAACAAAACGGCAAAGAAAAAAAGGTGAACGAACCAAATAAAAACTCGTCCAGGTTGAAAACATGTTTAAACTTGTTCAATGTAGGTAAAAGTGTGTTATTAAATTTTTTTAAAATCAACTAATAGCAAACTTTTATTTTCAGACTTTCAATATCACTGCAGTTCAAAAACAAAAAAAAATATATAAAAAACAAACAAAAATTTCATAATTTGTTTAAGTATTGTGAAAAGATGATAATTTTCCCATTGAAAGTCTATGGGAACCGTTTTTCGGTGATTATTCCTCCGTGGTATGTCTAATTTTCAATATGTTTTTTTGTAAACCATCTATGGCTAGATGTCGTCTTACATGCAAAATTTCATTTTGATATCTTTAATAGTTTGGGAGGAGTATGCGGACAATCGAATATCCGAATAGGGGGAAGTTGGAGCTTCGCTCCAATAATGAACATATTTGTATCAGTTTTTAAAAAAGTCAAGCATCTGCAGTCTCATCTTAGGCTCCTAAGCAATCGGCTCCAACATCAGACAAAATCGCCAAAAGTTTTCATCAGCTTTTCATTTTTAATAACTAGAAAAGGTCGAAAAATCCCAAATAACGGTAAAAATGAAAAGATTTTAAAATAATTAAAAAAGTAAACACAAAAAATTAATTTTTTTCCTAAATCATAATGAACTAATATTAATATTGTTACGATTCGAAAATTGTTTTTATTATCATTGTTAATTTTTGTTGATTGTGGGGATGCTGGATAATAGAATTAATTTAATTTAAGTTTTTTAGATTTAATTTTGTTTTCAAGATTTGCTGTGGAACAAATATGTTCGTTGTAGCACAAAGTTTTAGTTAAAAATTAAGATAAAAATTAAAAATTTACTACATGTTTGGACTTTTTTTTTTTTTTTAATAAAATGTGTTGTGTAATAGGGTTTAGAATATGTGTCACAACAACACATGAATACCTTTTAAGACCTAGGTCTAGACCTGGGTCCCACAACAACTGGCGTTCTGAGGTGTAGATTAACGCTTTTTTTAAACATCTGTGGGTTGAAGCCACCTGAGACTAAGTGTTCCGGCAAACTATTCCATTTGTACGCAGTTCGGACAAAGAAGTCTCTCTGCGATCTGCCAGTATGACAGCGCGGGATCTTTACCGTTTCACTGGTTGCGGCAGCCGATTGCCGAGTGGAACGGGGGTAAGAATAAGTTTGAGGCATGATGCCGCTGATTTCATCTGAGCACTGCTGATGACGATATTTGTAAAAAACAACGAGGTCAGCAACAGTGCGACGATGTTGTAGGGAATCAAGTTTTGATGTCAAAGTTCGATCACCTACAATTCGTATAGCTCGCTTTTGAACAGAGTCCAAGAGGGCCAAGATGGAAACAGAGGTAGCACTCCAAACTTGACAGCAGTACTCCATACAGGGACGAATATAGGACTTATAAACATGGAGCAATTGGTATGGAGTGAAAAATTTTTTGCATCTATTTAGGAGGCCGAGTTTTTTAGACGCGCTTTTTGCCATCGCCATTACATGATCGTTCCAGAGTAGGTCATTTGAAACTGTGACACCCAATAAACGAATGTTTTTACATTCACCTATTGGTTCATCACACATACTAAATAAAATATCTTTGGGGAACTCGGTCTTTAATCTGGAAACAATCAACAGCTGTGTTTTGGTGGAGTTGAAATTGACAAGGTTTTGGTCACCCCAGTCGGCGACTTTATTCAGGTCTTTGTTCACGTTTATGGCAGCGTCTCTCCGGGCAGGATTAATTCGTTCGTGCATTTTACCTTTTGAAGGAAGGGGCTCGAACGACTTGTGCAGAGTACTATCATCTGCAAAACTATTTATTGGGTTGCTGGTGATTTTCAACAATTCGTTGATATAAATCAAAAATAGGGTTGGGGACAATACTGAGCCTTGGGGTACACCAGCGTTAATTAGTTTAGACTCAGAAGAATATCCGTCTAAGGTTACCGAAATGTATCGGTCGGATAGAAAATTTTGAATCAGCTTCACAACATTGGGATGAAAACCGTACGCAACGAGCTTGTTGATTAAGTTGGCATGCCAGACTCGATCGAATGCCTTGGAGATGTCTAAAGCGATAACGTATTGTTACGTTTTTCCAAACTTCCTTCGAATTGGCCTCACTCACAATTCGATAAACGCAATTCCCAATCTCTTCCTGAGGAGTTCGATCACTGATTAGTAAGCACAAACACCAGGTTTTATTAAGTATTCAACACCTTAATTGTTTCACAACAACAGGAAAACAATACAGCAAACAATATTCTTGACTAGAATATTCTTCCAACAGCTTCAGAAACTCCAACGGTTTATTGTAGAAATTTCCAGTAACTCAACGTTCAAAATAATACACAAATTATTTCTATTCAATAATACTTATAACTTTATTCACTAATTTAAAGATCACTTTTATAATTTTTAACTTCACAATCGCAGGTTTAAAATAAACTAATTCAAAACTACAAAAAGCATTTTTCTTATATACCTTCTGCAATACTTCTAGATAATTCGACATCACTTTCCAGAAACCTTGAGAAAACATTAGAATACTCGATTATTTTACGTTATGTTGATTTGATTCATAAAATCGTTTATGTTGACCCTATTTCTAAGAAGAGACAACAACAACAATATTCATTTCATTAACTTGTTTGTTGATTTTATTTTCCTGGAAGTGACCGTAATCGTTTAGATCTTTCTGTAATCGTCTAGATTTTTCTGCACTCGTAACATTACCCTCCACTTAAGCCTGTTCGTCCCGAACAGGATCTAGATCTCTCGTCCAATTGTTGAATCCAAACATTTTTTTTTTCTTTTCCTATTTCCCAGGCTGTTTAGAATTACTTCCGGTTCCTTTCTACGTACTGGGCCATTACTTTGTTTTATGTCAGCCCACCGTGATGAGTAGGGATTCTCGTTATTTCTAAAGTGCTTCTTATCATTTCTCTTTGGGAGTTTCACAATGCCATGTCTCCGAACCATTCTCATTTTCAGCTGCGATTCATCCCCGTTTGCAGCTATTTGAACCACCTCTTTTACATCGCTCACTTCGTTATGGACTTGGACCTGTTTCCTTTTTAACTTTCGGCGTTTGTTTAAACGTCTGCGTCAGTTGACGTTTCTCTCCCTCATCTGTTTGGATGGTGCTGGATTTTCTTCTGCACTGCGTAGTTCCTCATCGCTGCCAATATCGGTTGACTCTGCCTTATTCACAAGTAGTGGCATCTCAACATTATTTACCTTTAGGATTCCACATCCAAAATCGAAGACTAATCCCTTCGCCTTCATGAAGTCCATCCCCAAAATGACTTCATCCATAATGTCTGCCACTAGCACCTCTTGTTGATAGCAGTTATTTCCCAATTTTATTTCAGCGATTCTTTTACCAGCTACGTCAGCACATTCTCCAGTTACTGTTCGGAGTTTCAATCCATCTGATGATTCCAAAATGCCGTCAATTAAACCTTTGCGAACGAATGTTCGAGCTGAACCTGTATCCAGTGTCATGAAGCAACCTTTACCTTCAAGTTGTCCGTTGACACCCAAGCTTTCACCATTTACCGCAATTCTTGAAATTGGAATGTAGGCTGCATTCTCCTCACTTTTTGGCTTTACAGTTGCACCTTCAACAGGCTTCCGTTGAATAGGAGACGAAGATCTATCACGCTTCCTGTTCCAGCAGTCCTGTGAGATATTTCCCGATTTCCTACATATCCAGCACATGAGTTTTCTACTGCTGTTCCTGAACCCTACGTGCTGCTTGTCTTCGACTCCCATATTCTTCGCAGAAAACGACGATCTATCTGCTTCGTTGTTTTTCTTGCACTCCCGCGCCATGTGACCCTCTTCGTCACATACCCAGCATCTGATGTCGCTTCCACTTCTGTGTGCCAATACTTCTCCTTTGATGTTCCCCTCTACATTCCTTTTTCTGCATCCACCAGATGGCATACACATCCTCTGTACCATCTCATATTGCATTGCGTATGCGACTGTTTCATGGAAAGTCGCCTTAGGTGTAGTTATTACTTTGATCCTGGTTTCTGGATCTCGGATACCATCAGTAAAAGCCTCGATCTTCATTTTCTCCATAAAATACGGTGGAGTGTTAGAATGTGCCAAATGTACAAGCCGTTCCACTGCCGAAGAATAGTCCTGAAGGCTTTCTCCATTCCGTTGCAAGCGACTTTTTAACTCGATTCTGTATAATTCCTTTTTATGGTCGCTACCATATTTACGTTCCAATGCATTCATCACCTCTGCATAAATTTTCCGATTATTTTCCGGCACTGCCTGTAATGCTTCAGCTGCTTCACCTTTAAGCGCAACTATCAATGCAGCAAGACGATTTTCAGCGTTCCAAACATTTTGATCAGCTGCGGTTTCGAACTGGAACTTGAAGATGCCGAAAGATGTGGTACCGTCATACGATGGTGGCTTTAGTTTAATATTTGCTATTTGTTGTACCACATGTGAAGTGACTTTATTCGTTTCAACATCTTGCAACCGTTTCTCGAAATCATCCACTTTTGCAAGCACCTTTTTGTTTTCATCAAGTACTTTCTGCTCTAGCTCTTTCACCTCTTGATGAACTCTGCCTACTTCCTCCCGTAACGTAGTAGATATTTCGAGAAGTTTCTCGTCCATTATTTGCTTGACGTTCAAACTGATCTCTTCCTTGGTTGTAGCCATGTTATTGTTGACTATTTCCAGCTGTTGATTGATGTTACTACTGATTTCTTCCTTGGTAGAAGCCATTTGTTGATTGATGTTGCAGCTGATCTCTTCCTTATTCGCAGCCATTTGTTGACTGATGGTCAAACTCATCTGTTGCATCATAGCCATTAACTGTGTAAAATCACAATTTCCAGATGGCAATCAAGTTGTTGTTTCCGCAACAAAACTTTTCTCCTCATCAGCTGCCACTAGATCATTATTTGTACTAATCACTCCAAACTGGTAACTTTCCACGTCCATTCCATTGGCTTCCATACCTTGTCGAAGCCGTAGCATTAATTCAGTTTTGTTTCCACTTGTTGACAATCCACGTTGTTCTAGTTCTTTCTTTAACTCTAGAACCTTCAAATCACTTAATAAAACCATTATTAACAGCTAACTAATCCGCCGATGTCACCAATGTTACGTTTTTCCAAACTTCCTTCGAATTGGCCTTACTCACAATTCGATAAACGCAATTCCCAATCTCTTCCTGAGGAGTTCGATCACTGATTAGTAAGCACAAACACCAGGTTTTATTAAGTATTCAACACCTTAATTGTTTCACAACAACAGGAAAACGATACAGCAAACAATATTCTTGACTAGAATATTCTTCCAACAGCTTCAGAAACTCCAACGGTTTATTGTAGAAATTTCCAGTAACTCAACGTTCAAAATAATACACAAATTATTTCTATTTAATAATACTTATAACTTTATTCACTAATTTAAAGATCACTTTTATAATTTTTAACTTCACAATCGCAGGTTTAAAATAAACTAATTCAAAACTACAAAAGGTATTTTTCTTATATACCTTCTGCAATACTTCTAGATAATTCGACATCACTTTCCAGAAACCTTGAGAAAACATTAGAATACTCGATTATTTTACGTTATGTTGATTTGATTCATAAAATCGTTTATGTTGACCCTATTTCTAAGAGACAACAACAACAATATTCATTTCATTAACTTGTTTGTTGATTTTATTTTCCTGGAAGTGACCGTAATCGTTTAGATCTTTCTGTAATCGTCTAGATTTTTCTGCACTCGTAACACTATGTTTCACCACCTTTATCAAGTATGCTGTTCCAACAATGCGCTACATAGTTTAATAGATCGGTAGTTGATCTTTTGTTTCGAAAACCGTATTGGCTGTCGGATATTAAATGATTTTCTTCCAGAAATTTTGAAATATGTGTATTAATATAATGCTCATAGACTTTGGATAGGACCGATAGTAAAGCTATTGGCCTATAATTTGAGATATCGGATTTTGGTCCCTTTTTGGGGACGGGCTGGACATTTGCCAACTTCCAGCACGAGGGAAATATACCAGATTTGTAGGATTGGTAGAATATTTTAGTTAAAGTTGGTGCAAGTTCTTTGGAAAAGGTTTTTAAAATAATGGGTGGAATATTGTCCATTCCTGATGCTTTGTTGATGTTTAACCCCTTTAAAAGTTTAGCGACTATTTTGGGTTTGAAGTGAAGTTCATTCATATTAACTCCTGAAGACTGGATTTGGGGTATTTCTTTAGGAGTTTCCAAAACAGTGGAGTTCAGAGCAAAGCGTTCAGCGAACAAGTTAGCTTTTCTTGCGGGATTATTGACGATTAAATCACCATCAATAATAGGGGGAATAGAAAATTTTGTACCAGAATTTAAAGAATTAATGGCACTGTAGAAACTTTTGTCAGAAACAGACATAGACGTAAGTTTTGAGGCTTTCGCTCTGTCAATTTCGGACTTTTCGTTTGAGATAATCTGATTAGATATTTTGTTGGCCTTTAGATATTGGGATCAATTAGTGGGAGTTTTGTTATGAATCCAAATATTAAATGATCTACGTTTGTTTCTAAGTGCCGTTTTGGCAGCTTTCGAATACAAGTATTTTTGTTTGGGTTTTACTATGGAGAAAGGGACAAATTTATTGATAGCAAATTGGATGGTTTCTGTAAAGTTTTGAGCAGAAACATTTACATTGTCAGTGTAAAAACAATGACGGTCGAAAGGGAAACCATGGAAAAAATTTTGAAGACCACTCATATCCATTTTTGAGTAGTGAAATATTTTACGGGGTTTGGGAGCTGTAGTTTTAAGTAAATCAGTTTTGATAACTGATGAGATTAAATAATGATCAGAATTTCCAATACTACCTTTCGCAACATCGACACTCGTAATATCTGGCATTGTGGTAAGATAAAGATCTAGTAGAAAACTATTATCACCGCCATTACGGGGAGTGAAAGTCGGGCTTTTAACAATTTGGAATAGGCCCTGAGACGCAGCAAAAATTTCTGCCAGTTTTCCACTATTGTCAACATTGTCGGTCGATTTGGAGAATTCCAACCATGATTTGTTGTGGACGTTGAAGTCACCGGTAACGATAACTTCACAATTAGGGGACTTTGCTCTAATCTCGTCCATAATTTTTGTCAGTATATTAAAAAAGTTTGGGTTACGTTTGTTGGGGGACCGGTATAAGGCTATTGTAAAAAAAGTCATTTCTGGAAGACAAATCTTTAAAACCATTGTATTGAAGCCGTCACCGTGTAGTTCAAAATTTGGAAAGCGCGTGTACGCAACACTCTCATGAATGAATGCGCATACGCCCTGATGGAGTTTGAAAGCTGATTCGAGCCTATATTTGGAATTAAGCGATTCTATAAAGAGAAAATTTTCAGAAACTTGTGTTTCTGTAAGGAATAGAATGTTCGGTTTGTCGTGCTCAAGATGATGTTGCACGTGGTCATGGTTAGCGTTCAATACGCAGATGTTTTGAACATGTATTTTAAAATTTTTTATTGATTCATATATGTTTTGTCCCTGCAAATTCCGTGGACATGCCGCTTTATGGGCGGGTGGATTGCGCAAATTTGCTTTACCACTTGCAGACTTATTTTTTTTCGGTTGTACTGCCATATATATATCAAAATGTTTATTTTATTTTTTTGTGTTTTATTTTAAAATACATAACTAAGTAAAAAATCCTATCATACTACAAAATATGACATATGCCAATATTTCATGATAAGATGAAGAAATAATAACAAAATAATAAGTGAAAAACAAATTGTGAGAAATTTGCAGAAAACAAAACAAAACTAAATGCCAATAATCCAGCTGATGCAGCGCACCCCAGGCGCACCGCCCACCACCTTAATCGAGGCACAAAGCTCACACATAACTCCGTGTTGGTTCGGTTCCTCGGAAGAGCTAATGAGCGGTACCGCTACGGAACGCTGCCCAGCTAAGACTGGAAGTGCTGCCGTTGACTAATTAAAGTTCGTCCGCCAGCACCCTAAGATATCATCTTGGCTAATGACATCTCCTGCCATTGCCAGTGGTATGTGATATCTCACGCTAACTCATATGTCAATGGCAGGGACTGGAGTACGCAGGGTAGTCAGACCCGTAGATCAACATTGATCATAATCGATCAAAATCGATCCCTCATGCGACCTTAAACATGATATTCCTTATTATATAGTCCAATTAAATTTATTTATAATGTTTTGCCTTAAATCGATGTAAAGGATGAGGATTTTTTGATTGAATGTTAATAACAGTATGAGGTGTTTGACTGTATGGCTCGTTAAAATGAGGTTGTAAGTTGCAACTAGTTTTAAGGGTGGCTTAAAATAGTAGATGTGGTATAGTATAAATAGTTGTTTAAGCAATGATTTATTAATTTTTTTAAATATATTAAATTATAATGAGCAATATTTTTTTTAATGGCAAGAGAGTTTTCTTCTTTATTTCACAACTCATCCGCTTTGCAAATAGTTTTGAATACCCTTCGCAACTATTTAGACGCAACGGTCTTAATTTAATAGAGATTGTGGCTTGTTAATTGGGATATGGATCTTAATCTATTAACTAGACTCTTTAATTGTTAATTTCGACTGGAATAATGTTTTTGCAAGTGAACGATGTTTTTAAATCGGTCAGTGCGAATGAACTATTCAGTCAGAACGGATCACTATAGTATAACGCTGATTTTACCCATCACTATAGATATAGATTCTTTATAAACGCCATGAAATATAAAACAAAATTGTTTCAACGTCCATTTTCGATATACAATATTTCAAAAATAAAATCAACGTCACGTTGTTTCTAAGAAAAAGTGCCAAAGCATGCAATAAAATATAATATCGAAAATAATTACGTAGATGTCTTTGTAAAGAATAGATTTTCTTAGAATATACCAGAAATTGAGCAGAATTATTACTCCGATTACCGAAGGCATGTCATGTCACTTTAAAAGTTAAATAACCAAGGTCACATCGCATCAATTTTCGTATTGTTGAAGTCGTTTTTTACGCCTCAAGTCATTTTATACGACAAATGTCACTTTAAATGACATTTTAGTCGCCTCAATTTTTCATGTGACAATAATTTTTTCAAACATCTTAAATTGTTTTTGTGAAATTGAAGAACGTAAAATGTAAGTTGTTTTTAGTTGTGGAGTTTTTTCGTTTTCAGTCGTGACCGTTTTTATCGACTTTAACAATACCGATTTTTATGCGACGTGACATGACTATAGTCATGACTCATTTCACTTGAAGTGACACGACTTCAATAATTAAGCTGTATATATAAGGAATACCTTTTATAGAATGATAATTAGTTTTATTTTAGACGGCGATGATGTAAAGTTAAATTAAATAAACTGCAATAGTGGTGACTATGGTAAATGACATTAATTGTAAACAAAACGCTCTTATTTTATAGAAATATTTAGTGTATTATTTTGGACGTTGTGTTTATATTGGAAATTTCCACAACCAACCGTTGGAATTTCTGAAGCTGTTGAAAGAATTTTCCAGTTAGGAATATTGTTTGCTGTATGGTTTTCCTGTTGTAGGTGGAACAATAGCGGTAAAAAGACTTAATAAAACCTGGTGTTTTTGCTTACTAAGTGATCGAACTTAGAATACGATTTGGGTAAGGCCATCGAATTAAGGGTAAGGCCAAATTGAAGTAAGGTGGAAAAACGTGACAATATAATATTTCTTAGTTAGTTGATTTTAAGCCAATTAAAGAACGTTCCGAAATTCCATAGTTAGGTTTGCTCATAATTAATTTTATTTTTAAAGTTCGTTTGATAATTCTGTTTATGTTAATAATTAGTGATTTTTGAAACTAATCTGATAAATCCCATTCAACTTATACAAAAATCTGTCTGCAAATAAAATCTGTGGCGAACATTTACATTAAAAAACTTTTAATGTTTAAATTTCACTAGGCGTTATTTTTCGTTGAAATTAATAAAAAAAACAAAAATAGTTTTTCAAAGTGGAAATGAATTCTATAATTTTTGAATTTCTCTTCTCTTTCTAATATTTAAAATAGCAATTTATGTAAATTGTAAAGGTTTGCTATTTACCCACCCTGCTTTAATATACTATACTCAACTCTACTCTGATCTGAACTACTCAGCAAGATAGCTAATACTCTAAGGCTTAATACTATTACATACTAAAGCGTGAATGACTAGCTATAAATGTTCCTATTACTAGCGGATATTCTCAGAAAATCAATTAAAGAAATGAAACGAAAGAAAAAATATCTCGGTGTCAACAGTACAGGCGAGTACAGATACAGATAAGCCAGCTACTAGCACGTAAGTAGCAAACATCGTCTAAACTAGACGCTAACTCCTACCTATAATCTAAAATTTACAGCGAAAGTCTATGTAACAATAATGTTTTGTTCTTGCCTTTTAATCATACTTTTATCTGAAATCTTGTTTCCAAGAATTTCGGGTTTCTTACACCAATTTCAATTTGATTGTTTTATCTGCCTATGCATTTTAGTTCAAAAAATATTTTGCTAATATTAGTGAGAACAAAAACAATGTTGAACGGAAGAATTGTTTGCTTGATTTTTGTGCTGTACCTGCTTTGACTATTTCCAAGGTTTCTCTTTAAGGAGAGTACTATAGCCAGACTAGTTATACCTTTCCAAAACCATGCTTCCTACTCTATTTCACATTGAAAATCTAGCATTGTTCACAATTTATTTAATTAAATAACTCTTCCTAATTCCTCGCGTTTTTTTATCGTCTGGCTGGAAATCATTTCATTTTAACTTTTGGTTTGATGACTCTTGGATTCAATTTTAAAAACAACTCCCAATATCATATGTGTTTTGTTTGTTGTTTATTCATAGTATTTGTTATTACATTCTTTATCACTATTTTAAAAAAATAAAATATTGTTATTAAAAATTTAACATAAACATCTTTAAGAACAGTATCAACATAATTGAAATGTAAAATACAAATTTTAAAAAGCATATAAATTTTTTTATATTTTTAAAACCAGTAAATTTCTAAAAACAAAAAAATAAAAAAAATGAATTTGTTTATTTCTAAACAGCTGTTGCAAAACCGACACGATCATTTCCCATATCAAATTCTGTATAATATTTTCCAATAAAAACATCACCCAAAATCCATAATGGCCCATTCGGTGGTGGTATATTAATTCCCATGAAACCAGATAAACAAATTGATTTGCCCATTGTTGAAATCTATCAAGTTAAAACAAAAAATTGATTATCAAAATGTTTGTTTTTGGATAAAAAATATGTTTACCCTTAAAACGTAATCTTTTCCTTCTAATTCGAAATCTTTTCCAGCTAATTTGAATTCAATTTTTGGTAGACTTGGGATTAAATTACAATTAATCATATATTGCCCATTCAAAATTGGTGTCCCACCAATCGCTTGATTAATAGCTGTTACTTCTTCGACTGGTCCAGCAATTAAACTGAAACAAAAATAAAATTAAGATCGTCTTGTTCAGGTTAAAGGTTTTTAATTTTGAATGAAATTCGATTGACTAATTTAATACTTTAGTGGTACTTTAATACTTTCATAGTACTCTGATTGGCAATCAAATATAATTTAAAGTCACCTGGTGCCAGTATCAGCTATTGCTTCACAACCATTTTCACAAAATCCTTTTCCATCAACAGTTACGGAATCCATTTTAAATTGCCAGTAAGCTTTACGATCAACAGGCAAATATGTAAAATCACCTGTATAATGTTTTTTATCTGAACCACCAAAAATAATTTCACCACCTTCAGGTGCACTTGGATCTCTATAAACCAAAACGCATTATTAAAATATCGTTCTTAAGCTTATGTAAAACTTCCAAACAAACCTATTTAAATAGAATGAAAATACTGGAGATTGTATTAAACCTTGATTATATAAATTATAAAATGGTGGAATAACACCATCAACTGAAATTGATTTATATCCTAAACCCAAAATGCCATCAAATTTAGCTGCAACAAACACAAGTCCTGGTTCACTTAATGCTTCTGCGAATGTTTGATTTGCAATATTTAAATTACCAAACTAAAATATAACAAAATTATTTTAGTTAAAACAGAATTATATAGGCGTTGGATTTTATAACAATTACCGAAACTGTATCAGTTGATAGATAACCAGATAAACTTCCAGAACCATAACGAATTGCAAAAGCTGTTCCATTTTCTTGATATGTTGACGATTTTTTGCTATCATACTTATTATGAGTTACTAAAAATAAACATAAATAATCGATACAAAATTGTTCATTTTATTTGCTTTATCATTACTTATGAGAGAATGTCTTATGACTTATGTTATTTATAATAAACATTTTCTGCTACATTTTAATCAAAAAAATTAATCACGAAAGTAGTTTAAAAATAATGATCATGTCAATCAATGTCAATAAATACAGATAAAATATAATATAATTTATACATACAACAAGCAATGTTTGTAAGATGACATTTTTTGGATGGAATCCAAAGATTTGATGAACCAGTATCGAAAACAACTTTAAATGATTGTGGCGGCGTTCCAATTTGAATAGCACCATAATATTGCGCCTAAAATTTAAATTCAATCAACAAAATATAATTTTTCTCATAATCAAATATTTACGTCTAAATAATTTGAAAGAGGTTCTGGTGAACCTTCGTCTTCATATCCATAACGATTCAGTCTTAATTGTTGCAATTCTGTTCCAACAGAGGAAAAATAAGCTCTTGCCGTTTCCATTTTATTTAATTTTATTCTGCAAAGATTCAAGAAATAAATATATTTATTGCGTTTTACTTATAGAAAAATGATTGAAGTCCTAAAATTTTGGGTAGAAACGCGGATGAATTATTACAAATATGAGGATTAAATCATTTTTTTTTCAAAAAGTTTAATATCTAAAGCTAAATCATGATTTCTAACGGAAGGCAGAGTGAGTTTGATATGGACATTATTCTAAGCGTTTCAAATACGCTCTTTTCAAGGGAAAAGATCCTATCTTGAAACGTCTGCTTTTCGCAGGTGGCTTAAAATCATAGAAAATGATACTATGATCTGTTGACTCGTCAATGGCTAGTAAGCTACCATATGAACGTCCACCAATGCAAAGAACTTTTGAACCCACCACCACAGTGATTGAATGATTTTGCAATGGATTTAAATCAGATTTTAATCAACTGATTTTTTAATAAAATAGCAAAAGTTCGCAAAAATTATCTTCCATTTAGTAACACACTAAAATTCTTTATAACTAAACCGCTATTTGGCTTAACGAAATGAAATTTGAAGTTAAACAATAATGGGGGCAAATTTCTACCGATTGGAGAAAACTTCTTGAATTTGTGGGAAATCAAACGATAGTATATCGCTGAGTATACCGGTGCCGTATGTGGCCATCCCTATCTAATCTAGTCATTCAATGTTAATAGTTAACAACAAATAATAAGTGCGGTAATGAAATGAAATTCGAAGTGAAAACAACGAAGAAAAATTAAGATTCGGCAAACAATATCTTTCTTGTACTCAAGCATTTCATCAATTTAGCATTTTGAAACTCAGATCATGCAAAGTTTAAAAATGTCTTATTTGCACCAGTCGCGATACGTTCTTACTATTAATAAATCAAGAAAAATGCAGAAGAATAAGCAATATGAGCAGGATATATGCATATGCAGATTTGAAAAATGCAGTTGTCTGTTAAAAATTTAACGAATGGATGGAGCAATGTCAATAATACTTCTATGATATGTCCCTGTGTGGTGGACGAAAATGAATGAATTGCTCTAATTGATACTATTGGCACTAACAGTAACAAGACATAAACATGATTCGATTTAATTACAAGCTTTAACAACAAAAATATGACATGAACAGATATAAATGTAATATGCAGTAGTGTCGGTTATGATTTTTTTGTATAATGAACTAATTTTGCATATTTTTCATTCAATTCAATAACAGCACAAAATTTGTTCTTTTAAATGGGTAATTCTTTTACAAACCGAACACCTTTCTGACCGACACATTTTTGATTTGGCTGAAATTTTTTTATGGGTTTTATATCGAAAAAAAGATATACGTGTTCGAGGATTTTTTTTGGAAAATATAGTGGTTCTAAATTGCGAGAATTTCGTGATTTTTGGCTTGACGAGTTATTTTCAAATATTCATAACTTGAACTTCGGTTTTAGTAAAGTTAGAAACCTCTAGTTTGTTTTATTTTAAAGTTAAAAGATGCTAGTTTACAAAAAAAAATTAAAATTAATAAAAGTTATTAACAAATTCTTATTGTTATAAACAAATAAAATGTTCAAATTGACCTTCAGTCATTGTCCCACCCTCTAAATGAGTTTTTAGTATGACCATCGTATTCTACGTTTCATTTCCTATAAAAAAAAGTATTTTTAATTAATGGAGAAATTATTTTTACTTAAGAAATAAATTTATTTATCGAGCGCGAGATTAGGACAAAATGTGACCAAGACATTTTTGATTCAGAAATAGATTTAAATTTCGAGAATTTTTCGAATTTTTGGCTTTTCATTTTCAAAGATTCATAACTTCGGTTCTGGTAAAGATAGACACTTTGTGTCTGTTTTATTTTAAAGTATAAAGATGGAATTTAAAAAAAAACTTGTATTTATAAAAATTATTAACAAATTCCTATTGTTGTAAACAAATAAAATGTTGAAATCAATTTTTAGTCATTATCTAACAAAAATAAAGAGTGTTTAGTGTGACCATCGTATTCTACGTTCAATTTTCAATAAGAAACGTATATTTAATTAATGGAGAAATGAGTTTTACTGTTACAAATAAGTTAATTTTTCCAGCGCCGAACGACAAAAATTTATAAAATTTTTTATCGTCTCGTCTATAAAATCTTTTATCATCTCGATAATCACATTTTTTATCGTCTCACATTTTGTCCTAATCTGTTCGGTATGTAAAAGAATGGTCCATTTATGGAATTTTTTGTCGTCCCGCGCTCGATAAATTTATTTATTTCTTACAGTAAAAATTATTTCTCCATTAAAAATTCCTCTTTTATAGGAAATGAAACGTAGAATACGATGGTCATACTTAAAACTCATTTCGTGCGTGGGGCAATGACTACAGATCGTTTTGAACATTTTATTTGTTTATAACAATAGAAAATTGTTAGTAACTTTTATTATTTTTAATTTTTTTTGTAAACTAGCATCTTTTAACTTTACAATAAAACAAACTAGAGGTTTCTATCTTTACTAAAACCGAAGTTCAAGTTATGAATATTTGAAAATAACTCGTCAAGCCACACATCACGAAATTTTCGTAATTAAGAACTGCTATATTTTCAAAAAAAAAATCCTCGAACACGTATATCGTTTTTCGATATAAAACCTGTAAAAAAAATTTCAGCCAAATCAAAAATGTGTCGCTCAGATTTTGTCCAAATTTGTTCGGTTTGTAAAAGAATTACCCAAATGTATCTTTTTTAACAGATATTCACTACAACATACTGATAAAAGCAGCTTGCACAACTAATAATTTAAAAAAAAACATTTATTCTCAATAGAATGGAAAAATCAAAATATCTTCATATAGAAATAAAACATAAGAAGAAAAAAAGTAAAAACTGGTTTTGGTTAAAATGAACGATCCATTAAAAAAATATTGCGACGCTGATGCATAGGCTGACTTCACCACAGCTCTGGAAACATAGTGTTCTGGATATATAATAAGCTAATATCCATAAAATACTTTAATTAAAAACTAACCAATATTATGGACTTCGTAGTTCTAATAATAAAAATATTAAAGCAGGCAGTAGTATCCCAACAAATATAAATTCTGTTGTACGAGAAAAAGTAAAAAAAATTTTATCGGAAGTGACAAAGCGGAAGTTAGGATGCAGAACTGTTGTAAACCGTACTAAATGTGTATGTACCAAATTTCATCCAACTTGATTATCAGGTACAGAAGTTATTGAGCTTCCAAAATAACAGGTGCTTGGAGGACCCCCTACCACTTTGTTCACTATCGCTAAAAAAACTAATCAGTTCCTTGCCATACATGTTTGCATCTTTTTGCAAAGTGTAATCAAAATTACTTAACGAACGAATGTTGTATGCTTCCAACAAACATTGAAACAATAAACAGGTGTTCGGGAGGACCCCACCACTTATCCCAATATTGTCCAAAAACTAGTCAATACCTTTTAATAATACCAAACAAGTCTTTACCTTTTTTCAAAGTGCCATTAAAATTGATTAATGAATGAAATATGTATGCTCCCAACAAACTTTAAAAACCAAGTGTGAAAAGTCAGCAGTTGTATGGTAGATCCCCCGTCACTTTGATCAATGTGTCCCAAAAGATGATAATTATCTTCTTGCACTAATTGAAACCTTTCCATAAGTTTTATCATAATCACTTCATTGTTGTAGGCTGTAGTGTGCATAAAGATACTGAAAAAACTGCAAACAATTAATAAAAATTTTTTTTACCGGAAGTAAAAAACCGGAAGTTGGGATGCAGAATTTTTGTAAATCATACTAAATGCTTATGTACAAAGTTTCATCCAATTCGATTATCAGGTACAGATGTTATTGAGCTTTAAAAAAACAGGTGTATGGGACACCCCCCACCACTTTGTTCACTATCGCTAAAAAACTAATCAGTTCTTTGCCATACATGTTTGCATTTTTTTCCAAAGTGTCATCAAAATTGGTTCACGATCGAATGTTGTGTGCTCCCAACAAACATTGAAAAAATGCTGACACAGTAAACAGGTGTTCGGGAGACCCCGTACCACTTATCCCAATATTATCCAAAAGCTAATCAGTTCCTTGTCATTTAAGTTTCCATCTTTTTCCAAAGTGTCATTAGAATTGATTAATGAATGAAGTCTGTATGCTCCCAACAAACTTTAAAAACCAAGTGTGAAAAGTCAGCAGTTGTATGGTAGACCCTCCGCCACTTTGATCAATGTGTCCTAAAAGATGATAATTATCTTCTAACACTAATTGGAACCCTATTCCATAAGTTTCATCATAATCACTTCATTATTGTAGGCTGTAGTGTGCATAAAGACACTGAAAAAACTTCAAAAAAGTACAAAAAAAAATTTTTTACCGGAAGTAAAAAACCGGAAGTTGGGATGCAGAACTATTTTAAACCGTACTACATAATCATGTACCAAGTTTCATCCAATTCGCTTATCAGGTACAGAAGTTATAGAGCTTTCAAAAAAACAGGTGCTCCAGAGAACCCCCACCACTTTGTTCACTATCGCTCAAAAACTAATCAGTTCTTTGCCATACATGTTTGCATCTTTTTCCAAAGTGTCATCAAAATTCGTTCACGAACGAATGCTGTGTGCTCCCAACAAACATTGAAAAAAGTGTGACACATTAAACAGGTGTTCGGGAGGACCCCCACCACTTATTCCAATATTTTCCAAAAACTAATCAGTTCTTTGTTACTTAAGTCTCCATCTTTTTCTAAAGTGTCATTAAAATAAATTAATGAACGAAGTCTGTATGCTCCCAACAAACTTTAAAAACCAAGTGTGAAAAGTCAGCATTTGTATGGTAGACCCCCCACCACTTTGATCAATGTATCCTAAAACATGATATTTATATTTTCACACTAATTGGAACCATATTCCATAAGTTTCATCATAATCACTTCATTATTGTAGGCTGTAGTGTGCATAAAGACACTGACAAAACTTCAAAAAAGTACAAAAAAATTTTTTTTACCGGAAGTGAAAAACTGGAAGTTGGGATGCAGAACTATTGTAAACCGTACTACATACTCATGGACCAAGTTTCATCCAATTCGCTTATCAGGTACAGAAGTTATAGAGCTTTCAAAAAAACAGGTGCTCCAGGGACCACCCACCACTTTGTTCACTATCGCTCAAAAACTAATCAGTTCTTTGTCATACATGTTTGCGTCTTTTTCCAAAGTGTCATCAAAATTCATTCACGAATGAATGTTTTATGCTCCCAACAAACATAAAAACTATGTGGAAAAAACCACCTGTTGTATGGTGGACCCCCCAACCCTTTATCCAATGTGCTCCAAAAGCTGATAAAATCTTTCTCATGTTATTTAAAAGCTTTTCGCAACGTTTCATGAAAATCGATCGGTAATTGTAGGCTACAGTAGGGATAAACACCTGAAAAAAAAACTTTAACCGGAAGTGACAAACCGGAAGTTGGTATGCAGAAATATTGTAAACAGTACTAAAACCTTATATACAAAGTTTCAATAAGATCATAGCCCGGGATCAGAAGTTATTCAAGATTTAAACTTAGAGGTGTTCGGGAGACCCCCCGCCATTTTGTCCAAATTTGAAATGAATCCAGATCTTCCATTTTCAAGTGAACCTGTATCATTTGCCAAAGTTTCATCAAGATCCTATGCAGAAAACTTTTTCAACATTACCACTCATGCCATTTGAGGTCAAAAATTTCCCTCGTGCGCTACGCGCACTCGGGACCTCAAATGACATTCGTAATAATGATTATGAAAAATAATCGACTATTATTTGACGACTCGTTATATTATATATGATTATTGTTCATTTTTGTTAGTAGTATGTATGGATGCTGGATTATAGAATTAATTTATTTTTTTTTGCTTTCAATAATTGGTTGTAGAATGGGAAATTTTGTTGTAGACAAAAATTTAGTTTTTGTACATGTCTGAACAAAACATAAACATTAAATTCCTGTTTATAGTGAAAATTTTTTTAAAATTAATACATATTTACATTTATTTTCAAGTGAACGATGACCAGCATTTTTAAATCGGTCAGTGCAAATTAATTAATCCGTTTAGAACGCATAATTATTTTTCATAAAATGTGTAGTGTAGTAGGAATTACAATATGCGACACAACAACACATAAAAACCTTTAATGTCAAAGGACCCACAACAACATGCATTTTAAAGTATTGAAGGACGCAAATTTTTGATGTTTTGTATACATATTTGTATATTTTTATAAAGAATGAACAACTAAACAATAAATCCTATCACTTATAAAATATGACATGCTTAGGCCAATATTATGATAGGATAGAGAAAACAAAAATAAAATAAGGTAAGGTAAATTTGTTTAAAAAATTTGCAGAAACAAAACTAAAATGGGGCTGCCAATAATCAAGTTGGTAGCATATTCCTTGACTATGCGACGCATTGACTATTCATCTTCATCAATGAATAAATCTGAGATATTGAGTTGTATGAAGGCTCGTTTCTTCGAGCAAGCAATATCGTCCCATCATCAAAGAACTTATTTGCCAATAGCAAGGGGTTATCACATCCATAGATCAAAAATAAAAAAAATTTACAAATCAATAAAAAATAATGCCTCCATGATGTTGAAAAATTAAAAATGAGAAAAATGTTAAACATATAATATAAGTAAACATTATTTGCTATCATTGTTAAGCTCATATCGTCAATCTGTTGGCACACGACTTAGGAAAAGAGTTCGTATCTCCACAACACTCAATAGCAAATATTTGAGAAATCACAAGTTGGTAGAATCTTGGTATGATCTGAGTAACTTCTGATTTCCTTATGTCATGAAAGGAGAAAGAAAGAAGTTACATCAGGCGACAAATGTATGGTGGTGGTGGTCTAAGGATTTGGGGCGTTATAAGCAATTTTGATAAGTAAAAACTCACAGTCGTACGTTGCACTTTGAACACTGACAATTATTTACAAATGACAGAGAATGTTTTTTTGTAATGTAAACGTTCTTTACGAGGACAAAATCTTATTTATCAGCAAGAAAATACCCCAGTACATACATCAAAAGACTCATTACTTAGGTTCCAGAGAAATAAAATTAACGTTTTGAATTGGCCAGTTCGTTCGCCTGGTCATAGTATTATCGAAAATTACTGGAGCCAATGATCTATGTTTGGAGCCAATTGCTGAGCCAATGATCTATGATGCAAAATTTACATGAACGGAAATTAATATAACTATTTTTAAAAAAAATAAAAAATTTACAAACATGTCGTAATAACAATATATAACCTGTCTTTGGGAAATAGTACAGCTACAGACAGAGTAATAATTCAAATGAAAGTGGATAGTTTGGAATCCACCGACTACTATACGAGTCCACGCTATTTAAAATCTGAACCGATGGAAGATTATTGTTTTTTTAGTAAAGTGTTGTGGTCTACCTATAGATTTGTAAGTTGTGATAATTGTGTTTTTGTCCTTGATGCTCCATAAACTTCCAGCTAGCGCTTTCAATGCATTGTTTCTGCTTTTCAGCCTCGCGTTCACCTATTCAGCGTGGGGATTAAACCTGATTAGTGGGTCGAATATAATTGAGACGTTGTCGAGTGCAGTCGCATTTATTTTGTTTGGTTAAATTAAAATTTAAAAAAAAAATCTAACGGGTAAAGTTAATGAAAATTAAAATATTTCGTACACCGTAGTCAATCAAAATATTAAGCACTTGTTTTATTTAAATAATTCTGAAAAAGTTAATTGAAATCAAAATAATTAAAAAATTTCCTATAAGTTAAAAAATTTGGTAGACGCTTGTTTTATCTAAATAATAATAACTGTGTTTTTACGGTAAAAATGGGTCGCAAACCTAATCGCAATCAAATTAAAAATCGTAGTGATTTCTTAAATTCCACTAAAAAAGACATATCTCAGGAATTATGTGGAGAATGTGACCTTAATTTATCAAAAAAAGATAAAAAAGTTCAGTGCCAAAAGTGTAACTTGATTTTGCATGTGGAGTGTGCAAATGTTAATCGTATTTTGTATAACGAAATCGTCGAAAAAAAAGCCAATTTTTTTTTGTCTAAATCACTGTGGTAATGCAAACAAAAACAACAAGCCAAACTTAGATATTAGTGATAGTGATACTGAGGACAGTGATGATGAATTAAAAGATCAAAATAATTCAGCAAAATTGGATAAAATTCTTAAACTCAATAAAGCAATTCAAAAAATCCTCGTAAATTACATTAAACTTGAAGAGCGTATAGTATCCTTGGAAAACGAAATTGTAAATCTTAAGCAAGAAAAATTTAATGACCATGTTGTGTTCGGTGGCATACCTAATTCTACAGTTCGATCGGATATGGATATTGTGCTAGATATCACCAAAACATTAAAAGTACCACTAACTAAGAATGATATAATAGAAATTCGCAGAATCAAGAACAAAAAACAGGATGTCAATAATCTACAAGCGCAAATTATTGTACAGTTTGCATCACATTTAACAAAATTTAAATTGATGAAAGCTAAAAAAAATCATGGTCCAATATTTACACATCAGGTTGCCGATTTTGATGACAAAGAAAAGCAAGTGTTCTTGTCGTCATTCCTCATAACTCATAATGTAGACTTACTCAGCTATGCTAAGAAATTGAAAAGCAACGGATTCAAGTATATATGGTATGACAATTTTAATAATACTATACTAGCAAAACAAAATTCTGATTCTAACGTCATAGTAATCAAATCAAAATCACAAGTAGATGCAATTATAAAAAATTTAAAATAGTCATTTAAGCAATAAAAATCTTTCATTCATTAAACAATAAATATGGATAATCCATCCTTTAATTTAATTGATTGTGTAGATATAAAATACTGTTTAAATAAAACTAACAGTAACCTAGATTGTAATTTAAATATAATATATATTAATGCTCAGAGTATCAGAAATAAATTCTCCGACCTTAAATACCTAATATCGTCATATGGCTCAGTAGTTCATATAATCGTGTTAACGGAAGTGTTTGTTAGTAACAATGAAATTAATAATTATAAAATCGATAGTTACACTTCATATTTTTCTACAAGGGAACACAAGGGGGGTGGTGGAACAGCAGTTTATGTGCTCAACAATATTCGATCTGATCTTATTTTAGATTTGTCACTTAATTTAAATAATTTTCTTTTAATTAAACTTGCAAGTCTGGAATGTAATATACTTGCTGTGTATCGACCACCATACAGTAACGTCGAAATGATTAACGAGTTCCTTCTGAAACTTGATGAATTATTACAAAATCATAAGAATATGTATGTGATTGGAGATTTTAATTTCAATTTATTAAATGATCATGATCATACCGTCCAAATGTATAATGATGTAATATTTTCAAACGGATATTTGATACTTAATAAATTAAATCCAGAGTATGCTACACGTATAACTAGCACATCACGCAGTATTCTAGATCATATCATGACTGACATTGTCACTTCCAAATATTTTCTTTCTGTCAATAATAGTATATTGGGTGATCATCAAATGTTAGCATTTAGCATTTCCAAAGAAAATATAAATATACCAAAAAACATTACAAAGACATACTCATTTTTAGAATATAATAAAATTGATAGTAATTTATTTTTGAAATTGGTAAATGAAACTTACACAATGGGTGGTCTAGTAAATCTTTGCTCGTCAATTATTAACAAATATACTAAAACTATAACAAAGCAAGTTCCTATAATAAAGGATGATCCTTGGTCATCCGATGAATTAAAAATCTTACAAAAAAAACGAGATAAATATTATAAACTCAAATGTAAATATAAAAATAATGAATATCTTAAAGCCAAATTTACTTCTTTGAAAAAACAGTTAAGAGAATTAGAAAATAAATCTGCAACAAATTACTTTCATAATGAACTGAGCAATAATGACTTTAGAAGGGTATGGAAAATTATGAATGAGCATGTGTTTAAAAAAAGTAAAAGTATAAAAAAAATAATTTTAGAGCATGATAATACAATTTCTACGGATATTAAAGCAAATTGTGATATATTTAATAATTATTTTGTAAATTGCATAAAAACAATTATCCCTGATAGTAGTATAGACATTGATCCTGTTTTAAACCAGCATGATAATAGCGCACCTGAAATTTTAAGCCCAACAAATAATGAGGAAATTGATGATATAATTACAAATCTGAATAAAAGATCTGCGGTAGGATACGATGGAATATCCGCAAGGTTTTGTTTAAATTTTAAAGAAATTTTAGCTCCTAAATTGTGCACTTTAATAAATTCTTCTATGGCTAAACATGAGTTTCCCGAATGTCTCAAAACTGCATTACTAGTACCAATACACAAAAGTTCTAGTAAGATGACTGCTAGCAATTATCGTCCGATTTCTCTTTTGAGTACATTCTCTAAAATATTTGAGAGCGTGCTTTACCGAAGATTAGACAAGTTTTGTCAGATAAACAATATAATAAGTAAACGACAATTTGGATTTTGTAAAAAGTCGAGTACACTATCCGCTGTATCTGAAATTATATATGATGCTAAAACCGGCCTTGATAAGAAACGACTAGTGTCATGCATTTTTATCGACTTTCAAAAAGCATTTGACTCGGTATGTCGTAAAATCCTAATTAAAAAACTGTTTGATATTGGAATTAGAAATGATAGTTTAAGAATGTTTTGGAGCTACCTTTCGAGTAGGAAGCAATCAGTCAAAATAGATTCAACCGTGGGCAGTACTCAAGATATCATGTATGGTGTGCCACAAGGTTCTTTGCTTGGGCCACTCCTCTTTAACATATATGTAAACGACGTATTTTCACTTATGCTATGTGGAAAAACTGTAATGTTCGCTGATGACATGGCTTTGATATACAATGAAAAAACATGTAGTGACCTTCGCCTTAAAATGCAGTCTGACCTCAACCTTATATTAAATTGGACGGCAAAAAATCATCTCAAATTAAACGAAAAGAAAACTAATTATTTGATATTTTCTACAAAAAATAAATGCATGGATGAATATGACAATTTTGCCTTATATGTAAATAATAACATAATATCAAGAGTTTACTCCACCGAATACTTGGGACTTTACATTGATCCCTATTTAACATGGTCTTTCCATATAAATAAACTAAAAAATAAAATTCGTACATCTAACTTTATCCTCTATAAAATGAGAAATATATTGCCAAAAAAAATCAAATATCTTATCTATCATACTCATGTATTAAGTCATGTTAGATATTTGCTTCCAATTTGGGGTATCACAGCATATACGAGAATTCGAGAAATTCATGTTTTACTAAATAAATCATTGAGAAATGTCAAAAACCTTAAGTTTGATTGCTCCACTAATCTACTTTACAGTAAAGATATTTTACCTGTAGAAAAATTAGTTGACTATGAAGTATTGTTGTTTATATATAGGATTAAGAATAATATTATTAAACACAATTTTAATTTTCATGAAGTAAGCTCACTACACAGGTATCCTACGAAAAGCGCAGACGGTAATTATATTATTCCATATTTTCGTACATCTGGTGGACAAAGCTCCACATTATACAAAGGGCTATTATTATTTAATAATCTTCCTGTTGGTTTGAAAGAGGAACAAACGCTTAGTGTATTTAAAAAAAAATTAAAAACATTTGTCTTTGATAAATTATAATAAGTTACAAATAAAAAAAAAACTTACTATCTACTTACTAATGAGTAATGATCTTCTTTTATAAAGTTGAGTAATTTTTTAAAAAAATTTTTTTTATTGAAATAAAATTGTAACTGAACTCTTGTTACGCTTTAAATTTAAGTTAAAATAAGAAACAAAATAAAATTTGTGATTGCTATCAACAACTCCTAAAATTAAAAATTTATTTGCATTTAGCACTATGTGCTTTTGCAAGTATTAACTATAGTTTAATATTTTGTAATCTTCTTTTTATAATTATTACTAATAAACTTATTCAAGAAAAAAAAAAAAAAAAAAAAATGTTGCTCGAGCAATGTCCGACATTTTACTGTAGCAATGGGCACGTTGTCAATGCGGATGTTTAGTCCGTCGTTCAAGTGGTGAAAAGCGTAGCAGTGGATTTTTTCGACGATAGTATCAGTTTTCTGCTTCTCAACCATTCATTAAGGAAGTTAAGGTATTCGTTCAACATATTGGTGAGTTGTTCCAGATTGCTTCCTGTGACAAGAACCGTGCAGTCGTCTGCTCTGGTGGAGCAGACTAACTGCTTAGGTAGAGGTTGAAAAGTGATGGAGAGAACCTCGTGGTACCTCTTTTCTAAGTGTTCTCATTTTTGATTTTGAAATTCTGAAATTCGCAGATGTTTGGCGGCCTCTTAAGTAGTTACACGACCAGGTGAGACTAGGATTGTTTTTGCACATGGCTGTTTTTGGTTCAGACCATCGTTGATTTGGTTTTGAATTTTGTGGAGGGCGAGTTCACTTCCGGAAGCCATGTTGGTGCAGAGGTAGGTGGGAAGTGCTCGACATCATACGTAGCAAAAGTGTTTCAATTAGTTTTTCGATAAAAGAGAGGATGGAGATTAACCTGTATGACTTTCCTTCTTCAGGTTTTCCGGGTTTTAGAATAGGGTTAATTTTAGCCGTTTTCCAAACATTCGGTATCTGGAGAGTATTTAATGTTAGTTACTCCTCTTGGGTCCAATTTGTTTAAGCATGATATATGTCGTCAGGTGCAATTGCTTTTGATTGTTTGATTTTTCTAATTGCCGTCTCAACTTCAACATATGTAAAATTCATATTCTCAGTGCTGTCATCTTTAAGTTATCGGAAGTGTCTGAGGACTGATCTAGACGCCTTCTCATGTTAGCTTTACTTTTCTGTAAACTTTGTATTAAATTTCGAGGTGCACTTCCTAGACCTTTCTATGGGAATATCGTTGAAAGAGATCATGCATTTATTTAAAAGTCTCCGAGGACGAGTTAACTAACCCCTTTATAACGTTCCATAGGCTTTTACTTGAACCGAAGTTCGATTTACTCACTAGTTCTCTCCATTTGTTCCTCGGCTTTTGGGATCGGCTGGATTTGTTTTCGGATGTCATCTCTAAGTACGGCAATAGCAAATGCATGTGGGAAATTAGGTTTAATATATTGTATTCTATCAGCAGGGATGTAACGCACTTTAGCTTTAATAAAAATATCTCTATTTTTCTTCCCAGAGAGGGTGTCAAGTGGTAAAAATAATTTACTGAAATCATTTTCAGTAAAAATAACGAAATTTACCCAGTCAGCTTTGTTAAAATTGGTGTATGTTTTCTCTCGGATTTTACTAGGTTGATGAAGCGGCTTAGGATGATTATGATCGACACATGATCTGATCCCAGTGCATGTTCGGCTGTTGTTGTTGTTGTAGCAGACAGTTTTGGGGCTACCCAGCCGGCTCCATGTCCAGGTTCGGGAACTCTGCTACTGCTCTTGGGCGGTACCATAAATCTTCCTTCGTCAGGTTAGTTGAATTTTTTGGACATCTGACTGAATAGGTGGTCTACATCGTGCGGGACACTTGTCAATAATTTCAGGCTCAACTCTGCTCATGAAGTTGTTTAGGATGCATGACCGACCGGATCTTAGATGAGCTAGGATGGATCTGGTGCTACGGGGCAGTTGGACCTCTTCGGCAGCGACTTTTGGTGGCTTTCTATTTAAAACTCGATTTGGGGCGTAGTTCCTTAAAACGTCCTCAACAGCTTTAGTATGAAGTGCTTTTAAACCTGTTCTACAAGTAACCTCGTCGATGTTACCTGTTATTTGGTGGTCACTAACCTCTTGCAGAAAGCATCTTGCTGTCTTCCTTATGTCTCTCTAGGTGGTTCAATTTTCGATAAGGTATCATTACAAGGATGTTGCTCTTTGTGACAGGCCAATAGATATTGTTTAGCTAGCATTTCATTATGTTCGCGGACTGGCAGTATGTTACATTTCTCGTGCAGATGATCTCGATGGGCCATCAAATAGCATCCGGTCGCTGTTCGCAAAGCTGCGCTGTGCTGTTTGTAACTTCTTCCAGTGCGTGTCTGCAACTTGGGGTGTCCATATGGGTGCATCATAGTTTATAAGGGTCGTCCTGTTGTTTTATATCGTCACTGTTATGCCAGAGTCACGAATGTGCAAAATTGTAGTTTTGAGATAATTGCATTTTAAAGTTTGCAAACGCTACTAAAATTCAGTTTTTTTGTTGTTTTTTATTATTCCAGCAAATTAAATAAAAAAATTTACCGGAATAATAAAAAACAACAAAAAAAACTGAATTTTAGTAGCGTTTGCAAACTTTAAAATGCAATTATCTCAAAACTACAATTTTGCACATACGTGACTCTGGCATAACAGTGACGATATGTTGTAATTATTATATTTTTACCATGAACTACCCGCTAGTGCTTTCAATGCATTATTCCTGTTCTTCAGTCTAGAGTTCACTTGTTGTGCATGAGCATTAAATTTAAACAGTGGGTCGAATGTTACCCCCAACAATCTCCGATTTTTTACTGTCGGAATGAGTATGTTGTCAATGCAGATGCTTAATGTTGTGTTTACCTCCTTCGTCCATGTGGTGAAAAATGTAGAAGTGGATTTGTCAGTAGAAAGTTTAGTTTACCTTGTTTTAAACCAATCATTGAGGATGTTAAGGTACGTGTTTAGAATATTGAAGAGTTGTTACAGTTGTTACCTGTTGCAAGCACCGTGCAATCGTCTGCATATGACGGGATGGTTAATCCTTCTAGTGGGGCAGGTAAGCTGCTTAAGTAGAGATGAAGGTGAGAGAGCTCCGCCTTGTGGGACTCGTTGTCGTAGTACTCTCATCTTGGACTTACAGTTCCGAAACTCGACGTATGTTTGGCGACCTCTAAGATAGCTGCGCAGCCAACGCTTTATAAGACCTGGCAAATTGGTCTTTAGGATGTCATCTAGTAGTCCGGCGTGCGGCACTGTGTCGAACGCTTTTGATAGGTCGAGTGCAACTCAAATTGTTCTAGCACAGGGTTGTTTTTGGTTCAGACCATCACTGATCTGGTTTTGTATTCTGTGAAGAGCGGTGGTTCTACCATGTGCTGTCCTAAAGCCATATTGGTGTGCCGCCAAATTGTAAGATCCGGTTAACCGAGGTAATAGAAGTGCTTCAATCAGTTTTGCGACCGATGAAAGGATGGAGATCGGTCTGTAAGATTCTCCCTTTTCTTCGAGTTTTCGATTTTTTTAAGGTCGTTTATTACGTCAGTCTCCCATTGTAGTCGTGGTCTACCTCGCGGTCACCCACTCCCTGGGATACTAAAGTATTTTTTTCTAATCATTCCAGACTGTGAATCGGCTCGTAGAACATGCCCAAACCAAGCATCCTATTAGAACGGATACAACCTATTATATCAGGACCCTCAAGAAGGTCTCTGATCTCAAAGTTATACCGGGATCTATACCCTCCATCGTCTGTCTTAAGTGGACCGTGTAGAAATGTAGCGTAGGATCTTACGCTCAAATACAGATAAATGCGATTCATCATTTTGTGTAAGGGTCCACGTTTATGACCCATACATCACAACCGGTCTAATCAATGTCTTGTATAACTTGAGCTTGGTGTTAGTTGATACATACGGTGATCCAAGGAGAGGTTTAATTGAGTAGAAAGTTCGATTACCTGCGGCGATTCGAGCTTTTATATCTGTAAGTATGCTGTTGTTTGAGTCAAGTATTGATCCCAAATATTTAAAAGATTCAACTCCCTCAATTCGTTCATCGCCGCTCATCAAATCTTTCTTCTCAGCCTCTCTTGAAACATTCTTATGTTTGGTTTTATTGTAGTTAATTTGCAGACCAATTTTCCTAGCACCACTCTCAAGCGACTTGAAAGTCTCACTCATAACAGCTTTATTTCGGCCGAGGATGACAACATCATCAGCATAAGCAATCATCTCTACTGAGTTTATTGACAAGATACTGTTATTAGTCTGTAGTTTCTTTTAACGGCACACATATTCCAAGGCTAAATTAAAGGCCATACAGCCTTATAATTCTAGAATCACAGTAATTATCACTAATCTTAGATCTAAAATTTAATTTGGTTTCTTGAATAACAGACTAGAATATTGTTAGACTAGACTAGAATATTGTTATTGCACATATAATTTATAATATCATCTATCTTGTTGGTGAGACCGTTGCAATTTAATTGCACAATTTTCACATCACTCGGGGTTTCTGGATGCTTGTTCATTCGCATTGTGTTTGGCTGCGAGCTCGTGTTGGTATGTTGACTAGATAATTGTCTGCATGGCGCTATGTAATGTTTGGTCCATTGTTTATGTGTGGCTAAGCCTGAGCAGTTCTGGAGGTGACACCATTCTTTACAGGTGTTGCACTGGATGGATGTTATGTTTGCCCTTAACATATTGAATAATGGCATGTATTAGTTGGTCCCGGATTTCTTTCAATACCACCCATGACGAGGAGTATTTGAAGCAGTGAGGTCAGTGACAGTTGCTTCCGTACCCAAAAAATGGAGCAACGGATTCGCACCTTTCGTTGAAACTGTTGTGATGGTCCTTAGACGGAATTAGGTTCCGAGTACTTCTCGGGCGTCCATTGTGAAAAGCTTGTTCGGTACTACATTCTGCTATCGGCATGAGCGACATGCTGGCGATGAATAAGAGTTGCTTGTTACTCTAGTCGGTTGTGGTTCATTGAGGATCGGTGTTCAGGTAAGAGTGCCATAGATCGTGGTGTGCTTTCACATCGCCGAGTATAAGACAGTCGTTGTTATTAAGTAAACGTTTAATGTTTGGTTCATAACCTGTATCACAGCTGCTTATTTGTGGTATGTATATATTGACTAGTGCTATCTCCGTATTACCGGACATTATTATAATAGCTAATTGTTCAAGATGTATATCATTTGCTGCTGGTAGGGTGATTGTACGGTAGATAATGCTTTTATGTATGATAAAGGCAAGACCACCTCTCCTGTCCTTGTCTCTATCCAGTTTTATAATTTCATAATCGCTAATACTGTCACTAATTTTTGACTTAATGTTTAATTTGGTTTCTTGGAGAACCGTGGCTAGAATAGTATTGTTGCACATAAAGTTTATTATATCTTCTATTTTATTTGTTAGACCGTTGCAATTAAGTTGCATTATTTTCACATGGAGGTGTGTTTATACACTTTGTGTTTGGCTGCGTGCAGGTGTTAGTCTGTTGACTAGATAATTGACAGCAAGGTGCTGTGAACTTCGGACTCCATTGCTTATGTGTATAAAGGCCTGAGCATGTTTTGAGGTCACAATATTCTTTACAACCGTTGCACTGTACGGATATTGTGTTTGTCTTAAGAACTTGTCTATATACAGCACAGTGCCATATTTTTTTGCTGTTGAGCGGGGGTTTGTTTCGATTCCGGCCATTATGCGAAGATTCTGCAGCAGCGAGGCCAGTGACAGCTGCTTCCTTATCCAAAAAACGGAATGACGGAGATTGCACGTTTAGTCGAGATTGTTGAAAATTCTTTATAGTACTTTTGGATCGCAGAGTGCAGACCCGACCATCTTGAGAAGCAGATGTGGTTCACTACTTCACTAGCTAAGAGAGTGGTGAACTCAAATCACCAAAATAATTAACATTGTAAAAATTACATTCAATGTCGTAAGACAAAGTTATAATGAAAGTCGAAAGACAAAATTAAAGCACTCCAAATTTTGTAACACAAATACAGAGAAACTAGTATATATCCATGGCTAGGCGTAAGATACATGGTCATCCTAAAATTAACAATTCATGACACGAATCTCACTGTTGAAAGAAGTCTGTAATCGAAGGTAATCACTAATCAGTGTGCGGCTATCACTTCAATATGTTAGCACAATCATTATTGCTTTGTAAAGTTTGAATTTACACGATTGCGATGGTTGTGGAATTAAAAAAAATAATTACAAGAAATATCTGATATAAAGGTAGAAGCTTCAAATAACAGTTATTAACCTTCAAGATCTAATTAATGAAATTGCAGATTTGGAGTGAGTTACGAAATTTTTATATATGAAAAATATATTATTAAAAAAAACCAAGACCCAGCATAAATAGATTTCATACAGCGGTAGCTACAAATTAAAAAAAATGGAGCGAGGGAGTTGCACCTTTCGTCGAAATTGTTGGGATGGTCCTTGGTCGGAACTGTGTACCGAGTACTTCTGTGGTGGTGTAGACCCGTCCATCTTAAGAAGCCCATTGAGACATCTGCGCAAAGTAAACACTGAACATCTAGAGGATATCACATTCACCGAAGAAGTTGGGAATGCTATAAAGAAACTAAGCCATCCAAAGCTATTGGACCGGACGGCATCTCATCCATCATGCTAAAACACATTGGACCCAAAGGATTGTTCTGTCTCACTTCTACACTCAACACATCGCTAAATACGCTTCATATACCAAACATCTGGAAAACAGCTAGAATAAGCCCCATCTTGAAACCTGGAAAACTTGAAGAGAAGTCTGAATCTTACAGACCAATCTCCATTCCTTTCATCGGTTGCAACACTGATTGAAGCGCTTCTGTTACCTCGGTTATCCAGATCTTGCAATTTGGCGCCCCACCAACATGTCTTCAGAAAAGCACATAGTACAACCACCGCTCTTCACAAGATACAAGATCAAATCAGTGATGGATTAAACCAAAAACAACCTTGTGCCAGAACAACATTAGTTGCGCTCGACCTATCAAAAGCATTCGACACAGTGTCGCACGCCGAACTATTGAATGATATATTTAACACCAATCTGCCAGGTTTAATAAAGCGCTGGTTGTCCAACTACCTAAGAGGCCGACAAACATACGTTGAGTTCCGTAACTCCAAATCTAAGATGAGAGTGCTCGAACAAGGAGTTCCGCAAGGTGGAGTTCTCTCACCTTCACTATTCAATCTCTACCTAAGCAGCTTACCTACACCACCAGAAGGAATAACCATCACGTCATATGCTGACGAATGCACGGTGCTTGCAACAGGAAACTACCTGGAACAACTCACTAATGCTTTGAACACCTACCTTAACATCCTAAACGAATGGTTTAAAACCAGAAACCTAATACTGTCCACCGAAAAGTCCACATCTACACTTTTCACCACATGGACGAAGGAGGTCAACACAACACTCAACATTTGCATTGACAACGTGCTTATTCCCACGGTTAAAAATCCGAGACTGTTGGGGGTCACATTCGACCCACTACTTAAATTTAATGCTCATGCTCAACAGGTGAACGCAAGATTGGAAAATAGGAACAATGCTCTGAAAGCACTGGCTGGCAGTTCATGGGGGAAAGATAAAGAAACAATAATAACAACATACAAAGCAATAGGAAAACCTATTTTGAACTATGCGGCACCCATATGGATACCTCAGGTCACTGACACCCACTGGAATAAGTTACAAGTAACACAAAACGAAGCGTTGCGAACAGCAACCGGTTGTCATTTATTGGCTCACCGAGATCACCTGCACCAAGAATGTAACATATTATCGGTTCGTCAACACAATGAAATGCTCACCAAACAATATCTATGGGCCTGTCACAAAGAGCAACATCCCTGCAACGACACCTTATCCACAACCACACCACCTAGAGACATAAGGCGTACTGCGAAATGCTTCTTAACTTATGTCAGACACAGTGAAATAACAGGCAACATTGACGAGCTTACGTATAAAACGGGCTTAAAAACGCTACACACGAAGGTTGTTGAGGACACATTAAAGAACTACGCTCCAAATCGAGTCCTCTAGAGTAAGCCGCTGTCCACAGGTCGCTGTGGAAGAGGTCAAACTACCGCGCAGCACCAGATCCACTCTAGCGCAGTTAAGTTCCGGTTGGTCACGCATCTTAAATAATTATATGAATTGACCACAACATTGTTGACAAGTGTCCCATATGTGAGGGCACGACCACCTTTAATTGTCCAGAAAAACCAACCAACTTGACGAAGGAAGATTTGTGGTACCGCAAAAGAGCAGTAGCAGAGTTCCTGAATCTGGACATGGAGCCGGAGGAGTAGCACCGCATCGTCGCTACAACAACAACAACAAATTAAAAATCAATCGTCTATTAATCGCTGGCAAACTAAGATTAGAACTAGTGATATCAGAAGAAAAATTAGTGTTATGTTATTTCAGACAAAGAATAAAAGTTATTGAAAAACGAAAATTAGCTTCTTCTAAGGAAGAGTTGCAAACTAAAAGATGAAACTGAAATAATAAACCAAAATAAGCAATAAAAACTTAGCTTCTAAATAAACCGATTCTGGTCAACCAGCCTATATTGATATATTGATATAATGATAAAATTTAGTTTGAAATGATTATGAGAATCTCATTATCGTATAAAACAAATTTGCCCAAATATATCCATTGGGTTTAAAAATAGAAGATAGTGTTTTACGAATTGTAAAAAAAAATTAATTGGGTTTCTCAAATTATGACGTAAAAATATTAGGTACAAACTACAATCCTATTTTATCCCCGTTCATAAAAAGTTGATTTTTTTTTAGATAAATAGCAAGATTAGGTCCTCTGCATCCTTATTATGAAAAAAAAATTTGCGGAAATGAAGGGGTCTAAAGTTATAAAGGATCAAACTTTCAATTTTAC
>OY856188.1:79724858-79913807 GCA_963693315.1 Diogma glabrata
CTCAGAGAAAACTCCATTTTACTTATACGTGTTTCGGAGCGAAATTCGAACCTTTATCATCGGTGCTATCCAGCTACGCACCGAGGCGATAGGACTTTGAAGTTGAAATTTCACCATTATCATTAGAATTGAAATTGAATAAAAAAGAAACAGATATTTCTAGCGATGACTGAAAACTCAACTTTAGTAAGTAAATACCTCACAAAGTTCAAAAATCAAACTAATAACATCATCCAAAACTTCCACCTCAAAATTTTAGCAAATCAAAAGAGTAGGGTGGCCCTTAGGTTACTCTAGAATTTTTTTTTTCATTGTGCAGTTTGCGGCACTCCCCCATTTCGTGTCAATACCCATACAATAATATTTGTAAAATTTGAAATCAATCGTTCAATTCTAAGGCGTGCCCCGGCCACCTAAAGTTGAGTGGTTTTATTCTGGGTCTTAAAAAAAATGTTAATTTTTTGTACGACACCCTCCCATTTCGTGTCAATACCCATAAAAATATTATTTGCAAAATTTGAATCAATCGTTCAATTTTAAGCCGTTCACCTGGGCACTTGAAGTTTTTGTGGCAATTAAGTGGCCGGAGGCACGCCTTAGAATTAAACAATTGATTTCAAATTTTGCAATAATATTTTTATGGGTATTGACATGAAATGGGAGGGTGGCGTACAAAAAATTTAAATTTTTTTTTTAAAGGCCACCCTAGTGGAGAGATCTGTTTTTGTTGATTTGTAAATTTTTGATCTACTGTTCATCCACGCATTTGCTTGCTCGAATTAGTGGGTCTCAATATATTATCAGTTGGTTGCAGGAGGGTGGATTTTTTGAGTGCCTGCCAATGACATATGAGCTAGCGTGAGATATCACATATCACTGGCAATGGCACGAGATATCATTAGCCTAGATGATACCTTAGGGTGCTAGCGGACGAACTTTAATTAGTCAACGGCAGCACTCCCAGTTTTAGCTAGGCAGCGTTCCGTAGTAGTACCGCTCATTGGCTCTTCCGAGGAATCAGGCCAACATATAATTATGTGTGGGCTTTGTGCCTTAGTTTTGTTAGTTTACTGCAAATTTCTCACAATTTGTTTTTCACTTATTATTTTGTTATTATTTGTTCATTTTATCATGAAATATTGGCATATGTCATATTTTATTGTATGATAAGATATTTTGCTTAGTTATAGTTAGTTAGTTAATAAAAGATAAAAAAAATAAACCTTTTGATACATATATGGTAGTACAACATGATATATCCTGTTGGTAGTACAACAGGATATAAGTCTGCAAGTGGTAAAGCAAATATGCGCACTCCAACCGCCCATAAAGCGACATGTCCACGGTATTTGCAGGGACAACACATATATGAATCAAACAAAAATTTTAAAATACATGTTCAAAACATCTGCGGATTGAACGCTAACCATGACCACGTGCAACATCATCTTGAGCACGACAAACCGAACATTCTATTCCTTACAGAAACACAAGTTCCTGAAAAGTTTCTCTTTATAGAATCGCTTAATTCCAAATATAGGCTTGAATCACCTTTCAAACTACATCAAGGCGTATGCGCATTCATTCATGAGAGTGTTGCGTATACACGCTCTTCAAATTTTGAACTACACGGTGATGGTTTCAATAGAAAGAAATTACTGTTTTTACAATAGCTTTATACCGTTCCCCAACAAACGTAACCCAAACTTTTTTAATTAACTGACAAAAATTGTGGACGAGATTAGATCAAAGTTCCCCTAATTGTGAGGTTGTCGTTACCAGTGACTTCAACGTCCACAACAAATCATGGTTGAAGTTCTCTAAATCGACCGACGATGTTGACAATAGTTGAAAACTGGCAGACATTTTTGCCGCGTCCCAGACCCTATTCCAATTTGTTAAAAGCCCAACTTTCACTCCCCGTAATGGCGGTGATAAAAGTTTTCTTTTAGATCTCTATCTTACCACACTACCGAATATTACGAGTGTTGATGTCGCGAAAGGTAGTATTGGAAATTTTTGATCATTATTTAATTTCATCAGTTAGCAAAACTGATTTACTTAAAACTACAGCTCCCAAACCCCGTAAAATATTTCACTATTCAAATTGGATAAGAGTTTCCCTTTCGACCGTCATTGTTTTTACACTGACAATGTAAATGTTTCTGCTCAAAACTTTACAGAAACCATCCAATTTATCAATAAATATTAATAAATTCGTCCCTATTTCCATAGTAATAAACCCAACCAAAAAATACCTGTATTCGAAAGCTGCCGGCAGTTAGAGCGGCACTTAGAAACAAACGTAGATCATTTAACATATGGATTCATAACAAAACTCCCGCTAATCGATCCCATTATCTAAAGGTCAACAAAATATCTAACCAGATTATCTCAAACGAAAAGTCTGAAATTGACAGCGAAAGCTTCAAAACTTACGTCTGTCTATTTCTGACAAGAGTTTCTACAGTGCCATTAATTCTTTAAATTCTGGTAAAAAATCTTCTATTCCCCCTATTATTGATGTTGATTCAATCGTCAATGATCCCGCAAGAAAAGCTAACTTGTTCGCTGAACGCTTTGCTCTGACCTCCACTGTTTTGGAAACTCCTAAAGAAATGCCCCAAATCCAGTCTTTGATAGTTAATATGAATGAACTCCACTTCAAATCCAAAATAGTCGTTTAACTTTTAAAGGGGTTAAACATCAACAAGCCTCAGGATAGACAACATTCCACCCAATATTTTAAAAAAATTTCTAAAGAACTTGTACCAACTTTGACTAAAATATTCTACCAATCCTACAAATCTGGTATATTTCCCTCGTTCTGGAAGCTGGCAAATGTCCAGCCCGTTCCTAAAAAGGGACCAAAATTCGATATATCAAATTATAGACCAATAGCTTTACTATCGGTCCTATCCAAAGTCTACGAGCATTATATTAATACACAAATCTCAAAATTCCTGGAAGTAAATCATTTAATAGCCAACAGCCAATACGGTTTTCGAAAAAAAAGATCAAACTACCGATCTATTAAACTATGTAGTGCATTGTTAGAACAGTACACTTGATAAATGTGGTGATACGTTATCGCTTTAGAGTTTAGACATCTCCAAGGCATTCGATCGAGTCTGGCATGCCAACTTAATCAACAAGCTCGTTGCGTATGGTTTTCATTCCAATGTTGTGAATCTGATTCAAAATTTTCTATCTAACCGATATATTTCGGTCTCCTTAGACGGATTTCCATCTAAGTTTAAACTAATTAATACTGGTGTACCTCAAGGCTCAGTATTGTCCCCAACCCTATTTTTCATTTATATCAACGAATTGTTGAAAAACACCAGCAACCCAATAAATAGTTTTGCAGATGATAGTACTCTGCACAAGTCGTGCGAACCCTTTCCTTCAAAAGGTAAAATGCACGAACGAATTAATCCCGCCCGGAGAGACGCTGCCATAAACGTGAATAAAAAGACCTAAAAAAAGTCGCCGATTGGGGTGACCAAAACCTGGTCAATTTCAACTCTACCAAAAAACAGCTGTTGATTGTTTCCAGATCAAAGACCGAGTTCCTCAAAGATATTTTATTCAGTATGTGTGATGAACCAATAGGTGAATGTGGAAACATTCGTTTATTGGTTGTCACAGTTTCAAATGACCTACTCATGTAATGGCGATGGCAAACCTATGCCTCCTAAGTGTGTAGATGCAAAAATGTTTTCACTCCATACCAATAGCTCCATGTTTATAAGTCCTATATTCGTCCCTGTATGGAGTACTGTTGTCAAGTTTGGGGTGCTGCTTCTGTTTCCATCTTGACCCTTTTGGACTCTGTTCAAAAGCGGGCTATACGAATTGTAGGTGATCGAGATTTGAAATCAAAACTTGATTCCCTACAACATCGTCGCACTTTTGCTGACCCCGTTGTTTTTTACAAATACCTTCAAAGATATAGATAAAAACGGGTCGTCTAAATGGAAAAGACTGCGTGAGATTGGGTTAGTTATTTATTTATTTTATTTTATTTAGCGTATGGTTTTTTTTGTGAGACATTAAAAATTAAACTTAAAATAGGTAGACTCTTCTATGAAATCTACCTAAAACAAAACATGGATACACATTAAATGAACTTACAATCGATTTGATTGCGCGTCTTTTAGTAAAAAAGTAAAAAGTAAAATATTGGAACATTGGGCAGTACATTTGAACATTAGATGTTTACATCGAGTGAGTCTATCCATGCTACTACATCGGGAGTTGCCAAATGGATGTCTGAGATGTTGCCATTGTAACGTCGAATTGGACACACAGTTGCAATGTGTTTTATGGTTTGTTGTGGAGCGCCACAGTCACGCTCAGGGGACTCTGCAATGCCCCACTTGTAGAAAGAATCTGCACAACGTCCATGATTCGTTCTTATTCGGTTTAATGTAGTCCAGGTATGACGTGGCAAATCGAAACCAGGTTGGGTAGAAGTCGGGTTAGTAATAGAAAGGCCAGTTGTGTTGTAATGATGCCAGGATCCCAGGCATCCAATATATTAAAATTAGTTGCCAGCAGATTGCTGGCAGTTTTATGTGGAGGCTTTCTTGACTTCAATCGACAACGAGTGTGGTCACCGTAATATTCGTGCAAGGGTAACGTGATGTTGTTGGTTACCTTTTTATGTTCACGCATGAGAGCATGCGAGCGTCTGAGTTCAGGTGGAACGATATTTGTGCAATATATTTGATATATTTGATATTTGATATTTGTGCAACAGTTTGTGCAATATATTGTTTCTCGTTTTAAGTTTTTTTGATGTATTTTCTAGGTGGAGTTTAAAAGAAAGAGTTCTATCGAGAGTAATGCCCGTAATAGTAATAATTGGGTTAGTTAACAGTAATGACTTATAAGGGTTCAAGTTCATTGAACAGCTAGCGTTGGATTTGATTAATGAGCATTTAATCAAAGTTGATGCAACCAAATTACTATTCCTTTGGCTGATGCTGCTTCTTTTAATGAACTAGCACAGAGTAATTCATTTAGTTTCTCGTGTATTTTCCAAGATGAGGTTATTATCGGAATAAGTTCTATAACTTCTTACGCAGTCGGTGTTGATGGTATTTCCATTAAATTTCCAAAAATGGTCTTCCTGTTTTTTACCACATATAACTGACTTTTTCAACATACTAATAACCACCTCATATTTCCCCGATAATTGGAAAATTGCGTCGGTAATTCCTATACCAAAAAATAACACACCGAGCTCACTAAAGGAGCTTCGCCCAATTAGCATATTGCCAGTACTATCGAAGGCTTTCGAGAAGTTGCTGTACGGCCAAATATTACATTACCTCCAAAGCAAAAATCTTCTTAATAACTTGCAGTCCGGATTTAGGACTTCTCATAGTACTGCAACTACCCTTTTGAAACTTACTGATGATATTGGTAAGGGACTAAATGATCCGGCTACTTTTGCGGTAGTTATTTTGCTGGATTTTTCTAATGCTTTGGTATGATCAATCATTTTCTTCTCATCCAAAAGCTTTACCTTTTTTATGGATTTACTACTGCAGCTATTAAATTGATATTCCTATATTTGGCGGAACGTTCACAAATAGTCAATTTCAATGGGAAAACCTCTAGGATGCTTCGTTTAGAGCTCGGAGTACCTCAGGGCTCAATTTTAGGACCCCTAATATTTTCTCTTTTTATAAACGATTTACCACTGGCTGTTAGCTCTTTAAGGTATCTGCTTTATGCTGATGATTGCCAAGTCTATATATTTGGCAAACTTATAGAAATACGCGAGGTATTTGGCATAATAAACAAAGATTTGGGTCATATACATCAATGGTATCTTCAAAATGGTCTTTTACTTAATCCTGGTAAGACTCAAGTTCTATTCATTACAAAAACAACGAGTAATATTGATCTACCTCCACTATTTCTTGGTGATGTTCAGCTCGTAGTTACCTGATCCGTTAAAAATTTGGGTCTCATCATGAATAATTCCTTAACTTGGTCGGACCATATATATGAGACTTGCAGAAAGGTCAATTTTGCTCTATATCGTCTGAACTTGTTAAGTAACATAACCCTAGTACCGCTTCGGTTACAACTGCGGTAAGAAGCTTGATAATTCCGTATTTTAATTACTGCGATGGTATAATATTTAATCTTGATTCTGACTCTAAACGAAGGCTTCATGTTGCATTCAACTCGTGTTTGAGATACATATATTCCCTGAGAAAATTTGATCATGTCTCTGATTATTCCAATTTGATTCTTGGATGTAATTTAAACCAATATTTTTATTTTCGTATTGCGATATTCATTTTTAAACTAATACAATTGAAAACGCCTAGTTATTTATATGAAAAGATAGAATTTTCTCAATCAGATCGTACTCGCCATCTCCTCATTCCCTACAATTATTGGAAGCAGTATTGGTATATCCAAAGTATAGTGGATCGTTTTTTGTTTTTGGCATCTCGCGAGTATAGAACATTTTACCTGCGAATATTCGTGAACTTGGTACCATTCATAGCTTCAAGAAAGAGAGTTTTGTTTTTATAATCAATAACTTTTAATCTATATACTTTATTTTATTTAATTTGTATATTTTATTTTAAACATATTTTTATTATATCTAATCTTATTTATTACTAATTACGAAAATCTTGTTTTTTGTTTGCTTTTTCTTCTTGTAATGTTAAGTCAATTATAAATGTTTTTTATTATATCCAATATTTTATAGTATCTTTTTCTTGATTAACCTATAATCTTGATTAATTAACTCAGTGATCAGACGCTTTTTAAAATTGTAATACGGTTATGTCTGCTCGCATAATAATAGATAAATAAATAAATAAATAAATCGTCATCAACAGTGCTCAGATGAAATCAGCAGCATCATGCCTCAAACTTATTCTTACCCCCGGTTCACTCGGCAATTGGCTAGCACAGGCAGTCAAGCGGTCGAGATCCCTCGCTGTCATACTGGCAGATTTCAGAAAGACTGTCCGAACTTCATACAAATGGAATAGTTTGCCGGAATCCATGGTCTCAGGTGGTTTCAATCCGCAGAGCTTTAAAAAAAGTTTCACCAACACCTTAGAGCGCAAGTTGTTATATGATCCAGGTTTTAAAAGGTATTTACGTGTTGTGACACATATTGTAAACCCTATAACACAACACTTTTTATTTAAAAAAAAAATATGTCGGCTGTAATCATAGAAGAAGAGACAGGATCTCCCGATAGAGAAGTGTTCCACTAACTGAATTATTGGCAACCCAATTTAATTTGTCCATGCAAACGTTTGTAAGTTTCCGTAAATTCTTTGTTTGTTACGAAAAAATACTAGAAATTGAGTTCATTAGAGCGAACTTGTTTATATTCAATTTTAAACGGGCGACTTTAGAATTTAATGATATCTAGGAGTTAGCTGGAGACTTCAGGTAGGAAAAGTTATATTACTGGAATTTTCGGTAGTGAAATCTTAATCAGTTTCCAGTGGTATCGCTTTTCAGATAGTGTTTTGTTAAAGTGGAATGTCACATAACTCCAACAAATTTTAGTATGTTTTAAAAAAAAATCTATTTCTTATTTTTTTTCATTTGTAGAAAAACATAATTGGCGTGTGTTTAAAATACCTCTGGAGGAACACTTACGCAACACCGACCGTTCTATATCGTACGTAATAGAGTTATGTGTTTGTTTTTTGTTAGAACGAGGTTTAGATGAAGAAGGCCTCTTACGTATTGGTTGTGGTAAGCTACCAAACTTATATACAAAAGTTTTATTTTTAATCTGTTTTTACCTTGTCGTTTTAGCTGGTTCAAAATTAAAACGTATGAAAGCCGCAATTGATGCAAAAATATTTACAGATGTTCTTCCTATTGAATATCAAGATGTTCATGTTATTGCCGGTCTATTAAAATCATACTTACGTGATCTGCCCGAACCATTACTAACTTATAGACTATATAATCAATTTTTAGAAGCTGCATGTAAGTTAACAGAGAACGAACGAAAACATGCAATTTATGAAACAATTTCATTATTACCAAAAGGATATTATAATAATTTACGTTATCTAACAAAATTTTTATCAATTTTATCTCAAAATCATCAAAGGAATAAAATGTCATCGCAAAATATTGCAATTGTTATGTCACCTAATTTATTATGGCAACCGAATCAAAATGACACAGATTATGCTCAAAAAGTCAGTAGTACAGCGGCGGTTAATACAATCGTTGAATTATTGATATCCGATTGGAATTTTTTTTTCAAAGGTGATGTTGAGTTTTTTGATAAATTAAATCGGGAAAGGTTATTTCAGGATATATATGGATATACAAATGAACGGGAAATATATATGATACCATCAAATTTTGAACAAATGTCTGTGTCGATGAATGCAGCATATATTAATGTAGGTGATAATAGCGGGAGTGTAAGTATTGGGGGAGTTAATAGTAATAGTAAAACAAATAACGCAACACGTACTAAAATGTCACATTCGAAAAGTAGTAGTCATGATACTAGTCTAATTATACTATCAGATGAGATGAAAGGAAGTCAGTCGAATAGTTCATTATCTGATCAGTCTAGTCCGAATCAAGGTAGTCCGAAACTACCAATTCGACGTAAACATAATAAACAAACAGCACCAACACCACCTGATCACAATCAATTCAAAGAAACCCTACAAGCATTTAAAAATAATCAAACAACCAACGATCTAACAAAACAACCAACCACAGTTAAAACCAAATTAGAAGAAAAATTTGATGATTTTCATGTAACGTTAAGAAATATTCCCGATCGACCACCTCAACCATTGAAATCATCTGAAAGTGTAGAAAATTTAAATCGTCCGGAAAAACCACCACGACCGATTATTCCTATTGAAACTCAAACGCAAACACTTAATCGTAATTCGTATAAAATTCCAAAACCAAAAGCCCTTCCTAGAAATTCGTTAGCGCCAAAAAGTGATAATGAAAATTCACCAACATCAGATGAACCAGTAATCATCCGTGAAAAAACCACTGATGATAAATTAGTTTTAATGGAAAAACCTGCCATTCCAGAAAGACCAGCATCCCTATTTCGGCCACCTAGTTTAAAGGGTTTTAATCAGGAAATAAACAATTTGGATAATTCAAATCAAATAAATGATTCAATTAATTCCCATATTGCTTTAAAGAAGGCGCACAGTTTTAGAACAAATCCAATTAAAACGAACAATTATAATCTAAATAATAATAATAATAATAATGGTGGGCAAACAACATTAGAACGAACGCATGTTTATACGGTTGATAAACAACAGGTTGCGTTTATTGATTTAGTTGAAAATAATTCAAGTAAAAATGTTAAGGAAATAAATCAAGATGATTTATCGATAAATGAACAGCCCGGAAGTTTAGCTATTGACACAAGTAATGATTGTTTATCATTTACACAGGTACCACCGTCACCCAGAGGATTTGATCCGAAAGTTAAACGACCACAAGTTCCAGCACCACCGCCGCCTAATCGACAGAAGTCGACTGAGGGTGGCTCTACTAATTTATAACAAAACGAAATTTTAATTTAAACAAAACGAAATTGGATGTCTTTGTTTAAAATTGATCGGTTTAAATTTTTGTGTATGGGGTAGTTGAATATGATTTAAGCTTAAAAGTGTTATGAGTCTAATAATCTTATTTTCTATTCTTTATTTCAACACGTACGCCATCTGCGGCTTTTTACATAAACTATATTCACCTTTTTATATTCAATTTTTTAATTCGTTCCGTTTGTGCGGATGTTTAGTGATAACGTTAATGACAACGTTTGCATTTATTAATTCATTCACAATTATTTTTTAAAAATTTAACTCAAAATCTAGAATTTATTTATATATATACATATATATATAAAATATCTCATCAAATATAATCAACATATCATAATAATATCTATCATAATAATTTATATATGTATTTCCATATTTCACTACCCCATAAAAATACCGAATTTTTTTTTAAAATTTTATTTTAGCAATAATATAAAATATACGCCTAGTAGCAAGGCTCTAAATAAAATGCATAAAAGTACGAATCAAAATTTCTAATCTCGTTCTAGTTTGGATGAGAAGCTTAAAGTTGAAGCTTGTTTCATTCATTCGAGATTTGATAAATTTTCTCCGAAAACAAAAAAACAATAAAAATCATTTTAATAAAATAGAATGGTGCTCTTGTCTTAAAATTGCAATAAAAATAGAAATGAATGTTTAACAAATTAATTGGAAAAAGAAATAACAAAAGTTATTAATAATAGTTTTTACATTTTTGTATTAAAAACAAAAATTGTTACAAATATTAAATTTGTTTTTATTGAATAGTATTATTTCTGAAGAAACACAAGAATGTTTGATTATTGTTTAAAATAAAAAAAAATGTTTTATTTATAAATTTTACGTGATAATATGAATCATAAATAAACAAAAACAAATAATAATTATTATAAAATTTTTAAACTAAAAAATAATACATTTATTATTATAGTACAATAAAATATGTTATCTTATTAATAACTGCATTTTGAATTAAAAATTTATGTTCATTGTTTTAAATTATTAAATTACAATTACAAAAGGAAGTCGAATAAAATTAATAATCAAATAAATTAAAAGAAATAAAAATCGTTAAATTGAAAAAAAAAAAAAAGGAATCGTTTAATGTTGAATTGAAATTTACTAACAGCTGTGTGTCGTTTTCGATAAATGAAAAGAAATAGGTGTTTGTTCTCATTGAACGATATCACAAACGTTCAATGACATCAAGTGGAATAAATTTTAGCAACCACTCTTATCACTCTACAGTTGTTACAATGGCGCCCAATTCATGTTGTCGTGATTCAACTTCAATAGCTTCTATTCTTAACAAAATTTTAATTTGTTTACGCTTTGATGTGGGATTTTTTTTACGTTATTATTTTTTCAGAGCACTGCGGAGCAAAATGAAAATAATGTACGGTACCGACTATTTCGTGTAGAATTTCTTGAGTTTTCAAGATAAATGTGATATTTTGGAAATCGGAATTGTGTTGACATAGATCGAGGAGCAATTCCTTTTCTGTCATTGATTCCTGGCAAGATATTTACGAAATAATTATGAAGTAAGTAAAATTAAATAATTATTAAATATTTATATAAAAATCGATAATTGTTAAACAATTCGAGCACCAATTTTGTCGGTTGGTTTTTGTATATATATCGTTTTCTGTTATTTTACATTAGCCAACAGCCTTAATAAATATCGTGAATTATAATTTTCATTTGCGCAACCCTTACCATTGCTCACCGTCATTTTGACAGAAAAATTACTTTGAGTAGTTAAATTTGTCTGAATTTTGAACAAAATGGCTTTCGGTGATTATCCTGCCGAGTATAATCCAAAAGTGCATGGACCTTATGATCCAGCCCGATTCTATGGAAAACGTTAGTATTAATACCGTATATTTATAATAAACATTAAAAGTTTTTGTAAAAATTTACGATTATGTAATCTTTTTTTTCTTAATTCTATTTCAGCTGATACACCATTTGGCCAAGTTAAAGTAGGCGAAATTGGAACATGGCTTGCTCGGCGAGACAAAACTCCCCGTGCTTTAGCGGGAGCATTCAGTCGAGCTTGGTGGAGATGGCAACATAAATATGTTCAACCAAAACGTGCCGGAATTGCACCATTCTTCCAAATTATAGTTGGGTCTATGATTTTCTTCTACACAATTAATTATGGAAAAATTAGTAAGGATGATTAAGTATATATATTAAATTGATTTGCTAAAATTTTTTTTTCATTTTAGAACAACATAGAAATTACAAGTATCATTAAACTCAACTTTTCATTTGGAATATCTCCAAAAACCTTTTGTGACATTAAATTGTGTAACTGGTTTTAAAATTGATTTAGTAAAAATAAAAAATTTGATCCTAAAAACAAGATTTTGGATTTAAAATTCGACGTGTTTGGAAAATTTATTTTACTGTATTTTCCTCTTTATCAAGGTTCCTCTATCATTTCGCATTAAAATTCCCTTAAATTAAATTCCCTCATTTAATAGCAGCTCCTCTATCGTCACTCAATACAACTACAGATGTCAACAAAGTACAAACGAACATCAGTTTTTAAAACTCATCCGTATCATAGCAAACATTTGTTTCATCAATAAAATAAAAGAAGTTATTTTAAGTTTTACAATTAAAAAAAGTCTGATAAACATATCTAACAATAATGTCTTCAGAAGATAATTTAATAGATGAAATTCAAGAAATTTGTGATTGCATCCAAAGCCCAGAAAGAATTATACGTCAAAATTGTTTAAAGAAATTTCAATCGACCATACAAACTCTAAAATCTGAAGATGATCAACTTGTGAAATATTTTGAACTAACCTATTTATATCTTCTAAAATGTTATTCCGATAAATACGAGATATGTCGAAGTTTATCTTGTTTTATAATCAATGATTTTATTGACAAGCTGCCCGATAATGGATTTTACCTGGAATGTATCGTTCCAATCATAGCCAAAAGATTGGGACAATCAGAAACTATTGAAGATAGTGAGGAAATGAGACTTGAATTAATTAAGCAAGTATATTCATTGGTGATAAAATACAGAGCAGTTGAACCCAATGATGATCGATTGTTTAAATCTTACAATAATCTTATTGATATTTTGTTGAAAACTCTAAGAGATGAATTTCCAGCGATCCAGAGAGAAAGCTGTAATGTTATATTGGTTATGTCAGGAGAGAAATGTTTTCATTATAGGGCAGAAGTTTTAGTCAACCCTTTGATTGGTATGTTGCATCATCGACATTTTTCCAATAGGATTGCGGCCATAGAAGCTCTTAGTCACGTTGTCTTAAATATTTATACAAATGGAGAATGTATTATGAGAGTATTAACGGAAATATCTCCGCTTTTAATGGATAGTATGGCATATGTGCGAAGGGAATGTGGAAGAACAGGATGCATGTTGCTGTTGAAGCTACGTGATCGATATTCATTTTTTGATAAACTTATTCCTTTGGTGTTATGCTGGTAACGATATACCTTTTTTAATTCTGTATAGTTTAATATTATACGACTAACATCTTTTAGTTTGGCTGATGAAAATGAAGAGGTTGCCGTTGATATAAAACACAAATGGGTGAAATGTGGAGAACAATATTATAATGAGAATGAAAATGAATTAAGCAAATTATTACTTATCGATAACGATTTTGAATATTGTCTTGATGGAAGTAAATACCAAAATAATGTTTTTATCTAAAATTTTATATAATTTTTAAATTTTATTTTTAGTTGAACGCCCGACATTAGGATGTCGCGCAATAGCTCAAAGATGTTTACGTGTTATAAATGTAATTTTATATGAAATGGAGGAATGGAAAGAGGAAGTTAGATTACATTCTCTGAAATTATTTTTCCAAGTAATTTTACATTGTGAAAAATCTTTGACTGCTCTTTTTATGGATATATATCCTGTTCTATCAAAAACTTGTATGGATGAATGTTCTTCTGTAGCAACCGAAGTAAGAGAATGACCACTTCGTATTTTAACGGATCTAATTAGTTTTCATATTATAGGCTACAAAATCAGCATTACTATTAGGAAATTTACTTACATATAAAGACTGGATTCAACATGCGATTGATGATTTTAAAAAATTTTCTAACTTAGGATATTTAATATGTTTTACACATTTATATATTGGTGCAGACCAATCCAAATATGATGACATAAAAAAGATTTTGGAAATGATTGTCGAATCTAAAATGGCCTTAAGTAACAAGGTTTGATAAAAGTTTATTATATCCACAAATTAAAATTACAATAATATTTAATTAACTTTAGAAAACGGTTCAGAAAGAACTTTTGTATTTCATGAACATTCTCTTCGATGACTTTAAGCTGATCGAAATCACAATTCCCAATGATGTTGAATTGATTGAAAAATATGTTTATCAAAATGTTATTAATGTAATAGCAGCATCGGTTGACGAATCTCCATCAAACGTTGAAGATGGAACCAATATTTTATCCAAAATGAATAACCAGGGATTATCTTATTTGCATAAAAAATATTTAGGCGATATGATTGATAATATTGAAGGAATCGATTCATTAAATTCAAAAGATTCAGAACCAATAATTTTATTGAATGGATATTTAAGATATTGTGGAATTCAGGTTAAAAATTTAGGTTGATATAAAAATCGTACGATAGTAAATGTTTTTGAATTTTATTCAGATGTCTTATATTTCATCTATACAAAAAGCTATAAAATTGGTTTTGGATAATTCGCAACCGGATGGTAAAATTCGTATACTCACAGCAACATCGATTGTAAGTTATGACAAATTATGTGTTAAAATATTTAACGGAAAATGCCAAAATAACAAATACCCTATAGACATTAAACACTTTTCTTCTCTAGGCGATGCTTTCGTGGAATGGGAATAGTCAGTGTAGCCTAGATGTAAGCATTGAACGTTTGGAACGATTTATCGAAGGTAAACTTTTTTGTATATTAATAATGGATGTTTATGACAAATTCTTGATTGAAATACAGGTATCATAATTCCTAGTCTTACTTGGCAAGTTGGACGAAGCGCTGAATCTATTCGTTCTATGGCAACTGCGTGTTTGTGTTCAATTTCAGAAAATGCAACCGAAGAAGTAATGAATCATAAATCAAATATTTCGATTTTAGTTAACCCATCTTTATCTTTCAGGCTTTTGTAATATTTCCAAAAATAATTAAATATTTCGCGCCTCTCGTAGAAGACAATAACATAGCTACTCGTCAATATGCATTAAGGAGTCTTCTAGGTTGTGGTCCAATTGATTCAAAGGATATTAAAGAAATTGGAATCGGTAATAAAATTTTAAATTTTTATAAAATATATGTTGGACTAGATTGGACGTCTTTTTGGAAGTTTTTGGAAGAACAAACATTTAATATCCCATTACTCAAAAAACGATAAATATCCCTGATGTTCTGGAAGTATTTATCTTTTTGAGGTATAACACATAAGCAGAAGTATAACCATCTCGCTTGTCTTTTTCTTCGTGAAGCAACAGTCTGCATTTAGCACGTGGGTTTTTCAAATGTGAGATGTGGCAAAAGATATTCTATCGAGACCGCTCATCGGTAAACATATTCGCCGCAAAATCGAAATTTTCTGACAATGAGATGGGAGCGATTCAGAGTAAGGAATACAGTAATGTATGACTTCACAGCTGAGTTCGAATCATATCGAAAGTATCCTAACGGATGCCGATTCTCATTACTTTGATTTCGGTTTACTAGTAGATCTTTAAACTGGCTGCTCTAAAGTCGAAATACATAAGATCGTGAGTTCCTCTAGAAACTCCTTGTCGATAATGATATTAGCTGTTCTTTAATTGAATGCTTAATTTTCCGGTTTTTTATTGGACCATCAAGGCTTTAATGGATCCAAGCACCAAGTTTCGGTTGGCATAAGATCTCTCGCATAGAATAAAAATTTTAGTTTGACTCCATATCATGTCTGATTGATTTCTTGTATAATAACTGGGATTAATCTTGGCACACAATGCTCTTTTGACAACGTTTCAATGTAAACGCCATATCTACAGATCAATGAAGTCGCTTAACTTACGGTTTTGAGACTACAAATGACTAACTAATTTATTTAAACCTCATTTTAACGCCCGGCTACGAAAACTTTTAAACGAATTCAATAATTTGGATGTCCAAATTTGTGTGCCCCACACAATGGTTTGTGTCTGAATCTTCCTCACCCAAAATCTTTCAGCCGTTTAAAGGGCTTCCAAATAACGCCTTGGCTGTCAATTTTCCCAATCATTCGGTGTGAGACTACAGAAATTGGGATCGTTTGCTTTCCACGATGTGTACAAATCCTTAGACCCGGAGTGAACTAGCATCGGAAACATTTTCAAAATTAGAAATGAAAGTATTGTAATTTGTATAACACTTAGCTGTGACTGCGCGTCTCGATGATCCAAGTTCTGAAGTAAGAGAATTAGCTGCATTAACTCTAGGAAAATTATCTATTAAAAAAATTGAAAATCAAAATATTGATAACTGGAAAACATTATTTAATCATATATTTGCGATATCAATACATCATTTAGAAGATCCTGATGTTCGTTTGAAAAATGTACTACATGGTAAGTACCATCCACTCAACATTAATTTATTTTTTCTAATTGATTTCTTTTACCAGTTTCACTGAAAAAGCTCGCCTTACAAAATAAAGATATTTTCACTGAATTAATGGAAAACCCGAAGTTTTCTAAATTTAGTTCATTAGAAAAAATCAAGTCTGAGTTAGTTATAGATTAATTTATTTTGTTTAAATTTTTTTTAAATTTAATTGTATTGTTAATATTTTGAATAAATTTAACGGTTTTATTCCATTTAAATTATATACCTTTTTAAATTACACTTCAAAATTGCTAAGGTTTGTAGGGTTGGAATTGAGTTGACATATTTGTTTGTTTGTTTTGAAAAATTTAATTGAAATTGACTCATAAATTATTTAGAATGGATGGAAAAAAGATATCATTTGGTTTTAAAAGTAAATTAAAACCACAAATTATACAAAAAGTTCCGATTGTTAAAAAAAATGATATAGAATTGATTGAATGTGTTGAAAAACATTCAATAAAAATTATTGGGTAAGTTGTATAAATTCTAACCTCACCATTTTTCATAATTTGCTTATTTTTCTTTTTAATTTAGAAAAGAAGATTTAGCACCAACACTTTTAGTAATCCCCATGAAAGAAGATAATAATGCAACAAGATTGAAGGCATCAATGGCAAAAATTTTAATGCAGGAAGAATTAGGAATAGTAGAAGAGACGTCTACCAATATTGACATAAATAAAAACAACAAACCAATTGAAAACGGCGAAGTTTTAGATTCTTCAAAAGAATCATTAGAACAAAGAGCAGCGCGTGAAATTATACAAACATTAAAAACCGAAAATGTTGTTGAAACAACAAAAGTTTACACCTTACCCTTAAAACCCGAAGATCTTCCTTTAGACGGAGCAAAAGAATCAACATTAGATGATTATGATTCTATACCAATTCAAGATTTCGGATTAGCATTGTTACGTGGTATGGGCTGGAAAGATGAAAGTAAACCAAAAGATGGATTAAAATTACCAGAATTAAGACCGAAGGGAATGGGATTGGGTGCAGATAAAATATCAAAACCGAAAAATTTACTCGTACAACCGGCACAAAACGAAGTGTTGGAACTTAAAAAAAATGCATATGTGAAAATCGTTGCTGGGAAATATAAGGACTTGTATGGACAGGTTAGTGAAATAAAACTAATTTTTAGAAATAATATTTATATCTTTGAATATCTTTTACAACGCCTTTCATTCTACGTATATATTCTTGAAACTTAATTTTGTTTTCTTTTCTTTCTGTTGCATCTGTTGGATTTTCTAAAAGATCTAATGGAAGAGTAAATATACATACCCCTAAAGCTATTCTTCCAAATTGTATTAAATGTTGTTGAAAATTTGAGTATGGAAATAATGATTCCGGGTTTGTGATATTGTATTTCACTAAAGATTTCAATAGGGTGTTGTAATATAAATTAAGGCAGTATTCGTAGTGCTGACTTCGAAATTCTTCGTCGACGCATGTAAATAAAAAATATATAACGTCTATAACAGGAGATGCATAGCGAGATAATTGAAAATCTAGCAGAGCAATCTTTTGTGGTTTATCGTTCTATAAGAAAAAAAAATCAATTTTAGGAAATAATGTAACATTATTAAATGCTCGAATTAAAAAATTAATTAGGTTCAATGTTAACCAATGTCGGTTGAGAAAACTAGTTGAACTCAACCATCGTCGTTGAATCGACAATGGTCGATTATCACAACTTGGCCCATAGTAGTTTTGGTCCATATTAGACTATCAAATTGTTTAAAAATATCGAAGCCACGTCAAAAATATTTTATATTTGAATAATATGCAAGCTATGATAAAATATGCTATCATACTGTAATATGTCAAGGTAAAATATTTTAATTTATAAAAAAAATATAATATAGGTCTTAGACTGCCATAGTTAAAGAGTGACAAGTACATAAGCTTTCCATACTTATTTCGACAAGTAATACAATCTAGTTCTACTATCAATGCCTAATACTAATCAAAAAGTCAAGTCAAAAGCCAAGCGAAGCTGTTTCATATTTCCTAGCAAAGCTGGCTCATATCAAAAAGCCTAAGAATGTTAGTTCGCCAAACATACGTTGAGTTCCGTAACGCTAGATCTAATATGAGAGTGCTCAGACAAGGAGTTCCACAAGGTGGAGTTCTCTCGCCTTCATTATTCAACCTCTACTTAAGTAGTTTACCTGCACCACCGGAAGGAATAACTATCACGTCATATGCAGACGACTGCACGGTGCTTGCAACAGGAAACAACCTGGAACAACTCACCAATGTCCTAAACACCTACCTCAACACCTTGAATGAATGGTTTAAAACCAAAAAATTGAAATTGTCCACTGGAAAGTCCACTTCTACACTTTTCACCACATGGACGAAGGAGGTAAATACAACACTCAATATCTGCATTGACAACATACTAATTCCTACTGTGAAAAATCCAAAACTGCTGGAGGTAACATTCGATCCACTACTTAAATTCAACGCTCATGGTCAACAAGTAAATACAAAACTTAAAAACAGGAATAACGCACTGAAAGCTCTAGCGGGCAGTTCGTGGGGTAAGGATAAAAACACAATAATAACGGCATATAAAGCAATAGGAAGGCCTTTCATAAATTACGCCGCTCCCATATGGACTCCCCAAGTCGCTGACACCCACTGGAATAAGTTACAGATAACACAGAACGCAGCCTTGCGTACAGCAACCGGATGTCACTTGATGGCCCAACGAGATCACCTGCACGAGGAATGTAACATATTGCCGGTCCGTGAACACAACGAAATGCTTACCAAACAATATCTTTGGTCCTGTCATAGAGAGCAGCATGCCTGAAATGACACCTTATCCATGACAACACCACCTAGAGACATAAGAAGAATTGCGAAATGCTACCTACAAGATGTTAGAAGCAATGAAGACATAAATAACATCGACGAGCCGACGTATAAGATGGGGTTGAAAAATATACATACCAAAACCGTTGAAGACACAATAAAGAACTACGCCCCGAATCGAGTTCTTAATAGCAAACCACCACAAGTCGCTGCTGAAGAGGTAAAACTGCCACGCAGCACCAGAACCATCCTAGCGCAGTTAAGATCCGGTTGGTCACGCATCTTAAATAACTACATGAGTAGAATTGACCAGGAAATTGTTGACAAGTGTCCCATATGTGAGGGCACGCCACATGATGGTAACCACCTTTTCAATTGTCCAGAGAAACCAACCGACCTGACGAAGGAAGATCTGTGGTACCGCCCAAGGGCAGTAGCAGAGTTCCTGAATCTGGACTTGGAGCCGTAAGAATAGCACCACAACTCGTCGCTACAACAACAACAAGAATGTTAGTTCATATAACTTGTCGATGCCTGTTCGTATCGTAAATTTTTTGCGTGTCAGTAAGTTATGTTATCACTACTCGACCAGCGAAGTTAACTCATATATTCCAGAAAATCTGATTTATGCCAATTAATGAACCGATATAATTATAACTTAAATAAAACTTATCCTGCAAATCCTGTATAAGTCAAATATCAATGCTATGTAAAAGTTTACGATCCTACTGATAAGTTAACTCATTGAAACGAAAAGTATTTTCCTTACTTCATATGTAAATAATAAATTATTTATCCAACCATCACCATGGTTCACTACAGCAAAAGGTTCTGCTATACCACAATCTAAAACCATTGCCATTTCATCCCAAACTCTATCTTTCATTTGAAATATTGTATCATGTAATAACTTCTCATCCTCGTTGTCGAAAACTGATGAAGCCAACTCACAAAAATCTCGATTCATAGGTCCATTTTGTTTTGTTACCATTAATTGAGCAAACAAATCATTCATATTTTTAAATTCATCAAAAACGTTCGGCTTATGATATTTCATAGCAAATGAAATTGCATGAAGTCTACCGAGTTCTATTATGAACAGTTTCGTGTGATCAAAATCACTGCATATTGTTTTTTTAAGTTGAAATTTGCTTTGATTTAAATCCTCTAATACCAATAACGATTTATCCATAACGTCATCAAAATTAGCATAGTAACATTCAGGATATGTTACAAATTCTTCTTTAGGAATTTTATATTCTTCTTGCATTTTATGAAATTCTTTCAGAACTTTAGAGTACATGAAAACTTCACGTTCAAATAGTTGTGATGATTGAGATTTATCACGAAGTTCTTTAGATGGTTCAAATTTGCATATGAAACTCATTGAGTTAGGAGCATTGTTTTCGTCGATTCCCGTAATTATTGCTCGAGAGATGATACTTATAAATCCAGTTCCATCATCACAACCCTTTTTATGATTAATTTCAATATTTTTTAATTTTTTCTTTAATGCAATGTCTTTTAAAATAACATCAATAAAACGTGGCACCATCATGGTTCTTTTATATTTTTAATTTTAATCGCAATTTAAGCTGTAGTATGGGTTTTTTAATGAAATAAAACTGATTGGTGTCATTAAAATCAATTCATTTTATCAATGATATATTTTGTAGTTTACTGTTTTACATCGTTTTTCTTCAGACGTCTAGTTTTATTCGTAGTGTGTTTTTAATTGTGTTGTGAGTATTAGTAGTGCAGTAACTGAACCGTTTCCGTTCTGAATTCGTTGCACCTTTGCCGTTCTGAATTCGTTGAACTTTTGCCGATTGACGTAAAATTTGGTGAATAACTAAGGGATGACTCAAAAAGGAAAAGTGACATACGAAGATGTGCGTTTTTATCCTAGGGGTGGATCCCATCCTTTCTTGGTGGTGGAATTTTTTTCACCCAAAATTACCCCGAAAATAGATAAAGGGACACATTTAGTATAAAAAATGTTATGCAAAGTTTATTCGATAGATCGATATTTTTCGAGTTATATGCGATTGAAAACATAAATTTTTTTCATGGTTGTTTTTTTACAGCTTTACAGTAAATCAATAATGAAGGGCCTGGCTAGAGATTGCGATTTCCCGACATTTTTCATGTCTCGAGACATCGAGACTTTTTTGTCTCGCTATATTTGTGGTCTCGAGAATTCGAGATTTTTTTTTTCCTATGTCTCGAAAGTCTCGAGATTTCCCCGAGACTTCCATAAAATAAAATAAAATTCAAATAATTACAAAAAATCTTGTAAAATTATTTACTTTTAGTAACTAATTCCAAAAATAAGAAAATAATAAGAAATATAGACGAGTCCTTCTTTTGGAAACTAAGTTTCCCGCTGTTGAAAAGTTTCGTTCGTTCTGAGTAGACGTTGGTCTTACTGTTAATAATGCATTTTTAAGCTGGTTTAAATTTGGAGTTATTTGACCTGTTATTTTACATAAACTTATTTCTTTCACCACAGAATTCATATTATTTTTTATAATATCTGTTGCCAAGCTCTTGTCTACTATTAGTTATTACCCTTTAGGAAATTTGATTGCAATATTAAAATTACGGAAAATAAAATCTAAATTCAAATAAACATAAAAGTTTTGGAAAAGAAAATTTTTTTTAAAATTTCTAATTTCTCGAGACTACGAGAATTCCCGAAACATGAATATTTAAATTTCTCGAGACACGAGACATTAAAATATGTAAAAGTCTCGAGATTTCTCGAGACAGGAATTCCCGATCACAATCTCTAGGCCTGGCCTGTAAATCCAATTAAAACTCTAAGTATGCCTTCACAAGAGAAACGTTACTTAAAATAAAATTTTGTAACTTTTGTAAAGGATGCGGAGCCTCTTGTAGATGCTGATTTGGATTATATTTTAACTCAACATGTCCAACATGGTAACACCTGCCATGGTAAAAACTGCCAGAATTATGATGTATCTTTTAAAAATTTATGTTATTTTCCCATAATAATATTTTAATAATATTTTCGTTTATTTATTTATTATCTAAGGCCCATACGGTGGTTTTTAAGGGGTGGAAAGATGAAATTCATAATAAATTATGTCCGAGAACTTAAAAGAAACTTTATTCTACATAATTTATTAAAATGGTTTATCTATTTTATGGATAATGTTTAAACCTACACATTTTTATTTTTTAACGTAGGGGTAGTTTTCACTCCTTTAACATAAAAGGAGCAAGTCGAGTTTATTTCTCTTTTGAAGTCAAAGGAAGAAGAACTCAATTTCCAATTTTCATGAAAATCGATGGCGGTTCAAAGAATTCGGAGATATTGGTCTTTTTTCATGTGTAGTTACTGTACTATAGGTGAGTTTTATAACATTAAACATTAATTCTGTGTAAAGTGTATAAATATTTTGTCTTTACACAATTATTACTTCGGTCTGAAAGACCTAAGTATTACATTCATGAGCTCAAAGTGAAATTCTTACCCCCACTTTTTTTGACATTTCTCGACGTTTTAGGACCTCCTGATTCTAAAAAAGCAAAAAAATAAATTCTATATTCTAAAAATAGGTATTCACAAGGGACAGGTCCGAAAGGACGCTGTGTTCGATAACTGTACCGGAAGTGTGTCAAAAAAATCATTATGTGTGTCAAAAATAGCAAATTTTCATATTTTTGGCTTAAAAAACGTTCATTTTAAGTGATTACGAGTAGGAACATAAAATTTGGAGAAATCTTGATGGTCGGGATTGGTATGTAAGATCAAAAACTAGATTATTGCATTATAAGTTTGTCAAAAAAATGTTGTCAAGTGTGTCAAAAGAAAGATTTTTATTTATTTTTTTACCTAATTTTTTGGAAAAAAAAAATAAAATTAATTATTATTGTTTGTTGGCTGAATATATATTGGTTTTATACTTCTGCCTGATCGTTGTTGTTATTGTTAATAAATAAACACCACAAATAACGTACAACAAAGAATGGCTAAAAATACTGACAGAAAAGACGATACCAGACGAAGTGAAAATGATTCTCGCTTTAGGACCTAAATTTGCCGTAACACAATTAAAAAATGAAATACCTATCTACAAATTGATTGCAGACATAGAGGATACAATCAAAACGACCATACCCATAGAAGAACAAAATACAATTAGAGGAAAAATATCAACAACCATATCCAACCATAAACATAAAAACAATAGAATTACTAGAATACAGAAAGTAATGCATGATGCATATATATCTACAAAAAAATTTTTAAAAGATAACCAAGACATTATAATAACAGAAGCAGACAAAGGCAACATAACCATAGCAATGGACAAATCAGCATATGATGATATGTTAAACACATACGTCAACAATAAAACAAAATATAGAAAACTAACCTTCAACCCAACACAAATTCTCCAAACTAAAAACAATAATATTGCACGTGAACTATTAAAAAAACATTATATCAGTAAAACTACAAAAAAACAATTACTCACTTTTACCGCACAACCACCTAGACCAAGAGCAACACCAAAAATCCACAAACCGGGACTAAGAGTAATTATAAACTCCAAAAATAGTCCAACGTACAACATGGCAAAATACATAAATAAAATATTAACACTAGCTATAACAAACAACAAGTATAACATAAAAAACTCATTTGAACTGAAAAGAATACTAGACCAAACAAAACTACAACAAGATGACATAATAGTATCGTTCGACATAGTGGCAATGTATGAACAAATACCGAGTGAACTAGTATTCACAGCATTAAAGAAAAGATGGAACTTAATTGAACAAATAACACCAATCCCATGGCAATTATTTAAGGAAATGATAAGTTTATGTATTACGGAAGGTAGTTATTTCTGCTATAACAAACAATATTACAAACAAATGGATGGATTAGCTATAGGTGGACCGGTATCTGGGATATTGGCAGATTTCGTGATAACAGATTTAATGGACAGAGCAGTTGAGAACGCTGCTATAACACCAACCCTACTCATTAAATATGTTGATGACACACTCGCCATCATACATAAAGATGAAATGGAAAATTTTTATAACACACTAAATTCAGAGCACAGATCAATCAAATTCACCTATGAAGTAGAAGAGAATGAACAAATTCCATACTTAGATATGATGATACACAAAATAGGTACAAGCATACACACTGAATATTACCAAAAACCAACAAGCAAAAACAGAATACTGAACTATTTCTCCGAACATCCCAAAACACAAAAAAATGGCATAGTATACGGAACGATCGCAAGAATGTTAAAACTAACATCACCAAATTACAAAGATAAAACAACTAAATCAATATACACAATTTTACAAATGAATGGTTATCCACAGAAATTAATAAAAAATATGATCAACAAATTTAATAACACAAACACAAATAATAATAAAAATGATGAGAACCACACAAAAATAATATACAAAAGCATCACCTACACACCAGGACTAACAGAAAATCTAAGTAAAATTATATCACATGGAAAAGATCACATAAAAATAGCAGCTAAACCGATATCAACTGTAAACAAAATAACGCAAAAGTATGAATTGACAGAACCACATGAACGACATCAAGTAGTCTACCAATTCAACTGCAATGGATGCAACGGCAAATACATAGGCCAGACCGGACAGAAACTAAAATCACGTATTGAACAACATAAAAAAGACATACAGACAATTAAAAGCAAAGAAAATAGTACGGCCGCATACCAACACACAAAAAAAACAGGACATATATTTGATTATGATGGAACAACAATTTTAACAACAGAAAAAAACCTTCAAAAAAGATTAATACATGAAGCAATACACATACACAGAGAAACCGCAATAAACATGAAATCAGACTTAGATCAACTACACCCAGCATACAGCCAGTTAATAAACAAAAAACATAGAAATACAACATAGAATCAATAAAAATTATTCAGCAAACAAATTAGATTAACAATCTTAAAACGCCATATTAAATCATAGTTCTAATTGTCACTAAGTTAAATTGTTTTGTGTTTCAGTGTTTCGATTTATAATTTTTAATCATTGACTTTAATTTTATAATTTTTTAATATGTATCTCTAACTTATTATTTTAACTATTTTAATGCATTGTAACTTAAATTAATTTATTTATGATTGTAACTGAAATCGTCAACTGAAATGGTAAACAAGTATAGTTATTCACAATATGTATATTCTATAGAATTTTATAATAAAATAACCAAATGATGTAATCAATTTCATTGTAGAACTGATGAAGGGACCAAAAAAGTCTCGAAATATCTGAAAATAATAAATAGTTGAACTACCACAACTAATGATCGATAACTTTTTAACGATGTTCATATAAAACATGAACAACGAGAATTAACAATAAAATTAATTGTTTATTTGAAATGAAGTTTTATTATTATTATTGAGAATTATGGCATTATGAGGTTGTCAAAAAAATGTTGTCAAGTGTGTCAAAAGATTTTTATTTATTTTTTTACCTAATTTTTTGGAAAAAAATAAAATTTTTTTTTTGAAATGAAATTTCATTATTATTATTGAGAATTATGGATTATAAATTTGTCAAAAAAATGTTGTCAAGTGTGTCAAAAAAAAGATTTTTATTTATCTTTACCTAATTTTTTGGAAAAAAAAATAAAATTAATTGTTTGTTTGAAATGAAGTTTTATTATTATTATTGAGAATTATGGCATTATGAGGTTGTCAAAAAAATGTTGTCAAGTGTGTCAAAAGATTTTTATTTAGTTTTTTACCATTTTTTTGGAAAAAAATAAAATTGTTTCTTTGAAATGAAATTTTATTATTATTATTGAGAATTATGGATTATAAGTTTGTCAAAAAATGTTGTCAAGTGTGTCAAAAGAAAGGTTTTTATTTATTTTTTACCCATTTTTTTTAGAAAACAATAAAATTAATAGTTTGTATGACATGATATTTTATTATTATTATAGAGAATTATGGCATTATTAGTTTGTCAAAAAATAATGTCAAGTGTGTCAAAAAATGATTTCATTTATTTTTTAGCCAATTTTTTGGAAAAAAAATGTAGCTGTTTTTATGACGTAAATGTAATCTAAAATGAAATTAGACATGGAAGTTTTTGAATTTGTTATAGTTTTTAAATATTTTTGGAATTTTGAAAAAGTTTGTATTTTTGATTTTGTAATAATTTTTGCAATATTTTTAGAATATCGGTAAAAGTTTTAAATTTTGATTTTGTAAGAATTTTTGAAATATTTTTAGAATTTTGAAAAATTTTAAATTTTTGATATTATTATAATTTTTGAAATTTTGAAAAAATTTTCGATTTTTGATTTTGTAATAATTTTTGCAATATTTTTAGAATTTTGAAAAAAGTTTGAATTTTTAAGAATTTTTGAAATGTTGGAATTTAGAAAAAATTTAAATATTTGATTTTATTCTAATTTTTGGAATATTTTTGGAATTTTGAAAAAGTTTGACTTTATTTAATTTTTACAATATTTTTGGAATTTTGATTATAATTTTCTGGCAACGTATTGATGTTTCGTGTTAGTTGTGTAGTAAATTTTTAAACTGAGTTAAAAAAATGCTTGTACTTTAACAAAGAGTTATGTTTGATATACATCGCTGCCCAAAACTAAAAACCATGTCCTCATAAAAGTTTTTTACCGAAAACTATATCAAAATCTTTAACCCAGACCGAAGTCTTGATATCTCAGAGCTGTGAGATTTCAGCCCCTCCATATTTTTAATTTAAATAATCGAAAATGTATTGTTTTGTTACCAATACAACCACAGTTCTTTCAACCACTTTCATAATTGATGGAATTGACAAACCTGAAAGAATTCCACATAAGTTGATCATAATTTTCTAGTGTCCTGGTAGTTTTTTTAATGTTATAATATCGTAAAATTAAAAAAATTACTTAGGCCTTCGAGATCCGAAACGAAACATTTTCCAACCAGGTATTCTGTAGATAAAATCTGCGTGTACCGTGCTAACCTTCAGAACGATTCCGTTGGTTTCAGTTTTTCTATATGTATTCTATTAAATCGTAAAACTTCAATTCTATTAATCTGATATTTAAAAAACCTATTTCGGTTTTTCATTGCATTGGTGGTCAGGGTGGTTTGCCGTGACGAAATTCAGCTCGGATAATGAGATTGCCTAGGAATACCCGATACATACAACCCTCTCATTGCCATGCATACACTCTTTGAAGTTAAAACCGTCGACGAGAAGGACACTTTCTACATAGCACAGGATTATGAATTCAACACCAAAACGCGACTTCATTATGGCTCTTTGTGACTTTAATGTGCAAGTTAATAGAAATGTGGTTGGTTCCAGGGTTAGATACCATCTATGAAGGACGTATCGAGTCGATACGTCCTGACACTCAAATACGTTGCTTTAAGCGCTGGTGTGGGAATAATCGGACCTCCAGAAACCCTGGAAGGGTCAATCGATGCCTTGATTCCAATCCAGTACAAAAGAGATTGCTATCTGAAATGTCTGCAAGGACGAAACATCAGGCCCATTAAGGATAATTATAAGTTGGCGAGCCTTTACAAAGTTATAAAAAAGAGAATGGTGCCTTAAAAAGTGTGAGAATATTGAAAGCTTCAACCCAGTACATCAAACACGTAACTTCTTTCAACAAGCTAAAACTTTAAAGAAGTGCCTCAAATCGTATCGACGGCAACAAGCAAACCTTAAAAATTTTTAAGATAGATGGGGTCAGCTATTTTGAGAATCTTCTTAACATAAGTTCGCATGTCAGGTGACCAGTAAAGCTACATAGAAACAAACCCACAAAAGAGCAGTTCGATGCGGCGCTGTCAAAGGTAAAACGCAACAAATTACATGGTATCGATGTCATAACGGCCGAAATGATTGTACATGGTGGTGAAACTCTATCTTCAAGGTTGTTTCAGCTTATTCAAATAATCTGAACTGAAACCATGCCACAATATTGGAATTTAGCTATGCTGATGCCAATGCAAAAAAAGAGAATCGCTTACTATGCGCAAACTACAAGAAGGTCGCTCTTTTCTGCATAGGGTATGACATCTTTTTATATATTGTGCTAGCCAAAATCAATCCTTTTGCCAAATAACTGTTTGGGGAATATTTGTGGTTTGTGGCAAGGCCGTGGATACACTTTTCTCGATAAGGAGGATTTTGGAAAATTGCCGCAAGCTTAACATACTTGAATGGTGTATTGGGGATTTTTGAGATCAATTAAACTCAAGTAAGTAAAGAAGTAAAAAGAATTTTTTCAGTTCAAAGGTATGGTTGGAACTTTCTCAGAAAAAACTCCACTTCTCATTTTTCGCGTTTCGGATGAATTCGAACCTTCCTCCTCAGTGCCTTGTTCAAATCCTTAGGCAGACACGCTATCGATTACGTCGTTGAGGCGATGACATTTTCGAAGTTGAAACTTCTTCATCACTTATTTTATTTTACTTAAGTTGAATTTTTCCACTGTCACTAGCCTCCATATTATACCTGTATGTATAGTGTATATCAACTTTTCGTTGACTTACTAGTTGTTGTTGTTGTTGTTGTTGTTGTAGCGACGAGTTGTGGTGCTATTCTTCCAGCTCCAAGTCCAGATTCAGGAACTCTGCTACAGCCCTTGGGCGGTACCACAGATCTTCATTCGTGAGGTCGGTTGGTTTCTCTGGACAATTGAAAAGGTGGTTAGCATCATGTGGCGTGCCCTCACATATGGGACACTTGTCAACAATTTCCTGGTCAATTCTACTCATGTAGTTATTTAAGATGCGTTACCAACCGGATCTTAACTGCGCTAGGATGGTTCTGGTGCTGCGTGGCAGTTTTACCTCTTCAGCAGCGACTTGTGGTGGTTTGCTATTAAGAACTCGATTCGGGGCGTAGTTCTGTACTGTGTCGGTTCAACGGTTTTGGTATGTAGATTTTTCAACCCCCTCTTATACGTAGGCTCGTCGATGTTATTTATATCTTGATTGCTTTTAATATCTTGTAGGAAGCATTTTGCAGTTCTTTTTATGTCTCTAGGTGGTGTTGTCATGGATAAGGCGTCATTCAGGGATACTGCTCTCTATGACAGGACCAAAGATATTGTTTGGTAAGCATTTCGTTGTGTTCACGGACCGGCAATATGTTACATTCCTCGTGTAGGTGATCTCGGTGGGCCATCAAGTGACATCCGGTTGCTGTACGCAAGGCTGCGTTCTGTGTTATCTGTAACTTATTCCAGTGGGTGTCAGCGACTTGGGGGGTCCATATGGGAGCAGCGTAATTTATGAAAGGCCTTCCTATAGCTTTATATGCCGCTATTATTGTGTCTTTATCTTTACCCCACGAACTACCCGCTAGAGCTTTCAGTGCGTTATTCCTGTTTTTAAGTTTTGTATTTACTTGTTGAGCATGAGCGTTGAATTTAAGTAGTGAATCGAATGTTACCCCCAGCAGTTTTGGATTTTTGACAGTAGGAATTAGTATGTTGTCAATGCAGATATTGAGTGTTGTATTTACCTCCTTCGTCCATGTGGTGAAAAGTGTGGAAGTTGACTTTTCAGTGGATCAATTCTTCAATTTTTTGGTTTTAAACCATTCATTCAAGGTGTTGAGGTTGGTGAGTTGTTCCAGGTTGTTTCCTGTTGCAAGCACCGTGCAGTCGTCTGCATATGACGTGATAGTTATTCCTTCCGGTGGTGCCGGTAAACTACTTAAGCAAAGGTTGAATAATGAAGGCGAGAGAACTCCACCTTGTGGAACTCCTTGTCTGAGCACTCTCATATTAGATCTAGCGTTACAAAACTCAACGTATGTTTGGCGGCCTCTTAGATAGTTGCACAACCAGCGCTTTATTAGCCCGGCAGATTGGTGTTGAATATGTCGTTCAGTAGTGCAGGATGTGACACTGTGTCGAAAGCTTTTGACAGGTCGTCAAGTGCAACTAAAATTGTTCAGCACAGGATTGTTTTTGGTTTAGACCATCGCTGATTTGGTTTTGGATTCTATGTAGCGCGGTGGTTGTACTGTGTGCTTTCCTAAAGCCATGCTGATGTGATGCCAATTTGCAGGATTCTGTTAACCGAGGTAGTAGCAGTGCTTCTATCAATTTTGCAACCGATTAGAGGATAGAGATCGGTCGATAGGATTCTTTATTTTCTTCAGGCTTGCCAGGTTTCAGAGTGGGACTTATTCTAGCCGTTTTCCAGATATTTGGTATCTGGAGCGTATTAAGAGATGTGTTGAGTATGGTAGTGAGAAAGTTCAATCCTTTGAGTCCAATGTGTTTTAGCATGATGGCTGAGATGCCGTCTGGTTCAATAGCTTTAGATGGTTTGGATTTCTTAATTGCGTTTCCAACATCTTCTTCGGAAAATATGATATCCTCGAAATTTTCAATGTTAAGTTTGTGCATATGTCTTAATACTGACCTACTTTCTTTTTCATGTTTACTTTGCTTTTCTGTAAACTGCGTGTTGAATTTTGTTGTGCATTTTCTATGGTTTTCGGTTGGGATATCATCGAAGGAGATCATGCAGTTGTTATGCGTTTGACGCGGATGTGTTAAATCCTTAATCACCTTCCACAGACTTTTATTTATGCCAAAGTTTGACTTACTCACTAAATCTTTCCATTTGTTACGTTTGTGTTCTATTACTAGTTTATTTATCTGCTTGTTCAGGCCCGGAATTCTAGAATCAGTTGGATCTGCCTTACGGATGTTATCTCTTTAGGAGGAAAGTACACAAGCTTCTTGTGGGAAGTTTGGTTTAATATTTTGTATTCTGCCAGCTGGAATGAAGCGAGATCTAGCTTTGTTAAAAATTTCTCTGGATTTTCTTTCCCCAGAGAGGGCGTCAATTGGTAAAATTTGCTTACTGAATTCCAATTCAGTAAAATTGGTAAAATTATCCCAGTCTGCTTTGTTAAAATTGATGTATGTCTTCTTCTCGGATTTCATTTGTTTAAGGAACGGCTTAAGGTGATTATGATCGGCACATGGTCTGATCCCAATGCAATTTCAGTTCTCCATTCAGCGATTGGCATTAGTGACATGCTGGCAAGTGAAACATTTGGAGACGAGTATGAGTTATTTGTTACTCTTGTTGGTTGTGGTTCATTGAGGACTCCAAAGTTGGAGCCGTCAATTTGATCAGCAATATTTTCACCTCTTGAGTCAGTGTTCAAGTGTGAGTGCCATAGATCGTTCTGAGCATTCATATCGCCGAGAATTAGACAGTCTTTGGTATAAAATAAATGTCCTGTGGACGGTTCATAACATATATCACAGCTGCTTACTGGTGGAATATAAATATTGACTAGATTTATCTCCGTATTTCCGGATTTTATTGTAATGCCTAGTTGTTCTAGGCGTTTATCAGTTCCCGGTACTGCTGGTAATGTGGTTGTACGGTAGATAATGGTTTTGTGTATGATAAAGGCAAGGCCACCACCTTTGTCCTGCCCTCTATCCAGTCTTATAATGCTATAATCACAGATACTATCACTAATCTTAGATCTAACATTTAATTTGGTTTCTTGTAAAACCGCGACTAGAATATTGTTTTTATGCATAAAGTTGATGATATCGATTTTGTTTAAGAGACCGTTACAATTTAGCTCCATTATTTTCACTTCACTTGGGGTTTCCGGATGTGTGCTCCAGAGGTGAGAAAAGAACGTTCTTCGCTAAGAAACAAACGTTTCCCATATAACGAGTGTTTTTATATATTCGTGTTCTTTTGTATTCTCATTTTAAAACAAATGAAAACAGTGAGAGAATTATTAAAATGTTTCTGTTTGTTTTTATTCTGTTTTGTTTATTCTCTATATTCGAATGGTTTAGTTTAAAACAGGAATAAAGAATTATGCGAATAGAAACGCAAATGTATTTGCGAATATATTCTTAGGATTGGGATTATTTTTTTTGGGTTAAAAAAAATAAATTTTATACGTTTTTTTTGTATTAATACTTTACTAACTCGAAGTTTATATTTATGAAATCAATTTAAAATTTTATTTTTGGACCCCAATTTGGGTTGATAAATCGTTTGGCTTATTCAATGTTTTTTAAATAAAAATAAATCGTTTCATTTTATCTATAAAAAAACGGAACGGATTAGCTGGAATTAAACTCAAGCATGTAATGTAATATGATAATATGTTTTGTTGTTTACGACATCGCATTTATGTTTTGTATTGGTTTTCTTTTACTTCTCTAGCTAGAAGTAAACACAAACCCTCTCACCTTTCATGAAGTAAATACTAAACCCTTCGTACAAACCGAAGTCCTGACACCTCGTAGCAACTTCCTACCCTTACCACCATTTGTCAATAGAAAATAGAGGTAATCTTTGTAATAGAGCTTGAAAATAAAAAAAATATTTAATTCTAAATTCATTAGGTCTTTTTTAACAAGCAAAAATATCATTTTAATATAAAATAATTAATTATTTATACTAGAAGTTATTACTCATATTGAAATTTTTTAAAATATTTTGTAAACATTTAAGTTAATTTTATTTAATATAAATGACGCAGTTTTGTTTACGCCAGAGCCTTCTGGTTCCATGATTTCAAGTTTTAAAAAAATTGTTCAATTAATTAATCTAATATACTATATGAGCAATTTCACGCAAGTTCAGCAAATTTTTGGGAAATTTTGACTTGACCCCTTTTAATTTTGGTTATTTTTTGTTTATAGATAGTCTTTCATAAATAAAAAATACAAGTTCTCTTAGAATTTTTTTTTTCGACCAGGGGTCTTCACAGGGTGCCCCTCAATTTTTTGTTATTTTGTGATGTGAGTGCATTTTGACGAGCGATTGTAGAAAAACTACTCAATCGATTTTCATAAATGATATGTCGTTGAATAGGTATTAGAACAAAGTTTTTAAAACTGTACACTGTTAATTTTTTGAAATAATTTTTAACGGTGTAACATAAGAAAAAAACGGTGTAATTGAAAAAAAGATGGCATAGCCTCTTCTTTTTTTTTTTTTTTTAAACTAAATTGAAGCTTATTTTATATCTAACCACTTGTGAAAGTTGAGGACACGTGTTATTTTTTGTTTTAAAGATAAAATTCGTTGTGCATATGACTGTCGGGAATCAGTTTTTTTTGTTCTGAAGGAAAATTATAAAAATGGCGTTATAAACTAAGAGATTTTTGTTTTATGTTAAATATCAAATATTTTATTATTAGATGAACTTTTTAAAATATTATAAAAATTATATATGTAGTACAATAAATAAAATAAATACAATTGTTAAAAATGATTTACTTATTTTACAAACAGAAGTTTCTTTTGAATAGGAAAGCACTTCTGCAATTATTTTCTTTGTATTAGTAGGCATAAAAAATGAAATGTTTATTTATCACTTTTAGTAATCACTTGTCACTCTTATAAAAAATAATTTGACAGTCTTGACTGCAAACAAAAAAGCCGTATAAACAACTAAATCTATTTAGGAACTTTTGACTGGAGAAGTATTATGTTCGTATTATGTTATCATGGAATCATAAAGTAAAAGATTGTTTTTCAACATTAAATTACAAATATTTTATTATTGAATAAACTTTTTAAAATATCATACAAATTATATATGTGAAAATAAATATAGTTATTAAAAATTATTTACTTATTTTACATTCAAAAGTTTCTTTTGAGTTGGAAAACATTTTTGCATTTATTGTCTTAGTATCTACTGGTACAAAAGAATGAAATTTTTGAGTTCCACTTATCAACCTTAAAGTCTTCTTTATGGTGGCATAAGTTAATTAGTTAATTTAAGGTTGACGCTGAATGGCATTTTCATGCTACCAGCCATGGAAAGGGACCTTGTGATGGAATTGGTGGTACACTGAAGCGTGCTGCACACCGTTATAGTATGGCGAGCGAAGATAATATTATTGATACACCAAAAAAACTTTTCGAATGGGCTTTAAAATGGGAATCTACCATGAACTTTGGATACGCCGATAAAAATGAATATCAATTAACAAAAGAAAAATTACAAAATCGATATAAAAATACGATTACTATAAGTGGAACTCAAAAATTTCATTCTTTTGTACCAGTAGATACTAAGACAATAAATGCAAAAATGTTTTCCAACTCAAAAGAAACTTTTGAATGTAAAATAAGTAAATAATTTTTAATAACTATATTTATTTTCACATATATAATTTGTATGATATTTTAAAAAGTTTATTCAATAATAAAATATTTGTAATTTAATGTTGAAAAACAATCTTTTACTTTATGATTCCATGATAACATAATACGAACATAATACTTCTCCAGTCAAAAGTTCCTAAATAGATTTAGTTGTTTATACGGCTTTTTTGTTTGCAGTCAAGACTGTCAAATTATTTTTTATAAGAGTGACAAGTGATTACTAAAAGTGATAAATAAACATTTCATTTTTTATGCCTACTAATACAAAGAAAATAATTGCAGAAGTGCTTTCCTATTCAAAAGAAACTTCTGTTTGTAAAATAAGTAAATCATTTTTAACAATTGTATTTATTTTATTTATTGTACTACATATATAATTTTTATAATATTTTAAAAAGTTCATCTAATAATAAAATATTTGATATTTAACATAAAAAAAAAATCTCTTAGTTTATAACGCCATTTTTATAATTTTCCTTCAGAACAAAAAAAACTGATTCCCGACAGTCATATGCACAACGAATTTTATCTTTAAAATAAAAAATAACGCGTGTCCTCAACTTTCACAAGTGGTTAGATATAAAATAAGCTTCAATTTAGTTTAAAAAAAAAAAAAAAAGAAGAGGCTATGCCATCTTTTTTTCAATTACACCGTTTTTTTCTTATGTTACACCGTTAAAAATTATTTCGAAAAAATTAACAGTGTACATTTTTAAAAACTTTGTTCTAATACCTATTCAACGACATATCATTTATGAAAATCGATTGAGTAGTTTTTCTACAATCGCTCGTCAAAATGCACTCACATCACAAAATAACAAAAATTGAGGGGCACCCTGTGAAGACCCCTGGTCGAAAAAAAAAATTCTAAGAGAACTTGTATTTTTTATTTATCAAAGACTATCTATAAACAAAAAATAATCAAAATTAAAAGGGGTCAAGTCAAAACGATGTTGAATCTTCGTGAAATTGCTCATATATTAAATAAACAATAATCCAATTTTATTTAATTAAAACTTCAACTTGCGTCCTTTAATATGCTAATTTCGTTCCGATTTGTTATCAATTATCATACATAAACTAAATAATATAAGTGCGTCAGATTTGACTGCAGTAACTGAAAAAACAACAACAATTGCATATAATTTTTCATTTGTTTCCGTTGCTTCACTCAAAACGAACACGAATATCGATTGATATCGTCCTCAAATCGCAGTTTTTCGTTTTTAATCAACAAGGCAAATAGTAAAAAAAACTAAGAAAATTTTATGATTATAAAGCGAATAGGAAGAATAAAAGAAATAAAAAAAAACGACAGATATTTTAAAACACGAGTGCTGGAGAATATAAAACATTCGAATGAAAACATTTCTCTTATTTCTATTCTTTATATATTCGTATTCTTTCCTTAATAAAAAAAAGGAATAAATACAATTGGATTTTCAAAACATTCTTAAATATTCGTTCGAAGAACGTTTCTTTCTCATCTCTGGTGTGCTCATTCGCATTGTGTTCTGTTGCGAGCTCGTATTTGTATGTTGACTTGATGCATAGCAACATGGCGCTATGTAGTTTTTGGTCCATTGCTTATGTGTTGCAAGGTCTGAGCCTGAGCATCTTGTGATGACACCATTCTTTACAGCTATTACACTGGACGGATGTATTGTTTGCCCTTAAAATGTTTTTGCATATTGCACAATGCCATATTTTAGTTGGTCCAGGATTTCTTTCAATACCAGCCATAACGAGGAGGATCTGAAGCAGTGAGGCCAGTGACAACTGCTTCTTTATCCAAAAAATGGAGCGTCTTAATAGCACCTTTTGTTGAAATTTTTGTTTGATTTTTGTGAGCAATTAACTCAAATAACTTTACGAATCCTTCGAATTTTTTCAATTCGAAATCAGTTTTAGGTTTCTCTGAATTAAACCTTACAGTTTATTACATTAAATCTACATTTTTCTCTTTATGCGTTCAGATTCGAACTCGTAACCTTATCAATGCTAGTGAGTTTGAATCCTTTGGCACATACGCTATCCACTACGCAACCAAGGCGATGATTTTTTTTCTTTATATTGTTTTTGTTTAGATAACTTGTATCGATAGTTTATATAACATGTATCCATAATACAGAAAAAAATTTAATATTTAATAATAGGTACAAGATTTTGGAGGAGAGGAGTGGAAAGTGAAGGAGCAAGAAATGCAAGGGATAGTAGAGGAGAGGGAACGAAATGTGTAACAAGGGTGATAAGACTTTAAAGGTGAGAAAGTTAGTTTCTTTATGTTATGAATTCCATAAAGAGGTCGTTCGCGGGGAAAAAGACGAGACATATTGCTCAGTTCGGCCAAAAAATGGTTCAAGCGAATTCTAATGGGAGTTTATTGCTAGACGAGTAGTGAGCGAGAATTTTCGTCGTAGAGGCATTGCCGTTTTTATCTCAGCTGAAAGCTTACCATAATAGTATTTATAAAATACACAAAGGGCTCTGATGTTGCGTCTATGATCGAGGGTATCCAAAAAGTTTGTTAAATTAGCATCATTAATTAACTTGCATGCCCGGCGTTGAATTGTATCTAATGCGACTAAATGTGTTTTTGCTGCCTCCGTCCATATATGGGAATTATATTCCATATGGGGTTTTATGAAAGCTTTATATATAATTCAGAAGGATTAAAGTAGAATTTGCTTCTTCTCAGATAACCTAAACATTAAGCTGCATTTTTGACTGTTGAGTAAATATGGTCTTCCCAAGGAAGTTTGGAATCTACTTCTAGATCGAACATGTGAGCCGATAGAGAATTGTTTATTGGGGATTCATCATATGCAGGTGAAAAGTCAGGGGCCCTATTCCCGAACACATAAATGTCATCACAATATTGTAAATTCACACAATATTGTGAATTTCGTATTATGTAACACCAATTTGGTGAAAATTCAACACAATATTGTGAATCTGACAAGAACAATATAGTTACTGTCAAAATCACAATTTTGTTTTATGTTTTGTGTTGACTTTTTTTTACAAATTTTATCGATTGGCGTAAAAATTAATTTATAACGCAAAATTAAGTCTTTAATAATATTAAATAATAATATTTTTAAATAAATCTCATTAAAACATATTTATTTATTAAATATATTTTTATTTTATTTTGCATGTTTGAAGATTAAAAAAGTTAGTTGTCAAAAATACGAATCTAGTACCAAAAATCTGTTATAATTTTGTAAAAATTTGTTATAATTTGTTTGACACAAATATGAGTTACAGAATACCATTTTTAAACAAAGTTGTTAAGGATTTTGGTGAAATTGACAATATTGTCGATTGACAAATATGTGTTCGGGAATAGGGCCCCTGGTCTGTCGTGTTTATGTGTGTAAAGACAAGCTTGAAATTTAGATGAATTCGACCCGGTTAGCTTTCTCCCATTTAAGGATGATATTTATGTCTTGTGATATAGAAGACATCATTTCATCTCGTTTTGAAGTGACTGTGATTGAATTGATGTGGGCACGGTTTTGGAAAATTGTAGCCAGAGGATAAGGTACTATCGTCCGCGTACGATACGAATAGACTGGATTAAGAGTGGATAGTAAAAGATCGTTTATGAAAACCAAGAAAAGGGGTTTGGGAAAGAACGGATTCTTGGGCAACACCAGCGTCAAAAATATGGGAACTAGAGGTTGCGCCATCGACAACTACCCTACCTGAGTTATGCGGTTGTTCAGAAAGCTTTTAATCCAGAGCATGGAGACTATAGAAATCGGCATATAGTTGGAACGATCGGTCTTATTTCTTTTTTTTTTTTGGGATTGGTTGAAACATGGCGGTTTTCCAGGTTGATGGCAAAGTGCAAGTTATCATAAAAAGGTGGAATAGTCTACATAATGGTTTAGCTAAAGATTGTGGTGGTTTCTAAGTACGATGGCTGGTATACCATCAGGGCCCGCTGATTTATTCACATTTAGTTCTTTAAGGACCTTTGATACAACTAGGCTGCGAAAATAGACCCGTTTCATAGAGTATTTGCCTATTGAAAGAGAAGGCGGCAGCTAATGAGAAACTGACAGTTGTGAGACGGCTGCAAAGTGAGAAGCTAAAAAATCAACTTATTGTTCAGATGTGGTATGTATTATAATGTTTGATTTCAGAGGAGGAACTTGTGATGTCTTTTTACCCATAAAATTTCTTTGTACCAAGACAGCAAATGACCGGAAAGGTTTGGTTGTTATTACCGTTCAGAATATCTCTAATTTTATCACGGGTTTTCAGGTCGTTTAATCGTTTGGCATTGTTTATGGCATTTTAGCACTTCTACGGGCGGCTACCAGAAAGAAGTTCACGATTGTTTGCGGTAGGTATTGTTGTGCCACTGAGGAATGAATGCCCCAATTATAAATAAAACAACAATAAAAACACAATAAAATTTAGTTACTATACTTTATTTTTATTTTCACTTTATAGTTTTTAGTAATTATAGTTTTAGAATCGGAGTAACCATGGTATATTCTAATTAAATATTTATCTTAACAAAACTTCCAATAGATAAGATTATTTTATAGGGACTTCTTAATTAATATTGACTGCTAACTTAACTGACTGAACTTTTGAACTGACTCTATTAAACGGACAGGTTTACACGAACTTCTTAATTAATGTTTAATGCTAACTTCACTGATTGAAACTTTCAAAACTGACTATATTAAACGGACAGGTTTACACGAACTTCTTAATTAATATTTACTGTTAACTTCACTGACTGAAACTTTCAAAACTGATTAACTCTTACCACTAATTTTTTACAGACTCCTTTTTACATTACTGGCCGATATTTCTTATATTATATTTTTTGTGTCAATTATGATATTATTTAAAAGCAATTTATAAAATTGCTTAATTGTTTATAAACAAATTTCAGTTTTTTACATAATTGTTTATTTTATTGTTGTTTTTTGATTCGACCGTATTTTATTGTTTTCTTATTATTTTTGTTTCAGCATTGCGGTCATATGGAGAGTAAAAATAAAGTGTTTTGTTTAGGTCAATTAATAATAATTCTTGATTTCTTTATTATTTAACATAAACCAAAATTTATTCTTATCCGTTAATTCATGTATGTAGTTTATCGACGTTTCGATGTATTCTAAACATCATCATCAAGGATCTGTTTGTTCGAAATTATTATAAGATATTACTACTACATAAATGTTAAATTCTATAAATAGTTCTATGTTCCTTACATAATCCACAAGATCTAACAGATAATTATTTTAGTTTATTTAATAAATTATTTTTTTCAAAAATTTTTTTGTTTTTGTAAAATTATTTTACATTTTTTTGGTTTAATTTTCTTTGTGTAACTTGATTTGATTAAACTAAATAACACATTAAAAGTTGATTTGATTAAAATAAATAACATATTACAATTTTGAATAATTTATGGCACAAATAATTATAAAACATGCACTTAGAAGTATGATTGCTAACTAATTTAAAATTATTGAAATATTTCTATATGTAACCGATTGCTCAATGCTAATTTGTTAATGTACGGTTTATATTTTAATTGTTAATTCTTCGCCGTTTTCTGTTGGGTTGTGTGTTGTTTTCAGTGTTTATGTATTTATCAGAGAGTTTTCTTTTTTTGTTTTAGAAAAAATGGTAGTATAGAAACTGATTGGTATCAAAAAGAAACCTCGTCAAATAGAATACTAAACTATTATTCCCAACACCCACACCCACAAAAAATCAACACAGCACACAATTTCATAAGACGTGTCTTATCACTAAGTACATCAAAATACCACTACAAAAACATCAAACATATCAAGAAAACATTAATACAGAATAATTACCCACCACAAATAATTAACAAATTAATTAATACCACCATTAATATCCCGATAACCAATAGTATAGCACCTCCACCAACTGAGCCTAGCACAAACAATAAAATATTCAAAAGCATGACATACGTTAATGGAATGTCCGACCAAATCAACAAAATAACTAAAACAATATGCCCAGGCGTCAATTTAGCTTTTAAATGCAACAAAAAAATGCAACAATTATACTCGAAACTAAAAGATCCGATTGATAAATCAAAAATGACAAATGTAATATACGAAATACCATGCCTAGGTACCGGTGAAATTGGACATAAATGCGAACAGACTTATGTTGGTCAAACCAAACAATATTTGGAAAAACGAATTAAAAACCACAAATATGACATAAAGAGAGCAACAACCACCATCCATAACACAGACTCACCAACAACCGCTCTTGTGGAGCACCACCTACAGTTGCAACATATGCCAGACTTCAATAACGTACGTATATTAGATAGACAGGATAATTGGTCCAAAAGATTAACAGTTGAAGCCCTACACATCTACACACAAAACACATACAACATCAAACGAGATACCGATCTAATAACTCCACTTTTCTGTAACATAATCAAAAATGACATTGAGAACAAACGAAAATTCAAAAACAAAAAAAGAAAACTCTCTGATAAATACATAAACACTGAAAACAACACACAACCCAACAGAAAACGGCGAAGAATTAACAATTAAAATATAAACCGTACATTAACAAATTAGCATTGAGCAATCGGTTACATATAGAAATATTTCAATAATTTTAAATTAGTTAGCAATCATACTTCTAAGTGCATGTTTTATAATTATTTGTGCCATAAATTATTCAAAATTGTAATATGTTATTTATTTTAATCAAATCAACTTTTAATGTGTTATTTAGTTTAATCAAATCAAGTTACACAAAGAAAATTAAACCAAAAAAATGTAAAATAATTTTACAAAAACAAAAAAATTTTTGAAAAAAATAATTTATTAAATAAACTAAAATAATTATCTGTTAGATCTTGTGGATTATGTAAGTAACATAGAACTATTTATAGAATTTAACATTTATGTAGTAGTAATATCTTATAATAATTTCGAACAAACAGATCCTTGATGATGATGTTTAGAATACATCGAAACGTCGATAAACTACATACATGAATTAACGGATAAGAATAAATTTTGGTTTATGTTAAATAATAAAGAAATCAAGAATTATTATTAATTGACCTAAACAAAACACTTTATTTTTACTCTCCATATGACCGCAATGCTGAAACAAAAATAATAAGAAAATAATTGTTTATATAGAACCAATAATTTTTGTTTTTAAGTATCATTGAAATAATGCTGATATTGAATTTAAAGGTAAAAAGATTTGGAAATGTTATTCATTAAAATAACAGGATTATTAGTATTTAATTTTACTTTTTTGTTTATTATAAATTGACATAAAATGATTTCCAAATAATTACAGTAATATTTAAATTAAATTAATTTAGGTTAAAGACTATTGTGGTTACTATGTTTGAAATTCAGTTTTTTTTTTTTATTAAAATTTTGGAAACAGTTATTTAATCATTTAAATTTGTGTGTTATGATTAGTGCATGGGCACAACAGTATTTGTTGGAATTGTGCGTGAGTTCTATGTTTGGAGTCAATTGCTGACCGGCAGGCTTTATTAAACCATGAGTTGTGATGGGTCAGAAAGTCGTTCATAGCACCCCAGTTCGCATTCCTATAATGCTATAAAGTTCGTGGAGGTGAAGTATTGTCTATTGCAGAAGGATTTGTTTTGAATTCTTCCCTCGTCAGACAGTGATCAGATGAACCAATAGGCGGATCGACCATTATTCTATATTTATAGGGGCGAGTAAAAAGGAATGAATCTAAAAGATGAGAAGTGTGACTGCTACACTGAGAAAATTAATGTGGTTACCCCAAACATATTCTGCTGGTAACATGCGTACATGTTTAGAAAATGACAAACATGTAACATGTTTACTTGAACCATTGTTATTGTGTTTACTATAAACATAATATAATCAAATAAAACATAATCAGTAACCATACTATTTTGCCGTCAATCATGTTATTTTAACATAATATGTTTAGTGTTAATATATTATGCTTACCGCAACTATACTTTAGAAACATTATAAGGTTCTATCAAACATATTATTTTAAAAAATTATATTTAGCGCAAGCATATTATGTGTGGAATAACTATACTCTTCCTATTTTTATTATTTTTATTTCTTCTTATTTCTTTCTATTTCTTCTATTTTTAACCGACTTCAAAAAAGAAGGAGGTTCTGTGTTTCATTGTGGGTTTTTTTTATGTATGCAATTTCTCAAAAACGGCTTGTTCGATTTGGATGATTTAAATTGTATTCTATTTGGGTTTATTCCGAGAGGGTCCCATAATTTTTTTTATGATATGAAAAATACCGTTATTCAGAAAATTGGAAAAAACCATATTTTTTATGCATTTTCATTGATTTCGTCAAAACATATTATTCTGTTTGGGTGTTGTGGGCAGTATTATATTGCTTTACTTGTCGAAGTTATCGTAAATAATTTTCTATGACGGGAAATATGTATGCCGTTTGTGCAAAAAATCGCTAAACCATAATTAATAGATTGTCACTGATGTAAGTTTTTCCGGCATTTGAAGTTATTACTTTTAGAACGCTTTCTAGCTGACATTTGCTTTATGACTACACTAAAAATAAAAAAATAAAAAGCTTTTTAAAAAAAAAATAGAACCGACTTCAGAAAAAACAAAAGAGGCACAAAAAAGTGAAAAATAACTCAATTGTTGCTTTTAGAAACAAAAATACGTTACATTTTGATTAATTTAATTTAATTATACCTTACTTTAGACAAAAAAAATTACGCTATTAAACAAAGTTATTATATTAAAATAGTTACTTTTTATTATAATTATTATAGTTGTTATAATAGTTATTATATTTTAAAAGTTATTTGTAGTACAAAACTGTGCGAAGTCGGTGCCACATTGACGAAAAACCGACTAATATGTCTCGGGCTTGGCACCGATTTCCAACAGTTTTGTACTACAAATAACTTTTAAAATATAATAACTATTATAACAACTATAATAACTATAATAATTTATTTTAATATAGTAACATTGTTTAATAGCGTAATTTTTTTGTAAGTATAATTAAATTAAATTAATCAAAATGTAACGTATTTTTGTTTCTAAAAGCAACAATGGAGTTATTTTTCACTTTTTTGTGCCTCTTTTGTTTTTTCTGAAGTCGGTTTTATTTTTTTTTTAAAAGTTTATTTATTATTTTAATTTAGTCTTATTATTTTTACACAAAAATTAAGAAATGGTTTTTTATTTTATGTAAATAGATATATTTAAATGCAATAATTTTTTTATTTTAATTAAATTTACTGGCTTAAATTCACATTTCCCAATAACGATAAAAAAAAAAACACACGAAAAAAAGTACTAAACTCAACGAACGTACGAAACTAAATGAACTGAGCAAGTTGTTTAGATCTCTTCTAAACAATTCCAAACATGTTATGTTTGGCTAAGAGTACATATACATTTACATGTATACATATACATGTTCACTTTTCAAACATTATATTTTTGTGTCCATTATATTTATGGTCGTAACAAAAATAACATATTTGAAAATCTTATTCAAACATAATATATTTGATTAAGAATACGAAACATAATATGTTTGATTATGAATACTAAACATAATATGTTAGAATTCAAACATAATATGTTAGAATTCAACGTTATTAATTATTATTCAACGTTATTTTCTATGTTCTTAAACAAATTCAAAAATGGTATTCAAAATAAATTCTGAATAATATAATAATAATGGCAAACAAATGCATATATGTCCTTCCATTAAATGTCATTTAATATGTTATCTTTTATACGGTTAGATAATAAATTGATATAAGTTCAAATAAAAGTTATATTTTTCAATTTTAAATATGTATCTGAAAAAATTAAAGAACCAAAAGTTTCATTTATATTTAAATATATTTTATTATTTGCATAGCAATCATATTAAACATAATCATGTTTAAATAGAACTTTAAAGAAAACATATGTTATTTGGCATCATACTATAGTTAATTTTACTATAGCAAGATAAGGAATGTTTGCAACAATAATAATTAGTTTTGTTCGAAACCAAATTTGTTTACAATATATGTTTCTAAGAATCATAATTCTAGTAACCATAATTTAGGTAGATTTTTTAAACATTCCATATTTGTGACAAATTTAATATAGTTAAAATAAACATATTATTGTAATATATTTAAACTATTATGTTTAAAAATTAAAACTTAACCATATTAAGGTTTACTGAAACATGTATATATTGGTCGCAAACATGTCCAAACATGTTTTTTTTTCTCAGTGTAATGTCAGCAATGCGAGTTGGTTTATCGACTAGCTGAGTGAGCAAATTAAGATCAACAATTGGCGGTTTGACCTTAACGATTCCGGAACTCAGAATGAGGGAGCCATGTGTCATTTTGAACATTAAAATCACCAGCTTGACTATTTCGGCTTTAGGCGACATATCAAGAATTCGATATGACGCCTAAATCCGACAAGGCATCAAACTCCTTTTGGGTATCGTCCACTGGTAGAGTTGGGCTCCTATAAATAAAACAGAAAGAGGACGTACTGTTCCATTTGAAATTCAACCCATAAAAAGTTAAATCTCGGATCACTACTGATATCCAGATCAGCCGGAACAGAGAAGGAAACATCGTTTCTGATATAGAGTACTATACCACGGCTACGAAATAACTTATCTATTAGTGTATAGTTTTTGATTTGATATGTGAAAGTGTCGCCGAGACTGCAGATTTTAGTTGCCTCTAGTGCAAGAACAGCTGGTTTGTTAAAAATTAAATGGGCTTCAACGGCTCTATGATTCGTCTTTAGACCCCTAATATTTGTAAAGTGGATTTACATAAATCCATTATTTATTTCTATAAATACTGTAAGCTGGAATAAACAAAAAATTAAAAAAAACCTGAAACGAATGATGATAATTGCTAAAGCATAAACCAAAACCAAACGACTAGACTGGAATTATAATCAAATAAACAATCGGAAACAGTCGGAAACAAGAAAAGTGATCAGAAGAAAAAACATTCACCCTTCAGCTACCCCAGAGTATAATGCCTTCAAAGCCATAAAATATTTGTGTAGCATTAAGATAAAGAAAATAAGGATTGATTTGATTTGTTTTGGGGTGCATTGTGTGTCAATTGTATTTTTTTCTTATTGTTTTTGTGGTTTGTTTGTGTGTGATTATTAATGATATTTCGGTATGATGATATTTCGAAGTTAAAACTTAATCATCAATGTATTTATTTACTTCTCAACTGTCAACTGAATTCTCAACTGTCGTTAGACTCCTTATTTTGGAAATGTGTTTACATTATATGGGGATTTATGCATTAAATTTCTAGACAATAATTTGTGTGAATTCATAGAATGGGGAATATTAACTCGTAGTTCTACGATTTAGATTAGCCAAACATTTCTTTTGGTAATTCAAGCATAGATCTATGTCATAAACGCTTATGGACAAGTAAATCTTCATCTGTATATGTATTGGTAAACTGTAAGACTACTACAAAAATCCATCTCAGACTACAGAAAATAACTTTCTAAAATAATTCTGTTCAATCTCACTATACATACTGCTGCAACGGTTATGGAATAGTTCGGTCCAGAACCCATTTTGCGAATCACTAGGACATTTTGTCAATGTTAAAAAAATGCAAATTTGTGTGCAAGTTTATGCAAGTTTATGTGGAATACGTCTATCATTCAGGAAAATAAGTGTAAACATGAATATCTTAATATCATGTTCGGCGTAGACACACATTTAAATAATATCATATTCACAAAAAAACTTAAAGAAATTCCTTTTTGTTAGTTTTTTTTCAAAGAGTTTTCTGTGTATTGACATTTGACAACCTTTGGTAGTGTCAATTCTTGAGCTGTACTTTGAGAACTTTCCTTTAAAACTTTGCCACATGATGCACTTGGTAACTGCGAAAGATTAATTTATTCCCACCTTTAGTTATTCATTTCTGCTATTCTTCCCAGACTGTGTGGTGATTTTCAAAAGCACGTTCTCATATAGTTGCGATAGATGAAAGAGTTAATACTCGTCTCCAGCATGAGCAAGAACGAAAGCTCCAATAACTTCTATCAACTTTAAATTGAGTGCTAAACCTAGTTTTAAAATAAAAATGTTATTTTAAATACATTTAAACAATAATCAGAAATTATTTCTTGGTTTATTTATCGAATTATACTTCATTTCAATCAAAAAAATATTTAAATCTTTGAATATCTTTAAAAACGCCAATCATTCTTTTCTTGTACGCTTTTATTTTAATCTTATTCTCTTCTAATTCTTCATCACCTTCAAAGGGATAATCTAAAACTATTGGTGAAGAAAATATTCCAATACCCAGCCCAATTCTTCCGAATTTTATTAAATGTTCTTCGAAAACCGAACGAGGAAATAATGATTGTGGATTTGTTATATTGAATTTTGATAAATATCGTATAATTTCATTATAGTATAGTTCTAAACAATAATCGTAATAATCTTTACGAAATTCTTCATCGACACAAAAGAATAAATAGTAAACAATGTCGATAACGGGTGATGCATATCTGGAGTGTTGAAAATCAAGTAATGCTACTTTTGTCGGTTGGTTATTCTATAATGTATTGAAAAATTGTTAATTGTCTAGATTGCGTTACTTGGAATCTGTACTTACTTTATGTTGAAATAAAAAATTGTTTATCCAACAATCACCGTGGTTCACAACACTAAATGGCTCTGAAATTGTTCCATCTAAAATTCTATCCATTTCATCCCATACTGTGTCCTTAATCTCAATCAATTTTTCTTTTAAGTTTTCTTCTTCGAGATTCACAATTGACACTGCTAACTCACAAAATTGATTATTTATTGGCTTCATAGTGTTTGTTTGCATCGTTTTTGCCAATAAATCGATCATGTTTTTAAAATTTTCAAACACTTCCGGCTTATAATATTTTAGTGCAAATGAAATTGCATTAAAATGTGCTAATTCAATAAGTATTAATTCGCTTTTCCTTAAAATTTGTAACTTTGTTTTATTGAGTTGAAATTTTTGAGTCGATAGATCTTCTAATATTATTAATGATACATCATTTACATCATCAAAATTGGCATAGTAACATTTTGGATATGTAATAACTTCATCTTTTGGAATATTATATTCTTTTTGTATTTTATCAAATTCCGGAAGAACTTTTGTATACACGAAGACTTCACGATTAAATAATCTTGATGTTTCTAGATTTTTTCGGATTTCATGATTTGGTTCGAATTTACATATAAAACTTAATGTAGTAGAAATTGATTTTGAGTCAATCACGGAAATTATTGCACGATATAAAATACTTATATGCCCTTCCTTTTCACTACATCCTTTTTCGTATCGGATTTGATTAATTTTATAGTTTTGTTCGAATAGAATCGATCTCAAAATATCTTCCATGAAACTCGGCACATTTTGAATTGCATCCATTATTTTAAACTGTATTCTGTAGATTTGAGTTGTATATGAATTTATGAAAAAACTAAGTTATTTTTCAGTTTTCACTTTAATATTTTCAAACATTTCCAATCTCTAAGAAATCTTCTTCGAGGAAGATATTTCTATAAACTAAACGTGGTAATAAACAGTCCTTATCAGGTAAATCTTTTATATTAAACAAAACATTTAAATTACTAATCAACAACGAAACATTTAACAAAAGGTTGTGGGCTATAACATATTTGATTTGTAAAAATTAAAAAAATAACTGATGAAAGTTTTAAAATATAATATTGTCAATAAAACAAAAATGACAATATTGCACTGAAAAAATGATCTCTGGCGTTGTTAATTGCTGTTGGCTGTTGTATATTGCTACGATGATTGGCGTGGAAAGCTATAAGTGGTTTTATAAAAATAACAAATTCTATTCCATTTATTACTTCGGTCTGAAAGACCTAAGTATTACATTCATGAGCCAAAAGTGAAATTCTTACCCCCACTTTTTTTGGCATTTCTCGACGTTTTAGGACCTACTGATTCTAAAAAAGCAAAAAAAAAAATGTGTGTCTGTCTGTCGGCCGGCCGTCCGTCCGTCCGTCCGTCCGTCCGTCCGTCATTACCTACGCTACAGGGAAAACGGCTGGAGGGATTTCAAAGAATTTTTTTTTTAAATAGGTATTCACAAGGGTCCGAAAGGACTCTGTGTTCGATAACTGTAACTGAATTGTTTCAAAAAAATCATTATGTGTGTCAAAAATAGCAAATTTTCATATTTTTGGCTTAAAAAACGTTCATTTTAAGTTATTACGAGTTGGAACATTAAATTTCTAGAAATCTTGATGGTCGGGATTAATATGTGAGATCAAAAACTAGATTATTGCAAATGAAATGAAATTTTATTATTATTATTGAGAATTATGGATTATAAGTTTGTCAAAAAATGTTGTCAAGTGTGTCAAAAGAAAGGTTTTTATTTATTTTTTACCCAATTTTTTTTAGAAAAAAATAAAATTAATAGTTTGTATGACATGATATTTTATTATTATTATAGAGAATTATGGCATTATAAGTTTGTCAAAAAATAATGTCAAAAAATGATTTCATTTATTTTTTTAGCCAATTTTTTGGGAAAAAAAATGTAGCTGTTTTTATGACGTAAATGTAATTTAGAATGAAATTGGACATGGAAATTTTTGAATTTGTTATAGTTTTTGAATATTTTTGGAATTTTGAAAAAGTTTGTATTTTTGAATTTGGAATAATTTTTGCAATATTTCTAGAATTTCGGCAAAAGTTTTAATTTTTGATTTTGTAAGAATTTATGGAATATTTTTAGAATTTTGAAAAATTTTTGATTTTTGATTTTATTATAATTTTTGGAATTTTGAAAAAATTTTCAATTTTTGATTTTGTCATAATTTTTGCAATATTTTTAGAATTTTGGAAAAAGTTTGGATTTTTAAGAATTTTTGAAATATTATTGGAATTTAGAAAAAATTTAAATATTTGATTTTATTCTAATTTTTGGAATATTTTTGGAATTTTGAAAAAGTTTGATTTTATTTAATTTAACAATATTTTTGAAATTTTGATTATAATTTTCCGGCAACGTATTGATGTTTCGTGTTAGTTGTGTAATAAATTTTTAAACGGAGATAAACAAATACTTGTACTTTAACAAAGAGTTACATTTGATATACATCGCTGCCCAAAACCAAAAACCATGTCCTCATAAAAGTATTTTGCCGAAAACTATATACAAATCCTTAACCCAGACCCTTAACCCTTGATATCTCAGAGCTGTGAGATTTCAGCCCCTCCATATTTTTTCGGTATAATATCCAGTCCAGAAATGGTAATTTTTCATCGACTCTTTTCTCGTGGGTCAATTTTATTCTAAATTATTAATAAAAATAAATGTAAATTTATTATTTATTTCTCTATTTTATTAAATTCAGCAAATTTGTATAATTAAGTTTATCGTTTTGTCGAATAGAACACTGGGAAATAGAACATTGACATCAATAGAGACAATAGCTTTTTGTTTCAAAAAATAATTTCTACCCTGGAATTTCTAAAAAAACAATTCAACGGCTACATTTTGATAGTAGTATCAGTAACTGATTCTTAACTATTCTTAATGCTCACCAGCACTAAAGAAAAACAACAAGAACTCTTTAACAACGACAGAGGTTTGATATTCAGTTCAATGTTTTCGTTGTCGCATTATAATAATAATAATAAAATATTTCTATTATTTCTTATATCTAATTTCTATTACTTCTTATTTTTAATTCTGATTTTTATTATTTACAAATCACGAACATATTTTTTATATTATTAATGTTTACTTCCATGTTTAGTTTTAAAGAAATTTGAAGATCGAAAATTTATTGAGAAAATAAAATATAATAACTTAAAATAAAAACCACTTGCTTTTCTTCTTAAATTCATAAAAAATTAAAACACACTGTCTTAAGCTCAAAAGTAAAATTTTAAGTTGACTTCAGATAATTATAATGAACTGTATGAACAATGTAATATCACATCGTATTTAAATATTTAAGAGCGATACGACAATGATTTATTGGAACAAATAATTACATACTTATCTACATAAAAAGATCAAAATATAAATATGAAGGTGAGTTGAAATTTAATTACGATACAGAATCAACTAATAAAAGAGATTTTCTTTGTTAATTAGCTACTTTCAACGACGAAAATTCACAACATCTGTATGCAAATATTCATAACAACAACAAATTTTTTAAAAATCGTTTAGCACGTGTTTGGTGAATTCGGTTGATCTCTTGATGTTAAGGATACGTTAGATAGACTGTGAGAGAAGACGTGGCCTAGAAACAAAGCGATCCCTTTGACCTATCTACACCATCTACCTAATAGGCTTGCTCCCTATTTAGTCTACTATGACGGATTTCAATCTAGCATTCAGTCCTTGCATGGTTTGACGAATCTGGTCTGAAATCTGAATATGAAGGAATCAGTTGTTGAGATGTAATTTTTTTTCAATTTGTGACCTACGAGTGGGACAACCTATTGATATATCAGTTAAAGTCAGATATGACATACCACTGCCAATCGCTGTGAGGTATCACTAACCAAGGTGCTGGCGGATGAACTCTATTCAGTCAACGATAGCATCCTCATTTTAAGTTATGCAATTTGGGCAATATGGCTCCAAAACAGGAGCTAAGCCTTTAAATAAAAAAAAAAGTTATGCAATATTCCTTGAGGATGGCATGTTATTGCTTACTCGAAAAAAAACATGTGCATATATAACTCTTTTTCAGGACTTCAGTTATTGAGGAAGACAGTGCGTCAATGATCGAGGAATATGCGACTACCTGGTTATTGGCAATTAAACTTTAGCTTGATTACTGCAAATTTGTTAAACAAATTTTCTTTTTACCTCTTTTATTTTTATTTCCTCCGTCATATCATAAGGATGACAGGAATTTTTCATCGTATCATCCTACCATAATTTACCATAAATCTGCATCCATCAACAACTTAGAACGCATGTTGTTGTGAGTTGGGACCTAGGTCTTGAAAGGATTTTAAGTGTTGTGAAACATTTTGTAATTTCTACAACACATTTTATTCAAAAACAAAATTCATGACAACAAAATTAAAACATCGTCGTTGAATTGTTCATAACTTTTTCGACGGTATACATTATACATTACAACCATGAACTAAGAAAGAGGAAGCAATTTTTTTTACAACTCAAAACTTGCCTCCTTTCTAAATACTAAGGGCCGGGCCGATTGTATGAAAGCGGATAGAAAATAAATCCTCGGATAAATCGTCGTTTGCATTGTATGAATCAGGATAGAACAACAAGTTAATTCGAGAATAAAATTACATTCCCTGTTTTATTCTTTTTTTTTCTTGTATAAAACAAAGGATAAAACAATTTGTTTTTTTCTTAACATGCGCATAGCAGGATAATTTTGTTTTGAATTTGTGGTTATTTTTTAATTTAAATTTCTGCATTTCTAAAATTTGTTTTTTGATATAAATTATTAGTAAAATAAATAGATCTTAAACTAATTTTTAAACTTATCTGTTAAAACTTTTCTTTGGATCTAAGGAAAGTTTTAACAAATAAGTTTAAAAATTAGTTTTTTTTAAGATTTACAAAATAATGTTTAATTATTAATTAACCATTGTACTTGGGTCGGTTGTACTTGGGTTGGTTGTACTTGAGTTGATTATTTAGACAGTAAACTAAGTCTTAGTAACAAGTTTACCCAACTATCTGAATATTTTTCCTTACGTGGTCGGGTTGTTCATTATTATTTGTTTAAGGTTACGTTTATTTTTTTTTAATTTATTGAATTTATTTTGTATTTGGTTCATTGCTCAATTACAAGTTTTTTTTTTTTTACATTATTGAGTTTAAGAATCTATATCAATTCATTGGAATGGCTAAATTTTCTATCAATTTTGGCAACATACGAGTATTGAATGTTAATCTTAACTCAGTCCATCTTTACCTAGAAAACTTCAAACCTGATATTCTCTTCTTAACCGAAACGATTATCAGTGCGCGGGCTGTAAATCTAGAAAAAAATGAATATATTTGTCCCCACTATGAGCTTGAAGCATCGTTTTACTTCAAGCATGGTGTTTGTGTGTATGTTAGGGATACCATTCCATATGTAAGAATTAAAAATTTCGAATTAAATCCAAAATATCATAATATCGTCGCTTTAATAATGAAATAACGTATACCATATATACGTTGTTATTATATAATGGTGCGCTGCATTCCCCATAAGGATGTCTATAAAGTGGCATTTTAACATTTTTCAATTTTTTTATAACTGGGGGTGAAAATTAATATATTGTTAATTAACGTACATGCAAATTTGAATTTGGTTAAATATTGAAACAGCGTAAATGCATGTACGATATTTCAATTCCTACAGAATAATAACTTGGGTAAAATCAGTGTCGTATACTTTACATACATTACGATCGCCACACGAAATGGTAAATCTAAAATATTGTATACGCATCATTCATTACTACATGATATTCTGGTTCATATAAATAAAAAATTGTAAAAATATTATGCGTTAGTTCTATAATAATTAGTTTTAGGCTTAATCGTACTTCCATACAAAATGAAATAACGTATATGAAATATGAAATAACGTATAAGGTACCTAATTGACTTTTCACCTCTTTTTAGGTAGAAAAGCCAGCAGGTACCAATGTGAAATTTTAATATGCTGTGGGGAAATTAGTCAAGATTAATTGGTAGACATTTTTTTTCCAATATCTTTATTCATTCAATAGTGCTGCCGAGTTTATGAAAATCAGAAAATCGAAAAATCTTTAAACCCAATTATCTCGAAACTACACTTTTGCGAATACGTTGTTTCATTATTAAAGCGACGATATGGTATCTCTTAAGCTTAGTTGTTTTAATCAAACATTATTTGTTTTTGGACTGTATGTATCGCTCACCCAACTCACCTGAAAACATAAATTTATTTCATGACCTATCTGAAAAAATAGATAGGTTGACTCAGTATCATATTGCCAAATTTATATTTCTTGGTGACTTTAATGTCCATAATAAAGAGTGGCTCATTCACGGCTCTATTACAAATGAGATAGGTAAACAGGCTGAACTTTTTGCTCTTTATCACAATTACACACAGATAATTGACCAGCCTACCAGAATTCCTGACATTCCTGGACAAAGTAGTAACTTGCTTGATTTGTTTTTAACGAATGATGCTTACTTGGTACAGTTTAAAGTATCAGAGCCTTTAGGTGGGTCAGATCATAATTTAATCTTCACACAATTAAATATTCAGACCCCTAAACCATTTAAAGCAACGGCTCGTTTAGTATGGGATTAAAAGCTGCAGATTGGCAAGGACTTTTTTAAATTGTTTCCCTCTAAACGAAATTGTAATTAATTAATGTAATTAATTAATTTTTCCGAAATAATTCACGAGGGTATGCGTATATATATTCCTAACAGATTAATTATCCCAAAATCTATGGTTTTCAAATAAATGCAAAAAAGCAATTAAAATTAAAAAAAAATGCTTTTCGTAAGTTTATGAATAATAAAACCGATGAAAATCTTAAACGGTATCATATAGAGAGAAATTTATGTAAAAAACTAATTGATACGGAAAAAAATCAATTTAACAAGAAAAAAAGCTACCAAATTTGCAGAGCATCCAACTGGCTCGCGTAATTGCTTTAAAGCCACTAAGGCTATCCAGACTAATTTTTGTAAGTCTTCTCTACCCCCTCTTATTAAAAGAGAAATACCCATCATTGACCCGAAAGAAAAAGTAATCTGTTGGGTAATTATTTCTCTAAAAATTCTACACTAGAAGAACCCAATTTTCAACCTAGAACAATTCCCAGAGTATCTTATAAAATGGGGCGCATTATTTTTCGTAGAAATGTTATTCGCTTCTAAAAGTAAATACTAATACGACATCCGCGCCTGATCGTATACCTCCAATCATTCTTAAAACATATGCTAAGGAGTTAGCACCGATCCTCACTAAAATCTTTTATTTGTCATATAAAAAAGAAATTTTCCCCGAAGTTTGGAAAATTGCTAGCGTTCAGCCCGTTCCAAAGAAAGGTAATAAAACTGATCCTTCAAATTATAGACCCATATCAGTGTTGTCCTGTCCTGTTGCTAAAATTTTTGAAAAATATGTTAATTTTAATAATATGAGCTTTTTGGAATCATCAAAAATGCTGATCCTAAGACAATACGGTTTTCGTAAGGGAAGAGCAACAGGAGATCTACTGGCATTTGTAACTTATGTCTGGAACAAGTAGCTTGATAACCATGGCGAAACTTTTGGCGTTACTCTTGATATTTCCAAGGCATTTGACAAGGTATGGCATAACAATCTTATATGCAAATTGAGATGCAATGGCTTAGACGAGCAACTTATTTCTTGGGTACAAAGCTTTATTGCTGATCGAAAATTTCAGGTCAATATTGACGGTGTCTCATCGGATGTATTTTCTACTAATGCTGGAGTTGCCTCTTTTTCTCATCTATATTAATGACTTGTTGGAGTCAACAATTCATCCAATCCATAGTTTTGCTGATGATAGCACGCTCCATGCATCTTATGAAATACCAATTCCACATTCACCGACTGCGCTTAATGACACTAGATCAAATTTGATACAGTCTTTAAACAATGATCTAAAAACAATTTTGGATTGGGGTGTTTCTAATAGTGTTGAATTTAACAACACGAGTAAAACACAAGTTTGTCATTTTACTATAGGTTATATCAACACCCAATCCGTTTCCATTGCAGTTTGATTCAATTGATCTAGTAGAAAAGGAATCTATTAGACTTTTAGGAGTTGAAATTGAAAGTAATTTGAAGTGAAATTCTCATATTTTCAATCTAGCTAAAAATGCTGTTCAAAAATTGGGTTTTTTTGGTCGATGTCGTAAATTTTTCGTTAGCAAACAACTTCTTTTGGTATACAACTCTTTTATACGTCCCTGCATGGAACATTGTTCTCGCATTTGGTGTGGAGCATACTTAAGTAGTTTGAAATGCCTTGATTCTGTACAGCGGAGAGCTATTAAGTTGATTGGGATTTCAAATCTTACAATCGAACTTGATTTCTTGCAACATAGACGAAATGTCGCTGATCTGACGATTTTTTACAAGTACATTATGGATGAACAGGCATTTGCGAAAATTAAATCGATTTTACCTGAGTCTGCTAACCCTGCGCGCAACACTAGAGCAGCCGTAGCAGCCCATCCTTTTACGGTTCAAATAACAGGGTGTAGAACTGTCGCTTTCCAACGTGATTTGTTCAACCGAGTTTCTCATCTCTGGAATGCCTTTCCTGCGTGGGTATTCCCTGACAATTTTAATCCCCAAAATTTTAAAACCAACATCAATAAATTTCTTAAAGAATAGATTTCTTAAAGAGGTTTATATACTCAAACCCTAGTTAGCATGGTATCTTCGGATATTCAAAGACGTTAATTTGTAATTCGTTATAATTAACACTAAACATGCTTAACTTTGAATTAAAAAAAAATAATATTTTAATATAATTTTTATATATTCAATTTAAGTTAATAATGTTTTTTAATTTATAATTAAATTTATTTAATAGAAAAGTAAAAGAAAAAGTATTGCCACTTAGAAAAATACTGATATAAACTGCAATAAAAACAAAAATAAAAAAAATCTATCCGTGTTTATACAATCGACGAAAAATAAAATCCTCGGATGAAGATAAAATTTTACTCTTGGATTTTTTTCTATCCCTCCTTGTTTAAACAATCGGCCCTAAGTTTTTAAACGATTTGTTTTTGAGCATGGAAAGATCAGTTGTTGTTGATTTGTAATTTTTTTTGTTATCTACAGGTACCCGCGTACTCCAGTCCATGTTATTGACATATTAGAAAACGTAAGATGTCATATACCAGTACTACTGTCGATAGCAATGAGACATCGGTCACGGTCATATCTTAGTAATGGAATATTCCTTGATGGTGGCAGGCTATTGCTTCCTCAAAGAAATGAGCTCCAAATAACTATATTTTTTTTTTTAAATAAAAAGTGTTGTGTTATAGGGTTTACAATATGTGTCACAACAACACATAATTACCTTTTAAGACCTAAGTCCCACAAAAACTTGCACTCTTAGGTGTTTATGAACGCTTTTTTTAAACCTCTGCGGATTGAAACCACCTGAGACAATGGATTCCGGTAAACTATTCCATTTGTATGCAATTCGGACAAAGAAATCTTTCTGCGATCTGCCAGTATGACAACGCGGATCTCGACCATTTGACTAGTTGCGTTAGCCGATTGCCGAGTGGAACGGGGGTAAGAATAAGTTTGAGGCATGGTGCTGCTGATTTCATCTGGGCGCTGTTGATGACACACAGATATTTGTAAAAAAACAACTAGGTCAGCAACAGTGCGACGATGTTGTAGGGAATCAAGTTTTGATGTCAAATCTCATTCACCCACAATTCGTATAGCCCGCCTTTGAACAGAGTCCAAGAAGGCCAAGATGGAAACAGAAGCAGCACCCCAAACTTAACAACAGTACACCATACAGGGACGAATATAGGACTTATAAACATGGAGCAATTGGTATGGAGTGAAAATTTTTTGCATCTATTTAGAAGGCCGATATGCGGGCTTTAAGACTTGAGGAATACAGTGCGTCACATGATTAAGGAATATGTCACTATCACTAGGCGTATTGGCAACCCAATGTTGGTTTTGTTCCTGTAAAAATTAAAAAAAATTGCGTTTCCCTCTAATTGTATTTTTATTTCCTCCATTATATCATGAGATATTGGTCTATGAATGACGTATTTTATTATGTAATAGAATTCATTGTTAAGTTATCCATTATTTAAAAAACGTAACAGAAACAAAAAAATCAAAAAATTTCGCATCAACACCTTTTATGAAATTTGAACTTTTATTACGAATATTTATAATACATTACACCGAAAGCTCAAAAAAAAACTTCATAAAAACTGAAATATTGCCGGAACACTGAATTTATAACAAACAAACTTCACTTGGAAATCTCTTATTTTCTTAATCACAGAAACATTGTAAAGAAACTTATCAATTGGCTAACATAATAATTCAGTCAAAAACACAAATCAAAAATTATATAAATTAAAAAATCAAAAAAAAGCTTACATTAATCTATCTTGAATGTTGTCTTCTTCGTGTTTAAATTATACCTCTTCGTTTATCTTGATTCACAAAGTTATACATTCATTTTCCAAAACTGACAACATCTCACTTGCTCGATAAATAAGTTTTATTTCTTCAATCATATTTCGATTACATATTTTAATAGATGCAATTGAGGTTTTGACATTTTATTAAATTCACTAAATGATTTATTATTTTTTTTTCCCTTTACTAAATTTTCATCACAACTCATTACATTGAAACAAACAAATAAATAAAAAAGCTTTGGTATCACAATCAAGACAAATTTAATTTTCTATAAAAAACATTTACATTTTTTTTATTATCTAATTGATTAAAATTTTAATTACACTAATCTATCGATTTAATCATTTTAATTTTTAAAATTATACTGCCTTCGATCCAAACGATTTGATCGTTTTTATATCATTTTATCCTCGATCTTCTGTTTCATTTTCCAACATTAATGAAAAAACTTGTATTTTCAATTTACTTGAACTTATTCAAATCATCAACTTGTTTAACTTATTTAAATCATTAAATCATCGAATTTACAGTGGTACGAATAAACGTTTAAATGTACAGTGGTACAGATAAACGTCTATGTTTACCACAATTAATAAAATTATTATTGAATTTGAAACCTATTATTTTTAGAGTAAAAATTGAAAATAGTCCGTCGTTACACACCTTAGCACGCATATTGGTGAACTTGTTGTGACTTGTAACACATATTAAAATTCCTACACAACACATGTTATTAAAAAATATCAAAAAAGTACTTTCATATCGAAGTAACAACGATTCTGGTGGCTTGTTGGGTTCCTGAAAAAACATGACAACCTCATCCTCCTGTACAAGCAATTCCTTTAATATTAACTTATGTGAAAAGATGTATACTGTTTACTGTTCGCGATCTATGGGCAATGTTATGTAAACGTTTCAATCGTTTCTATCCTCTGCACAAAGCTTTGGGCAGATGTCCTTCAGTAGAGCATGCATTCCGTATTCCTTCAGCTAAAACAGATCCGTTTCGAAAAACACGAACTGTTCATAGGTGCTCGAGTACAAGGGCTGAGAAAACCGCTGTTCTACACCGGATTCTTTACTTTTCCACTTTTTTATTTACATTGGGTACTTCGAAAGAAATTTTGTTTCTTTGTTTCAGAATATTTATGTGTTTCAGATATAATATATAAACTACAATAAGTGCCAAGAAACTTAAACTACGAGAATGACGATACTGTAACGATACTCGGATGACAACGGTTTTTTTTACTTAATTGCAGAGAACGAAGATCCATACAGTCTAAAGCTACTTTATGACATACTTTTGTGAGGATTAAGTCGAAAAAAAACGTAATATACTTTTAGGTTTATTAATGAAACATTAAGTTAATATAATCAAAAAAAATATTTAAATCTTTGAATATCTTTTATAATTCCGTTCATTCTGCTTTTGTATTCCTTAATTTTTATTTTATTTTCTTCTAACTCTTCGTCACCATTAAATGGATATTCTGTAATTATGGGTGACGTAAATATTCCAATACTCAATCCAAATCTTCCAAATTTAAGTAATTGTGCTTTGAAAGCCGATTCTGGAAATAATAATTGTGGATTGGTTATATTATATTTAGATAAAAACCGTATTAGTTCTTTATAGTATAAATTCAAGCAATGATCGTAATAATGTTTACGAAAGTCATCAGTAACACCAGAAAATAAATAGAATACAACGTCGATCACTGGTGATGCATATCTGGAATGTTGAAAATCTATTAAAGCTATTTTGGTTGGTTGGTTGTTCTGAAAAAAAATATGAAAGATTGAGAGCTTATTTGTGTAGTTTGAAATTGATACTTACCTCATATTGAAATAAAAAATTATTTATCCAACAATCTCCATGATTTACGACACTGAATGGTTCTGAAGTCGATCCATCTAAAATTTCATCCATTTCATCCCAAACTATATCTTTCATCTCAAGAAGTTTATCTCTTAAATGCTTGTCTTCAGGAGCGACAATTGACGCTGCTAACTCACAAAATTGACTATTTAAGGGTTTAAGACTTTCCGTTTTCATTGTTTTTGCAAATAAATCGGTCATATTTTTAAATTTTTGAAACACTTCCGGCTTATGATATTTAAGGGCAAATGAAATTGCGTTGAAACGTGCTAATTCGATAAGGAATAATTCACTTTCTTTCAACGTGTGATCCAGTTGGTGATTCATCAAAAAATTGTTTGTTGAAAGATCTTCTAATATTATTAAAGAACTATCATTTTCATTATCGAAAATTGCATAGTAACATTTTGGAAATGTTATAAATTCATCGTTTGAAATATTAAATTCTTTTTGCATTTTATCGAACTCTGGAAGAACTTTTGTATACATGAAAACTTCGCGTTCAAATAATCTTGATGTTCCTAGATTTTCTCGAACTTGATGATTTGGTTCGAATTTACATATAAATCTTAATGTGCTCGGATGTTCATTTGAATCGATTACGGAAATTATTGCACGGTATAAAACACTGATATTTCCTCCTTTTTCACTGCATCCTTTTTCATACTTGATTTGAATTACTTTATAATTTTGTACCTGTAGAACTGACTTCAAAACTTGGTCAATAAAACTTGGAACATTTGAAATATCATCCATAATTTTAAGTTTTAACAGTAGGTCGGTTTGAGATGTAAAACTGAAATGTAGAAACATAATGATAAAAATATCTTGTATAAATATTTAAGAGCGACACAAATTTATTATATGTAATTTCCAACTTACTAATTCGATTTAATATAAAGATTAAGATAAAAAGTACGAAGATGGGTTGAGAAGTACAAGGTATCGCGAATTCCGATTCTTTCAAGGAATGCTGAGAAAATCCAAAGGAATTATGTTAAAAAATTTGAAGAATGATAGTTTTCAGAATATTCTATTATGAATTTATAAGAAAAAATAAAAAATCGCAATAGGAGCCATTATGCTAGGCTTTAATATTTCAATTTGCCTATTTTGTTTTAAAATATCTTTTGAGAATTGAGTATACAGAGATCGCCTAATGCTATCTCCTTCACTCGGCATTTTTTTTTAATTTTGGTACAAAAAAAACAATCGCTGACGAGAAATAATTGACAAAAACAAGTTGAAAAATACTCGTCATATGTGCCACCATTTTCCACTAGATATATTTCCTTTCTTAGTTCTCGGCGTTTCTCAATCTGTTTTCGAAGATCGATACAGAACAAAAACAACGCAAAATAACAAGGGAGCGCAGATTGTTAACCCAAAATGCAACTATTAAAATCTGCATTACGAGTCACGAATTTCATCGAAAGGGTAGAATTCAAAACGACTGAACAACCGAATTATTGGATATGTATTAATATGGTTTTCCATAATTTTCATTGTTTTGTGACTTTGATAATTCATTTTACTTTCAGTGTAAGAAAAAGCTAATGGACCAATCCTGGGCCAAGCCAGCGCCACAGCTTTTGCGGTTTGGGCCAGGCTTAACATTTTCAAACGGCCCAAGCCCGATGTCCTGGAGCCAATTCTGGCAAACCAGGCTTGGGTCAAGTCTGGAAAAATAAGACTTAGGCCAGGTCGTCCAAACCAATTTTTTCCCATGACCTCCTTTAAATGTGCGGAAAGAGATATAAAAATAAAGAAAAACATAAGATGGCTTGAACATGTTTACAATGCATTAGTCTGGTGAATAACGTGAATCTTGGTTCAGTCTAGACATTTACAACTGGCCCAGACTGAAGCCAAAGTTAGCTAGCCAAGGCTTGGCTCGCCAATGCTGGCTCAAGATTGGTTCGTTGTTTAATATTGGCAGTTCCTAGGAACCCGGTTTAAGTAAAAGATTTTTATTTTTGGGATAATTATGTTTTGTAACAGTTTTTTTTGTTTTTTATTATTTTTATAAAAGCATATATATTTCGGATTGCACCTTCATCAGTTCTTTTTACTTAACTACGATAGTTAAGTAAATAGAACTGGGGCGTCATTCCTAAACACATAAATGTAATCACAATATTGTCAATTTACACAATATTGTGACATTCGTATGCCGAAATACCAAAGTTGTGTAGAATCTAACCAATATTGTGAATCTGACAAGAACAATATAGTTACTGTCAAAATCACAATTTTGTTTTGTGTGTTGACTTTTTTATACAAATTTCATCGATTGGCGTAAAAATTAATTTATTATACAAAAATAAGTCTTTAATAATATTAATTATATTTTTATACATATCATTGAAAAAAATTATTGGCAAGATGACTTTAACTTAGGCGCCAGCCAATTTTGTTTTGTTTTTAGGGTACTTTTATGCTAAGCATATTACAACAAATTGTTTTTTGAAAATCTGTCCCTTTATCCCTTTGAAAAAAAAATATCGTATAAAAATACACTTTTTTTACCAAATGTTGCAATTTAAATGACGTTTAATGTTATTTTTGATATACAATTTCATATAACTTAAAAAAAAATAATTATAACCTTAGGGGCCCACGTTATGGCAAGATTACTTGAACTAAGGCGCAAGTGGAATTTTTAAAATTATTTTTATCGTAAATTAAGAAAATTTAGTAAAAGGGAAAGTTTTAATCTGTTTATCTTATAAGCACATAGGAAATAAAGCAAAAATTAAAAAAACAAAAAATTCTTGTCAAAACAGTGTAATTTTGTATGGATTTTGCTTTTTTCAAAGGCCTGTATCTTGGACCCCGGGGCTCCGATGCAACTAGTTTTGATTGAGTGATTCTTTATCAAATAAAAAAAAAATCTTGCCGCCTAAGTAAAAGTCATATCCCCAAATTATTTATCAAATATATTTCTATTTAATTTTGCATATTTAGAGATTAAAAAAATTAGTTGTCGAAAAGTTGCATAAATTGACATCTTTGATTGTTTTATTTCGAATTTAATACCCAAGCCACAAGTGTTATAATCTGTTATAATTTTGTAACTAAGACACAAACCTATATAATATACAAATTTGTGTTATGGAATACCATTATTGTACAAAGTTGTGGAGCATTTTGGTATAATTGATAATATTGTCGATTGACAAATATGTGTTCGGGAATAGAGCCCCTGATGAAGTAGCAATCCGAAATATATATTCATTTGTAAAGATAAAAACAATAAAAAGTAAAAAAAGTCACTATAAGAAAAAACCTAATTATCCCAAAAATAAAAATCTTTATTTAAAGTGAAACGAATTATTCGATTATCATGAATACTGAAATGGCTCAATTGTTTGACATTCGTGGTCGAACTTATAAATAGTTGGTGAAAAACACGTGAAATCAGCAAGGTCTAGAAGTGAGGTTTTAATTTTGTATATCTAGGTATTGAAATTCGTTGACATCAATAAAAAAAATTTTCTGCGTTTTTAGTTTTGTTTTTTTAACCCTATCTTAAGATACAGGGTGATGAAAAATCAAGACATTTCTCAACCCTCGTGTATTGAAATGGCTCTACAGTAAAAACTACTGAACTGATTTTAATGTTATATAGCTCAAAATGTAGGTATTAAACAGATCTAATCAAAATAGTAATTCACATTATACGACCTTAAACATTTTCTTTTAGAAAAATGACGGTAAAAATTCAAAATCGATTTTGTAGAAATACGCATTTTTAAAATTTTTGATTTTTTAACATTTCAGGAGGAGAAAATCTTTTGTTTTTTTAATTAATTTTATTGCAACATGCCTTAAAGTTTTTCATCATAAGAAATAGCGGAGATAAAAAAACGAACAATTTTTTTGGATATACATATATATTTTTATATTAAATTTTTAATTTTAACTCAAAATAAATATTTTACAAATTTTTTATCATTTACTTAATTTTACATTAATAAATTCATTAGAGTTAGAATAACGTCTAGCTAAGATGAATCCATCATTTGTAGGAATGTATGAGTGATATCCTCGTGTTCCAGGAATTGTTTTTAAATTGGCGTATCTATCAGTTATTTGATTTCGTTTTTCAATGTAACCTGCCTCCGTTACATAGCAAAAATGCATGTTATCTTGAAAAGTGCCTAGAGCTGCTGCCCAGTTATACTCCAGAGGTGTTGATATAATTTTCTCGTATTCTTTCTTAAGACTCGCTCTAGCTGCTTTCCCTTGTACTGTTCCTCCAATTCCATCACAAGGTCCTTTACCGTGCGATGTTGCATAAAAATGCCACTTACGCATGCTATTTTGTAGTGAGTGATTCAAATGATACAGGATCGTGGAAAAATTCTTTTTATTTTAATTTTGTGAAGCATGCGCCATCAGAAATATAAATAATTTTTGAAGCTTTATGAAATTTTGTTTTATAAAAATCAACCAATGTCGTTTTCGTTTTGTCAAAAAAATTGCTCTGACACGCCCGTTTTTGCTCTCAGATCAAGTTTTTTTGACAATACGTATTCTATTTGACAAAAAAAGTGATCTTTATGCCCTGAAAATATTTTTCTGAATCTAGATTTTTTCGTAGAGCAAGTTGTAAATACAATAGAGTTGCCCAATACACATCTGTCAAAATTAGTAAACAAACGACGCCATTTAATTATTATTATTTTTTTAAAGTGAAATAGTTATTGTTTAAATAAAAGTTTTGTTTAAATCTTGTTTTAAATTAAAAATTACTAAAAAATTATTTAATTAAATACAATTAATTGCAAAAACATTAAATGACATTTCACAAACACAACTACGAAACTAGATCAACGTTTTTCATATTCTTTTTATGAAAAAAAATCGCTTTCTGCTCTGGCAAAAAGAAAACGACATAAGTTATCTTTAATGAAGAGATTCACAGCAACGCTGTCATAAGTAAGGGAATCCGATATAATGAAATTGGTTGTAATATTTCATATGCATCCGTGTAATATATTACGAAAGGATAAATTGTTGCTTGTTTATTGTTCCGATGGTAACCTTGCGCTTCGTTTTGTATTACGAACGACTAATTTTCTGCAAAATCGCAACTCACAAAATATTCGCTAGGACCTAAATTTTGAAAATTAAAAAAGTAAATAAGTAAATAATTTGGAAATTAAATATTGAATAAATAAACAAACCTAATTTTTCTTTTTGTTGCTTTACAAAACTATGTTGTTGTTTTGCAATAAAATCATGTATAATCAGCAGGGTTAGGTTCTTCCTAAAGAATTGTAAAAATTCTTCAACTGATTTTGTATATGTGACCAAATCACATCGGTCGGTTGAAACCCATTGATTGAATTCGATTTCATCATTATCAAATTCTTCTATTTTAAAACATTCTTCCAATTCATCGATCAGCTTTTCGATTCCGATACATTTTTTACAATCCAATAAATGGCAATCGGATGTTGGTGTTTCACATAAAAAAAGTGATACAGTCTTGATATGTTTTAATCTTTCCTTTCGTAATCTCCGTAAAAAAAACCTAAAATAAAATCCTCAACCATTAAAACACCTTATAAACTTTTTACCTGTAATGAACATAAACAATAAAATAATTAAAATAACAAAACCGATACTAACCTTGACAACAAAGACAAATAAAAGGGTTGGATGGTCAGTTTTCAAGTCGCAAGTCGTCGTTTAACCATTTTTAAATTCTGAAGCACATTACAAGAATATACTTAAAAAAAAATTTTCCCCTCCCGAAAATTTTAAAAAATGTTAGTAACATATGTTAAAAAATCAAAAATTTTAAAAATGCGCATTTCTAGAAAATCGATTTTGAATTTTACTTCGATTTGAAAGACCTAAGTATTACATTCATGAGCCAAAAATGAAATTCTTATTCCCACTTTTTTTGGCATTTCTTTTGGTTTTAGGACCTACTGATTCTAAAAAAGCAAAAAAAAAATATATGTCTCTGTCGGCCGTCCGTCCGGCCGCACAGTGGGATTTGTTCATACAATGTTTGGCAAAAAATATAAGGAGTGCTCGTAGAATGTTGAAATTTTGCTATGAGCCTTTGGTTAGCTCAATTAAGAAAAATATAAAGTTTCATCAAAATTGGCGACGCCCACTACCCACCGCCCATAGAACCCAAAATGTTTTTTTGGCCCAAAGCTTTTGAAATTTGGCACAGAGCCTTTTATTACCTCAATTAAGAATAAAATAAAGTTTCATAAAAATTGGCCACGCCCACTACCCTCCGCCCATAGAACCCAAAATTTTATGATTTTATGATATTATAAATTTTATGATTTTATAAAAGATTATTAATTATTTAAACTTTTTTTTTTTAATTGATAGCATGGGGTCTTACCTTTCATTTTATTATAGCGGGAGCACCTAGCATGACCGAGCAATCTTTTTTTTCTTCCAAGGAAGTTTGCAATCACGGCACATTATAGAACAAATTTTATTCTATCATATCTTTTAAACCATATGAGCGAACATTATAATTTTTTTTTTAAATACGCAGAAAAGGCTATATTTGAAAATAATCACTATTTAAATTAGAGCAATAAAGTTACCTTACGTACAAACACTATAGAAGTGCGTAAACAGTTTTCAATATTTTGTACCAAAATTTACATGTGACTTTACTTCATTATTTCAAAGACAAATAAACGTTTTTTTGGGATATAATTTATGGATTCTTCATACTGAATCAATTTTCTACAAAACTGCATCATTACATTTTTAAATTTTATGTGTCGAAAAAATTACTTATTGCACAAAAAATCCCACTGTGGGCCGGTCGGCCTTCCGTCATTACCTACGCTGCAGGGAAAACCGCTGGAGGGATTTCAAAAATTTTTTTTCTAAAAATAGGTATACTCAAGGGACAGGTCCAAAAGGACGCTGTGTTCGATAACTGTACCGAAATGTGTCAAAAAAATCGTTCTTAAAAAACGTTCATTTTAAGTGATTACGAGTAGGAACATTAAATTTGGAGAAATCTTGATGGTAGGGATTGGTATGTGAGATCAAAAACTAGATTATTGCATTATAAGTTTGTCAAAAAAATGTTGTCAAAAGAAAGATTTTTATTTATTTTTTTACCCAATTTTTTGGAAAAACATAAAATTAATTGTATGTTTGAAATGAAATTTTATTATTATTATTGAGAATTATGGCATTTGTAGTAATCTTTCAAAACAATCATCAATCTGGATTTTATTGGATAAATTTATTTAAATTATTAGAACTTGATACATTTTTGGTTTTGTACAATTTTATTTATATGATTTTATTTTAAATTGTTCTTATATGTTTCAAGCTCAAAACTCAACTGAACTAACTTAAAAATATAATCATTAGTCTCTCATTATAATTAGTGTATGTATTAGTTGATTCTGTATAATATTAAAGAACATTAAAGAAATGTATGTAATAGTTGATTCTATATAATATTAAAGAATATTAAAGAAGTGTATGTATTAGTTGATTCTATATAATATTAAAGAATATTCAAGAAGTGTATGTATTAGTTGATTCTATATAATATTAAGGAATATTCAGGGGTGTACAACATACAACACGTCACCCCTTAAAAGATAAATATTATATATTTTTTTATATTTATTGTTTTATTCATAATATATATTTATTGGTTTATTTATTTTTACAATAATATATTTATTGATTTATTAATTTTATAATAATATATTTTTTGATTTATTTATTTTATAATAATATATTTATTGATTTATTTATTTTATAATAATATATTTATTGATTTATTTATTTGATAATAATATATTTATTGATTTATTTATTTTATAATAATATATTTATTGATTTATTTATTTTATAATAATATATTTATTGATTTATTTATTTTATAATAATATATTTATTGATTTATTTATTTTATAATAATATATTTATTGATTTATTTATTTTATAATAATATATTTAAACAAAATATAAGGTTTCAATGATTCAACAATTTTATTTACTTGAATCTCTATAACTATTCTATAAATTTTTTCAAACGATTATTATGGACCGTTTTTGTATGTCTGCCTATGCGAATGGAGGTATTAACACTACTAGTAATGTTTGTTACTTCGAAAGGCCCCGACCATATAGGATCGAATTTTCCTTTGCGTACCTCATTCTTTAAAAGTACTTTGTCACCGACGTGAAATTCTACATTGTTGCTTGATTTGTCATAATAGATTTTTGATTTTTCTTTAGTAGAAATTAAGTTGTTCCTAGCCAATTCATAAGAATTTCCCAGCTTTATTCGTAAGTTTTGAAGGTAATCGTCTGGGTTATAAAAAATTCGATTATTTGTTTTAAGAGACGATGGCATGTTCGGTTTGAAACCATGTATAATTTCGAACGGCATTAGGTTAGTAGATGAATGTGGTGTTGAATTATAAGTAAATATAGCAAATGGTAACCAACTGTCCCAATCGTTGCGATCATTACAAATAAAATTCCTTATATATTCAATGAGTGTTCTGTGGGACCTCTCTAGCGCTCCGTTTGTCTGGGGATGATAGGCGGTAGATTTCAATTTCTTAATCTTCAAAATTTTACATACGTTGTGAAACAGTTCGCTTACAAAATTACTGCCTTGGTCTGTCAGAATACATAATGGTGCTCCGAACCTGCAAATAAACTTATCCACGAAAGCTTTGGCAATAGTTTCTGATAATTGATTTTCAATGGGAATGGCTACCGAAAATTTAGATAAGTCGTCCTGTATTGTGAGAATATATTTATTATTCTTGTACGAAACATTTAAAGGACCTACTATGTCCAAACATATTTTTTCAAAACGCGTTTTCGATGTTGTTGTTACAACCATTGGAAGCTTATTGATTCTTGAAACTTTATTTTTCTGACATAATTCGCATTTGTGTATAAATTTTTTAATTAAGGAGAGCATTCGTGGGAAATAATAATAAGATTTTAATCGCTTATACGTTCTTTGTACGCCTTGGTGTCCTCCTAGCGGACAGTTATGAAATTCATTAATAGCGTTAGTGATATCATTTGTATTTTCAAGTACGGTTATTGCATTTTCATGAATTTGAATTTCAGGGTTTTTATCTACTACTTTGTTCATGAGTTGGTTTGAAATGCTGTCTGGTACAATTTCATTTAAGGGCTGCGTGGAGTTTGAATGTGATTGTTGAGATCTATTTTGGGAACGGGTAACAACAAAAATGTCTTCACCTTGATCGGTAGTTTCCAATTGGACTCTACTCAAAGCATCCGCATTAAGGTTGTACTTACCAGGTTTATAGATAATATCAAAGTCATATTCGTCCAGCTCAATTCTCCAACGCATTAAACGAGAAGATATATTTTTTGATTTATAGAGCCATATAAGGGGTTTGTGATCAGTTATGATCGTAAATTTAACACCATATAAATAAGGACGAAACCGTTTCAGAGCGAAAACAATTGCCAGCAACTCTTTTTCAATAGTAGAAAAATTCATTTCGGCTACATTAAGAACCCTACTGGCGTAAGCCACAGGTAAATCGTCTTCACCGACTCTTTGAGACAGAACTGTTCCTACTGCTACGTTACTAGCATCCGTAGTTACGTAAAATGGTTTCTGAAAATTTGGGTACTGTAAAATCGGTGGATTCATTAGCATCTCTTTAAGTTTATGAAAACTTTCGTCACAAAAAGCACTCCAATTGAATCGTACATTTTTCTTTAACAATGCATTCATTGGTTGGGCTATTTCCGAGAATTTTTCAATAAATCGTCTATAATAACCAGCTAGTCCCAGAAATGATTTTGCATCCTTAGAGTTTTTAGGAATTGGAAATTTTTTTATTGCTTCGATTTTAGACGGATCTGGCTTTATTCCATTGTTAGTGATAATATGACCCAAATAACATATCTCCTTCCGGATAAAATGACATTTTTTTGGCTGTAATTTAAGGTTAAATTTGCGGAACGTTTGAAAAACATCGGTTAGTCTTTTATTATGGTCCGAGAGATTGTAACCATACACCACAACATCGTCCAAATAAACAAAACATTTCAGCCCATTCAAACCGGAGAGGACTGTATTCATGATACGCTGAAATGTTGCGGGCGCACCTTTAAGGCCAAACGGCATTCGAGTGAAATGGTAGTGCCCTGTTTGTGTGCTAAAACCGGTTTTATCCTTATCTTCCTCACACATAGGAATTTGGTGATAACCATCTGCAAGGTCTAAAGTTGTAAAATATACTGCATCTGCTAACTGCTCTAAAATTTCAATGATATTTGGTAACGGAAAAGTATCGTTTATGGTTAAATCATTTAAGCGACGGAAATCAACAACAACGCGAAATCGTTTGGAATCGTTAGCTGATTTTTTTGGGACAACCAATAACGGTGAATTAAATGGGCTATTACTATGCTCAATAATCCCATCTTCAAGCATTTTTTCTACTTGGGTATTTATTTCTGATTTAGCTGAATAAGGAAGGCGATAAGGCTTGACATTTACGACCTGAGAATCTTGGGTCATTGGAATACGATGAAATCCAGCGTTGGTAATAGTGAGCTGATCACCTGGCAAATAAAAGATGTCGTTATACTTTCGACATAATTTCATAATAGAAGATTTTTCTTCTGTATTCATGTGTGTTGTATCTATCTGACTTTCTAAATTATGTAATCTGTTCTGTACAGAGTATGACCGGTTGTCTAAGTAAAAAATTTGATAATTATCTAAACTTTCAGGTTCTATATACATGTCGTCTAATGTTACTGGTTCATCATTTGTGTTTATAACACTAACCATTGCAAATGAGTTTACTATTTTAATAATAGCGTTTGCGATGTACACGCCTGGTTTTATCATCTGTGACGGACATAAATATGTACTATCAAATTTTGATTTGATTTTGATTTTTGATTTTTTAAATACGCAGAAAAGGCTATATTTGAAAATAATCACTATTTAAATTAGAGCAATAAAGTTACCTTACGTACAAACACTATAGAAGTGCGTAAACAGTTTTCAATATTTTGGACCAAAATTTACATGTGACTTTACTTCATTATTTCAAAGACAAATAAACGTTTTTTTGGGATATAATTTATGGATTCTTCATACTGAATCAATTTTCTACAAAACTGCATCATTACATTTTTAAATTTTATGTGTCGAAAAAATTACTTATTGCACAAAAAATCCCACTGTGGGCCGGTCGGCCTTCCGTCATTACCTACGCTGCAGGGAAAACCGCTGGAGGGATTTCAAAAATTTTTTTTCTAAAAATAGGTATACTCAAGGGACAGGTCCAAAAGGACGCTGTGTTCGATAACTGTACCGAAATGTGTAAAAAAAATCGTTCTTAAAAAACGTTCATTTTAAGTGATTACGAGTAGGAACATTAAATTTGGAGAAATCTTGATGGTAGGGATTTTATTTATATGATTTTATTTTAAATTGTTCTTATATGTTTCAAGCTCAAAACTCAACTGAACTAACTTAAAAATATAATCATTAGTCTCTCATTATAATTAGTGTATGTATTAGTTGATTCTATATAATATTAAAGAATATTCAAGAAGTGTATGTATTAGTTGATTCTATATAATATTAAGGAATATTCAGGGGTGTACAACATACAACACGTCACCCCTTAAAAGATAAATATTATATATTTTTTTATATTTATTGTTTTATTCATAATATATATTTATTGGTTTATTTATTTTTACAATAATATATTTATTGATTTATTAATTTTAAATAATATATTTTTTGATTTATTTATTTTATAATAATATATTTATTGATTTATTTATTTTATAATAATATATTTATTGATTTATTTATTTGATAATAATATATTTATTGATTTATTTATTTTATAATAATATATTTATTGATTTATTTATTTTATAATAATATATTTATTGATTTATTTATTTTATAATAATATATTTATTGATTTATTTATTTTATAATAATATATTTATTGATTTATTTATTTTATAATAATATATTTAAACAAAATATAAGGTTTCAATGATTCAACAATTTTATTTACTTGAATCTCCATAACTATTCTATAAATTTTTTCAAACGATTATTATGGACCGTTTTTGTATGTCTGCCTATGCGAATGGAGGTATTAACACTACTAGTAATGTTTGTTACTTCGAAGGGCCCCGACCATATAGGATCGAATTTTCCTTTGCGTGCCTCATTCTTTAAAAGTACTTTGTCACCGACGTGAAATTCTACATTGTTGCTTGATTTGTCATAATAGATTTTTGATTTTTCTTTAGTAGAAATTAAGTTGTTCCTAGCCAATTCATAAGAATTTCCCAGCTTTATTCGTAAGTTTTAAAGGTAATCGTCTGGGTTATACAAAATTCGATTATTTGTTTTAAGAGACGATGGCATGTGCGGTTTGAAACCATGTATAATTTCGAACGGCATTAGGTTAGTAGATGAATGTGGTGTTGAATTATAAGTAAATATAGCAAATGGTAACCAACTGTCCCAATCGTTGCGATCATTACAAATAAAATTCCTTATATATTCAATGAGTGTTCTGTGGGACCTCTCTAGCGCTCCGTTTGTCTGGGGATGATAGGCGGTAGATTTCAATTTCTTAATCTTCAAAATTTTACATACGTTGTGAAACAGTTCGCTTACAAAATTACTGCCTTGGTCTGTCAGAATACATAATGGTGCTCCGAACCTGCAAATAAACTTATCCACGAAAGCTTTGGCAATAGTTTCTGATAATTGATTTTCAATGGGAATGGCTACCGAAAATTTAGATAAGTCGTCCTGTATTGTGAGAATATATTTATTATTCTTGTACGAAACATTTAAAGGACCTACTATGTCCAAAAATATTTTTTCAAAAGGCGTTTTCGATGTTGTTGTTACAACCATTGGAAGCTTATTGATTCTTGAAACTTTATTTTTCTGACATAATTCGCATTTGTGTATAAATTTTTTAATTAAGGAGAGCATTCGTGGGAAATAATAATAAGATTTTAATCGCTTATACGTTCTTTGTACGCCTTGGTGTCCTCCTAGCGGACAGTTATGAAATTCATTAATAGCGTTAGTGATATCATTTGTATTTTCAAGTACGGTTATTGCATTTTCATGAATTTGAATTTCAGGTTTTTTATCTACTACTTTGTTCATGAGTTGGTTTGAAATGCTGTCTGGTACAATTTCATTTAAGGGCTGCGTGGAGTTTGAATGTGATTGTTGAGATCTATTTTGGGAACGGGTAACAACAAAAATGTCTTCACCTTGATCGGTAGTTTCCAATTGGACTCTACTCAAAGCATCCGCATTAAGGTTATACTTACCAGGTTTATAGATAATATCAAAGTCATATTCGTCCAGCTCAATTCTCCAACGCATTAAACGAGAAGATATATTTTTTGATTTATAGAGCCATATAAGGGGTTTGTGATCAGTTATGATCGTAAATTTAACACCATATAAATAAGGACGAAACCGTTTCAGAGCGAAAACAATTGCCAGCAACTCTTTTTCAATAGTAGAAAAATTCATTTCGGCTACATTAAGAACCCTACTGGCGTAAGCCACAGGTAAATCGTCTTCACCGACTCTTTGAGACAGAACTGTTCCTACTGCTACGTTACTAGCATCCGTAGTTACGTAAAATGGTTTCTGAAAATTTGAGTACTGTAAAATCGGTGGATTCATTAGCATCTCTTTAAGTTTATGAAAACTTTCGTCACAAAAAGCACTCCAATTGAATCGTACATTTTTCTTTAACAATGCATTCATTGGTTGGGCTATTTCCGAGAATTTTTCAATAAATCGTCTATAATAACCAGCTAGTCCCAGAAATGATTTTGCATCCTTAGAGTTTTTAGGAATTGGAAATTTTTTTATTGCTTCGATTTTAGACGGATCTGGCTTTATTCCATTGTTAGTGATAATATGACCCAAATAACATATCTCCTTCCGGATAAAATGACATTTTTTTGGCTGTAATTTAAGGTTAAATTTGCGGAACGTTTGAAAAACATCGGTTAGTCTTTTATTGTGGTCCGAGAGATTGTAACCATACACCACAACATCGTCCAAATAAACAAAACATTTCAGCCCATTCAAACCGGAGAGGACTGTATTCATGATACGCTGAAATGTTGCGGGCGCACCTTTAAGGCCAAACGGCATTCGAGTGAAATGGTAGTGCCCTGTTTGTGTGCTAAAACCGGTTTTATCCTTATCTTCCTCACACATAGGAATTTGGTGATAACCATCTGCAAGGTCTAAAGTTGTAAAATATACTGCATCTGCTAACTGCTCTAAAATTTCAATGATATTTGGTAACGGAAAAGTATCGTTTATGGTTAAATCATTTAAGCGACGGAAATCAACAACAACGCGAAATCGTTTGGAATCGTTAGCTGATTTTTTTGGGACAACCAATAACGGTGAATTAAATGGGCTATTACTATGCTCAATAATCCCATCTTCAAGCATTTTTTCTACTTGGGTATTTATTTCTGATTTAGCTGAATAAGGAAGGTGATAAGGCTTGACATTTACGACCTGAGAATCTTGGGTCATTGGAATACGATGAAATCCAGCGTTGGTAATAGTGAGCTGATCACCTGGCAAATAAAAGATGTCGTTATACTTTCGACATAATTTCATAATAGAAGATTTTTCTTCTGTATTCATGTGTGTTGTATCTATCTGACTTTCTAAATTATGTAATCTGTTCTGTACAGAGTCTGACCGGTTGTCTAAGTAAAAAATTTGATAATTATCTAAACTTTCAGGTTCTATATACATGTCGTCTAATGTTACTGGTTCATCATTTGTGTTTATAACACTAACCATTGCAAATGAGTTTACTATTTTAATAATAGCGTTTGCGATGTACACGCCTGGTTTTATCATCTGTGACGGACATAAATATGTACTATCAAATTTTGATTTAAATCTAATGTTAACTATTTTTTCCGAACGCTTGGGTATTATAATTTGAGGATTATTGATCGAAAGATTTAAATTGATATATTCACTGATATCTGGATTTTTTCGTATTTGAATTGTGTTTTGGGAATAGTCAATTTTGCATTTATTTTTTCGAAGAAAATCATTTCCAATGATTCCTGCGCAATTAATAGGAAAATCAGAAGGTACTATGTGGAAATTGTGTAAAATTGTGCAGTTATTTCCAATTATAATGTTTGAAGTACAAACTGCTAAAGTATCAAGTGACTCTGCAGTGATGCCTTTTATTTTCAGCTTTAAATTAGGGTAACATAAGGTATCAGGTTTGATTAAATTTTTCTTAATGACACTAATGTCAGCTCCGGTATCAACTAAAAAGAATTGAGATTCGTGTGAAATATCTAAATTTAGTTCCACAAATTTTAAATCATCCTTATGAAAATTTATCGAAAAGCAAGATAATTTATTTGTTATAAAAGGTTTTGATAACGGGCTACTATTAGTGTCACATTGGTGATTTGGAGCGATTGGATGCAGGTTTAAATATTTTGAACTCTCACCGCTACATCCTGAGATTCTCGATGAGGTTCGTTCAAGTTTTCCGAGGTAGATTGAAATTTAGTTGAGGGATGGTTATTTTCGCTTTGAAAATTTTTTTTATTTGATCTTTCACGAGATCGACAAACACTTATGTGATGCCCAAACCTTTTACAATAAGCACAAGCATACGAAATTTGGTTGATTTTCGAAGTTGTATTCGTTTGGTTTTGAGTTTTGTTGAAATATCGTGTGGGGGTTTGGTGATTAGTACTGGGTTGTGAATATGAGTTATTATATCTTGGATTAAAAGCTGAATAATTATTTCGAAATTGTTGAAATTGTGGAAGATTAGTATTTCGATTAAAGCATTTAGATGCAGTATGACCAATTTTGAAACAAATTTGACACTTTATAGTTTGTTGGTTTGTATGGGTTTGAAATGTTGAAGTTTTATTTTTATTTGATTGAATTATTTTTTCCTCTTCTAGAGCTTTAGAGGTAGCTTCCCTTAAATTTTTGAAACGACACGCTTTTATTAATATTTTAAGAGGATCCCTCAGTCCATCTTCAAAGGCACGCAAGGCAGTTCTATTGTTTATAGTTTTAATGTTTTTATCAAGAATTCCAACATCAGAAGTAGTAGCTACACACGATTTATTTAAATCCGCAAGAAGGTTTTCGATTCTTATACTAAAATCTTTAACACTTTCATCAAAACGCTGATGGGCTTGTACAAGATCGACTTGAATATTTTCCAAAGCTCTAATATTTGAAAATTTTTGAATTAAATCCTTCTCATGTTCTTTCCAATTTTCGTATGAGGAAGTTAAGACAGTTTGATTATATGCACTATCTACTAACTTAATTTGAGCCAACTCTAAAAACATGGTGCGGTCTGAATCTGATTTTACATCTTTATGAACTAAATTACAACATTGTAAAAATCTTGGGAGTTTGTCAGGAGTACCATCAAACTCAGGTATTAATTTAAACGCTCTATCAAAACTAAAAGTCATGGTGGAATCTTTACTAAATAACTGCCTATCAGACGTTAAAGGGAACTTCAAATCGCAATATGGAAGCAAGGTCGTTATTGAATCACTACTCGAGGCTGTATCAGTTAATGTTGTTTCCGAATCTTTAGTCTCACTATTTGTTTCTACGAAGTTAATTTGACGATTACGTAATGTTCGACAACCAGGAAACATTTATTTTTTAACCAATTTGAAAATAGTATGGATATTCTAAGTAGAATGTTTAGCAGGCTAACGCCTTTATAAAAAAAAATTTTTTCTTATAGCTTTTTGTAAAATAAATTGAATAAAAGAAACCTCATAATATATTAGTAATGAGTAGTGTAAAGTGGGGGGTTCTGGATCAGCCGAGATTTATTTCCAGCCGAGAAATTTTTCTATACAAATTATATCTAAAAATACTTTATTGTATGAACGTCGTACAGTTGAACCACTGATATTATTTTTCTGAATTTTTCTTTTTTTCATATTCTTTATGTTGCAGCTGAGAAATTTATGAAAGAAAATTATCGATAGAAATTATCGATGGAAAAAGAATTAAAGTTTATATTTAGATTGAAGTTTATATTTTATTTCTCAATTCTCGCAGATAACATGATAAAACAAATAATAAGAAAACAAAATTAAAAAATTTTATAAATTCTCTCATCGAATATTAATAAGTATTTACAGTTGAGCCTCTGATATTGTCTTTCATACAAAGTCTTATTATTAAAAAGAATTTATGATGTCATTAATTTGTATTTACTACAAAACAATAAAAAATTTGTAAACGCATATAATTTGAATAAGCATTTTTGTTTTGTTTTCATTTTTAACAATTTTTAAAGTGAAAGTCTCGTGATCGATCGTTGTTTTATCAAACTGATTACGTAAAAAACATGAACAAACATGTTGGGAACTAGGATATGTAAGGTCACGCCTTTGTAAAAATTATTTGTTCTAGATTTGATTTGTAACGACATCATGCAAATTAAAAAATAATATGAGAAAAAAGTTTGTATTTTGATGAAAAATTATAGAGATGAGATTTTGTTTTTGTGTTTTTATTAAATTGTGTTCTCGATATTAAATTATAACTATTGAAGTACAAAAACAGGAAAACGAAAGTTATATTAAATCAAAGAAGATTCGATTCATTAGGAAAAAGAATTCAAGTAAAAATGTGATAAATAGGTTTTGGTGTTCTGTAAATATTGTTGTAAGAATTAACATCTAAAACATTTTTCACGAATATTTAATAAAACACATCCGAAATATTCAATAATTTAAAATTTTATTTAACTTTTGCATCATTTTTTTATAACATTGAATACATTTTTTTACAGTTAAAATGTGTTTGTCGCTTAACAAATTTGAGTGATATTACCTTAAACTATTTTTAATTTTAATTTATTGCTATCAAACTTACTTCCTAATTCTATAACTAAAGAAAGTAATATTTTTCGATATTTTGATTTCCCCAAGCTAATGTTTCCTTTGAATGTGGTATAACAAACCTTTTATCACCAAAATTTGACAATGCTAATTTATTTATTAATTGTGTGTACAAATTATGTTTTATGCTTTTGAAATTTTTTTGTGATCTTATAATGTTTTCATTCTTATTGAGACAGTTTATATAGTCATTAAACGATATGGCGTTTGACACTACATTTTTTTTTATTCCTTTAATTTTTTTTATTATAACGTTATCCTCTTCTAACAACAAACAATAAGTTTTAGCTTTGAGACCTACAAACTCAGATAATGTTTTCCCGCAACATTCATCTTTAAACATACCTAACACCTTTTTGTTTTTTAAAGGGAAACCATAAATATTTTCCGGAGGATAGTCTGATGTATCAAATTTTTCATCTATATCGTTTTTTATGTCTTCAAAAAAGTCATTTGTTTTAATCTCATAAATTAATGAGTCAGTATCTGTATACAATAAAGCAGCGTTGTCTTTATACTTAGATTTAATATAGTTGTAATGGAAGTCATACATCAGTGTTTTCGAAATTTCTAAAACGCTAAATCCTACATAAATGGGTTTGTTGTACAATATCGATAGTCGATTCATCTGAATTGCTACAAGGTCTTCTTTAAAAACCGAAGATGAATGAAAATTTGGTTTACTAATTAGTCGGTTTGCACCGAACTTATTATTAATATTTTCCCAATGTGTTAAAAGTCGAATATCTTTTCGTTTAGCTACATTTTCTAGAGTCTTTCCAAATACGCTATTGTTCATCAACTTATAAAAGTCTTTATCAAAGGCGTTTTTAGCTTGAGATCGAAGATTTGTGTTTAGATCGATATACGGTTTAAGCCAAGGTGTTTGATTAAATTTGAGTATTCTATGTATTTTGGTTAATAGCAAACCTTCTGCTAAACATTGTTTTAAATTTTTTTGATGAATTACATAGTTCCTTTTAGGTAAAAGATTTGCAATAAGTTTAGATTGTTTAGAAGTTGTGTAAAGTGGTTTAATATTTTCAACACAGAAAGGAAAGTCATTATGTTTATCATGTAATACCTCAGGATATTCTAAATCTACTTCTAAAATATAACCAATATCGTCCGTGTCATTTATTTGCAGAATATCAAAATTTTGAATTTCATCGGAACTTAGCCATTTAAAATTTGAAACTGGAAGATGTTGACTCATTGCCCAACCATAAAGATTATTAGCATCTAAGTAAATAATAAATCTTGGATCTAACAATTCATTATATGTTTTCATATATTTATGATTGGCTCTTGCATAAAGCTTTGAACATTGAGCTAATCCGCCTCGAACCCCACTGTTGATAAAATTTATCATATCAATATCTGTCAACAAATCCAATTTCACTTTTGTAAACTTCAACATAGCATCCCAGCTTAGACCTGGAGCTGTGAAATAGTGTGCAGGGTCAAGATCATATGTATTTAAACAAACGTTTCTAAAATTTTCAAAAATATCTGCTAATATTAAAACATCGGATTTTAAATATAAATCAGCGTATTCACCTAGATTTGAACATTTAAAAGTATTCCAAACAGTTTTTGCACGGATGAATTGTTCGCTTGTTATATCACTATTATTAAGCTTATTGAAAAAACTAGATGGTGGCGGTAAACTTGTTTCATTAAACTTCTCGAGACTATCAAGATAATCATAAGGAAAAATACCTTTCGTTTTAATAAGATTAAACTCGTTTAAAACTGTAAAAGCTTTCTTTACCTCTTTAAATTGATCATCTGTAAGATTAGTTGCTAATTTATCAATACTTGTGGCCATAAATTTGAAAGAATCTATAAATCTGAGTTTAATTTTTTTATTTTCATCAATTTTGAAATGTTTAGTGAAAGAAATATATCGCTCTTTGTTCTGTGCAATAAGATCTATTGATTCCGTATCAAAATCCAATTCTTTTATAATAAAATGCGCATCATATCCACTTAAATTATGACATACAAGAGGAATAAAATCAGGCAGTTTATAGTTTAAGTTACATTTCGTGTGAGCCGCACCTCTAAAATTCCCCGTAAGATGACAATGATCTCTAACTTTAAAATTACTATCATCATTAAAAATATCTTTACAAATGTGGCAAGTTTTAGCGTTATTGTAATATTCTTCTTCTAACGTTCCAAGTTTTTTCATAATTTTTACTGTATGCATCTCATGATAAATATGTTTCAAATCGTTTTTTAAGTTTTGAACAAACATTTGGCCACAATTGCTTCCTCTGTATGTTGAAAATTTTGATTTTTTATTATCGTACGCACACTTGATATAATAAGCAAAGCTGCAAGGCTCATGTTTGAGAATATTTTCGGTAAATGCAGTTTCTGAATTTGGTAGACAAGTATCTATTGGCTTTAACAGTGCTTCAAAATCACAATATATAATGTAAGGAACGCGTAAAGAGTGGTGGTAATTTTTAAATTTAAGAACGGAGTTTTCCTCATTTGGAAGAATAGTCTTAATTTTATTACACCCGAAAGTAGTATGAGTACACAACTTCTCTTCATCTCGGAAAAAGTTGAGACATCCATCACAAATCCATTTTTTACATTTATGTGATGAGAGCTGCGTACTTACAAGTCTACTAAGGTTTTTTATCCAACAGTAATGTGATCTATTGCCGTCTTCTAAATATAATAAATTTATATGAATGGGTTTTTTACTATCAGTATAGTAAATTGGACCGACCACATCGTTATTTTCTAATCCATATACATTTATACTAATATTGTTCAATTTTTCGAATAATGGAATTTGTTTGAAACTCATTGGGAAAATAATATTATCTAAAACTATTTCTGTGTTACCTTTATTTAATTCAGTTACTCGTTGAGCATTCTTTATATCTGGATTTAATGCTGCAATAACAGCCCAGTAAAAACATTTCTGGTCTGTGTTTTCTATATTTAGAACTGCCTTTTTTGCCGTAATTTTATCAGGTAGTGGGATATATGATGACCCTCTCATCGGATTATACTTGTTAACGTTAACCTCCAGAAATAATATTTTTTGTATCGTCCAACCCGACTCCTTTTGTTGAAAATCTTCGCTTTGAGTTTCTAAAGTATTTATCATTTCATTAAGCACTACATTTAAATCACTTGCCTCGGTTAGGATCAAATTTTTAGTATTGAATGATTTAACAGCACTGATTCCTGATTCATCCTTGGATTTTGAATCAAATTTAGTGTACATTGCAAACAATTCAAAATTGGTTTTAATTGTAGTGTGAACATCAATTTGAAGTTTCAATAAGTCATTTGTCTTCATCCTAATTGAGTTGATAAATTCTTTTAAACTGATATGTTCTGTTGACCTATTCGATAATCGGTAGCTTACAATTCTTGACTTAAATGCACTGTGAGTTATCTGAATATTTTCATCAACTTCGTGCATTCTTAAAATTTTATTTTCGTGTTCTAAGCTTTTCAGATGATTATGCATATGTTTTTTCATTACTTGTACATTGCATTTCTCACAAAAACTAATTTTTTCATCTTCAGGAATACTTATTGCTTCACTTGCAGTATTAGATGTGGAATATTTTTTCTTTTTATTTGTTGGTGATCCTTCATTATCATTATCAATTGATTGTATCCGTTTATTAAATGTTAATCGAATATTATGGATTTTTTTTGATGATCTTTTAACTGTCGTAGATTACTCTGTGTTTTTCCACAAAACTCACAAAGTAAATCAATTTCACTATGGATGAACTTTGCATGACGTGCCAAATTTTCTTTGCTTGCAAAAGTTTTGTCACACACTTGGCATTCAAACATTATTGTTAGTTTAATTATTATTCACAGACAGCAGTAGCAATACAAATTAATTATATGAACTATTTAATTAAAATAAACTTATTTCACTTTTTCTAAAGAAAACGAACTATTTAATTAAAATAAACTTATTACACCTTTTCTAAAGAAAACAATTTTTATACTAAATTAATTATAACGTACTTCTCAGTGGTGGAAGTTATAAGGTAAAAATTATTAATATGTTCTTGTTTATATAGCAAAAAAATTCAAAGAAAGTAATATGAATTAAAAATAAATCAATTACTCTTTTCAACTACGCATGCGATCTCAATTTCTTTTTATATCCTAACATGTTTTATCACGTTTCCAAAAAAATTCAAAGAAAGCAATACGAATTAAAAATAAAACAATTACTCTTTACAACTATGCATGCGATCTCAATTTCTTTTTATATCCTATCACACCTTTGTGAAAATTATTCGTTCTAAGTTTTAATTTGTAACGACATCATGCAAATTAAAAAATAATATGAAAAAAAGTTTGAATTTTGATAAAAAATTATAGAGATGAGATATATATGTATATATAGAGATGAGATTTTGTTTTTGTGTTTTTGTACTTCGATAATTATAATTTAGTATCGAGAACAGATAAATGAAAAAAAATCTGAAAACGATTGAAGAGACAAGAGAGGGATATTAACTGTTTTTAATTTAAATGTATGTGTTCTATATTTATTAATGACGTCACATAAAAAGTGAGTTTCAGTATTAAGTTTACAAATTTCCTCATAGTCTTCTTTTGGAATTACATGGTAAATATTATATTTAGTATTTACACATAATAACCTGTATACCTGACTGCTGCTTGTCTTTACAAGTGTTAATGTGACGGAAGAAGTTTCTGTAGGAATATGATGATTCACATTGTATGGACATATATATTTTTTTACACCTACCAAACTAGACATCTAAATATAAAAAAATGAACCAATTATTGAAATAAATCATAATCATAAATCATACGAATCCCTTTGAGCATATGCTCTTTCCCTTTCTAACATATGGATAGTTGATCTAGACAGTAAACAAAAACTAAGCTATGTAGTTGTCGTTTTGAGAACCATATTTAAGGGACTTTTTCAAAGGGGTCGTTTCACTTTTTCACTTCTAAATAAAATTAATTAAAATAAAATTTTTTAAATAAAATTTTTATTAAAATTTAAATTAATTTTTTTTTAATATGTGTTAAATTCAAATAAAATTATTTTTATTTATCCAAGAGTTGTGTGTTTTATTAAAACCTAACCATTTTACGTAAAGTTGATTTTTTTTCTTTCGTAAAACTCTTTCTACCAAATATATGTCAGGATGTTTTGTCTTTTGTAATTCATGTTCATAAAATCGCCCAGAAATTGGTTGATTTTTAAAATCTTTTAACAAATATGTTACAGGAAATTTATTTTTTACCTCATCTATTTGAAAAATCTCTGGAGACCAATTTGCAGTATAAGATTTTTCAAAAATTGTTTTATGTTTGCTAACTCGAACATAATCGTCTTTCTTAAATTTTGCTCTACCCAGTTTTGGTTTGTAATCAAAAACATTTTTTAGAAGATACGATTCATTTTTAGTCGATACATCAATGGGGGCCATTTTTATAGTTCGGTGTCTACTCCGATTGTACCCATTAACAATTTCGGTAATTATATCTATCCATTTATAAGAGCCACGAAAACTAAACACTCTCCACATTCGTTGTTTTATAGTTCTATTTAGTCTCTCAACTATACTAGCTTTTAAGAAACTAAATGAAGAATAATGGTTTATATTGTGTTTCACCATTAAATTTTTGAATTCGCTATTATAAAATTCTTTCCCCATGTCCGTTTGAAGATGTTTTGGAAACCTTTGATTTGTTTCCATTATTTGCTGCAGTTCGCCAGAAATTTCTCGACCTGTTTTAGTTTTAAGGGGTGATACCCAGCAAAATTTAGAGAGAGTATCGATAATCACCAAAAGAAAGCGATAATTATTATTATATTTGCTGTATGCAGTTAATTCAACAAGATCGGCTTGCCATAGATCATCTATTCCTTTTGTAATAACTTTTCTTCTTTTGAATTTTTTTCTTGCTTGTTTGTGTAATTCGTTTATCACTTCTTGGCGCTCCATTTTGATTGAAGTTATTGGTTGTTCTAATAGCTTTCACACGACGCTGGCTATTTATAAATGTTCAATGCTGTTGAACAAATAGTAAGTGTTGTTAAATTCAATTGATTTTAGTTTATTAAGTTCTTTTCAACTGAGTGCTTCACACTAAAAAATGGAGAGGTTTGTTAAGGAAAAAGTTAAGAAGTTAGAAATGCGTAAACCAGATTTATTGCTATCGTATGTTTATTTTTAAAACGACAATAAATCATGTTTTATTGTAATTGGCTACAATACAGAAATTTTCAAACCACAACTGCTGTTGATTAATGATAAAGATTTTATTTGCTTTGCTTGGGATGACTGGAATCCATTTTTCAACCAAATTGGATTAGTTCAACAATATTTTGAGGAAGATGACATCGAAAAATTCAAACAAATGTTAGCCAGGAAAGACAACAGATACAGATTATCGAACAACAACGGGAAGAAGTATATAATCTTTTCCGATAAATCTTTTAAAATACAATTGAATGGAGAAGAATGGGGCAGATTGCAAGAGTTGGCGCCTTTGATTCACTCAATATTTAGTTGGTATGGGCTAACTTACAAGGATGTAAGAGCCTATTACAATTTATATATGCAAAAATGTGTTCAACAAAATTGCACAAAGCTGGACTACAAAGACTTTTTTACGCCAACACACGAAAATACAAACCAATGCAACTATTCGAGATTATTTAACGAGCTACCAATTTTGTCTAAAAATAAGCTGATTTGTGACTTATATAATAATCTGTGTATAAATATTTGAGACATATTAAAAAAATAATATAATTAGTAAAAAATTGTTTCATTTTGTTTTTATTAAATTTTTTTTTATTAAATTTTTTTTTTTTAAATTTTTTTTTTTTTTAAATTTTTTTTTAAATTTTTTTTTTTTTATAATTTTTTTTTTAATTTTTTTTTTTAATTTTTTTTTTAAATTTTTTTTTTTTAATGTTATTTTTTTTTTTTTTATTTTTTTTGAATTTTTTTCTGCAGTGGTTTTGAAAGTCTGAAAATAAAAGTTTGTTATTAGTTGATTTAAAAAAAATTTAATAACACACTTTTACCTACATTGAACAAGTTTGATCATGTTTTTCAAGCTGGAGGAGTTTTTATTTGGTTCGTTCACCGTTTTTTCTTTGCCATTTTGTTAAAGTACTTTTTATAGACAAAGTTCACGATGCGATCGTTGTAGTCAGACATATCGGTTTCAAATCCGTTTAAAAAACTTTTCATTGATTTTCCACTACATCTATGATGGAGGTAGATACAGCAATATTTACCACACATTAAACTGTATCGATTTTGTAGTTCTTTTGGATTGTAAATGTATGACTTTGAGTTGTTTAACAAAAAAGCGCGGAATCTACGATCGAATGGCTTTCTACCAAACGAATCAAAAAACTCGGCACGAGCTCTAGAGGGAAAATGAATTGCCACCCAATGTGTTCCCGGTTTGTGTGATGGATCAGTATTAACAACGTAGCATGCGGGTTTATTTAAGACTGTTTTAGGCAGTTGATCAATTGCGTACACACCACGAAAATATTTTTTTGTGATAGCATTTTTTTGTAGGGCTATAGTTAACTCTGTTGTATTCATAATGTCTTAATGTGTAGTTAAATCTGAAGTTTGTTTATTTATAATTTTTACTGATCTAAAATAATGTTTCTATTTTGATCAATCTCCAAGCTAGCATCATACTCCATGTAAATTAAACATGTTAAGGTGTTAGGAATCGGTGCATCAAAACGGGCCTCAAAACGTATATTTCCTTGATTGACTAAAGATGAACAGCCATCGTTGGATGCTAAATCCGGTGTGAGATCGTACGCGATCATAAAATAGCCGGATGCATACATTTCTCTTGTGATAAGGTTGCCCTGAGATGAGTGCAGTATACCCATAGTAGAAAAGATTGTCGAATATGCACGCGCACACGAATCACCACCGGTAAATGAGGTTGTTATAGATGCACTAGGTGTTGGAACCCCATTTACATACAAAGTGCACGAAGCCATTTTATTGTGTTTGAAATTGTAAGGATTCTTTTTCTTCGAACCAATGTATGCATCATTATCAACCATAAAAAATATTAAATTTGTTGGCATCTGCCCCAACACAATATTATCCAAATTTAAGGAGTTACCGCTTGCAGGTATCGTATATGATTTCACCTCACATCTCTTATAATGATATTTTGCATTTGTTTGTTCAAGCATCTTATGATGCGCGATTAAAACATTAGGATTAATTGCACATTGTTTTACGTAAATTGTTGCCTCAAGTATTTTTATAGATGTGTCATCCGTTGCCGCATCAGTCATAAGATAAAATTCAGGTTTGTTGAGCGTAAAAGTTAATCTCACATCAACATTATTCAAAAGCAATAGTGGTTGATTTAACATATCTGCATGCACTTTTCCGTACAGCTCAACAATGTTACTATTTTTCACTAAACTGTCTTTTTAACAATCCTTCTTGAGATGGCGGTAAGGTATCAAGTTTTTTGGTATCCGGATAAAACCCCGATAACTCCAAATGCGTCCTGCTCGCATCCTCACCAAAATTCAATAATGTTTCAATGTACGCTTTATAACTGTAATTACCGTCTGAGGAATTTATGTTTTTTCCATTCAACGAAACATTTACCTGACGAAACAGTGAATGCAGCATATTATTTATTACAGTTGGTTGAGATGTATCCGCATCCGTGTACAATGCACCATTACTTTTGGTTAGACGTAGTTTTACACATAGGTTTATGGACGATACATCTAAATACATATCACTGTGTCCATGACATACGAATTCAATGATCGATTGGTTTTCTAAGCTAGTTAAAGGTTTGTAGGCAACTTCTTCGGTTTTCACAATGTTTGTTTGAATGTTACGAGGTGCGAAAAGATCCAATTCGGATTTCATATACTCTCGGAAAGATATTTTGTTTAAGTTTTTAAATTATGTAAATATATCTAAAAAGCGTGGTTTTTTGTTAGGCGTGCGTTTATTTGGTAGATGCTTCTTTACACGTGCTGCTAAGATGCTCGATTGTCTTTTTTCAGAAGTTGCTCTCTTATTTATTGGGTTTTTCAAACTTCGTTTGAATCTTTTTCTTTTGCGCTTTTCGATGCCTGTTCCAGCCATTGCATTTATTTTATCGATTGTCTTATCTCTTAATTTGTCAACAACTTGCACCGATCGATCACGAAGAATATTTTGAATCGGTTTTTGTGCGCTTATATTTTTTAAAATGTCGGAACCCGTGTCAATTAACTCATTCTTTAAAAAATTTGCACCGCTTTTTAGAAGCGGTTGAAGATATTTCCAGAAACTAGCAAATACACTACCAATCCCTCGACCTCGTTCATATACTTTTGGCAATTTTAACACATTTCCAAATTCATCGTTGACGGTTGGATTATTTCCACCGTGATGTTGAACGTAATATTTTAGATAAGCGTTATGCATTGTAATAAAATTTAAAAACTGTTTCACCTCTTTATATACCTTTACGAAAATGTAAAACAACCATTGTACAAAATGAATCATTTTTAAAATTTATCTGTTCCCCATTTTCATCCGTTAATAGCAGACTGATATCTGTAATCAGTGTTCTCTCGAGTCGTGCATATTGAATTTTTCCTATTTTTCCTACAGTTTTGATAACTCTCAAAATGCCTTTTATATTTTACGGGGTGCATTACTAACCCTCTAGCCATTATATTACCAAACATTTGAGGTCGCACTATATCACAATAAATACACATATAGTTCGGTACAGCTTCAGATTCTGGGAAGGGCTCCGGTAAAATTACTTTGACACGTTTCTTTAACATCGTTAGTTTTTGCTCTGATAAAGATTGTGAAGGTTTAATAGCAATCGATTCTTTTAAATTTTTTATAACTTTGCTCCATTCAGTTTTATCAATTTGTGAAAATAAGTAGTCAAAGAGTAGATTTATTGTGTATTCTTTATTAAATTTTAATTTAAAATTGCGTTTATCAACACCAACTTGAACGAAATCTTTTGAAAAAACGTAAAAAGGCACGTCAGCAGACCAGAATATCGATCGAAAAAATCTTCATGTTGAACGATTTCAAATAAAGTTGGATACTGTCTTAATATATCTAATATTTCTACACCAGTATTACCTCGTTCTGCAATAAACGTTATGGTCGGATCTTTTCCGCGTTTCTTCATTATAGAGGTGCAAGCAAGTTTTGATACACCCATATACCATTCTACGTGATCGTCACCCTTCAAGTTAAGTGAATAAGGAAGTTTAACAGTAAATCTTGATAGTGTGTTATGCGGATAAAAATCCAGAGAGCTGTTACTTGTTAATGTAATATAAAAAGATTTTTGATCAGCTAGCATTGTAGACGTCGTGTGATAACACCAAAAATCTGAATGATGATTAACACTTATAAACTTAACTTTTATAGCTTTGCCAGGGAATCGTTTGTTGTTTTGATTTTGTTTTTTGTGTTTTTTTTTTTGGTGTGCTCGTTTCACTTTTTGTTTTTTTCCGTTTAGGAAAATTTATAACACTTTGCGTTGGATCAACTCTCGACCTTTTTGTTGTAGAACGAGTGAAACGGCGTTCAACTGGAACGTTCACATTCTCTCCCGTATTCAATTCAAATACTCGGTACTCTTGAGGATTTAGAGAAAGTCTTTCTTTCGATATTCTTACATCGGGCGGTTGACCTTCTAGAGCTCTTCGTCGTACGCTATCATCCATATCTAATTCTTGAATTTCATCAAAACTACGAAAACTCTGATCGTCATTATTATCCACATTTTCAAAACTAGAAAATCTATTCGATGTTTCAAACAGTTCATCAAATGATTTAGGCTCTTGGATTTGTTTCATCATCTTAGTTTGTGTTGCAATATTTCGACCTTCAGACGTTTCAGTTTGATTTTTTGCGTTACGCCCTTTTAAAATCTTCGTTTGCGTGTTCCCATCCACCTTTTGCTGGTTATTTAAAACATCGCTATCAGCTTGCGTCTGTTTATTTAATACAACGCTAGTGTTTAAGCCTGGAAAATGATTTATTCCAATTGGTCTTCTTTTCACATTTAACATTTTTAAAAGACTTTGTCGGTAATAGTTCCATTTATCGACATCGTTTAGTTTATTATTGTACAAAATCTTTTTCATTTCACGATCTAATGCCGATAGTTTATTGTCTTCTAACATAATTTTTTTCCACTGCTCAAATGTATCAGGATGAACAACAATCATACGTTGTAAACTCATTTTGTAACTTCCTCCAATAACTTTCCAATAACCCCAGATAAAACAGCTGATAAGATAATAGGCAAAAATCCACCTTTTTGTACTAGCACCTTACGTTTCACCGATAAATTAGAGTTGGAATCGACAATTTTACGTAAAGCACTCTTATGTTTCTTCAAACGAGTTTTACAGTTGTTATCGATATTGACATTACCATTTAAAACATTTAAACACACTTCATATAAGGCTTTGATTAAATCTGTTTTACTTTTTTCTAATATAAATTTACGTATACGGGGCTTACAATTTCTTAACATATGTAACGTATGTTTGTGCACCATGAGCCGCTTCATTCCTTTTTAGCTGTGATACTAGTTTAGATGGCGCATAACACTTTTGATAATCTTTATTAAAAATACTCGAGCGGAAGCGAAATAAGTCGTTGCACGATTGTGTCAAATCCATAAATAAATAACCGTAAGGCTTTGAAGCTGCCTCCTTATATACTCTTACAAACTCTTTGATATTTTCTGGATAAATTTGTCTAGCAAGCGGGTAGATTTGAGATTTATCTCGGGGGTTATTAAACATAACTAAGTATTTGCAGTTTAACGAAATGTCTGCAAAATTTTCCTTGATGGAACACATTTTGGGTAATTAATATAACAGATATATTTCGATGATGTGAACCCTTGGTAAATAATTCACAAACGTTTTTATTATACGCCTCAGTCATTAAATCATCCAAGATGATTAATGTGTTTTCTAGATTATCAAAATTTTCGGGGACGTTGTCTAACATTTCAATATCTTCAAAATCAAAATCTTTTAGATCGACCGAATTAGTTTCACCATTGCACCAAACCAGTTTCTTTATACCATGAATATGTGGCAAGAACTTTAATACAAAAGTGGTCTTCCCCGAAGAAGAAGGATCAGAAATCTGCATGGTAAAAGGTTGTTCCACATTAAACATATTTTTTGAAATAAATGATATGGTCCATTTCGAACATCTATTTATAATTTTTTAGTTTTCAATTGACAACTTATTTCAGGCAGCCGTCTAAAATTTGAAATAAAAAGTTTCTATTTTCCTATGCATCATCATTTTTTCCAACACACTTTTTTCTTATTCTTCTGATCGCTTTATACACAAATCTTATATAACAACCAGAAAACTAGAAGAACAAAGAACAACAATCTCAACACATGTGCCCCAAATCATATATCTACATATGAAAAAAACAATTAGCACCTCATGTATGATACTTAGAATTAGGAAGTAAGTTTGATAGCAATAAATTAAAATTAAAAATAGATTAAGGTAATATCACTCAAATTTTTACTTTACTTTATTTATTTGGTTCTGGACATGTTATATATTATAACATTTGGTTTTTTCAGTCCATATGACCAATATCACTCAAATTTGTTAAGCGACAAACACATTTTAACTGTAAAAAAATGTATTCAATGTTATAAAAAAATGATGCAAAAGTTAAATAAAATTTTAAATTATTGAATATTTCGGATGTGTTTTATTAAATATTCGTGAAAAATGTTTTAGATGTTAATTTTTACAACAATATTTACAGAACACCAAAACCTATTTATCACATTTTTACTTGTATTCTTTTTCCTAATGAATCGAATCTTCTTTGATTTAATATAACTTTCGTTTTCCTGTTTTTGTACTTCAATAGTTATAATTTAATATCGAGAACACAATTTAATAAAAACACAAAAACAAAATCTCATCTCTATTTATATCTCATCTCTATAATTTTTCATCAAAATACAAACTTTTTTCTCATATTATTTTTTAATTTGCATGATGTCGTTACAAATCAAATCTAGAACAAATAATTTTTACAAAGGCGTGACCTTACATATCCTAGTTCCCAACATGTTTGTTCATGTTTTTTACGTAATCAGTTTGATAAAACAACGATCGATCACGAGACTTTTACTTTAAAAATTGTTAAAAATGAAAACAAAACAAAAATGCTTATTCAAATTATATGCGTTTACAAATTTTTTATTGTTTTGTAGTAAATACAAATTGATGACATCATAAATTCTTTTTAATAATAAGACTTTGTATGAAAGACAATATCAGAGGCTCAACTGTAAATACTTATTAATATTCGATGAGAGAATTTATAAAATTTTTTAATTTTGTTTTCTTATTATTTGTTTTATCATGTTATCTGCGAGAATTGAGAAATAAAATATAAACTTCAATCTAAATATAAACTTTAATTCTTTTTCCATCGATAATTTTCTTTCATAAATTTCTCAGCTGCAACATAAAGAATATGAAAAAAAGAAAAATTCAGAAAAATAATATCAGTGGTTCAACTGTACGACGTTCATACAATAAAGTATTTTTAGATATAATTTGTATAGAAAAATTTCTCGGCTGGAAATAAATCTCGGCTGATCCAGAACCCCCCACTTTACACTACTGTAATGATTGGTTGTAGAACAAAATTTTGTTTACCAATTTCACTATTTGTTGTTTTGTTTTCTTTTGTTTCTAATTTAAAACCTATCACATTACAACTTCAACCAATCAAAAAAATATAATAATATATCTAAAAATATTTGTTATACAATTTGTTGTTTTGTTTTTTTTGTTTATAATTTAAATTTATCACATTATTACTTCAACCAATCAAAATATAATAATATATCTAAAAATTTATATTTATTATTTAAAACAACTAGTCGTAACGAAAAAATTCAAAATTCACATAAATAACGTAAAAATAAAATAACAAAATAAAGACACCTAATGTTATTGCTCCAATTTGTTTCCATTTAAACAAATTATGCCGTTTCCCCCGATGACGAATGAGTTTAGAATTCCAATAAAGTTTTATTATTTTGTTTTTATGCAACCGGGTTTTTGTGAAATTTATTTTACCCAGTGTAACGGTATTGCAATTAAAATATGATGAAGCGAACACAATATAACTCAATAGAACTGTTTAAAATTTTATTTTGTTTTTTTCACTTATTGCTTGTTAATTTATGTTTTATTTTTTTTGTTTAAGTTTTCTTTTTATTTATTGAAAAAAAACTACAAAAATTTAACTTGTTGATCGTCATTTCACATTTGAAAACACTTCGATTATAAATTTGTTTGGCGTCCTTTTACTAACGCTGTTACGTATGACAATTACAGTATGATGAGAAAGAACATCATTACTAAAGAGAACTGTTGTAAATTTTATTTTGATTTTTCACTTATTGTTTGTTAATTTATGTTTTATTTTTTTGTTTAAGTTTTCTTTCTTTATTTATTGAAAAAAAAAATACAAAAATTTAACTTGTTGATCGTCATTTCACATTTGAAAACACTTCGATTATAAATTTGTTTGGCGTCCTTTTACTAACGCTGTTACGTATGACAATTACAGTATGACGAGAAAGAACAACATCATTACTAAAGAGAACTATTGTAAATTTTATTTCGTTTTTTCACTTATTGTTTGTTAATTTATGTTTTATTTTTTTTTTTTATTTAAATTTTATGATACAATTTTTTTTTTGAACTTGAAACAAAACTCATTTTTAATTTGGGCGGCGTCCTTTTACTAACGGATTTATTTTCGCTGTCACCAGAATTTGTAGTAATCTTTCAAAACAATCATCAATCTGGATTTTATTGGATACATTTATTTAAATTATAAGAACTTGATACATTTTTGGTTTTGTACAATTTTATTTATATGATTTTATTTTAAATTGTTCTTATATGTTTCAAGCTCAAAACTCAACTGAACTAACTTAAAAATATAATCATTAGTCTCTCATTATAATTAGTGTATGTATTAGTTGATTCTGTATAATATTAAAGAACATTAAAGAAATGTATGTATTAGTTGATTCTATATAATATTAAAGAATATTAAAGAAGTGTATGTATTAGTTGATTCTATATAATATTAAAGAATATTCAAGAAGTGTATGTATTAGTTGATTCTATATAATATTAAGGAATATTCAGGGGTGTACAACATACAACACATTATAAGTTTGTCAAAAAAATAATGTCAAGTGTGTCAAAAAATGATTTCAGTTATTTTTTAGCCAATTTTTTGGGAAAAACAATATAGCTGTTTTGATGACGTTAAATGTAATTGCAGATGAATAATTAAATGTAATTGCAGATGAAATTGGACATGGAAATTTTTGAATTTATTATAGTTTTTGAAATATTTTTGGAATTTTGAAAAAAGTTTGTATTTTTTATTTTGTAATAATTTTTGCAATATATTTAGAATTTTGGAAAAAGTTTTAATTTTTGATTTTGTAAGAATTTTTGGAATATTTTTAGAATTTTGAAAAGTTTTAAATTTTTGATTTTATTATAATTTTTGAAATTTTGAAAAAAGTTTCAATTTTTGATTTTGTAATGATTTTTGCAATATTTTTAGAATTTTGGGAAAGTTTAAATTTTTGGAATATTATTGGAATTTAGAAAAACTTTAAATATTTGATTCTATAATATTTTTTGGAATATTTTTGGAATTTTGAAAAAAAGATTGATTTTATTTAATTTTTAATATATTTTTGGAATTTTGAAAGAAATATGAATTTGTGATTTTGTAATATTTTCTCGAAACGCTAAATGGAGAGGTTTTTGAGCAGTTTGCTGAGTGTATCATCTTTTCACTAAATTATGTTAATTTCTGATCTGTTATAATTTTCTGGCAACGTATTGATGTTTTGTGTTAGTTTTGTAATAAATTTCTAAACAGAGATAAAAATACAATATACTTTAACATATTTTAGAGTTATGTTTGATATACATCGCTGTCCAAAACTAAAAACCATGCCGTCATAAAAGTTTTTTGCCGAAAACTATATCAAAATCCTTAACCCAGACCGAAGTCTTGATATATCAGAGCTGTGAGATTTCAGCCCCTCCATATTTTATGTATTTTAATTGCACTTTTATTTCATCAGAAGAATCAAGAGTCTCACCTATTAAAATATTTTGTATGTTTCTACCCAGTTGCTCCGATTTATCTTTTCCATACTTAAAACTGCGACATAACCGTTTTCGATTAATAGGATAAATTTGATTAGCTACAAATAGCACAATATCTTCATTTATGCGATCAATTAGCTCATCACGTTCCATACTAACTATCGTTTGTGATGAAATAATATCTCGTAAAACGCTTGGTCCGCTGATAGGCTGTTGCTGTACCTCCAATATTTCATCACCCGAACTTGATTCTGCATCACCTGTATTTTCAGCTTCAATACCTCCAGTGGAACTGATCATTAGGAGACGAATTTTACAAGACGAACAAATTCGCATTCGCATATGAATATCAAACACATAATTTATCGAATATAATTTATTCTGAATTTCAGGTGTAAGACGTAAAGTTTTGGAACACTTGCCGATACCAAATGGTTTTATAGAATGATATTTACTCATGTTTAAAAAAAAATATTTTTACTATAATACGCTTTAAAACTTCTTTGCTAACACAACATAATATTTTTTTAACAAGATTGACAAATGAATTTAGTATTGATGCTGTACGATCAAAATATCTCTAAAAACTATTCTTTTCATTACTGTGCTCTCATTTTATGACAGATTTTATCATTAATAGGTAATTAAATTACGGTACTCGATTAGTTCATGCATTTAAAATTAATTTCCGACAGGTAGAAATGGGAGAAAAGGTAAATTATGTAAAAAAAGCATCCACACCCGCAAATACTTAACTTGTATCCTTAAAATAATTAAATGGTCAATAAATTTCTATAAAACAAGAATTCAGGTGGTTTTAGTTAAATAGACTGCATTGTTAAAAAAAAAAAATTTGAAAAACGGAAACTAAAATTTTGTAAGAATTTTATTTTCAAAACGAGAAATTGCCATTGGGAAACTTTCGATTTAGATTGAGAATTAATTAAACATTTTTTTCTTGAAAAAAAATGTGGTAAACCTGAGGGTACCCTTAACAGCGCCATCTTTGAAAATATAATTTAAGTTTAAGACAGATTTAAAAAATTACTACAAAATTTTAAATAATTTTTTTATAAGGTCTATCAATTAGTTTTCTAATGAGCTATAAATGACTTAAATCGGTTTAGTCAATCGTTAGCAATCGGTAGCCAAAGATATTAATGTTTCGTCAACCCGTAAAACTTTGCCGCCACCCTGTGTCATCCCCAGAGCGAAATTTCATTTTTCGAAAAAATGGTATTTTTATTTTGTCATAGGCTATCTGCGTATGAAATTTCAACGAAATCAAAGGGGGTCAGTCCGGATGCTAGAACAAATGCTGTTGCGGTGACGTGGAATCGCTCTATAATGTGAATTACTATTTTGATTGGATCTGTTTAATACCTACATGAGCTATATAACATTGAAATCAGCTCAGTAGTTTTTTCTATAGAGCCATTTCAATACACCAGGGTCGAGCAATTTCTTGATTTTTGGTCACCCTGTATCTTAAGACAAGCTTAAAAAAAAAACTAAAAACGCAGAAAAAATTTTTTTATTGATGTCAACGAACTCCAATACCTAAATATACAAAATTAAAACCTCATTTCCAAAATTGCATAATTTTGGCTGATTTCACGCGTTTCTTGCCATTTGCGATATGTATGTATATGTATATAAATATTTTTCGGGCCTTCAAATTTTTGTGGTTGAACCATTTTTATGGTAACTACGGCAACAGAATGCAGAAATGTTCGTTTGTAGTGGAGTAGTTTAAACGTCTAATCGAAGTTTTAATATCAGCCCTTTTACCATTGTTTATAAGCTAAGACATTTTAACAAAATCTTTTTAAGTAATAAAATCTCTATAGTTATGTCGCTTGGAAGTGGCAACAGTGGAGTATCTGCAATTTAATGTTCATCACACAGTTTTTACGAAGTTTTCGGTTTTATGTTTCCTATTGCTAATTTTCCTACTATTCATAGTTTTTGGGTTTTATGTTTCCTAATGTCATGTTTACTACCTATTTCGGTTCTTACATTTTTACATTCGATTCTTACGTTTTCTTTACTCTCCTTATATACTATAGTATCAAGAGTTGTTCCTAAACGAATGCATAAGGATAGTTTAAATCCAATGTTTTTTAAAGCGGTTTGTAATGGGTTAATATCAACAAGTAATACTTGACAGGATAAAGACGTTAGTCTTACACTCAATCACATAAAATCGCACGTGCTACTTTGACTGATATAATCAGTTATTTGATATCACAAGCTCGGAGGTAAGCGACAGAATATATTAAGCATTTGGTTGTAGTTAATAGTTACGTTACCGCAATACTTTCTAGAAGCCAAAAGATCGAAACTTTTTCAGTCACCAGTGTACCCTCGATAGAGTTTTCAATTTTACAATTATCTTATTACATCACTAATTTTCAGTTGTGAAGTACTTAGAAACTGCAGATTCAAAAGCCAGTGCTTGACCATCAGACATTAATAACACTATTCCAATCTTTGTGTTTCTCAAGATTATTGTTAAACCAATTCTGTTTTTCGAATATTGAAATGGTTGAGGGTTTTCGATTCTATATATCTTCTATGGAGGCTTGGAAAGTAGATTTATTATATTCTGTGCGTCTAAATCCAAAATCACTACTCCGAAACCGGATACTAGTAAAACATTCTTAAAATGTAATTCTGGCAATAAGTAATTAGAAAAGTTTTCCGAATAGATAATAACACAGCTACCGTTGCACAATAGTTTCGTCAATGAGTCATTAAAAAGGTGCTACCACAATAGAACAAAACCAACGAACATCAAAAGAAACAATTTATTTATAGTTATTCTACTACTCTTTACTTTATGCATCCAGATGTATTATTACATGCACTATTACTTTAATTAATGAATTGATTTGATTATCTATAAATAACCTAATCTCACAGTATCTCTAATAACGTCACCCATTCTTCGATTATATTTTTCATTATTTTCATCAATTTCGATGTATGGAATGACTGATTTAGTGTTGGCAAATGTTGTTGCTACTTGATCCATATTTGGTAGATTTTGATTATTTACTGTTAGCATTGGTAGCAATGACAGTGACATAATAAAACCGTATTTCCCGTTTTCTTTCAATTGCCTTAACAAAGTTGTAAATGGGAATATTTTATTTGCATCAAGATGAAAATTTTCTAAATGTTCTCGAAAAGATTTGTAATAAATTTGCAGGAGTGTATCATAATGATCTTTACGAAATTTTTTATCAGTACAGTTAAAGATATAGTATAAAATATCAAGAGCAGGTGATGAATATCGTGCTACTTGCCAATCAATCAAAGCAATTTTACTTGGTGTTCCAGCCTGTAACGAAATTCGAATTTTATTTATAAATAAAATAAAGTTTTAAATGTTAATGATAACGTTGAGTGGTTGCAAATGGTTTTTATATCTTTTACTATTATTCAATCATATGATTTACCTCATAACCGTAAAATATGTTATTTATCCAACAATCTGCATGATTCAAAACCGAATATGGTTCAGATGCCTTCCCGTTTGTTATTTCACCAACAATTTTTGTAATTTTTCCTCGAAGTTTGTTTATTTTTTCGGTTTGATATTCTTCATGAGGTGAAAGTGTTTTGAGTGCACGGTCAATATTCAATTGCATCATAGGTTCAATGACATCATTCAACGATATATCGCGAACGATTTCTTGTAGATCTTTAAATTTATTAAAAATCTCTGGTTTTTTACTTCGTAATGCAAATGATGTTGCATGAAAACGTCCAAGTTCAATAAATAATCGACGAGTATGCTGAAAATCTGGAATCATAAATTGATCAGATAATTGATATCCTTTTGAAATTAAATCTTCCATAATAATTGCAGCTTCTTCTTTCTGTTCATCGTAGTTCGCATAATAAACTCGTGGAAAACCATAAAATCCTTTATCACTTTTTATTCGATGTTCTTCTTGAATTTTTGTAAATTCGGGTAATATTTCATTATAGATGAAAATTTCTCTTTGAAATAATTTCAGGGCACCAAATTCATGCCGGCGTGCTTTATTCGTTGGTAGAACTTTAGCGAATAATGATAATGTTTGTGGTTTATTATTCGATAATGCGCCTGTGACTGTTACTTTATACACAATTCCAATAGTACTTTTACCATCTTCAGCTCCAGGTATTGTATCAACTTTAAAACTTACAAATCCTACTTGTCGAGCTATATCTGCAACAACATTGAATAAATATTCTGGAAACACTTCAACATTTAATTCTTCGTTATTTTCATGTATTATAACTGGAGGTTCTATATAAATTGGTGGTTCGTTTAGTGCATCACTATTTATAACCGGTGCAAGGAGATGTGATTTATCGTTAACGAAGACCGTCTCTTCGACAAATACCTGTTCGTTGTTTGTTTCTTCAGGTGTTATTAAAATAAATGGTTGTACAATGGCATTTTCATGTTCTGTGTCATGGCTTCCGTCACCATTTACAATTGTTTCAGGCGTTTCCATTATAATAATTTAAGTTATAACAAAACAAAATTATGTTTGGTTTAATGTGAGCACTTACTTGATACTAAAGTTGTGTCAATTGCAACGCATGACTTTAGGAAATTTTTAGATAGGATAAAGTTATATCGAAATTGATAAATTTATTTTTTATGACAGTTTGATTAAATTATAAAATATACACGTTATATTGATAGCTAAGATTAGATAATACTTTGAAGAATAGGGTTGCCAAAAAGATTGTTCCTTTTTATTTTCGGTTAAGCAAAATAAACACTTACGATAAGCAATTATTTATAATTAAGCGAATTAATCGCTAGTAATAATCAATTTATTGAACGTTTACAAACAGGGTACATACTCAACTTAGCAATGAGTTATTTTTCGAAAAATTGTTATGGATTTCAATAATTTTACGACAAAAGGGCTTCAGACGAAATTCGGAGTCATTATATATACTAAAACTGTCAAAAATGTGTTGGAATCTAGTTGGTAGTTTGAATGGGCAATCGTCAACCATACTAATACCAAAAAACAAATTGTTCCATTTCTTCCCTTTCAATAATTACGAAATTGCTGTGTTTTATTTATATAAAAACTTAAGAATTTCGAATAAAATAAAATATGTGTAGTTGTTTTCAAATAGTATTACCAGTAGCCCTATTCCGGTACATCGTGAAATAGGAATTTTGAAAGAAACTATAGCAATTTTTTCATAACTAGTATTCCATGCCGCGGGAAATAACAAATTCGTATTAGAAAATATTTGTTTATTGCACATTTTCTTAATTCCAAATTCCAAGGAAATGCCGGAGTAGACGTACAGATATATGTTGCCGTCCTATGGCAGCGGTTAAACTATTAGTTTTCTAACACGGTAGAGCCGAGGTAATTTCCAGTATAGATTAATTTTTCTATACCTTCTACAGAATCTGGGGTTTCAGGTCTGGTCGTTAATAAATCAATCTGAATGTACAGAAAATGATCAACATGCCATGTTAAACATTTATTTTTTTTAGGTTTACGACAATAGGCAATGAGTAGTTTTTTAATGCGAGAAAAAATTGTGCCGTCGTCCAATGTTCAGCGAAAGTAATAAAATTGCGTAAATGTTGATTATAGTGTTGTTGACGATAGGTAAAAAATTGGATACCTAGGTTTACTTTTGAGGAAATAACTGACCGTTCTAGTATCCAAAAGCAAAATGATGTTGTCAGTCGTGTTTTATTCAAAAATATAGCAGTATATCTGCAAGGCTATATATTTTTTTTAATAAAATGTGTATTTTGTAACAGGAAAAACCCTTTAAGACCTAGCTCCACTCCAACAACAACATGCGTTCTAAGGTCTTGATAGACGCAAAATTTTATCCTTTTTTGTTTTTTTTTTAAAGAATGGTTAACTAACTAAACAATAAATCCTATCATTTAATGAAATTTAACATAGGCCAATATTTCATCATAGAAATTAAGGAAATTAGAATGAAGGAAATAAATGTAAAATAAGAGGTAAAAAGCAAATTTTTTTTTATAAATTTGCAGGAACAAAACTAAAATAGGATCGCCAATAGGCTAGCTACTGGCATATTCCTTGATAATGTGACGCACCGTCTTGCTCAATGATTAAAGCCCAGTAATAGAGTTACTATATGACAGCTCGTTTCTTCGAGCAAGCAATTTCGGGCCATCAAGGAAGGTATATGCAATAAATAAAATTGAGGGTACTACTGTTGACTCAATAGAGTTCATCCGTCAGTACCCCTAGAATATCACCTTGGTTAATGATATCTCACTGCTATTGCCGTTGGTATGTGATATCTCACGTTAGCTAGTATGTCAATAGCAGGAACGGGAGTACGCGGGCTATTTAATAATACAAATTACTGGTGGTCGTTTTTATTGGTTTAAATTTTCATCTGGTTTTAAGAGTTCCGTTTTTTATACGGAACACTATTAGTGAGAGTAAAACGAGTTTTTCGCATTATATCGATTATCTCGTAAACTATAAATGCTATGGACCTGAAATTTGAGGTGCGTATAAAACTAACCTGTCCACATGAGATGACAGATACAAACAAAACTAAAGTTGTTTTCGTTTGATTTACAGGGTTACGATGTGAGACCTTTGAGAAAATACATATTTTTATAGATTCAAGTAGGGTATCACATAAAAGGGCTTCATTTTAGTATTACTTAAAAATTTATTTTGGAATTTTACACCTCACCTTTTTTTGTATACTTTTGAATAATGACGTTTTCTTCGTGTTTTCTTACCTCGATTAGCTCAGAACCTAACTGATCGAAAATCTTCAAATGTTTTTGGAATGATAGAAAAATTAGTAAGTTTTTAACAAAAACTATGTAAAAGTGTCATATACTCATAATTATATTTATTAATGGGGTGGAAATGAGAAGGGGTAAAAACACTATTTAAACTGTGGTCAAGTGGGGTGTCATTTGAAAGAGCACCTAATTTAAAAAACATTGCAATTTGTGAATGTACAGAATTTTGCGATGTACAGTTTTTGAGTTATTGTCAAAAAAGTGCGACTTTCAGGCCGTCCCCTCCCTACGTTTCGACACTGAACTGATTGACAGAAAAAATTCACAGTTAGGAAATTTGGTAAATTTTGTAAAAATTATAGCGAAGTCTCAAATAATTATATTTCTGTGTGTTTAGGGGACGGGGGTAGAAAGGGTAAAAAAACCTTTTTTAATCCCAAGCGAGTGTGGTGTCATTTGAAAAAGCACCTAATTTAGAAATCATTGCAATTTTTTTTAGAATTTTGTGGGGCACTGTTTTTGAGTTATTGTCAAAAAAATATTTTTAGTATGTAGCCTCTCCACCCCCCTAAATTTCGACACTTGATTGACCGCAAAAATAATCAAATTTAAACCATTTACAAGCTGGTGTAATTGAATCTTTCTTGAGTTACAATAAACAAAACAGCTATGGATAAGATTTAACCAAAAGTAACATTTTTTGAGTCATTTTTTATCAATGTAGATTTGATTGTAATTTACTACTGACATTTACGATTAAACATTTATTGTGTTATGCCTCTATGGTCTGGCAATATAAAGACATTACAACACAACTTTTTGTCAATAATTTTTGATATTGTGTTCTTTTACATTCACGGAACCCTTGGCGAGCGAATTTTATTCGCACTTGTCTGACTTTTTTTATTTAAATAGCAACAGCGTTGTTTATATCGGTTAACTCTCTGATGTATGTAATGTAGTAGTTGCTACAGATTTCACATTAAATATTTATCAATAAAGAATTTACGGAAAAGACGGTTTAATTGATATTAAAATGCTACATAGTAATAATTTATTATGTATCAACAAAGATACAGTTTAAAAAATCAAAATTTTGAAACAGTTATCATTATAACTGACGATAAAGATAACAAAATATAATCATAAAAATCTGATAAAGAAAATTTGTATTAGAATTTTAAAGCGTTAAAGCTACTAATATATATTTTTAGATCAAGGTTTTTCCAAACTTGTATGCACGTCTGGATGACTTGCTGTTTGAGGGTATCGCGTTGTTCGTAATCTGGTAGAATCTATATTATCTCCAGACTATTAAATTCACCAACTTTTCACCCAGTTGAATTTGATACTTAGCTCTCTCCCCTCTCTCTGGCGTTTACGTTCCATTGAGAGATTTTGCCGTCTGTGGAATAAGTTTTCATTTATTTCCTTCCATAACTAGTTGACCCCAGTTTCGACATCCTATATCGCGAAGGTCTTGGATGATGTTATCACGCCAGCATTGTCTGAATCTGCCTCTCCGATGAACACCAGCTGGTTGTTGCTGGGATACTTTTGTATCGTTCTTTCTTCTACTAGAGCCTTTTCTACGTGACCAAACCTTCTAATCCGGCTGCATTTAATCAATCCGATGTATTATCGCGGCATCCAACGAGGAGTTTGATTTCATGGTTCATTCGAATTATATACTGATTTTCAGCAACTTTACATGGACCATAAATTATCGTATGGACTTCTTCTCGAATGTTGATTGAATTCTTCAATCGGCGGTAGTCAGTGTCCAGGTTTCACTTCCAACAGATAGCACAGTTCGAATTATAGGTTTTTCACTTCAAATTCAAGTTTTTTCATTTCAAATTCAATTTTTTTTATTTCAAATTCAATTTTTTTCATTTCAAAATCATTTTTTTTTTATTTCAAATTCAATTTTTTGTATTTCGAATTCAAGTATATTTAATTCAAATTCAATTTGTTTCATTTCAAATTCAATTTTTCAAACAAATATTATAAAAAAAAATTTAAAAAAATTTAATTAAGAATAGGACAAAATTTAATTAAGAATACTACACAGTATAACCAAAACAGATTCAGAATATTAATGTAATGGTTGTCCAACTGCTGCCGATGGCAATTTCATAGACATAGTTGGTAAACTGGCTGAAGCTTAACATCACAGGGGCATGGCTGGTTCTGGATAATTGTTCAATCCACAAAACTCGTGCAGTGCGTGATAAAGTTAGTGAAACAACTCATACATTAATTTTTCTTTCTCCATACTCACCGATGTTGAATCCCATTGAAAAGGTGTTTTCAAAAAAAAAATTTTCAGCGAGGGATTTGCTGGCGGATTCACAAACCAATATAAATTTAGAAAGTATAATTGAAAGTATCTGTGGCAACTATTACCTCCGCCGATTGCAATAATTATTACGTGGATATGTCTATGAAATTGCCATCGGCAGCAGTTAGACAACCATTACATTAATATTCTGAATCTGTTTTGGTTATACTGTGTACTATTCTCAATTAAACTTTTTTTGAAAAATTGAATTGAAATGAAAAAATTTGAATTTGAATTAAATAAACTTGAATTTGAAATAAAAAAAATTGAATTTGAAATGAAAAAAAATTGATATTGAAATAAAAAAAATTGAATTTGAAGTGAAAAACCTATAATACTTTGTAAAGTATTAGACGACCTTGAAAGATGTTTTTATCACAAGAAGTTTCGATTGGGCGTACAAAAGTCTGTATTATGCAGTGACATGGGTCCAAGTTGTTTAGCAATTGTTTTAAGCTGTGCGAAACTATCTTTGATATCGTTTGCTCTGCGTCCGAGTAGAGCAATATCGTCCACATAGCGAAAAATTTGTTAAAGATGCAGTTTTTTTGCTTCGATTTACTGCTAGTCATCGAAAATAAATTCGGCGAATCAGATGAGCCGAACAAATACAACGTTAGCAAGTATTTTATCTGCAGTGTTCGGCAGTGCGATGTCACGATAATTCGCAAACATAAAATCGTTACCTTATATATGTAGCGGAATAATGAGAGCTGTCTACCATTCCTCAGGTAGTTCTTCTTAGTCACAGAATTCAAGAATCATATCGTATTCACGTGAGACAAGAGCTGCTCCTCCATTTTTAATTAGATCTGCGGGGATACCGGGCGATTTCCCATTTTTCAATTTGTTGATGGCGGTTTTCACTTCTGCTATTGTTGGTTAAGGAACAAAAATCTCGAATAGGATGGACTTCATTCGTCCTATTCAATAGGTCTTGAAAGTGGGATCGCCATACTGTTAGCACATCACGTTCATTTGCTGTGTTTTCTGTTCTTCCATTTCTGATGCTTATGGATCTTGAGAGCTGTTGGCACATTGGGTGGAAATGAATTTTGTCAGATTCCGCACATTGACAAAGCACTCATTCGAATTTCCATTAAGCACAGGTTGGTTGATGTTTTCAAAAAAGCTTTTCAAGGCGACGAACATATTGTTGGTGTCCATAGCTCCACCTCTATATGATCGAACATTAGTTACTGAGAAATCATGACATGATCAATTCGATTTAACGTTCTTCCGTAATTGATTTCCACGTTGCTTTGTGGAGCCTCTTGTGAAGGAAAAAAGTACTGAAAATAAAAAGTGATGAGTCCGAGATAATTCGAGACCAGTTTACAGAGTTAATGAAAAATGGTTTTTACGGAAATTGGGGTTTAGCCCTTCACCCTACCCAAATTTTCGTTAATTTACATGAAAAACCTTTTTGCACGGTTATATAGCGAGTCGATTGATCTAAGAAAGACGTCCACTCAAAGCTGCCTCTTAAATGGACTACCGTCGCTTGAGTTGCATTGGTTTTAAGGCGCCAATGACTGGCCGTGGTGTAGAATAATTGAGTGTAAGCAAAATTTACTTTGCTTCTCTCACCTATACCATCCTAATTCAGTCAGCGTTACACAGATAGCACGGCATGGACGTAGAATACCGGTTTTTCCCAGATAAAAGATATTGTGGTACTAAAAATAAACACATTAACATAGATCTGTCGTGAACTGTGTGTTAGCTATCTGTTATCTGTGATTTTCAATTCTTTTATCTGTCAATCTTTGTTTAATTTGTGATCTAGTATAGATCTTCTCACGATGACATAGCAGATCTGTATCAATATGATATACATATCACTAATCACTATATTTACTATTGCACCAAAATTTTTAACCCAAATATTCGTAGCCTGTTACTTATGCATTTAAAGTAATTCACCTTAAACTAAGGTTAATGAATTATTGAAGAGACCTTGATACACAGGTAAGTGAAAGAAAAGATAGCAGTCAAACAATGAATAGAAACTGCATAAAATTAGCGTCAACATTTTTTTATGACCAATACATAGGTATCAGTTAAATACCTTTGCTGCCATGTACATTTTACAGTCCTTTATATTATTAGATGTTGACTCTTCAATAACTTTTAACCCAAATTAAACCACTATTGGGTTTGGAAATAATTTGAACTGAATAAAATATTTTAAATAGAATAGAAGTGCAACAGTGTAACAGCTTTGATGACGAATGGTTTCTTTGAATAAATGTTTCTCTTTTTCAACAAAAGTGATCTACCCTTGAGTTTCATGTTCAAATTCTCCAAGACATATCAATTTCTTTAGTTTCGTGGTGTCATCCGATATGTAGTACAGTTAGCTCCATTTTTCGCTGTATGAAACCACGAAACTTCATTTCCATTTATTCTTAGGGGTTACGGTGTTTCGGAACTGTGATGCGGGTCTAGCATATCCATGCTTTAGATCGGAATTCTTGTCTGCTATTGTATACTGTAAACCCGTTGTGGTGATTAGCGGACGCGGGAACCTTGGCTTGGCTCCATGGAATTGCCGAAGTCGATACTGCCTTATTAGTATCCCCAACCCAATACGTGTTCATTGCACCACCACAAAGAATGGATCTAGTGGGTTAAAACTAGGTTGGTGTACCAACTTCTTTACAAATGTCCCAGCCAGTGGTATAAAGACTTCTAACAGGTTTGGATGAAGGGCTGTGCTGGCAACCTTTATTCTGTCCCAACTCGTGGGAACAACAAGAAAAAAGATTTAAGCAATATTTTTAAAAAGTTTTTTTTTAAATTTTGTTTTCACATGTTTTATTTTTGTTTCTTACATCCTATCATTAAATTTTGGCATAATATGTAATATTATATGAAATAATTTATTATTTAGTTATCCAATAAACCTTAAATCTCCACAACATCGTCGCTGATCGCGTTGTTTTTTTTTTATAAATATCGTCGCCAAGAGATCGGTGCTCAAATGAAATCAGATCCATCATGCCTTACTTAAACATATGATTTTCCCCGTTTTACTCGTCAATCGGTTTGTGCACAAAGCCCACCGGTCGAGATCACTCAGTGCCATAGTGACCAAATGCAGAGGATCTTCTTTGTTCGTGCATTGTAGAAATAGAATTCTTTACCCGAAGTAGTAGTCTCGAGTGGCTTTAATTTATAAAGGTGGAAAATAAGCGTCCATCAACACCTTAGAACTCATGTTGTTGTGGAATCTACTAAGCCTTAAAAGCTTTTTATGTGTTCTTGTGCCACAAATGGTAATTCCTACAACACAAAACATTTGATTAAATAAAGCCTTTCTTGCCTAGCTTTTTATTCCTTCAGCAACCTAAATTATGTGCTTTTCTTCGCTCTGACAGAATTCAGGCAACGCCAAAAGCAAACGAAATGCCATATCTGTAAATATAGAAGTTTTTAAAGACGACTATTCGAAGTTTTAAAAGACCTACCTCTTAAATGCTGAATCCAAGCAAGGAAAGAAATATTTGTTTAATTTAAGAATTCGCAATTTAATGACTATGTCCCATATTTTAGAGAGTGTGTGTGATGTACTGGTCCTAATGATGTACCCAAAAACAAGACGCATTTTTTAATCTTTTCGATAGAGAATTTGTTGGTCAACAATTGCAGGTTTTTCCAATTTTGCAGATAAAAAAATGAAATAATCAGGTAAATTGAGCGACCGTGATTTGAGCTAAATATTGTCGCTTGACTTCAAAACGAATGTATACTCTAAAAATATGGAGGGGCTGAAATCTCACAGCTCTGAGATATCAAGACTTCGGTCTGGGTTAAGCATTTTGATATAGTTTTCGACAAAAAACTTTTATGAGAACATTGTTTTTAGTTTAGCGATGTATATCAAACATAAAACTCTTTGTTAAAGTACAAGTATTTTTTTATCTCTGTTTTGAAATTAATTACAAAACTAACACGAAACATCAATACGTTGTCGGAAAATTACAACAGATCATAAATTAACATAATTTAGTGAAAAGATGCGGGTCTAGCATATCCATGCTTTAGATCGGAATTCTTGTCTGCTATTGTATACTGTAAACCCGTTGTGGTGATTAGCGGACGCGGGAACCTTGGCTTGGCTCCATGGAATTGCCGAAGTCGATACTGCCTTGTTAGTATCCCCAACCGAATACGTGTTCATTGCACCACCACAAAGAATGGATCTAGTGGGTTAAAACTAGGCTGGTGTACCAACTTCTTTACAAATGTCCCAGCCAGTGGTATATAGACTTCTAACAGGTATGGATGAAGGGCTGTGCTGGTAACCTTTATTCTGTCCCAACTCGTGGGAACAACAAGACAAAAGATTTAAGTAATATTTTTAAAAAGTTTTTTTTTAAATTTTGTTTTCACATGTTTTTTTTTTGTTTCTTACATCCTATCATTAAATTTTGGCATAATATGTAATATTATATGAAATAATTTATTATTTAGTTATCCAATAAACCTTAAATCTCCACAACATCGTCGCTGATCGCGTTGTTTTTTTTTTTATAAATATCGTCGCCAAGAGATCGGTGCTCAAATGAAATCAGATCCATCATGCCTTACTTAAACATATGATTTTCCCCGTTTTACTCGTCAATCGGTTTGTGCACAAAGCCCACCGGTCGAGATCACTCAGTGCCATAGTGACCAAATGCAGAGGATCTTCTTTGTTCGTGCATTGTAGAAATAGAATTCTTTACCCGAAGTAGTAGTCTCGAGTGGCTTTAATTTATAAAGGTGGAAAATAAGCGTCCATCAACACCTTAGAACTCATGTTGTTGTGGAATCTACTAAGCCTTAAAAGGTTTTTATGTGTTCTTGTGCCACAAATGGTAATTCCTACAACACAAAACATTTGATTAAATAAAGCCTTTCTTGCCTAGCTTTTTATTCCTTCAGCAACCTAAATTATGTGCTTTTCTTCGCTCTGACAGAATTCAGGCAACGCCAAAAGCAAACGAAATGCTATATCTGTAAATATAGAAGTTTTTAAAGACGACTATTCGAAGTTTTAAAAGACCTACCTCTTAAATGCTGAATCCAAGCAAGGAAAGAAATATTTGTTTAATTTAAGAATTCGCAATTTAATGACTATGTCCTATATTTTAGAGAGTGTGTGAGATGTACTGGTCCTAATGATGTACCCAAAAACAAGACGCATTTTTTAATCTTTTCGATAGAGAATTTGTTGGTCAACAATTGCAGGTTTTTCCAATTTTGCAGATAAAAAAATGAAATAATCAGGTAAATTGAGCGACCGTGATTTGAGCTAAATATTGTCGCTTGACTTCAAAACGAATGTATACTCTAAAAATATGGAGGGGCTGAAATCTCACAGCTCTGAGATATCAAGACTTCGGTCTGGGTTAAGCATTTTGATATAGTTTTCGACAAAAAACTTTTATGAGAACATTGTTTTTAGTTTAGCGATGTATATCAAACATAAAACTCTTTGTTAAAGTACAAGTATTTTTTTATCTCTGTTTTGAAATTAATTACAAAACTAACACGAAACATCAATACGTTGTCGGAAAATTACAACAGATCATAAATTAACATAATTTAGTGAAAAGATGATACACTCAGCAAACTACTCAAAAACCTCTCCATGTAGCGTTTCGAGAAAATATTACAAAATCACAAATTCATATTTCTTTCAAAATTCCAAAAATATTTTAAAAATTAAATAAAATCAAACTTTTTTCGAAATTCCAAAAATATTCCAAAAATTAGAATAAAATCAAATATTTAAACTTTTTTTAAATTCCAATAATATTCCAAAAATTCTTAAAAATTCAAACTTTTCCAAAATTCTAAAAATATTGCAAAAATTATTACAAAATCAAAAATTCAAACTTTTTCAAAATTCCAAAAATTATAATAAAATCAAAAATTTAAGATTTTTCAAAATTCTAAAAATATTCCAAAAATTCTTACAAAATTAAAAATTGAAACTTTTTTCAAAATTCTAAAAATATATATATAAAATTCAAAAACTCTATTATTTCAAAATTCTAAAAATATTGCAAAAATTATAACAAAATCAAAAATTGAAACTTTTTACAAAATTCAAAATATATTCCAAAAATTAGAATAAAATCAAATATTTAATCTTTTTCTAAATTCCAATAATATTCCAAAAATTCTTCAAAATTCAAACTTTTTCCAAAATTCTAAAAAAATTCTATTGCAAAAATTAATACAAAATCAAAAATTGAAATTTTTTCAAAATTCCAAAAATAATAATAAAATCAAAAATTTAAAATTTTTCAAAATTCTAAAAATATTCCGAAAATTCTTACAAAATCAAAAATTAAAACTTTTTCCAAAATTCTAAAAATATTGCAAAAATTATTACAAAATCAAAAATACAAACTTTTTTCAAAATTCCAAAAATATTTCAAAAACTATTACACATACAAAAATTTCCATGTCCAATTTCATTTGTAATTACATATACGTCATAAAAACAGCTACATTTTTTTTCTCAAAAAATTGGCTAAAAAAATAAATGAAATCATTTTTGACACACTTGACATTAATTTTTTGACAAACTTATAATGCCATACTTCTCAATAATAATAATAAAATTTCATTTTACACAAATAATTAATTTTATTGTTTTCCAGAATATTGGGTAAAAAAATAAATAAAAATCTTTCTTTTGACACACTTGACAACATTTTTTTGACAAAATTATAATGCAATAATCTAGTTTTTGATCTCACATACCAATCCCTACTATCAAGATTTCTCCAAATTTAATGTTCGTACTCGTAATCACTTAAAATGAACGTTTTTTAAGCCAAAAATATGAAAATTTGCTGTTTTTGACAAATTTAATGATTTTTTTGACACACTTCCGGTACAGTTATCGAACACAGCGTCCTTTCGGACCTGTCTCTTGAGTATACCTATTTTTAGAAAAAAAAAATTTTGAAATCCCTCCAGCGGTTTTCCCTGCAGCGTAGGTAATGACAGACGGCCGGTCGGCCGTCAGACATACATTTTTTTTGCTTTTTTAGAATCAGTAGGTCCTAAAACGTCGAGAAAAACCAAAAAAGTGGGGGTAAGAATTTCACTTTTGGCTCATGAATGTAATACTTAGGTCTTTCAGACCGAAGTAATTTTAAATAACTCTGTTATCTATTTTCTAAAATAATAAAAAAGTGTTTGTGTTTCCAGGTCGTTGACACCTCATGTCATATTTTATTATATGATAGGATTTACTGTTTAGTTATCCTTCCATAAAAAAACATAAAATAGCAAATAAAATCTGCATTCATCAACACCTTAGAACACATATTGTTGTTGGACATATGTCTTAGTAGGTGTGTATGCGATATTGTGACACCTATTTTTTTTTTTTTTTTTTTTTTTTTTTTAATTTTTTTATTTATTTTCCAAAAAAACACAAAAATTCAAGTAGGAAAACATTAGTTATTGATATAACATAGATTAAGGGCAAATATACACTCAAAAAAAAAAAAAAAAAAAAACTAAGTAAAAGTGAATTTTCTTTTTTTGAGTGTAGACTAAACTAAATGAGTTACAAAATATATGCTACAATTTAATATATCATTAAATATATTCTTAATTCCAAATAAATATGTATATTCTTATTCCAGGATTTTGTTTTTATAATTATTTGAAAATGTTATAATATAAAATTGATTTCACATAATGTAATAAAATATGGTATTAAATAAATAATTCAGAAGAAATTTTAGTTACAGTGATGAGTGAGAACAACAATAACAAAAATTACAAACTGGTGACAATGAAAACCTGTTGGGTACAATAATGAAATATTCTTAATAGGCAGTTTTTATTCGTACTATTTCTTTAAATAATATGAGGTAAACATAAATAATGTGAAGTATTCAAGTAAAAAAAGCTAGCGATGGCAATAATTTATGGCGAGTATCATACTCCTGACAATATTTTGTGTACAAATCGGATTTGACTTCTGTTTTGAATTGACTGATAGTGGCTTCTTTGGCTTTTGTAGTAAGACTGTTGAAAAGGTCAATGCCTCTATAAAATGCACTTTTCATGGCGACATTGACACTATAGTTGGGTAATCTAAAGAGGCCAGCTGTTCTACTTGGTCTATTTGTTACTGTTAGATTTTGGATTAAGAAGTTTCGAGTTCTAATGAGGGCTTTAGTTATTTTATAAATTAGGAATAGATATTCGTAGACAATTAATTTTGAGAAAGGTAGCACCTTTTCCGAGTACATTAACTTAGAGGGATGAAGCTTGGGAAAACCAAAAATTGCTCTTTGGGCCTTATTTTGCAATATTTGCAATTCATTTATTTTTGATTCGGTCAGTGAACCCCATATTGGGAGTAAATATATCAAATGAGAGTGGATATATGAAAAGTACAGATGAAGTTTGACTTCCTGGCTAATGAATTTTGATGTTTTTCTCAAAGCTCCTATAAATGGTGATATTCTAGCTTTTATGACGTCTGCATGATAATTCCAGTTAAAAGTTGATGAAATATGGAGCCCTAGATATGACACTTCATTTGAGGAAGTTATGCATTTACGATTAAAATATATGCTGCTAAAGAGGTCAGATGACACATTTTTCTTAAGGCAAAAATGCAGAAACGTAGATTTTTTTTCATTCAAGCTCAGAGAATTTTCATTTAACCAATTATCTATGAGTGTCATATCATGTTCCATAGATAGTTTAAGCTCTTCATAACTGGAACAGGAATATGTTAGGATAGTATCGTCAGCAAAGCATTGTAGATTTCCTTTTAGCTTTAAGTCGAATAAGTCATTGATATATATTAAGAAAAGTGTTGGTCCAAGTATTGACCCCTGTGGGACACCACATTTAACATCCAAATATTCAGATTTAGCGACGCCGATCTGAACAAATTGTTTCCGATTTTGCAAATAATTCTTAAGAAGTTCTAATGCTATCCCAGAGATTCCAATTCTTTTTAGTTTTTCAACAAGGGTTGAATGTTTTACACAGTCAAACGCTTTACGAAAGTCTAGAAAAATGCATGCAGCTTTTTGTTTTGAATTAAGAGAGTTATAAATATTTTCGGTAAAGTTTAGACTTGCTGATAACGTGCTTGTATTTTTTTGGAAGCCATACTGGTCAGTGTCAGTGGCGTACGCAGGATTGGGCTATGGGGGGGTGTAGATAAAAAATTCAATTGGATTTTATGTTTTTAGGGTTCCGTTTTTATACGGAACACTACTGGTGAGACTACGATGTGTTTTTGTATTAAAATCGGTTATCTCATAAACTATAAATCCTATGGATCTGAAATTTAAGATGCGTATAAAACTAACCTGTCCCCTGAAGATGACGGATACCAAAAAAAACACCATTTAAAATCCAGCCATGTCAGATATCATATGTGCCCATAATTATGAAAGTGGTCTAAGTCAAAATTTGAAAAAAAATGAGTTTATCCGTTATATCGCATCAAATTACTTCAAACTAAATTAGTCCAATGTAATTTGTACGATATTGTCAAAAAAGTTCCGTTATAGAGTACTTGTTATTTCAATAAAAATGTATTTCATCTAGTGTTAATTATGATAGTAATCTAAGTTTATCTGAAGAAAAAAAAAACAAAAAAGTCGAACAAAATGTCAAAAATAATTGCCAAAACGTTGTGTTGCAAAGTTTTTATTTTGTCGGACCATAGGCCCATAAAAATGAGGCCCTGTTCCTCCTAAATGTCAAAATTGCTCTTTTTTAAGTGAAAGTTAATGGTGACAAACAGCGTTGGTTAAAAACACTGTTTTTTTTAAAAAAAAACAAAAAAAAATGTTTTTTTTGTTTAAAACGCGTTTTTTATTGTTTAAAACAGTTTTTGTTGTTTTTTTTGTGTTTTTTTTGTGTTTTTTTTTGTTTTAAATATGTTTTATACTACAAAGATTCGTTTTTTTTGGTTTTAAATGAAAATATTTAATTGGAGTGAAAAAACTCCAAAGAAAATAAGTGTTTTAAATATTCTCAGATTAATAAGGGTTGTCTAAAGATTTTCATCTGAAGAGGGTCTGTACGTCCAAATGTTCTTAAGATTCTTTGAAAATGCTCAATATATTCAGAAAGATTCTCAAGGTTTTGTGGCTATTCTTAAGGATTACGTTTAAGATTCTCAAGATTTCTTGAATATTCTCAGTAGCTACTCAAATAGTTGTCCCAAGATGACTAAGAATAGTTAACACCTCAATCTAATGGCATTGTTGTATTAAATGGCTAACGTAAACTTCAGAAATTTGAATTATGATAGGAATTCTGCGACCTACGTATTTCCGAGTCGTGATGCACCTAAATAGTTCAACTTGAAAAGATTATGGAAAACAGGTAAACGATTTGATTAAATAAATAAATTGGGTTTCTGATTGTAAATCACAGATTACGATACTGATATCATTCTTATAAGAATATTCGCTGCAACGATATAGCATGGTGTCCACTATTTTTTCGAAACCAAATTCCCTGACTTTCCATGACTTTCCAGACCAAAAATATGAAAACTCCATGACTTTTTTAAAATAAAACTAATAACTTTGTAAACAAAAAAAACTAAAATGTATAAATGTTTTGATTGAGTCGATGTTACATGACATGAGACATGTTTTAATTCCAACAAAGATATACAAAATATTTAAAATTCTGATAAATAATTAATTACATAAAAGACTTAGGGCCGCTTGTACAATTGCAGTTCAGCCGAGGTTTAAGCTGAAATTATGCTAAACCTGATATTCTGTTCAGTTACGCGTTGAAGAATTGCGGTTTAGTCGCGAGTGTGAGCTTAAGCCAGGGTTCAAGTTGAGCGCCCAATTTTGTTGGTTCAAGTGCGGTTCAAGAAACTAACCTAACTTGTAACCTAACCTAAGCTCCTATCGCTTTACTACTAAGCTTACTACTAAGTTCTACTAAGCTTTAGCTAAACTGCTATTGTACAACCGACCCCTAGTTGTAGAACTACATATAGGTTTCCAGAACGATTATTTTAATAACTTTACTTTCAATCATCATTGTCAAAACTACAAATTTTGGTCCCAGGACGTCAGTCCAAACTTGGTTCAAGCTTGGGCCGTTTGAAAATGTTAGGCCTGGCCCGAACCACAAAATCTGTGGCGCGGGCTTGGCCTAAGTTTGGTCCCTTAGCTCATTCTTACCTGGGTTTCGAATATATCAATTTGAAAAGTGTTTACAGTGCCATTAATTCTTATTCTATTTGTACTACTTGTACTAAATCTTTTGACCTTCCTATCATTGAAAGCCTTTCTGGTTCGAAATGCTTTGCTTCAAACACCACTATTCTGAAAACTCCTGAATAAATACCCCAAACTCAGTCTTCAGTAGTTTATATGAAAGAATTTGGTTTCAAAATTCAAACCCAAAATTGTCAAAAAAACTTTTAAGGGTGGGTTAAACATCAACAAAGCTGCACAACATCCAAATTATTATCCCGAGCGAATTTTCAAAAGAACTTGCACTCACTTTAAGTAAAATTTTCTACAGATTTTATAAATTTATAGTATTTTTTTCTTTGTGCTAGAAGTCCAATATCAGTTGATCCACAAAAAAGGAACAAGATGTGATATTTCAAATCATTGATAGACCAACAGCTTTACTCCCAGTCCTATCCAAAATATTCAACTATTCATTCACATGTATCAAAAATTTTTGGAAGACAACCACACAGTCGAAAAATTGCTGCAAATTTTAATACAAGCTTTGCTATATGGGTTATGTAAAGCAAGTTATTATTAAATTGCAAAGCAAATTTTGCATTAAAACTTATTCTAACGCAAAACTACAAATTTTAGTACAACTCTAACAACATAATTTATTTTTTATAAAAATGGTAGGAATTTTAAAACAACTTGCTACGCTAGAAGTTTGAAAACAACTTGCTAATGCAAAGAGCATTACATTTATTTTTAAAGCAAGCTCTGCATTGTTTTATAATGGTGACTTCCGTAGGACCTATATATATGTAGCAAATTGCATTACAAATTCAGCTCATTTTCAACTGTGTGTGATGGGATGAAACATTGTAGCAAGCTCGGATAACATTGATTTGATCTCCTTAGAAAAATGATCTTCCATGACGTATTTGTAGAATATTACGAAATTTACAAACATTTACTAAGATGACTTTACTTTTGAGTCTAAATTAATTAAAGCTGGAGCACTCTAGTGCTAATTTTGTCCCCACTCTATTTTTAATTTATATAAACGAACTGTTGTAAATCCACAGTAGCCCGATAAATAGTTTTGCAGATGGTAAAACAGCACAAACTATTGCTCACCCAATCTTCAAATGATAAAATACATCGCCCCCGCAGATATGCAGCACTAAAAGTAAACTAGTAGCTCAAAATTCCGATTGTGGTAATCAAAATTTGATCAAGTTTAATTCCAAAAATACAGCTATTTTTTCTATTTCAAAAACTGAGTTTTCCAACGATATTTCAAACAATATGTGTGGAGATTAAATACGTTAATGCGAAAGCATTCGTTTATTGGGACCATTGACCATTGCAGATGACTTACTATAAATCATTCATTTAATAACAATAACAATGAGCATGTGTAAAGTTAAAAAATATTTCACTCTACATTATTGACTTAATATTTGTAAGTCCTATATGCGTCCCTGTATGAAGTATTGCAATCAAGTTTGAGCGCTGCATTTGTTTCCCTAATGGCTGTATTAGAGTCTGTTCAAAGCATCATATTAGATTTGTGCGTGATCGAAATTTGACTGCAAATCTTGATGCCCTTAAACTTCATCGCACTGTTACTGATCTCATTGTTTTTTATAAATATATTCTCTTGCCAGTTAGTTAGTACCTGATTAGTAATTGTTGAGATCACAGCGGTCATAGCGACAGAATGTAAAGGGATCTTTTGCACATTGACGAAAAAATATTAATTTGAACGTTTACATAAAATTTAGAGTATCAAAAAATTTTTAAGAACTGGCATTCAAAATATAACATTAGATAGATTGTATTAATATAAACTATGTCGCTTACAAAAATATTTTAAATACTTATAAAGGAGACATAAGTAAAATATTAAGAATGCATGCAATATAATTTTTATTTTTATAAAAAAGTTTTTGCTAAACTAAAATTTTTCCAGAAAATAACAAAAATTCCATGACTTTCCATGACTTTCCCTGACCAAAATAAAATCCCCTGACTTTCCATGACTTTCCAGAATTCCATACCTGGTGGACACCATGTATTATAGTACCTTTAACAAAAAATCTATTGAAAACAACAAGATTTTGAATTTGAATTTTTAAAGCACTATAATTTTATTTAAATTTAAAATATAACCGTAATGTAACGGAGACAAAAATGCTGAATATGCATGTTTGATTATTTTTTGCATCACAATTGATGGCCAAAAATAAAATCTAAATCATGTCGTAACTACTTCTAAATTTGATTCATTTGTTCAAAGCATTTGCGACTGGTTTTAAAATTTGATAAAGTTCCTCAACCTATATTATCAAGCCTTTGTTAAGTATCTGGTAAAAAATGTTAATATATATCTCTCTCTCTCTCTCTGGCGTTTACATCCCATGGAGGGATTTTGCCGTCTGTGCAATCAGCTTCCAATCGTCTCGTTCCATGACCAGTTGACCCCAGTTTCGACATCCTATATCACGAAGGTCTTGGATGATGTCATCACGCCAGCGTTGTCTAGGTCTTCCTCTTCGACGAACACCAGCTGGTTGTTGTTGGGACGCTTTTTTAATCATTCTATCTAATGGTGCCCTTTCTACATGACCAAACCATCTAATCCGGTTAGATTTAATGAATCCGATTACATCGCAGCCTCCAAGAAGCTGTCTGATTTCATGATTCATTCGGATTCTATACTGATTTTCAGCAACTTTACATGGACCATAAATTGTTCGTATGACTTTCCTCTCGAATGTTGATAAAATTCTACAATCGGAGGAAGTCAGTGTCCAGCTTTCGCTTCCAAAGGTAAGCACAGGTCGAATTAATGCTTTGTAAAGTGTGAGTTTGCACGACTGCGAAAGATGTTTAGATCGCAAAAGTTTTGAGTATGCGTAGAAAACTCTGTATGCGGCTGAGACACGAGCTTTAATATCTGCCTGCATGTCATTTGACGATGTTATTACAGACCCGAGGTATTTGAAGTTTTCCACACGTTCCACTTCATAGTCGCCAGTATTCAGATTGCCGGGAGGTTTATTACTGGATGTTGTTAATAGTTTAGTCTTGCCGGTGTTAATGCATAATCCAAGTCGTTTAGCATTTCTTTCAAGCCGAGAGAGACTATCCTTGATATCGCTTGTTCTACGTCCGAGAAGCACAATATCATCTGCATAGCCAAGAATTTGACTAGATTTGTTAAATATACAGTTTTGTGTCTCAATGCGGCTTTTTCTTATCGCGTACTCAAGCGCCAAATTAAATAGTACGGGTGCGAGTGCATCACCTTGTCGAACACCTGATGTTATATCAAAAGAGTCAGAAACTGACCCTTCGATTACTATTCTACAGTTTGATCCCGATGTTGTGAGTTTGCACAGAGAAACAAGTTTCTCTGGAATACCAAGGCATATGAGTGCAGACCAGAGGTTGTCGCGGATGATGCTATCATATGCTTGCTTGAAATCAACGTAGAGCTGGTGAATGCTGATGTTGTACTCCCAACATTTTTCCAGAATCATCCTTAAGGTAAAACATTGATCTGTGGTTGAACGGTTGGGACGAAAACCACACTGATAGTCGCCGATGATAGATTCGGCAAACGGGATGAGCCGAGCGAGTACGACATTAGCTAGTATTTTATATGCAGTGTTCAACAGTGCGATTCCACGATAATTTGCACACTTTAGGCGGTCACCTTTTTTATGTAGCGGAACAATGAGAGCTGTTTTCCATTCAGCAGGTAGTTCTTCTTGGTCCCAGATTGCAAGAATCAGATCATATATACGTGAGACCAGAGCTGCTCCTCCATTCTTAAGTAGTTCTGCAGGGATTCCATCGATACCTGGTGATTTGCCATTTTTTAATTTTTTGATGGCAGCTTCCACTTCTTCTATTGTTGGGTAAGGGACAAAAATCTCCTCACTTGACGGAGCAATTGCTCGAATAGGATGAACTTCGTTCGTCCTATTCAGTAGGTCTTGAAAGTGGGATCGCCATACTTCCAGCACATCACGTTCACTTGTTGTAAGCTCGTTGTTTCCATTTTTGATGGCTGTAGATCTTGGGTGGAAATCTTTGGTCAGATTCCGCGCATTGGCAAAACACTCTTTCGAATTTCCATTAGCCGCATGTTGGTTGATGTTTTCGATACAGCTCTTCATGTGTTCGCGTTTCTTTTTCCGTAGAAGTTTTGCTGAGGCTTTTCTGGCGCATAGATAATCAGTTTGGGAGCTTCGGGTATTTCTTGTTAACCATTTTTCTCGCAGTTTTTGTTTGTGCTCAATGCTTTCGCGGCACTCGTCATCAAACCATTCGTTACGTGATTTCGGTGGTCGTTTTCCGATTGTAGTTTGTGCTGCGGATATGATGGTTGATTGAAGCGTTTGCCATTCTTCTTGTATGTTTAATGGCATCTCAGATGGGATGTCATGCTCTTCTATGTTTTGCGTTACAATTTCCTGATATCTATTCAGTGTTTCCAGGTGTTTAAATGCTTCGACATTCCAGCGCACGGTCTTTTTTGCTTGCCTATTAAATGTAGATGATAATTTGCACTTATACTTAAAGATGACAAGCATATGATCGGTGTCCATATCAGCACCTCTGTATGATCGAACGTCAGTTACACTTGTAGAGTGTCTCTTAGAAATCATGACGTGATCGATTTGATTTTCAGTTCTTCCATCATTTGATTTCCACGTTGCTTTGTGGATTCTCTTATGAGGAAAGAAAGTGCTAGATATTACTAGATCATACATCATAGCCAGTTCAGCTGTGCGAAAGCCGTTATTGTTACTAGCATGATGCAAGCTGTTAGGGCCGACATGTGTTTTAAGTTCTGCACTTCTACCAATTTGCGCATTGAAGTCACCTACCACGATTTTTATATCGTGCCGCGGGATGTTATTGATGACTTCTTCGAGTTCTAGGAAGAACAGGTCTTTAATGTCATCTGCTTTGTCTTCAGTAGGTGCATGAACATTGATGATCGTTACATTAAATTTTTGCGTGCGGATTCTCATTGTGCATATCCGCATATTAATTGGGCGAAAGTCGATAACATGTTGATTCACGCGACGATGTGTGAGAAAGCCAACTCCAAATTCTCCTCCGTTTTCATGACCGCAATAGTAGAGAGTGTATCCTTTGGCTGTTTCGTGGATTCCACTCCCTGGCCATCTTAGTTCTTGTAACGCCACTATATCCAGTGTATAGCTATTGATTTGGTTTGTAAGTTTCAGTAGATCTCCTGGTCTTCTAAGGCTTAGCACGTTCCAGGTTCCCATTTTTAAATCGTAGTCCGGGTACAGTTTCCGAGGTCGTTCTAATAGTGAATCCGAGATAATCCGAGGCCTGTGTACAGAATTCATGACAAGTAGTTTTTTACGGAAATGGGGTGTTAGCCCTTCGCCCAACCCAAATTTTCGTGAATGGGTTCGTTCTGCATCTTTAGGTCACCAGAAACAACCTTTTTACATGTTTATATAGCGAGCCGCTTGATCCAAGACAGACGCCCGCTACAAACCGCCCCTAACATGGAGAACAGACGCTTGCTACACGTTTATATAGCGAGCCGCTTGATCCAAGACAGACGCCCGCTCCAAGCCGCCCCTAACATGGAGAACAGACGCTTGAGTTGCATTGGTTTTGTGGCGCCAATGACTCGCCATGGTGCAGAATCATTGAGTATAAGCAGTATTTACTCTGCCCCTCTCAACTACACCAACCTAATTCTGTTAGCATTACCCAGGTAGCACGGCGTGGACGTAGAATTTCGGATTTCACTACCCGGATCAGTGTTAATATATATCACTGATATGAAATACGTAAGCTAATCTTTAATTTCCTTTTCAAAATTGAGATGTTCCTTTTGATCCACAGGAATAGCATATATTTACCACTTTTTTATTTAACAATTAAACAAATTGCACTTGCTCCTGCATTGAACATCTGTCGGGAATCGAATAACACATTCTTCAGCACATTTCTAATAATAGTTTGACTAGTATTGACAAACGAGTGAACGTGAGAAATCACGAAATAGTAGAAAGATATCCTAGTCAACCCTTAATTTTATCTATAAAGTATTCTTAGGTAATGGCACGTTATTGCTTACTCGAGGAATCGAGCTTTGATATTTCTCTTTGTGTGGGCTTTAATAATTGAGGAAGACAGTGCGTCACATGATCAAGGAATATACCACTAGCTGGATTATTGGCAACCCCCTTTTAATTTTGTAATTTTGCAAATTTTTAAAAGATATTTTCTTTTTATCTCTTATTTTATTTTTATTTTATGTATCCTATCCTATCATTATGGGATATGTCATATTTTATATGTGATAGAATTTATTGTTTAGTTATTCCTTCTTTGAAAAAAAAAAAAACAAAACATAAAGATTTGCGTTCATCAACACCTTACAACGCATTTTATTAACAAAAAAACATATGAAAACTTTAAAATTTTTTAAAATTTTTAATGACGCTTAAGGTGCCAAAAGGTGCTTTAAGGTGGTCAAATGTAAACACTGTTTTAAACAGTGTTTAAAACAAAAGTGTTTAAAACAAACCAACTCTGGTGACAAAACAATGAGTTCGGAAAATAATTAATAAATAACACTAGAATTTCGAAGTTTGCTTTTGCGTTAAGTCATTTATACGTCGTTCAGTTAATTATGAAAATGGTCTAAGTCAATTCAAACTGTAAAAAGCATATTTCGGAATGAGATTTATACAAAATTTCACATGCACAATAAACTTTCATTATTGAAGACTAACAAAGCCCTAAAATAAATTTTTTTATAATAGAGAAATGTTTTTTAATTTAATCATTTGCAAACCTTTAAATATCTCAAAACAAGAAATATATGACTTAGACAACTTTCATAATTATGGGCACATATGAAAGAGCACTTAATTCAATAAACAATGTAATTTTTTTTAGAATTTTGCAGAGCACAGATTTTGAATTATTGTCAAAAGTTTGCAACAAAAAGTTGGTCTCACCCCTTGGGTTTCGAGCTTAATTGACAAAAAAATTTGAAAAAATTCACAGAGAGAGGAAGTTTGATAAACTGTGAACGAAAACTATAGCGAAGTGTCACATAATTATTTTTCTGTATTTTGAGGGGGTGAGATTGGGAAAGGGGGGAAAAAATATTTTTTGACCCTAGCAAGTGGAGTGTCATGAAAGAGCACTTAATTCAAGAAACATTGTAATTTTTTTTAGAATTTTGCGGTGCACAGTTTTTGAATTATTGTCAAAAAAGTGCAAGTGGATCAGTTTACATTTATTGATTTTTTAATTTTTTTTATTTTTGATCCACGGCTGTGACAACCCCGCATACTCCAGTCTCTGCTACTAGCATATGAGTTAACGTGAGATATTACATACCACTGGCAATAGTAGTGAGATATCACTAGCCAAAGTGGTATCTTAGGGGTGCTGCCGGATGAACTGTATTCACGTCAACGGTGGCACCCTCAATCTTAGTTATGGAATAATCCTTGACGATGGAATACTGTGATGCAACACTGCAAAACGAGACTTCATATAACTTTATATCCGGGCTTTAATCATGGAGGAAGACAGTGCGTCTCATAATCAAGGATTAGGCCACTGGCTGGATTATTGGCAATCCCATTTTAGTTTTGTTCCTGCAAATTTTTCAAACAAATTTGGTTTTTATCTCTTATTTTATTTATATTTTCTATATCCTATCATGAAATATTGGCCTATGTCATATTTTATATGTGATAGGATTTATTGTTTAGTTATCCATTATTTAACAAAAAATATAAAAAAAAAGAAAGATTTGCTTCCATTAACATCCTTAAAACGCATGTTGTTGTGAAACCTTCGTCTTAAAAGGTTTTTATGTGTTGTTGTGACACATATTGTAATGCCTACTACGTGCAACACATTTTATTAAAAAAAAAAAACTAAATGTTGTTGACTTGACCGACTTTTTTATATTTAAAAGGTTAAAAAATAAAATCAGTATTTAACATTTAACACAATCGATATTTAAATATAATATAAATATATGGTTATGAATTCTAATTCAAATTGAATTCAAGATTAAATAATATGTACATACACAAAATAACCATGTACTGTTATTATGAAATAAGGAATCTGATAGAGACAATTTGGTTTTTACTATAGTCAATTGAAATGTAAATACCATGTAAGTGTATATTAGAATAATCTTTTAACCGATTTGATGCAACATGGGGGAGGGGGGGGGGGGATTCGAACGCCTAGCAATGACCCCCCCCCTGCCTATTATTAGTCCTATTACACAGCGCATTTTAGTTTAAAACAAATTCCGATTACTAAATGCTACTAACCAAAATAAACTCGATACAAATAACTGAACATTTAATTTTTAATTCTAAAAATTTCAAAACTCGAAAGTAATAAAACCACAATTATTATTAATTTTAGTATCAGTGAAGATATGTTTGTTTATCTCAAAATCGATATATTTCCCATTAATTTTGCTTTTGTTAATTTTCAATCAATCAATGTATGGTTTATTTTTTATTTCAGATTGAAGGATTTGATGACGATTCAGGGCGAATATTTATTAAATTAACCATTGGCGGAGTGAAAGCCTCATTGAATGAGTTTATGATACAAATTGTATCGAAAGAGGAATGGACGAGATATTCAAAAGTATTGAGTGAGTTGAATAACAATATTAAATATTAATTATAAAATCTTAAATTTTAATTTTCTAAAATGTTGTTTTAGATTCCGCTAAATATGAAGAATATAAAAACAAAGACCAAGAACGTAATGAATCCAATAATTATAAAATAAAAATTGAACCAACATCTTCATCATCTCGTATCAAACAACGGAATTTATCAAAATCACCTGAACCAAAACAAAAAACATATAATGCAACATCATTCAAAAATGATGAAAATAGCTCAAATGATGAAGAAAAAGATCACCATAGGAAAAATAATTCATCAAAATACTCAAAAAATAATTTAGCACACGAGGAAGGGCGTTCACGAAGAAAAATTAAATATAAAAGTAATAGGCATAAAAAATCGTATTCATCGACATCCGGTGAAGATGATGATGAAGAAAGTTCAGAATATGAAGATCGAAAGAAATCAAGTCATAAGAGTCATAGGAATAAAAGTAGGAACCGTAGTAGAAGTAGATCTTATGATGATAGACGACGATATTCTAGTGATGATGAAAAACATCATAAAAAGAAGACAAAGAAAAGTAAGAAACCACGATCACGTTCAAGGACAAGGCGATAACATTTATTACTTAGTTGACAAGATTATGCTTATTTGTTTATGATTAATATGTTAGAATAAGTTAAAGATAAAATAACGAAGAGATTAAATAAAGAACAATCAACTTAATAGCAATAGACATATATAATGTGCTTTTATTGTTAGTTTGTTTTATTTTAAAAATTAGCACATTAGTTTTATATAGATACCAAGTTAAGTAATTAAATTAGAAGAACAAACGAAAAATGACAAATTTATTTATTATATCCAATACTTAACGAAAATATATCCAAACATTAATTTTATCAGTGACAATTTTGTTGGCTCAAGAACTGATTGTTCTTCCAGTTCCAATTGAAATAGATGCAGCGCCTCAAACTTGACAGCAATGCTCTATACAGAGACGAGTATAGGACTTAAAAATGTGAAGTAATTGATACGGAGTGAAATATTTTTTACATCTATTGAAAAGGTCGAGTTTTTTTGACATGCTTTTTGCCATCGCCTTTATATGACCGTTTCAGAGTTATTCATTGGGAATTGTGACTCCCAATAAACAAATAGTTTAACATTAGTCTATTTGTTCGTCACACAAAATGCATGGAGAGATCAATTTTTTTTTATTTTTGATCTATGGGTGTCTCAACTCCGCGTACTCCAGTCCCTGCTTTTGACATACGAGCTAACGTGAGATATCACATAAAACTGGCAATAGCAGTGATATATCACTAACCAAGGTGGTTAGTCTTAGGGGTGCTGGCGAATGAACTTTATTCAGTCAACGGTAGTACCCTCAACCTTAGCTATGGAGTATTCCTTGATGATGCCACGTAATTGCTTGCTCGAAGAATTGAGCCTTCATATATCTCTATGTATGTACTTTAATCATTGAGAAAGGAAGTGTGTCGCATGATCAAGGAATATGCCACCAGCTGTTTACCTTTTATTTTATTTTTATTTCTTCTATCCTATCATGAAATATTGCTTATGTCATATTTCTATGTGATAGGATTTATTGTTTAGTTAATCCTTATATAAAAAACACAAAAACAAATTTGCGTCCATCAACACCTTAGAACGGGGGTACGATCCGAAACTTTACTATAGTTAACTATATTTAAATAATATTTAAATACGGTCGTTCAGAAACGAAATAGTAAAGTTAATATTTAACTATTTGACAGCTGTTTGCGTTCAGAAACACACTACGCCCCGCCCACATTTATTAAAAAGTTAAATGTGCTCTCGAGTAGAGTTAAAAATTAAATACACATATACATAAACATTAATTAAAATTTAACGATTTCAAATTGACAGTTCAATTTATTTTGAAATTGCAGCATATATATTTTTGAAATTCTGAATGAAATGCAAGTTTTCTATAACAATATGGTTAGTAATTACTTCGGTCTGAAAGACCTAAGTATTACATTCATGAGCTCAAAGTGAAATTCTTACCCCCACTTTTTTTGACATTTCTCGACGTTTTAGGACCTCCTGATTCTAAAAAAGCAAAAAAAAATGTATGTCTGTCTGCCGGCCGGCCGGCCGTCCGCCGTCATTACCTACGCTGCAGGGAAAACCGCTGGAGGGATTTCAAAATTTTTTTTTTCTAAAATTAGGTATACTCAAGGGACAGGTCCGAAAGGACGCTGTGTTCGATAACTGTACCGAAAGTGTGTCAAAAAATCATTATGTGTGTCAAAAATAGCAAATTTTCATATTTTTGGCTTAAAAACGTTCATTTTAAGTGATTACGAGTAGGAACATTAAATTTGGAGAAATATTGATGGTAGAGATTGGTATATGTGAAATCAAAAACTAGATTATTGCATTATAAGTTTGTCAATAAAATGTTGTCAAGTGTGTCAAAAGAAAGATTTTTATTTATAATAAAATGAATTGTTTGTTTGAAATGAGATTTTATTATTATCATTGAAAATTATGGCATTATAAGTTTGTCAAAAAAATGTTGTCAAGTGTGTCAAAAGAAAGATTTTTATTTATTTTTTTACCTAATGTTTTGGAAAAAAAAATAAATATAATTGTTTATTTGAAATGAGATTTTATTATTATTACTGAGAATTATGGCATTATAAGTTTGTCAAAAAAATGTTGTCAAGTGTGTCAAAAAATAATTTCATTTATTTTTTAGCCAATTTTTTGGAAAAAAATGTAGCTGTTTTTATGACGTAAATGTAATTGAAAATGAAATTGAACATGGAAATTTTTGAATTTGTTATAGTTTTTGAAATATTTTTGGAATTTTGAAAAAGTGTGTATTTTTGATTTTGTAATAATTTTTGCAATATTTTTAGAATTTCGGTAAAAGTTTTAATTTTTGATTTCGTAAGAATTTTTGGAATATTTTTAGAATTTTGAAAAATTTTAAATTTTTGATTTTATTATCATTTTGAAAAAAGTTTTAATTTTTGATTTTGTAATAATTTTTGCAATAGTTTTAGAATTTTGGAAAAGTTTGAATTTTTAAGAATTTTTGGAATATTATCGGAATTTAGAAAAAGTTTAAATATTTGATTTCATTCTAGTTTTTGGAATATTTTTGGAATTTTGAAAAAGTTTGATTTTATTTAATTTAACATTATTTTTGGAATTTCGATTATAATTTTCCGGCAACATATGGATATTTCGTGTTAGTTTTGTAATAAGTTTTTAAACAGATATCAAAAATACTTGTACTTTAACAAAGAGTTATGTTTGATATACATCGCTGCCCAAAACTAAAAACCATGTCCTAGTGAAAGTTTTTCGCCGAAAACTATATCAAAATCCTTTACCCAGACCGAAGTCTTGATATCTCAGAGCTGTGAGATTTCAGCCCCTCCATATTTTCTATCTTAGTTTTTAATTTTTTCGGTTTTAATTTTATTCAATTGAAACATTTTATGAAAGAATTATTCTGACATACGATTTTAACAGATTTGTGTATTTGATATTTTAAAAAGTAAATTTGTGTATTTAATCTTTTACTTAATGATCGTCGTTCAGAAATTATTTAACTATATAGTTATTAAATATTTTAATGCGGTGATTTGATTGGTGCATTAAATATTTAGCTATAGTAAAGTTTCGGAACGTACCCCGGATGTTGTTGTGGGACCATGGTCTTGAAAGGTTGTATGTGTTGTTGTGACGCATATTGTTATTTCCCTACTACACAACACATTTTATAAAAAAAACCCTCGATATATTCTGAGCCTAATGTTTGACGCAATATGCAAAACACAACCTTGCCATTGCAAAAAAAAATTGATGGGTTTTGATTAATTTATATTTTTTTATATTTCAAAATGGCGCTATAGGTTCACGATTTTAGAACGATTAGAATATATGAAGGGTTTTGGCCACAACACATACTAATTGCAATATCGTTGGGAACTCGACCTTTGATCTGGAAACAATCAATAGCTGTGTTTTGTCTCGTTAACATTTAGGGCAGTGTCTCTCCGGACGGCATTTTTTCGTTCACGCATTTTACCCTTTAGAGATCGGGGCACGAATAACTTTTGCAGTGTAGTATCATCTGAATTTGTGTATATCTGTAGAAGTTTCCAAAACTTTCAAGGCAAAGTGTTCTCCGAACAATGTAGCTTCCCTTGCATGGTCAGATAGGGGAGGGGAGATAGAAGATTTAGTACCAGAATTCAAAGAATTAATGGTACTGTAAAAACTATTTTGTCAAAACATATGTAGATGAAAGTTTGCCGCTTTGGCTATGCTTTCCATCTTCGCTTTTTCGTTTTCAATTATCTGGTTTGATATTCTGTTGGCTTTTAAATATGTACTATAATCAATTAACAGGATTTTTGTTATGAATCCAAATATTAAATAATCTGCGATTGTTTTAAAGAGCCAATTTGGCCGCTTTTGAAAACAAATATTTTTGTTTTGGTTTCATTATTGAGAAGGGAACGAATTCATTGATACCGAATTGATATGGTTTCAGTTTTGAGCAGACACATTTACATCGTCAGAAGCGTTGCCACACAAAAAAAATAAAATGTATCCAATTTTATAAAAAAATGTATTCAAATGTATCCACTTTTTTGAACAAATGAAACATGATTATTTGATATTGCTAAAGGACTAATTACGATATATGTTTAGTACAATTCAGTATCCTGATCACATTTATTTATATTATAACAACAAAAAAATCACATTAATTCAAATTTTTATCTGATGATTTTTATTTGTGTTTTATTTGATGAATAAATTCCATATACATTTTTTCACATTTTTTGTCACCTCCGAAAAATCCTCTTTTTTCAGTTTATTGTATGCTAAAAATGTTTGTAGCAAACCCATACTTATTTGAGCCAATGGTATAAGGTTTTCTTCGTTCTCAAAACCTAGGTCACATTCCTCAGATTTAAGAGGGTTTATAAAATTGTATAAAATGATTTTTAAATCGACTTATAAATTGTTAAAAAAAATGTGATCGTTTTTCAAAAACATGTTTAAAATTAGTTACACTGTTCGACAATTTCTGATACTTTTTCTTTCACAAAAAGAGAATAGACGAACAATGTAACAAATTTCATAAACATTTTCAAAGTTTTTGGAAAACCAACACAGCTAAAATGCATATTTAAAAAATGTATCCATTCTTGCAGTTTTGTGATTTTTTTGTATCCAGTATCTATTTAATAAATTTTTCAAATAATGTATCCAAATGTATACAAGGCAACGCTGAATTCGTCAGTATAAAAACAAAGGGGAGTTCTTGAAAAGCTTCGGCGGCCATTTGTGTCATTTTTAAGAAGCGAAATTTTTAACTCTAGTTTTTAGTAAATCAGATTTGATAACCATTATATCACCACCATTACGGAGAGTGAAAGTTTTAGCTATCTGTCTCTAGTCTTAAGCTATCTGCAATCAACAGTGTGATATACAACGGAATATAGCGGTACTGTCACGGCCGTATTCTTTTCTTTTAACCTACACCAAAAATATTTTCTGCGGCAAGTAATCGCTTGAACAAGTTCGGCAACCGGTAATATCCCGGTACCGGTTAAGAGACTAGAACCTTAAAACTGTTAAATCAAAGCGTTAAAACGACCGTTTGAATCACAATATTTATAAATATTCAATAACTAGGTGACCAATGCAGAATGCAGTTGATAAAAAGAAGCGAAGATATGCCCAATCCAAAAGATATGTCCGAAGATATGTTACAATCCAAAAGAACTACAAAATCGCTACAGTTTAATGTGTGGTAACTATTGCTGCATCTACCTCCGGCATAGATTTAGTGGAAAATCAATGAAAAATTTTTTAAACGGATTTGAAACCGATATGTCTGACTACAACGATCGTATCGTGAATTTTGTCTATAAAAAGTACTTTAACAAAACGGCAAAGAAAAAAAGGTGAACAAACCAAATAAAAACTCGTCCAGGTTGAAAACATGTTTAAACTTGTTCAATGTAGGTAAAAGTGTGTTATTAAATTTTTTTAAAATCAACAAACTTTTATTTTCAGACTTTCTATATCACTGCAGTTCAAAAAAAAAAAATAAAAAAAAAAATATAAAAAAAACAAAAAAACATTTCATAATTTGTTTAAGTATTGTGAAAAGATGATAATTTTCCCATTGAAAGTTTATGGGAACCGTTTTTCGGTGATTATTTCTCCGTGGTATGTCTAATTTTCAATATGTTTTTTTGTAAACCATCTATGGCTAGATGTCGTCTTACATGCAAAATTTCATTTTGATATCTTTAATAGTTTGGGAGGAGTCTGCGGACAATCGAATATCCGAATAGGAGGAAGATGGAGCTTCGCTCCAATAATGAACAGATTTGTATCAGTTTTTAAAAAAGTCAAGCATCTGCAGTCTCATCTTAGGCTCCTAAGCAATCGGCTCCAACATCAGACAAAATCGCAAAAAGTTTTCATCAGCTTTTCATTTTTAATAACTAGAAAAGGTCGAAAAATCCCAAATAACGGTAAAAATGAAAAGATTTTAAAATAATTAAAAAAAATGAACACAAAAAATTAATTTTTTTCCTAAATCATAATGAACTAATATTAATATTGTTACGATTTGAAAATTGTTTTTATTATCATTGTTAATTTTTGTTGATTGTGGGGATGCTGGATAATAGAATTAATTTAATTTAAGTTTTTTAGATTTAATTTTGTTTTCATGATTTGCTGTGGAACAAATATGTTCGTTGTAGCACAAAGTTTTAGTTAAAAATTAAGATAAAAATTAAAAATTTACTACATGTTTGGATTTAAACATGATATTCCTTATTATATAGTTCAATTAAATTTATTTATAATGTTTTGCCTTAAATCGATGTAAAGGATGAGGATTTTTTGATTGAATGTTAATAACAGTATGAGGTGTTTGACTGTATGGCTCGTTAAAATGAGGTTGTAAGTTGCAACTAGTTTTAAGGGTGGCTTAAAATAGTAGATGTGGTATAGTATAAATCCTTTATAGTTGTTTAAGCAATGATTTATTAATTTTGTTAAATATATTAAATTATAATGAGCAATATTTTTTTTAATGGCAAGAGGGTTTTCTTCTTTATTTCGCAACTCATCCGCTTTGCAAATAGTTTTGAATACCCTTCGCAACTATTTAGACGCAACGGTCTTAATTTAATAGAGATTGTGGCTTGTTAATTGGGATATAGATCTTAATGTATTATTAACTAGACTCTTTAATTGTTAATTTCGACTGGAATAATGTTTTTGCAAGTGAACGATGTTTTTAAATCGGTCAGTGCGAATGAACTATTCATTCAGAACGGATCACTATAATATAACGCTGAGGTTACCCATCACTATAGACATAGATTCTTCATAAACGCCATGAAATATAAAACAAAATTGTTTAGACCTCCATTTTCGATATACAATATTTCAAAAATAAAATCAACTTCACGTTGTTTCTAAGAAAAAGTGTCAAAGCATGCAATAAAATATAATATCGAAAATAATTACGTATATGTCTTTGTAAAGAATAGATATTCCTAGAATATACCAGAAATTGAGCAGAATTATTACTCCGATTACCGAAGGCATGTCATGTCACTTTAACATTTAAATAACCAAGGTCACATCGCATCAATTTTCGTATTGTTGAAGTCGTTTTTTACGCCTCAAGTCACTTGATGCGACAAATGTCACTTTAAATGACATTTTAGTCGCCTCAATTTTTCATGTGACAATTTTTTCAAACATCTTAAATTGTTTTTGTGAAATTGAAGAACATAAAATGTAAGTTGTTTTTAGTTGTGGTTTTTTCGTTTTCAGTAGTGACCGTTTTTATCGACTTTAGCAATACCGATTTTTATGCGACGTGAAGTGACACGACTTCAATAATTAGTCTGTATATATAAAGAATACCTTTTATAGAATGATAATTAGTTTTATTTTAGACGGCGATGATGTAAAGTTAAATTAAATAAACTGCAATAGTGGTGACTAAGGTAAATGACACTAATTGTAAACGAAACGCTCTTATTTTATAGAAATATTTAGGGTATTATGTTGGACGTTGTGTTTATATTGGAAATTTCCACAACCAAAACCAACCGTTGGAATTTCTGAAGCTGTTGAAAGAATTTTCCAGTTAGGAATATTGTTTGCTGTATGGGTTTCCAGTTGTAGGTGGAAAAATAGCGGTAAAAAGACTTAATAAAACCTGGTGTTTTTGCTTACTAAGTGATCGAACTTAGAATACGATTTGAGAATTGCCTTCATCGAATTAAGGATAAGGCCAAATTGAAGTAAGGTGGAAAAACGTGACAATATAATATTTCTTAGTTAGTTGATTTTAAGCCAATTAAAGAACGTTCCGAAATTGCTAACAATGCTCATAATTAATTTTATTTTTAAAGTTTGTTTGATAATTCTGTTTATGTTAATAATTAGTGATTTTTTAAACTAATCTGATAAATCCCATTCAACTTATACAAAAATATGTCTGCCAATAAAATCTGTGGGCAACATTTACATTAAAAAACTTTTATTGTTTAAATTTCACTAGGCGTTATTTTTCGTTAAAATTAATAAACAAAACAAAAATAGTTTTTCAAAGTGGAAATGAATTCTATAATTTTTGAATTTCTCTTCTCTTTCGAATATTTAAAATAGCAATTTATGTAAATTGTAAAGGTTTGCTATTTACCCACCCTGCTTTAATATACTATACTCAACTCTACTCTGATCTAAACTACTCAGCAGGATAGCTAATACTCTGAGGCTTAATACTGTTACATACTAAAGCGTAAATGACTAGCTATAAATGTTCCTATTTCTAGCGGATATTCTCAGAAAATCAATTAAAGAAATGAAACGAAAGAAAAAAAATCTCGGTGTCAACAGTATAGGCGAGTACAGATACTGATCTACAGATAAGCCAGCTACTAGCACGTAAGTAGCAAACATCGTCTAAACTAGACGCTAACTCCTACCTATAATCTAAAATTTACAGCGAAAGTCTATGTAACAATAATATTTTGTTCTTGTCTTTTAATCATACTTTTATCTGAAATCTTGTTTCCAAGAATTTTGGGTTTCTTACACCAATTTCAATTTGATTGTTTTATCTGCCTATGCATTTTAGTTTAAAAAATATTTTGCTAATATTAGTGTGAACAAAAACAATGTTGAACGGAAGAATTGTTTGCTAGATTTTTGTGCTGTACCTGCTTTGACTATTTCCAAGGTTTCTCTTTAAGGAGAGTACTATAGCCGGACTAGTTATACCTTTTCAAAACCATACTTGCTACTCTATTTCACATTGAAAATCTAGCATTGTTTACAATTAAATAACTCTTCCTAATTCCTCGTGTTTTTTTATCGTCTGGCTGGAAATCATTTCATTATAACTTTTGGTTTGATGACTCTTGGATTCAATTTTAAAAACAACTCCCAATATCATATGTGTTTTGTTTGTTGTTTATTCATAGTATTTGTTATTACATTCTTTATCACTATTTAAAAAAACTAAAATATTGTTATTAAAAATTTAACATAAACATCTTTAAGAACAGTATCAACATAATTGAAATGAAAAATACAAATTTTAAAAAGCATATAACTTTTTTTCTATTTTTAAAACCAGTAAATTTCTAAAAACAAAAAAATAAATTTGTTTATTTCTAAACAGCTGTTGCAAAACCGACACGATCATTTCCCATATCAAATTCTGTATAATATTTTCCAATAAAAACATCACCCAAAATCCATAATGGCCCATTCGGTGGTGGTATATTAATTCCCATGAAACCAGATAAACAAATTGATTTGCCCATTGTTGAAATCTATCAAGTTAAAACAAAAAATTGATTATCAAAATGTTTGTTTTTGGATAAAAAATATGTTTACTCTTAAAACGTAATCTTTTCCTTCTAATTCGAAATCTTTTCCAGCTAATTTGAATACAATTTTTGGTAGACTTGGGATTAAATTACAATTAATCATATATTGTCCATTCAAAATTGGTGTCCCACCAATCGCTTGATTAATAGCTGTTACTTCTTCGACTGGTCCAGCAATTAAACTGAAACAAAAATAAAATTAAGATTGTCTTGTTCAGGTTAAAGGTTTTTAATTTTGAATGAAATTCGATTGACTAATTTAATACTTTAGTGGTATAGTACTCTAATTGGCAATCAAATATAATTTAAAGTCACCTGGTGCCAGTATCAGCTATTGCTTCACAACCATTTTCACAAAATCCTTTTCCATCAACAGTTACGGAATCCATTTTAAATTGCCAGTAAGCTTTACGATCAACAGGCAAATATGTAAAATCACCTGTATAATGTTTTTTATCTGAACCACCAAAAATAATTTCACCACCTTCAGGTGCACTTGGATCTCTATAAACCAAAACGCATTATTAAAATATCGTTCTTAAGCTTATGAAAAACTTCCAAACAAACCTATTTAAATAGAACGAAAATACTGGAGATTGTATTAAACCTTGATTATATAAATTATAAAATGGTGGAATAACACCATCAACTGAAATTGATTTATATCCTAAACCCAAAATGCCATCAAATTTAGCTGCAACAAACACAAGTCCTGGTTCACTTAATGCTTCTGCGAATGTTTGATTTGCAATATTTAAATTACCAAACTAAAATATAACAAAATTATTTTAGTTAAAACAGAATTATATAGCCGTTGGATTTTATAACAATTACCGAAACTGTATCAGTTGATAGATAACCAGATAAACTTCCAGAACCATAACGAATTGCAAAAGCTGTTCCATTTTCTTGATATGTTGACGATTTTTTGCTATCATACTTATTATGAGTTACTAAAAATAAACATAAATAATCGATACAAAATTGTTCATTTTATTTGCTTTATCATCACTTATGAGAGAATGTCTTATGACTTATGTTATTTATAATAAACAAACATTTTCTGCTACATTTTAATCAAAAAAATTAATCACGAAAGTAGTTTAAAAATAATGGTCATGTCAATCAATGTCAATAAATACAGATAAAATATAATATAATTTATACATACAACAAGCAATGTTTGTAAGATGACATTTTTTGGATGGAATCCAAAGATTTGATGAACCAGTATCGAAAACAACTTTAAATGATTGTGGCGGCGTTCCAATTTGAATAGCACCATAATATTGCGCCTAAAATTTAAATTGAATCAACAAAATATAATTTTTTTCATAATAAAATATTTACGTCTAAATAATTTGAAAGAGGTTCTGGTGAACCTTCGTCTTCATATCCATAACGATTCAGTCTTAATTGTTGCAATTCTGTTCCAACAGAGGAAAAATAAGCTCTTGCCGTTTCCATTTTATTTAATTTTATTCTGCAAAGATTCAAGAAATAAATATATTTATTCGTTTTACTTATAGAAAAATGATTGGAGTCCTAAATTTTGGGTAGAAAACGCGGATGAATTATTACAAATGTGAGGATTAAATCATTTTTTTTCAAAAAGTTTAATATCTAAAGCAGACGAAATCATGATTTCTAACGGAAGGCAGAGTGAGTTTGATATGGACATTATTCTAAGCGCTTCAAATACGCTCTTTCAAGGCAACAAAACCTATCTTGAACGGTCTGCTTTTCGCAGGTGGCTTAAAATCATAGAAAACGATACTATGATCTGTTGACTCGTCAATGGCTAGTAAGCTACCATATGAACGTCCACCAATGCAAAGAACTTTTCAACCCACCACCACAGTGATTGGATGATTTTGATCAATGGATTTAAATCAGATTTTAATCAACTGATTTTTTAATAAAATAGCAAAAGTTCGCAAAAATTATCTTCCATTTAGTAACACACTAAAATTCTTTATAACTAAACCGCTATTTGGCTTAACGAAATGAAATTTGAAGTTAAACAATAATGGGGGCAAATTTCTACCGATTGGAGAAAACTTCTTGAATTTGTGGGAAATCAAACGATAGTATATCGCTGAGTATACTGGTGCCGTATGTGTCCATCCCTATCTAATCTAGTCATTCAATGTTAATAGTTAACAATAAATAATAAATGCGGTAATGAAATGAAATTTGAAGTGAAAACAACGAAGAAAAATTAAGTTTCGGCAAACAATATCTTTCTTGTACTCAAGCATTTCATCAATTTAGCATTTTGAAACTCAGATCATGCAAAGTTTAAAAATGTCTTATTTGCACCAGTCGCGATACGTTCTTACTCATAATAAATCAAGAAAAATGCAGAAGAATAAGCAATATGTGCAGGAGATATGCATATGCAGATTTGAAAAATGCAGTTGTCTGTTAAAAATTTAACGAATGGATGCAGCAATGTCAATAATACTTCTATGATATGTCCCTGTGTGGTGGACGAAAATGAATGAATTGATACTATTGGCACTAACAGTAACAAGACATAAACATGATTCGATTTAATTACAAGCTTTAACAACAAAAATATGACATGAACAGATATAAATGTAATATGCAGTAGTGTCGGTTATGATTTTTTGTATAATGAACTAATTTTGCATATTTTTCATTCAATTCAATAACAGCACAAAATGTCTTCTTTTAAATGGGTAATTCTTTTACAAACCGAACACCTTTCTGACCGACACATTTTTGATTTGGCTGAAATTTTTTTTATGGGTTTTATATCGAAAAAAAAGATATACGTGTTCGAGGATTTTTTTTTTTTGGAAAATATAGCGGTTCTAAATTTCGAGAATTTCGTGATTTTTGGCTTGACGAGTTATTTTCAAATATTCATAACTTCGGTTCTATGAAAGATAGAAACCTCTAGTTTGTTTTATTTTAAAGCTAAAAGATGCTAGTTTACAAAAAAAATTAAAATTAATAAAAGTTATTAACAAATTCCTATTGTTATAAACAAATAAAATGTTCAAATTGATCTTTAGTCATTGTCCTACCCACTAAATGAGTTTTTAGTATGATCATCGTATTCTACGTTTCATTTCCTATAAAAAAAGTATTTTTAATTAATGGAGAAATGATTTTTACTGTAAGAAATAAATTTATTTATCGAGTGCGAGATTAGGACAAAATGTGACCAAGACATTTTTGATTCAGAAATAGATTTAAATTTCGAGAATTTTTCGAATTTTTGGCTTTTCATTTTCAAAGATTCATAACTTCGGTTCTGGTAAAGATAGACACTTTGTGTCTGTTTTATTTTAAAGTATAAAGATGGAATTCAAAAAAAAACTTGTATTTATAAAAATTATTAGCAAATTCCTATTGTTGTAAACAAATAAAATGTTAAAATCAATTTTTAGTCATTATCTAACAAAAATAAAGAGTGTTTAGTGTGACCATCGTATTCTACGTTCAATTTTCAATCAGAAACGTATATTTAATTGATGGAGAAATGAGTTTTACTGTTACAAATAAGTTAATTTTTCCAGCGCCGGACGACAAAAATTTATAAAATTTTTTATCGTCTCGTCTATAAAATCTTTTATCATCTCGATAATCACATTTTTTATCGTCTCACATTTTGTCCTAATCTGTTCGGTATGTAAAAGAATGATCCAAATATGGAATTTCATGTCGTCCCGCGCTCGATAAATTTATTTATTTCTTACAGTAAAAATTATTTCTCCATTAATTAAAAATTCCTCTTTTATAGGAAATGAAACGTAGAATACGATGGTCATACTTAAAACTTATTTCGTGCGTGGGGCAATGACTACAGATCGTTTTGAACATTTTATTTGTTTATAACAATAGCAAATTGTTTATAACTTTTATTATTTTTAATTTTTTTTGTAAATTAGCATCTTTTAACTTTAAAATAAAACAAACTAGAGGTTTCTATCTTTACTAAAACCGAAGTTTAAGTTATGAATATTTGAAAATAACTCGTCTAGCCACACATCACGAAATTTTCGTAATTTAGAACAGCTATATTTTCAAAAAAAAAAATCCTCGAACACGTATATCCTTTTTTGATATAAAACCTGTAAAAAAAATTTCAGCCAAATCAAAAATGTGTCGCTCAGATTTTGTCCAAATCTGTTCGGTTTGTAAAAGAATTACCCAAATGTATCTTTTTTAACAGATATTCACTACAACATACTGATAAAAGCAGCTTGCACAACAAATAATTTAAAAAAAAACATTTATTCTCAATAGAATGGAAAAATCAAAATATCTTCATATAGAAATAAAACATAAGAAGAAAAAAAGTAAAAACTGGTTTTGGTTAAAACAAACGATCCATTAAAAAAAAGTTACCAATTTAAAATCAACGAGCAATCAATAAAACAAAAAATTTATTTTTAAAAATAAATCGAACAAAAGAACGATGCAAAATGAACGATAGTGAAAAATAATTGGGGATTGTTTTTTGTTTAGAACGAACGACCGATCAAAAGTGAACGACTAATACAAAAACAACGACCTAAAAACAAAGCTTTTAAAAAGGGTTGATAGAAAAATTATTGATAGATGAGTGATACAATAGAGAACGCAGTGTTTTTAAAATTATGCTCAGAATAAAAAAAAATTTTGGCGCTATTGGTTTGTAGCAGTGTTTCGAACCCAAAAAAATTTGGGTGCGGTTCAGGTTCGGGTTCAATACATTAAAATTTAGTGGGTTCGGGTTCGGTTCGGGTTTGGGTTCGGTTCGGGTTTGGGTTCGGGTTCAAATTTGTTACGAAAAAAACAATTTTTTCGAACTTTTTTATGAATTCATTATTTTTTTATGTTACATTACATTCCGTATTTATGATACATATATATTTATTTTGGAAAAACATTTTCATTTAATCTCACTCTTCACTATTCTCTACTGAAACAAATCGTCGCTTTAATAATGAAATAACGTATGCCATTTATACGTTGTTATTATATAATGGATGCGCTGCATTCCCCATAAGGATGTCTATAGAGTGGCGTTTTAATATTTTCCAATTATTTTATAACTGGAGGTGAAAATTAATATTGTAATAAACTTCGTCCAGAATGGGTTAATTTAATTTAATCATAAATAACCAATACGTTCCGTCTAAATGTTTTCTACATTCAAAGATCCGTCTTTTTACTGTCGTGTTTGCTCAATAATCGAAAAGAACCAACGAAGAGTCGTTACAGTGGTGTCAGAAGTGGGATTATTGAAACAATGGTCAGGACAGTAAATATTAGTGATCTCAGCCAGACCCAGCTGAAGGATGAGTTGAAGAAAAGGAATGCTCCAATCCATGGAACGAAGGCAGAACTTGCATTCCGGCTGCACAAAGTTTTAGAAGAAGCAGGCCTAAACACAGAGGTCATAGAAGTAGAGTCGGAGGCAGCTCCGGTTCAGAATGCCCCAGCAATTGATCCGATGAAAGGTGTTGATGAAAGAAATGATGACCAAACAAGTAGAGCAACAACAACAACTTGCTGATATGATGGCCCGACAAGAGAAACTGGCAGCAGAACAAAAAGTAGATCAACAACGACAACTTGCTGATCTGATGGCCCAACAAAAATTAGATCAACAACAACTACGTGAAGTAATCGAGTCACGTATATCTAGTGCGGAGGGTAAAATCAACCACATGGTAAGGGAGCTGCGGAAAGTTACTGAAGAACATGAAGAGAAATTACGCAATCTTTCGAGTGAATTCCGCCAAGAAATAGCACAAGTAAAGTCAGGTAGCATGATCAATCCATCAACTACTTCAGCTCCAGCTAGAGTGAAAACACCCGCATTTGATGGATCTACATCGTATCAGATATTTAAGTTGCAATTTGAGATAGCAACAACTGGGTTCGATCACCAGCAAAAAGCAAATGCGCTTATATTGGTATTGAAGGGACCTGCTGCTGAAATCTTGCAGACACTATCAGCGACAGAGCGTGATTACTGCAAGCTAATGGAGGCCTTAGAAGTAAGATATGGGGAAAGTCATATGCAAGCTCTCCATCGCATGCAGCTCAAGACACGAAAACAAGGAGTCAGCGAAACTTTGCAAGAATTAGAGGCTGACATTGTGAGACTGGTTAATCTATCATATCCGAATTATAACGCTGAACATCGAGACGAACTGGCAGCTGATACATTTATCAATGCTCTTCGAGATGTGCAAATGAGAAATCAGCTGTATCTAAGCGGGAAGAAACTACCTGCGGAAGTCTTAGCATTGGCTCTACAAGTGGAAGCTGGAAAAAGAGCGTTTGGCTCAGATAGAGTACGTCAGATGGAAGTTGCTGAGGAACCACTGAAAGCAGCGCTTGATGAAGTGATCATGCGTGTCAAAATTTTGGAAGATAAACCTGAACGAAATCAACGAAGTAGATCTAGCAGAGTAAGATGCTGGAACTGTGGGAACCTAGGGCACATCAGACGGGAATGCAAAACACGAGTAGCAGCAAAAGAAGGAGTAGTTCCAGTCCAGACGATGAACCTCTCAAACAAGCAAGTGGATGTTAAAAAGGAAGGAGATTGCCGTGTTGAACACCGTAAGAAAAGGATACAAAGGGAATGCAAAACACTAATAGCTGCAAAAGAAGGAGTAGTTCCAGTCCGGTTGATGAATCTTTCAAACAAGCAAGTGGATGTCAAAAAGGCAGGAGATTTCCACGTTGAATACCGTAAGAAAGGGATACATTGTAACGCTGACGATCGTTCAAGAAAACCCTGTATTGAGGAGCGCAAGTCATGTAGCAGGACTGAGAGAAGTCAAGCAATGACAGTGAAGCAAATTAAGTTCCAAACTCCTGACGATTGGTGTACCGAGGCAATGAAAAGAGAGCAGCAAAAGGATCCAGCTATGGCACCGATATTGAAATGGAAAACCGAGGGAAGGCGACCGGAGTGGAAAGAGGTAGCACCTTTAAGTACGGAGGTGAAATGCTACTGGGCGCAATGGGACTCACTATTGATGGACAACGGGATACTAAAAAGAAAATGGGAGTCCGCTGATGGAAAGAAAGTGTTAGAACAACTGGTGTTGCCATCAAGTCGAGTGGAAGAGGTACTGGGAAAGCTGCATGGAAGTATTTCTGGAGGACACCTGGGAGTCAATAAAACCCTGGCTAAAGTAAGGGAGAGGTTTTATTGGGTAAGGTATCGAACCGACGTAGAGCAATGGTGTCGGCGATGTGATACTTGTGCGGCGAGCAAAGGACCAAAGACTAGAACTCGAGGAGAGATGCAGCAATACAATGTGGGAGCCCCAATGGAGAGAATTGCTATAGACATCGCGGGGCCATTTCCGGAAACTACAAAAGGTAACAAATACATCATGGTGGTCATTGATTACTTTACAAAATGGCCGGAAGCCTATGCAATACCGACTGCAATCCGGCTGCACAAAGTTTTAGAAGAAGCAGGCCTAAACACAGAGGTCATAGAAGTAGAGTCGGAGGCAGCTCCGGTTCAGAATGCCCCAGCAATTGATCCGATGAAAGGTGTTGATGAAAGAAATGATGACCAAACAAGTAGAGCAACAACAACAACTTGCTGATATGATGGCCCGACAAGAGAAACTGGCAGCAGAACAAAAAGTAGATCAACAACGACAACTTGCTGATCTGATGGCCCAACAAAAATTAGATCAACAACAACTACGTGAAGTAATCGAGTCACGTATATCTAGTGCGGAGGGTAAAATCAACCACATGGTAAGGGAGCTGCGGAAAGTTACTGAAGAACATGAAGAGAAATTACGCAATCTTTCGAGTGAATTCCGCCAAGAAATAGCACAAGTAAAGTCAGGTAGCATGATCAATCCATCAACTACTTCAGCTCCAGCTAGAGTGAAAACACCCGCATTTGATGGATCTACATCGTATCAGATATTTAAGTTGCAATTTGAGATAGCAACAACTGGGTTCGATCACCAGCAAAAAGCAAATGCGCTTATATTGGTATTGAAGGGACCTGCTGCTGAAATCTTGCAGACACTATCAGCGACAGAGCGTGATTACTGCAAGCTAATGGAGGCCTTAGAAGTAAGATATGGGGAAAGTCATATGCAAGCTCTCCATCGCATGCAGCTCAAGACACGAAAACAAGGAGTCAGCGAAACTTTGCAAGAATTAGAGGCTGACATTGTGAGACTGGTTAATCTATCATATCCGAATTATAACGCTGAACATCGAGACGAACTGGCAGCTGATACATTTATCAATGCTCTTCGAGATGTGCAAATGAGAAATCAGCTGTATCTAAGCGGGAAGAAACTACCTGCGGAAGTCTTAGCATTGGCTCTACAAGTGGAAGCTGGAAAAAGAGCGTTTGGCTCAGATAGAGTACGTCAGATGGAAGTTGCTGAGGAACCACTGAAAGCAGCGCTTGATGAAGTGATCATGCGTGTCAAAATTTTGGAAGATAAACCTGAACGAAATCAACGAAGTAGATCTAGCAGAGTAAGATGCTGGAACTGTGGGAACCTAGGGCACATCAGACGGGAATGCAAAACACGAGTAGCAGCAAAAGAAGGAGTAGTTCCAGTCCAGACGATGAACCTCTCAAACAAGCAAGTGGATGTTAAAAAGGAAGGAGATTGCCGTGTTGAACACCGTAAGAAAAGGATACAAAGGGAATGCAAAACACTAATAGCTGCAAAAGAAGGAGTAGTTCCAGTCCGGTTGATGAATCTTTCAAACAAGCAAGTGGATGTCAAAAAGGCAGGAGATTTCCACGTTGAATACCGTAAGAAAGGGATACATTGTAACGCTGACGATCGTTCAAGAAAACCCTGTATTGAGGAGCGCAAGTCATGTAGCAGGACTGAGAGAAGTCAAGCAATGACAGTGAAGCAAATTAAGTTCCAAACTCCTGACGATTGGTGTACCGAGGCAATGAAAAGAGAGCAGCAAAAGGATCCAGCTATGGCACCGATATTGAAATGGAAAACCGAGGGAAGGCGACCGGAGTGGAAAGAGGTAGCACCTTTAAGTACGGAGGTGAAATGCTACTGGGCGCAATGGGACTCACTATTGATGGACAACGGGATACTAAAAAGAAAATGGGAGTCCGCTGATGGAAAGAAAGTGTTAGAACAACTGGTGTTGCCATCAAGTCGAGTGGAAGAGGTACTGGGAAAGCTGCATGGAAGTATTTCTGGAGGACACCTGGGAGTCAATAAAACCCTGGCTAAAGTAAGGGAGAGGTTTTATTGGGTAAGGTATCGAACCGACGTAGAGCAATGGTGTCGGCGATGTGATACTTGTGCGGCGAGCAAAGGACCAAAGACTAGAACTCGAGGAGAGATGCAGCAATACAATGTGGGAGCCCCAATGGAGAGAATTGCTATAGACATCGCGGGGCCATTTCCGGAAACTACAAAAGGTAACAAATACATCATGGTGGTCATTGATTACTTTACAAAATGGCCGGAAGCCTATGCAATACCGAACCAGGAAGCAGTTACGGTCGCGAAAACATTAGTCAATGAATGGGTTTGCAGATATGGAACACCGCTCGAGTTGCATACCGACCAGGGAAGGAATTTTGAATCTCAACTGATGGAAGAGCTGTGCAGAACACTCGGCATTAGAAAAACACGAACTACACCTATGAACCCACAATCGGATGGCATGGTAGAACGATTCAACCGAACCATGGAAGAACATCTGTCGAAGGTAGTAGAAGCCAACCAAAGAAGTTGGGATAAGGATCTTCCGTTATTCTTGATGGCCTATCGTAGCGCAGTGCACGATACGACATGTGAAACGCCAGCGAATATCATGTTCGGGAGAGAACTACATCTTCCTAGTGACATTGAGTTCGGCATCCCTGGAGGCCTGGTATCCACGAAAACGGATTATGTGGGACAACCAAGAGAGAAGATGAATAAAATCCATCAACAGGTTCGAGACCACATTAAGATTGCCAGTGACAAAATGAAAACCAGGTACGACATTAATGCAAATAGTGGCGGTTTTCAAGAAGGAGAATTGGTATGGCTATACAACCCCAGGAGAACTAAGGGAAGATCACCCAAGCTGCAGCCAGATTGGGAAGGCCCATATAAAATAATCAAACGGATTAATGATGTTATCTACCGCATCCAAAAGGGACCCCGTACCAAGATGAAAGTGATACATCTGCAAAGGTTGGCATCGTACCAAGGTAACAGCACCAATGCGATAGCTGATATTGTTCGGGACGAACAAAACTAAAAGGAGGGCAGTGTAATAAACTTCGTCCAGAATGGGTTAATTTAATTTAATCATAAATAACCAATACGTTCCGTCTAAATGTTTTCTACATTCAAAGATCCGTCTTTTTACTGTCGTGTTTGCTCAATAATCGAAAAGAACCAACGAAGAGTCGTTACAATATATTGTCAATTAACGTACATGCAAATTTGAATTTGGTTAAATATTGACACAGCGTAAATGCATGAACGATATTCCAATTCCTACAGAATAATAACTTGGGTAAAATCAGTGTCGTATATTTTACATATATTACGATCTCCACACGAAATGGTAAATCTAAAATATTGTATAAGCATCATTCATGATTACATGATATGCCGGTTCATATAAATAAAAAAGTGTAAGAATATCATGCGTTATTTCAATAATAATTAGTTTTAGGCTTAATCGTACTTCCATGCAAAATGAAATAACGTATATGAAATATGAAATAACGTATAAGGTACCTGATTGATTTTTCACCTCTTTTTAGGTAGAAAAGCCAGCAGGTATCAATGTGAAATTTTAATATGCTGTGAGGAAATTAGTCAAGAGTAATTGGTAGAAATTTTTTTTCCAATATTTTTATTCCCTCAATAGTGCTGCCGAGTTTACGAAAATCAGAAAATCGAAAAATCTTTAAACCCAATTATCTCGAAACTAGATTTTTACGAATACGTTGTTTCATTATTAAAACGACGAAATTATACTCAAAATAATCTTGTTTGAAACAAAAAAAAAATTCTGCGAAATATGAAATTTCTTACTCAAACTTCCTAGATTTCCTATATTAAAAATTGAACCTGAACCGCGTTTTTGATTGGGTTCGGGTTCACATAATTAAAAAAAAAACTTGCTCCGGAGCGGGTTCAGGGTTCGGGTTCGAAACCCTGGTTTGTAGATTATATTGATTATTGTTCATTTTTGTTAGTAGTATGTATGGATGCTGGATTATAGAATTAATTTATTTTTTTTTGTTTTCAATAATTGGTTGTAGAATGAGAAATTTTGTTGTAGACAAAAATTTAGTTTTTGTACATGTCTGAACAAAACATAAACATTAAATTCCTGTTTATAGTGAAAATTTTTTTAAAATTAATACATATCGTACGCATGGAGGGATCAGTTTTTATTAATTTGTTAATTTTTTCTATTTTTTGATCCACGGGTGTGACAACCCCGCGAACTCCAGTCCCTGTTATTGGCACATGAGTTAACGTGAGATATCACATACCACTGGCAATAGCAGTGAGATATCACTAGCCAAGGTGATATCTTAGGGGTGCTGGCGGATGAACTGTATTCAGTCAACGGTAGCACTCTCAATCTTAGCTAATGAATATTACTTGATGCTGGAACGCTGTAACTTGCTCGAAGAAACGAGCTTTCATATAACTATATATCTGAGCTTTAATCATTGAAAAATATACTGCGTCCCATAATCAAGGATTATGCCATTAGCTGGACTATTGGCAAACCAATTTTAGTTTTGTTCCTGCAAATTTTTAAAACAAATTTGCTTTTTATCTCTTATTTTATTTTTATTTTCCCTATCCTATCACGTAATATTGGCCTATGTCATATTTTATATGTGATAGGATTTATAGTTAAGTTGTCCATTATTTAACAAAAAATATTGAAAAAACAAAAAAAAACAGATTTGCGTCCATTAACATCCTTAGAATGCATGTTGTTGTGGGACCTTGGTCTTAAAAGGTTTTTATGTGTTGTTGTGACACATATTGTAATGCCTACTACACATCACATTTTATTAAAAAAAAAAAAAAAAATATTTACATTTATTTTCAAGTGAACGATGACCAGCATTTTTAAATCGGTCTGTGCAAATTAACCATCCGTTTAGAACGCATAATTATTTTTCATAAAATGTGTAGTGTAGTAGGAATTACAATATGCGACACAACAACACATAAAAACCTTTAATGTCAAAGGACCCACAACAACATGCATTCTAAAGTATTGAAGGACGCAAATTTTTGATGTTTTGTTTTATATTTTTAACGTATAAAGAATGAACAACTAAACAATAAATCCTATCACTTATAAAATATGACATAGGCCAATATTATGATAGGATAGAGAAAACAAAAATAAAATAAGGTAAGGTAAATTTGTTTAAAAAATTTGCAGAAACAAAACCAAAATGGGGTTGCCAATAATCAAGTTGGTAGCATATTCCTTGACTATGCGACGCCTTGACTATTCATCTTCATCAATGAATAAATCTGAGATATTGAGTTGTATGAAGGCTCGTTTCTTCAAGCAAGCAATATCGTCCCATCATCAAAGAACTTATTTGCCAATAGCAGGGGGTTATCACATCCATAGATCAAAAATAAAAAAAAATTTACAAATCAATAAAAAATAATGCCTTCATGATGTCGGAAAATGAGAAAAATGTTAAACATATAATATAAGTGAACATTATTTGCTATGATTGTTAAGCTCATATCGTCAATCTGTTGGCACACGACTTAGGAAAAGAGTTCGTATCTCCACAACACTCAAAAGCAAATATTTGAGAAATCGCAAGTTGGTAGAATCTTGGTATGATCTGAGTAACTTCTTATTTCCTTATGTCATGAAAGGAGAAAGAAAGAAGTTACTCAGATCAGGCGACAAATGTATGGTGGTGGTGGTCTAATGATTTGGGGCGTTATGAGCAATTTTGATAAGTAAAATTTCACAGTCATACGTTGCACTTTGAACACTGACAATTATTTACAAATGACAGAGAATGTTTTTTTGTAATGTAAACGTTCTTTACGAGGACAAAATCTTATTTATCAGCAAGAAAATACCCCAGTACATACATCAAAAAACTCATTACTTAGGTTCCAGAGAAATATAATTAACGTTTTGAATTGGCCAGTTCGTTCGCCTGGGCATAGTATTATCGAAAATTACTGGAGCCAATGATCTATGTTTGGAGCCAATTGCTGAGCCAATGATCTATGATGCAAAATTTACATGAACGGAAATTAATATAACTATTTTTAAAAAAAATAAAAAATTTACAAACATGTCGTAATAACAATATATCCCCTGTCTTTTGGAAATAGTACAGCTACAGACAGAGTAATAATTCAAATGAAAGTGGATAGTTTGGAATCCACCGACTACCATACGACTTCACGCCATTTAAAATCTGAGCCGATCAGGGTTGCATTGATTTAAATCATTTGATTTAAATCAGTGATTTAAATCAGATTTAAATCAACTTGATTTCTTTTAAAAAATCATTGATTTAAATCAATTGAAGAAATCTCTAAAATTTTAGGCAAATCCAAAATAAAAATTTGATTTTTTTGATAAAATGTTTTGCGGTAGGAATTTTGCCATGTAACACAACTACACATAAAAACCTTAGGAAACAAGATCCCACAACAACAAGCGCTCTAACAAGATGATGAGATACGCTCACCATTTTTTTAACCTATATCTGAGCTATCTTCACCTGACCAACGGCATCTGTATCAAGTCACGCTAAGACAATTGCATCGTGCTTGCGACTGAGAATAATTAAGATGTTAGCATATCGTCGTAAAACTTCAACAACAAAAACACAGATTAAACCACAACTAGAAATATTGACAAACCCACATAAAATGCATATGAACAGATTCTAGAAATTAATCTAGAAATAATAAATAATTACATATCATATAGAGTATTAAATGCAAATCAGTACAACCCGCTTACGAAAAAAAAACATTTCCACTAAAAACTATCGTTACTATTAAGATCTTGATGGTATATTAAATCCTTAACACTTTCCTGACACAAGTTGTTGTTCCATATGACAAGGAGTTGTTCCATATGACTTGCCGTTTACTGTTTACCAGTTATCTACATGTCCGAGAAACTTTTCGAATCTGCAGAGTTGGATATCTCTGACATCACTCTAAAGCAGTGACAAAGTATCTTAGTTTGGCAAGTAACGCTTTTCATGTCGCTAGAACAACAATCAGTATTTCAGTATAAAAATCTAGTAAATAAAAACTGTTCCTTTACTTTTATCTAGCCTTGCATTTCAAAAAATATAACCAAAGCTAATGATTTATATAAAGTAGTTAACGTAGCATAAGAAATATACAATTTCTTCAAAAATTAAACTAAATTTTTTTAAAAATCAAAAAAATCCGATTTAAATCAAAAAAAGCGATTTAAATCAAATAAATCTGATTTTTTTGATTTTTTTAAATAAATCAGATTTTTATGCAACCCTGGAGCCGATGGAAGATTATTGTTTTTTTAGTAAAGTGTTGTGGTCTACCTATAGATTTGTAACTTGTGATAATTGTGTTTTTGTCCTTGATGCTCCATAAACTTCCAGCTAGCGCTTTCAATGCATTGTTTTTGCTTTTCAGCCTCGCGTTCACCTATTCAGCGTGGGGATTAAACCTGATTAGTGGGTCGAATGTTACTCGAGCAATGTCCGACATTTCACTGTAGCAATGGGCACGTTGTCAATGCGGAAGTTTAGTCCTTCGTTCAAGTGGTGAAAATCGTAGTAGTGGATTTTTCCGACGATATAGTATCAGTTTTCTGCTTCTCAACTATTCATTAAGGGAGTTAAGGTATTTGTTCAACATGTTGGTGAGTTGTTCCAGATTGCTTCCTGTGACAAGAACTGTGCAGTCGTCTGCTCTGGTGGAGTAGACTAACTGCTTAGATAGAGGTTGAAAAGTGATGGAGAGAACTCCACCTCGTGGTACCCCTTTTCTAAGTGTTCTCATTTTTGATTTTGAAATTCTGAAATCCGAAAATGTTTGGCGGCCTCTTAAGTAGTTACACAACCAAGTGAGACTAGGATTGTTTTTGCACATGGCTGTTTTTGGTTCAGACCATCGCTGATTTGGTTTTGAATTTTGTGGAGGGCGAGTTCACTTCCGGAAGCCATGCTGGTATAGAGGCAGGTGGCAAGTGCTCGACATCATAGGTAGCAAAAGTTTTTCAATTAGTTTTGCGATGAAAGAGAGGATGGAGATTAACCTGTATGACTTTCCTTCTTCAGCTTTTCCGGGTTTTAGAATAGGGTTAATTTTAGCCGTTTTCCAAACATTCGGTATCTGGAGAGTATTTAGTGTTGTAGTGGTAGTAACTCCTCTTGGGTCCAATTTGTTTAAGCATGATAGGTGATATGTCGTCGGGTTCAATTGCTTTTGATTGTTTGATTTTTCTAATTGCCGTCTCAACTTCAACATATGTAAAATTGATATTCTCAGTGCTGTCATCTTTAAGTTATCGGAAGTGTCTGAGGACTGATCTAGACGCCTTCTCATGTTAGCTTTACTTTTCTGTAAACTGTGTATTAAATTTCGAGGTGCACTTCCTAGACTTTTTTATAGGAATATCGTTGAAAGAGATCATGCATTTATTTTAAAGTCTCCGAGGACGAGTTAACTAACCCCTTTATAACTTCTTATAGGCTTTCACTTGAACCGAAGTTCGATTTACTCACTAGTTCTTTCCATTTGTTCCTCGGCTTTTGGGATCGGCTGGATTTGTTTTCGGATGTCATCTCTAAGTACGGCAATAGCAAATGCATCTGGTGGGAAATTAGGTTTAATATATTGTATTCTATCAGCAGGGATGTAACGCACTTTAGCTTTAATAAAAATATCTCTGTATTTTTTCTCCCCAGAGAGGGTGTCAAGTGGTAAAAATAATTTGTCACTTGTCAATAATAATTAAATAATTTGTCATATTTGACACTTGTCAATAATTTCAGGCTCAACTCTGCTTATGTAGTTGTTTAGGATGCATGACCGACCGGATCTTAGATGAGCTATGATGGATCTGGTGCTACGGGGCAGTTGTACCTTTTCGACAGCGACTTTTGGTGGCTTTCTATTTAGAACTCGATTTGGGGCGTAGTTCCTTATAACGTCCTCAACAGCTTTAGTATGAAGTGCTTTTAAACCTGTTCTACAAGTAACCTCGTCGATGTTAGCTGTTACTTGGTGGTCACTAACCTCTTGCAAAAAGCATCTTGCTGTCTTCCTTATGTCTCTAGGTGGTTCAATTTTCGATAAGGTATCATTACAAGGATGTTGCTCTTTGTGACAGGCCAACAGATATTGTTTAGCTAGCATTTCATTATGTTCGCGAACTGGCAGTATGTTACATTTCTCGTGCAGATGATCTCGATGGGCCATCAAATAGCATCCGGTCGCTGTTCGCAAAGCTGCGCTTTGTGCTGTTTGTAACTTCTTCCAGTGCGTGTCTGCAACTTGGGGTGTCCATATGGGTGCGTCATAGTTTATAAAGGTCGTCCTGTGGTTTTATATCGTCACTGTTACGCCAGAGTCACGAATGTGCAAAATTGTAGTTTTGAGATAACTGCATTTTAAAGTTTGCAAACGCTACTAAAATTCATTTTTTTTGTTGTTTTTTATTATTCCAGCAAATTGAATAAAAAAATTTACCGGAATAATAAAAAACAAACTGAATTTTAGTAGCGTTTGCAAACTTTAAAATGCAATTATCTCAAAACTACAATTTTGCACATTCGTGACTCTGGCATAACAGTGACGATACGTTGTAATTATTATATTTTGATCCTTGCACCAAGAACTACCCGCTAGTGCTTTCAATGCACTATTCCTGTTCTTCAGTCTAGAGTTCACTTGTTGTGCATCAGCATTAAATTTAAACAGTGGGTCGAATGTTACCCCCAACAATCTCCGATTTTTCACTGTCAGAATGAGTATGTTGTCAATACAGATGCTTAGTGTTGTGTTTACCTCCTTCGTCCATGTGGTGAAAAATGTAGAAGTGGATTTGTCAGTAGAAAGTTTAGTTTTCCTTGTTTTAAACCAATCATTGAGGATGTTAAGGTAGGTGTTTAGAATATTGATGAGTTGTTACAGTTGTTACCTGTTGCAAGCACCGTGCAATATGTCTGCATATGTCGTGATGGTTAATCCTTCTAGTGGGGCAGGTAAGCTGCTTAAGTAGAGATGAAGGTGAGAGAACTCCGCCTTGTGGGACTCATTGTCGTAGTACTCTCATCTTGGACTTACAGTTCCGAAACTTGACGAATGTTTGGCGACCTCTAAGATAGCTGCACAGCCAGCGCTTTATAAGACCTGGCAAATTGGTCTTTAGGATGTCATCTAGTAGTCCGGCGTGCGGCACTGTGTCGAACGCTTTTGATAGGTCGAGTGCAACTCAAATTGTTCTAGCACAGGGTTGTTTTTGGTTCAGACCATCACTGATCTGGTTTTGTATTCTGTGAAGAGCGGTGGTTGTACCATGTGCTGTCCTAAAGCCATATTGGTGTGCCGCCAAATTGTAAGATCCGGTTAACCGAGGTAATAGAAGTGCTTCAATCACTTTTGCGACCGATGAAAGGATGGAGATCGTTCTGTAAGATTCTCCCTTTTCTTCAGGTTTTCGATTTTTTTAAGGTTATTTATTACGTCAGTCTCCCGTTGTAGTCGTGGTCTACCTCGCGGTCACCCACTCCCTGGGGTACTAAAGTATATTTTTTTAATCATTCCAGACTGTAATCGGCTCGTAGAACATGCCCAAACCAAGCATCCTATTAGAACGGATACAACCTATTATATCAGGACCCTCAAGAAGGTCTCTGATCTCAAAGTTATACCGGGATCTATACTCTCCATCGTCTGTCTTAAGTGGACCGTGTAGAAATGTAGCGTAGGATCTTACACTCAAATACAGATAAATGCGATTCGTCATTTTGTGTAAGGGTCCACGTTTGTGACCCATACATCACAACCGGTCTAATCAATGTCTTGTATAACTTGAGCTTGGTGTTAGTTGATACATACGGTGATCCAAGGAGAGGTTTAATTGAGTAGAAAGTTCGATTACCTGCAGCGATTCGAGCTTTTATATCTGTAAGTATGCTGTTGTTTGAGTCAAGCATTGATCCCAAATATTTAAAAGATTCAACTCCCTCAATTCGTTTATCGCCGCACATCAAATCTTTCTTCTCAGCCTCTCTTGAAACATTCTTATGTTTGGTTTTATTGTAGTTAATTTGCAGACCAATTTTCCTAGCACCACTCTCAAGCGACTTGAAAGTCTCAATGAACAGCTTCACTTCGGACGAGGATGACAACATCATCAGCATAAGCAATCATCTGTACTGAGTTTATTGACGAGATACTGTTATTAGTCTGTAGTTTCTTTTGACGGCACACGTATTACAAGGCTAAATTAAAGGCCATTCAGCCTTATAATTCTATAATCACAGTAATTATCACTAATCTTAGATCTAAAATTTAATTTGGTTTCTTGAACAACAGACTAGAATATTGTTAGACTAGACTAGAATATTGTTATTGCACATATAATTTATAATATCATCTATCTTGTTGGTGAGACCGTTGCAATTCAAATGCACAATTTTCACATCACTCGGGGTTTCTGGATGCCTGTTCATTCGCATTGTGTTTGGCTGCGAGCTCGTGTTGGTATGTTGACTAGATAATTGACAGCATGGCGCTATGTAATGTTTGGTACATTGTTTATGTGTGGCTAAACCTGAGCAGTTCTTGAGGTGACACCATTCTTTACAGGTGTTGCACTGGATGGATGTTATGTTTGCCCTTAACATATTGAATAATGGCATGTTTTAGTTGGTCCCGGATTTCTTTCAATACCACCCATGACGAGGAGTATTTGAAGCAGTGAGGTCAGCGACAGTTGCTTCCGTACCCAAAAAATGGAGCAACGGATTCGCACCTTTCGTTGAAACTGTTGTGATGGTCCTTGGACGGAATTGGGTTCCGAGTACTTCTGGGGCGTAGACCCGTCCATTGTGAAAAGCTTGTTCGGTACTACATTCTGCTATCGGCATGAGCGACATGCTGGCGATGAATAAGAGTTGCTTGTTACTCTAGTCGGTTGTGGTTCATTGAGGACTCCAAAGTTGGAGCCGTCGATTTGATCTGGAATATTATCGCTTCGCGCATCGGTGTTTAGGTGAGAGTGCCATAGATCGTGGTGTGCTTTCACATCGCCGAGTATAAGACAGTCGTTGTTATTAAGTAAACGTTTAATGTTTGGTTCATAACCTGTATCGCAGCTGCTTACTTGTGGTATGTATATATTGACTAGTGCTATCTCCGTATTACCGGACATTATTATAATAGCTAATTGTTCAAGATGTATATCATTTGCTGCTGGTAGGGTGATTGTACGGTAGATAATGCTTTTATGTATGATAAAGGCAAGACCACCTCTCCTGTCCTTGTCTCTATCCAGTCTTATAATTTCATAATCGCTAATACTATCACTAATTTTTGACTTAATGTTTAATTTGGTTTCTTGGAGAACCGTGGCTAGAATAGTATTGTTGCACATAAAGTTTATTATATCTTCTATTTTATTTGTTAGACCGTTGCAATTAAGTTGCATTATTTTCACATGGAGGTGTGTTTATACACTTTGTGTTTGGCTGCGTGCAGGTGTTAGTCTGTTGACTAGATAATTGACAGCAAGGTGCTGTGAACTTCGGACTCCATTGCTTATGTGTATAAAGGCCTGAGCATGTTTTGAGGTCACAATATTCTTTACAACCGTTGCACTGTACGGATATTGTGTTTGTCTTAAGAATTTGTCTATATACAGCACAGTGCCATATTTTTGCTGTTGAGACAGGGTTTGTTTCGATCCCGGCCATTATGCGAAGCATCTGCAGCAGCGACGCCAGTGACAGCTGCTTCCTTATCCAAAAAACGGAATGACGGAGATTGCACGTTTAGTCGAGATTGTTGAAAATTCTTTATAGTACTTCTGGATCGCAGAGTGCAGACCCGACCATCTTGAGAAGCAGATGTGGTTCACTACTTCACTAGCTAAGAGAGTGGTGAACTCAAATCACCAAAATAATTAACATTGTAAAAATTACATTCAATGTCGTAAGACAAAGTTATAATGAAAGTCGAAAGACAAAATTAAAGCACTCCAAATTTTGTAACACAAATACAGAGAAAGTAGTATATATCCATGGCTAGGCATAAGATACATGGTCATCCTAAAATTAATAATTCATGACACGAATCTCACTGTTGAAAGAAGTCTGTAATCGAAGGTAATCACTAATCAGTGTGCGGCTATCACTTCAATATGTTAGCACAATCATTATTGCTTTGTAAAGTTTGAATTTACACGATTGCGATGGTTGTGGAATTAAAAAAAATAATTACAAGAAATATCTGATATAAGGGTAGAAGCTTCAAATAACAGTTATTAACCTTCAAGATCTAATTAATGAAATTGCAGATTTGGAGTGAGTTACGAAATTTTGATCTATGAAAAATATATTATTAAAAAAAACTTCAAAACCCAGCATAAATAGATTTCATACAGCGGTAGCTACAAATTAAAAAAAAATGGAGCGACGGAGTTGCACCTTTCGTCGAAATTGTTGCGATGGTCCTTGGTCGGAACTGTGTACCGAGTACTTCTGTGGTGGTGTAGACCCGTCCATCTTAAGAAGCCCATTGAGACATCTGCGCAAAGTAAACACTGAACATCTAGAGGATATCACATTCACCGAAGAAGAAGCTGAGAATGCTATAAAGAAACTAAGCCATCCAAAGCTATTGGACCGGACGGCATCTCATCCATCATGCTAAAACACATTGGACCCAAAGGATTGAACTTTCTCACTTCTACATTCAAAACATCGCTAAATACGCTTCATATACCAAACATCTGGAAAACAGCTAGAATAAGCCCCATCTTGAAACCTGGAAAACCTGAAGAGAAGGGAGAATCTTACAGACCAATCTTCATTCCTTTCATCGGTTGCAACACTGATTGAAGCGCTTCTGTTACCTCGGTTATCCAGATCTTGCAATTTGGGGCCCCACCAACATGCCTTCAGGAAAGCACATAGTACAACCACCGCTCTTCACAAGATACAAGATCAAATCAGTGATGGATTAAACCAAAAACAACCTTGTGCCAGAACAACATTAGTTGCGCTCGACCTATCAAAAGCATTCGACACAGTGTCGCACGCCGAACTATTGAATGATATATTTAACACCAATCTGCCAGGTTTAATAAAGCGCTGGTCGTGCAACTACCTAAGAGGCCGACAAACATACGTTGAGTTCCGTAACTCCAAATCTAAGATGAGAGTGCTCAAACAAGGAGTTCCGCAAGGTGGAGTTCTCTCACCTTCACTATTCAATCTCTACCTAAGCAGCTTACCTACACCACCAGAAGGAATAACCATCACGTCATATGCTGACGACTGCACGGTGCTTGCAACAGGAAACTACCTGGAACAACTCACTAATGCTTTGAACACCTACCTTAACATCCTAAACGAATGGTTTAAAACCAGAAACCTAATACTGTCCACCGAAAAGTCCACATCTACACTTTTCACCACATGGACGAAGGAGGCCAACACAACACTCAACATCTGCATTGACAACGTGCTTATTCCCACGGTAAACAATCCGAGACTGTTGGGGGTCACATTCGATCCACTACTTAAATTCAATGCTCATGCTCAACAGGTGAACGCAAGATTGAAAAATAGGAACAATGCTCTGAAAGCACTGGTTGGCAGTTCATGGGGGAAAGATAAAGAAACAATAATAACAACATACAAAGCAATAAGAAAACCTATTTTGAATTATGCGGCACCCATATGGACACCTCAGGTCACTGACACCCACTGGAATTAGTTACAAGTAACACAAAACGGAGCGTTGCGAACAGCAACCGGTTGTCATTTGATGGCTCACCGAGATCACCTGCACCAAGAATGTAATATATTATCGGTTCATCAACACAATGAAATGCTCACCAAACAATATCTATGGGCCTGTCACAGAGAGCAACATCCCTGTAAAGACACCTTATCAACAACCACACCACCTTGAGACATAAGGCGTACTGCGAAATGCTTCTTAACTTATGTCAGACACAGTGAAATAACAGGCAACATTGGCGAACTTACGTATAAAACGGGCTTAAAAACGCTACACACGAAGGTTGTTGAGGACACAATAAAGAACTACGCTCCAAATCGAGTCCTCTAGAGTAACCCGCTGTCCACAGGTCGCTGTGGAAGAGGTCAAACTACCGCGCAGTACCAGATCCACTCTAGCGCAGTTAAGATCCGGTTGGTCACGCATCTTAAATAATTATATGAATCGATTGACCACAACACTGTTGACAAGTGTCCCATATGTGAGGGCATGCCACATGATGCAGACCACCTATTTAATTGTCCAGAAAAACCAACCAACTTGACGAAGGAAGATTTGTGGTACCGCCCAAGAGCAGTAGCAGAGTTCCTGAATCTGGACATGGAGCCGGAGGAGTAGCACCGCATCGTCGCTACAACAACAACAAATTAAAAATCAATCGTCTGTTAATCGCTGGCAAACTAAGATTAGAACTAGTGATATCAGAAGAAAAATTAGTGTTATGTTATTTCAGACAAAGAATAAAAGTTATTGAAAAACGAAAATTAGCTTCTTCTAAGGAAGAGTTGCAAACTAAAAGATGAAACTGAAATAATAAACCAAAATAAGCAACAAAAACTTAGCTTCTAAAACAAACGATTCTGCTGGTCAACCAGCCTATATTGATATAATGATAAAATTTAGTTGGAAATGATTATGAGAATCTCATTATCGTATAAAACAAATTTGCCCAAATATATTCATTGGGCTTAAAAATAGTGTTTTACGAATTGTAAAAAAAAATTAATTTGGTTTTTCAAATTACGACAAAAAAAAAAATATTAGGTACAATCCTATTTTATTCGTTCAAAAAAGTTGATTTTTTTTTAGATAAATAGCAAGATTAGGTCCTCTGCATCCTTATTATGAAAAAAAAATTGCGGAAATGAGGGGGTCAAAAGTTATAAAGGATCAAACTTTCAATTTTACCTTGGTAAACTCTTTGATTATTTTTTAGTTTTTTATAATATATAATAATAAGGATTCAGAGGATAACAAGGATGCAGAGGACCTAATCTTTCTATTTATCTAAAAAACTCAACTTTTTACTAACGGGGATAAAATAGGAAAATGCCAAATATTATACCAAAACAATAAATTAAAACAAGTAATTAAACTCAATTCCTACAAGGGTTATAAACAAGTTTGCTTGTACTCATTTTAACATGCAATTTTATTATGCGCAGTTAACACACAAAAATTATTAATTTTATGTAATAATCAATGATTTCTTCAATAATAAGATAACTACTAAATTATTTTATTTGTGTTTGAAATAGTGGATTGATATTATAGGAAACCATATAAATATGTCAAAAATAAATTTACAAATTACCTTAATAATTGTCCATTTATTTTATAAATAATACAAAAAACTAATAGCACAACACTTTTAGAAAACATTTTTTTATGAATATTATGACATAAAATACTAAAAAGAAAGTGAATTACAACGGTTAACAGTTTTGTTTTGCTGCTCTATCCTTGTAAATGCCGATTAGTTGTAACTTGTAATGTAACGATTAACGAAACGAAATGTCAAAATCATCTAGCCAGTCATTATTTTTGTTGTTGCTGTAGTTTCGTCAAATAGGCTAACATATTAATATAGTTATTAATGGCTGTGGCCCATTTTTCAATGAAATTGAATCTGCAAATCGACTAAAAAATTTCATAAATGCCCCTTTTATATGATGAACTTGAATCTGCAAGTCGACTAAATTATAAGGGTGCTTTCTAAACGACGACTTATTTGTGGAACGTAACTTATTCTAAACTTATTCGAATAAGTATGCTGGCGAGGTGACTTATTTTGTATCACTTTTTACATAAAAATCTAATCTGATATGTCATATATACTTTTTATTTTATTTAGTTAATATCTGTCACTAATTTGAACAAACGTTTTCATAAATCAAATTTAAACTGACATAATTATAGACATTATTGTCTTGTATCAAATAAGTCGTCGTTTGGAAAGCACCCTTAAAACTTGTTGCAATTCTTACAACCTCATTTTAACGAGCCATACAGTCAAACACCTCATACTGTTATTAACATTTAATCTAAAAATTCTCATCCTTTACATCGATTTAAGGCAAAACATTATAATTAAATTTAATTGAACTATACAATAAGGAATATCATGTTTAAGTCCAAACATGTAGTAAATTTTTAATTTTTATCTTAATTTTTAACTACAACTTTGTGCTACAACGAACATATTTATTCCACAGCAAATATTGAAAACAAAATTAAATCTAAAAAACTTAAATTAAATTAATTCCATTATCCAGCATCCCTACAATCAACAAAAATTAACAATGATAATAAAAACAATTTTCGAATCGTAACAATATTAATATTAGTTCATTATGATTTGGAAAAAAATTAATTTTTGTATTCATTTTTTTTTAATTATTTTAAAACCTTTTCATTTTTACCGTTATTTGGGATTTTTCGACCTTTTCTAGTTATTAAAAATGAAAAACTGATGAAAACTTTTGGCCATTTTCTTTGATGTTGCAGCCGATTGCTTAGGAGCCTAAGATGACACTGCAGATGCTTGACTTTTTTGACATGCCTTCTTCATTTTTTGGCACAGAAAAAATCGTGTCACGCCATTTTGAAATTAAAACTCAATATAAAAATAATTCAAAAAATCGCCTTAACGCTAATAACGTGTGGTGATTTCTCAACAAATTCACTAAATTTTATTTCGGCTGTAATTTTTTGAAAAAACCTTAGTATAACGGTTGTAATCCACTTCAAAATTATGCGTAAGTTCCATTTAAAAATTGCACTAAATAATTTATCTTTTAGTGAGGAGAATTTATATTCAGTCCAAGAGTCCGTTAGTCAGAACCGTCCAATTTTTATATAACAATACTTTGCTCAAATCAAATGGTTGTTATACTCCAATTGTTAGAAGTCACTTATGCTAGGCAAAATGGACTTCGTCAGACTTATATATATGAATAAAAAACACTTGTTTATAGTTAGACAAATATATAAATCTGATTTTTATTGTCGATAATTTCTTCTATTTATACAAAATCGATAATACTAAAAATTACACATTTAGCAAAATATTCTTAAAATTAATTGTTTCATAATGTTAAAAAAATGTGTCACATAATTTTTTATATTTTCTTTGTAAATTTAATTGACCGACATATTCAGTTATACTTTAAATTTATTACATCATAAAAATAAACGAAAATTATATTATTTACATATGCACGGTAATCATATTTCATTTAATAGTTTTTTGTATGAAATATGAATTCCATAAACTTTCTTTCGGTTTGTAATAAATTATATTTATTTTCATATATGTTTTTTGTTATCGTGTGAAAATGATTTTGCGGTTTGTTTACTTTAGAATATAATGGAAATTTGTTGTTTATTTTATGTGCGGTCATTGTAAGATTTTGTAGGAGTTAAGGGATGATGTGTAGATACATTACACCCTTATTAGTTAAAAAAAAATTTTTTGCTTTTAATAGAAAAAAAAGTAAAAAATTTTGTTGATTTACTTTAATATTTTTAATTTAATATATCTTAAATCGACTCTAATTTTCATTGTTTATAATAAATGTCGATTATTATTATTTTCAATCCTCAATGGGTTTATATTTCTTTAATCTATTTTTGTGTATTTTCTTAATTATATTGCCCTTTCTTATTTCTACATTTGTTTCCTTAATATCTATGACCTCATAGGGTCCTGAATAGGGTGCATCAAGTTTCTTTCGATCACCAGCTTTTAACCAGACTAATTCTCCAATTTTCAACTCTATGGGATTTGCGTTTAGATCGTAAGATTCTTTACGTTTGATCTTTGCTAAGTGTAGGAGTTCATTTGCTTTAGCGTGTGCTTGTTGTAAGCGATATCTTAATTCTTGAACATAGTCGTCAAGATTTTATACTGGTGCACTAGTTGTAAATTTTTCGTCAGTTGGTAATGTAGCTAATCTACCGAAAATTAGCTCAAAAGGAGAATGGTTTGTATCCGTATGAGGAGTTATATTGTAACAAAATACAAAGTAGGGGATCCATTCTTCCCAGTTATAGTCGTTTGTGAATGCAAGTAAGTATTCGTTCAAAACTCTATGATTCCTTTCAATGGAAGCAAGGGTTTCGTGGTGATAAGGTGTTGAAGTTACGTGCGAGATTGAAAAGAATGAACATACGTGTTTCATAATCTCATTCACAAATTCAGTGCCCATGTCTGTTTTTAAAATTTTGAAATTTCCATATTTCAGAATGAACTTCTCTACTAAGGCTTTCGCTATTGTTCTCGCTTCTTTATTTTCTAAGGGGATAGCTTCTACAAATTTAGTTAATTCACACTGAATGGTTAGTATATACCTGTTCGTGTTTGTTAGCCTTAATGGACCTACTGTGTCCATTGAAATGATCTCAAAACTAGTCTTTGGAGTCTCAGTTATGGTTAATTTTTCTTTTAGATGTCTAATTTGCTTATTCTTAGTACATAATTCGCATCTACTTATATAATTTTTAACCAGTTTATTTAAATTTTTGAAAATATAACGTTGCTTTATTTTAGCTATTGTTCTTCTAATACCAGCATGACTACCATAATGTTTGGTGTCATGGAATTCTTTTATTATTTCGAGCATTTTATCTTTGTTTTCAATTCTTAACGGTGCGTCATATATTATAATTTTTAAATTCGTTTGCTTATTTATTTTATTTAAATCCGACTGCAGTTCGGTAAATTTTCTTTTAAATTCATTCATATCGATATGAGTAAATATTACATCATTACTCTTGAGCGCTAATTTTTCTATATTCTCTGCATGCATGCTAAATATCAGCTTCTCCAACATAAAATCTAAATTCATACGTGGATTATCACTGTATTGTACTAAAACTTCTTTATCATTAATTGATATATAATTATTTTTATCTTTGTGCGCTAATTTATATTTTGATTTACATCCCAGTTTCTCCTTCATAGAACCTAAGTTCTTAAGTGGATTATCGCTGTATGTCTTAAATTCATCATTATTATTATCATTCTGCAAACTTTCATATATAATAAATTTTAAATTCTTTAGATTCCTCACTTCAGATATCGAGGTGCAGTTCCATGCATAAAGTTGGCCACCCTTATCCATCTCTGCGTTGTTATTTCTCTCGACGTCTTTTGTTTCCTCCTTCTTCTTCATTGCTCTCGTGACGATATTTACCGTTGTAGGTATCATGGCTTTTAATGTTTCAGAATCAATTTTTATCCTCGATAATGCATCAGCATTAGTGTTGCTTTTTCCTTGTTTATATATAATTTCGAAATCATAGTCTGACAGGTCTAACCTTATTCTAGTTAATTTCGATGAAGGATTCTTGTGTGTAAACAGACTGATCAAAGGTCTGTGATCCGTGACTACTTTAAATTTTCTAGCGTAAACATAAGGTCTGAAAAAATTGATTGCCCAATGTATAGCAAGCAATTCTTTCTCAATGACCGGTTTATTAATCTCATGTTTGTTCAGTGATCTACTTGCGTATGAAATAGGTAGATCCTTTCCAATCTCACCCTGTGAGAGTACTGCTCCTAGAGCGTAATTCGAAGCGTCGGTTGTTATTACGGATGTTTCATTAAAATCTGGATATTTTAATATAGGTGGGTTGATCAATTTTTCTTTAAGCATTTTGAATGCTTTATTGCATTCATCTGTCCAATCGAATGTTGCATTTTTCTTCGTTAGGTTATTCAGTGGTTTGGCTATTTCCGCGAAGTTAGGAATGAATCTTCTGTAGTAATTACAGAATGCTGTAAATCTCTTTGTTTCATCTGCACTAATTGGTGTTGGATAATTTTTAATGACTTCATACTTCTTTGGGTCCGTTTTAATTCCCTCGTTAGTTATAAGATGTCCCAAATATGTTACTTCAGTTTTAAGGAAATTACATTTCTTTGCGTTTAATTTTAGATTATATTCCCTTAATCTTTCGAATGTTTTGATTAAGTTCATGTTGTGATGTTTCAAACTACATCCAAATATAATAATGTCATCAACATATAAGAACGCCTCAGCCTCTAGACCTGCTAGTGCAATCGTTAGCAGACGTTGAAAACTGTTCGTTGAAATTTTAAAACCAAATGGTAATCGTTTAAATTGGAATTGACCTTTATTTGTCGAAAATGATGTTAAGTGTCGTGATTCTTTCTCAAGTTCTATTTGATGGAATGAACTCGTTAAATCTAGCGTCGAAAAATATTTAGCTCTGCCCAGATTGTCAAGGATGTCATCCAATCTTGTTAGCGGGAACTTATCATCCATGATCTTCTTATTTAGTTGTCTAAAGTCGACCACTAACCTGTAGCTTGCTTGATCGTTTGCACTCTTCTTCGGCACTATTAGTAAAGGTGAATTGTAGTTGCTACGTGATACCTCTATCACGTCTTCTCTAATAAGCTTGTTTACTTGCTTATCAATTTCTTCTAAATGCGCTTGCGGTAGCCTATAATTCTTAATATATACTGGACTATTGTCCACCACTGGTATTGTTTGTTTATAGAAGTTGTTTGTTGATAACTTTTCATCCGAAACGTAAAAAATGTCAGCGTATTGCTTACAAATCTCTAAAATCGATTGTTTTGCTTCGTTTTCCAATTCTTCTAAATTTAATTCATCTGAAATCTTGTTAAATCTTTGTTCTAATGTCATACTGCTCTTAATTTTATCCATTCGTAATACATGATAGTTTGTAATTGGTACTATCCTTGCGGCTATATCTTTTATTATGACGTCATGTTCTTTTGTGTTTAAAATTTTGACGTTTGCAGTGCCTTTCGCTGGTACTATGACATTCGCTATAAATACTCCTTCTTGTATTTCCTGATTGAGTATAACGCTGTCCTCTTTTAAATCTATGTTGACTGCTTTAATAACTTCACACCTTGCTGGTACGATAAATCCGCTCTCATCTGGTAGTCGTGTATTCATTGGTAATACGACTTCTGCTTCATTAATATATATTGAGATTGTATATGTTTCATAATCAATTTTGCAACAATTTCTATGCAGAAAATCTCTGCCTAATATGCCATCCGTCACTATTGGAAATTCCTCGTTAATTAAGTGGAATTCCTGCTCCACATTATTATTATTAATATTTAAAATCGCATTCACTGTTCCTAGTGAATAAGTTTCATTGCTAGTAACGCCCGTAATCTTACATCTTTCATCATTAATATTTATATGCTCTGTTACTTTATTTACTTTGAGCAGAGAAATATCTGCTCCGGTATCAATTAAAAAATTTTTATATCCTTGCGTTATATTCGTGCGAATTTTTACGTAATTAGAATTTGTACTAAGATTTAGCTTAAATATTTTCATTGGGATTTTACAATCATGGAGTCGTCCGTTAACTGGACTTCGGAGACTCCTTCCCAGTTTTCCGCCTGAGTTATATTAACTCTATTACTATTTCTTCTAATATTATTATTATTATTACTATTAAATTGATTATAGTTTCCATTCTGTTGGAAATTATTTTTATTAAAATTATTAAAATTTCTATGATTATTTTGAGCAATATTTCTATTTCTATACCCATTTTTATTAAAATTATTATTATTAAAATATTTATTTTGATTATTGTAATTATTAAAATTTCTATTATTTTGGTTATTGTAACCATTAAAATTTTTGTTGTTTTGATAGTTCGCATTTCCTGACCTAAAATTTCTACCCATCTGATTTCTAAAATCATCCCTAAAACGTCGCGAATTGAAATGTAGCATGTGCGCGGTTTTAGTTTGCTCTTCTACTTCTGAAGCGTATTGGATCGTTTCCTGTAATGAGCCTAACCTTGCAGCATATACCGTATTCTTTAGCGGTTCATTTAACCCGATTTTATAAGCATTGAGACCCGCTTGCTCATTTAATTTGGTTATAATATCGGTGTGTGCTTCACCCTGCTCTGATACCTGCAGTGAATTCAGTTCCGTAATTAATTGTTCTATTTTATTTCCAAAACTTTCGGCTGACTGATTACCTTGCCTTGATTGAGCTATCTGTGTTTGTAAATTCAGAGATGTGGATCGTTTCTTAAAAATTTTATTGAATAGATCTTTTAGTTCTTGGATTGTCTTCGGTGTTTTAGCAGCTATAAGTTTGGTCTTGGCGTTTGCTGTCAACCTAGTATCTAAGATGAATTTTATCAATTTTTCCTTTTCCTGATTATTATTTAGTGTGTCACTAAAGTGTTGTATCAGGTTCAGAAATATTGGCAATTCATTAGATTTGCCATCGAAAATTGGCACAATTTTCAATGTTTTTTCTATTATTATTATTTGGACCTTTGTTACAAAATATGTTGCCACGGGATACAATTTCCCCTTAGCGAATCATAAACTTTGGGAATCTCTTAATTGGAGTAATTTATCTCAACATTACAAATGGGAAAAAAGGAATAATTAAACAAAAATTAATATATTTAGAATCAGAAATACCTTAAATTATAACTGTTGATTGGTGTAACCATTAACTTCCAGTATGATGTCCTATTTCCCAAGGTTTAATTTCAAAAGAAAATTCAGCAGCATCTGATGTTAGCATTTAATTCCCTTTCTTAAATAGTTTTATAGCTTGTTTACAATTTCTCAGCAAATTATTGATAAATATATTGAAATGTTCATTTGTGTGTACTACAGGCATTTGATCTCCATGTTTAAAATAAATCAAACGTAATTTATGATATGTATCACTTTATTATTTTATTTTCGTTTCCAGACACATATAATTTGAAACACACTATTCAAAACTTCATAGAACATTTTTTTGTGTGGTTAAACAAAGCATTACAAAAATTGATATAATTATCAATGAACTTATTTTTTTACTAAACATAAAGATGTTTAGAACAAACTTTAACAACAATATAAAATTATGTTAATTTCTTATTTTTAATATAAAAATATTTGTGTCGTTATTGACACAAAGCTGAATTGTTTTCTTCTTTAATAACAAAATCGGAATTTTTAAAAACTGAATTAAACATTTTGTTTGAAGAACAAAAATGGAATGAATGTTGGAAAAATCGAAAAATGTGATTTCATTTTCTTTGACATCTTCCGATGTCAAAATAAATCGTGTAATACTCAAAATTCAGCAAAGATTAGTAACGACATCTATTCGTTAGAATTGGAAATAAAATTGAGTACGTTCGTTTGCTTTTTATAGTATATTCGAAATTTAACTAGCAGTTAAGTATTAGAAAATTTTAAAATTATTATTAATGTAAAAATGAACGGAAACTAATGAAATACATTTTTATTGAATTAGAAAACGAAGATGAATTTGGTTTTATTATTGTTTTGCGAATATTGCGAACGTTACACCATGAATTCAAGGTAAAAACCCAAGATTTTTACTCTTGAAATCACAAAAACGTCGCCACCCCCTCTACGTCAGAAACCATCGAACTACTTCCCACAACTAATCTGTATCTGGGATCGAGATACCCACAGTCACTGGCGTCAAGACCGATGACCGGTTCCAACACTCATGAAGTCCCTAGGAACTTCACTGAGTACTGAGACCGACCATCCATCCGAACGTCAGCACTATGGACACCCCGATACAACCAGTAAGTATGACCCGGGAGGTGTGAACCCCAGAGACGACAACCAGCCAGAGGAACGACCCTACCTAACGAAAAGACATCATTCCCTGATGTCTTTCGCGTGATGGACTCCAAGATTCTTACCGCTCATATCTGTGCACTCATAGAGTACATTTCTAATCTTAGTCTTAATCATCGCAGGTAAGAACTTTGGAGCCAATTTTGACGAGAATTTTTTTGTAGCGTCACTCAAATGATGTTGCCGTACAAACACACGTTGTTGTGGTTGAAAAGTCCGTAATTTAGATCGCAGGTTGTACTGATGTTGCGATTTTTTGAAAGCTGTTTTTAAATTTCCCTGAACCCGGTTCCGAAGCAGAGTCAAATGATCAGAACGTTCTAATTCCTCACCAGCATCTTCACCAAGCGGTGATAGGTGTAGTGATCTCAACAATTGGTAAGTATTCCCATCCGAAACTGGATGTTGACCAAATAATAAATAGTACGGTGAGTACTTGGTAGCAGAATGTACTGCAGCCCTCTGTGCATACGCGATTTCACCAATTTGTGAATCCCACTTGGTGTGTTGACCTTTTATGAACGCTCGAATTGCTGCTAGAACTGACCTATTGACCCGCTCTGACGCGTTGCTTTGAGGACTATAGACACCGGTCCTAATGTGTTTAATGCCGAAATCTGACAAGAGACTTTGAAAGTTCCTACTAGTGAACTGTTTGCCATTGTCACTGTGCAGAAACTCTGGTACCCCATATGTAAGAAACACTTCATTCCTTAGAAAAGCATTCACCTTCGGTGAAGTTGCGTTTCTAAGTGGTTTCAGTAGTACAAACTTCGTAGCATGATCCAGAACTATCAATAACACCGTATTCCCAAGTGTAGAACGAGGATACGGTCCCAAAAAATCTATATAGACTCTCTGCCATGGACGTGCTGTTTCGAATTGATATTGCATCGGAGGACGCAATATCTGATTCGTGGCTTTTGTTTGTTTACATGTGTCGCAGGACACAACATAGTTGTGTACCTGTGACGCCATGCCCGGCCAATAATAAAGACGTCGAAGTAATTCTAAAGTCTTTTTAACACCTCCATGAGCAGCAGTACTATCATCATGATGTTTCTGAATCATGTTTGAAGTCATCGGTTTTGGTACCCAGAGTTTCCACACAGGAACATCGTTGGGCATTGCATCAGGTCTTGGCTCAATACGTATGTATAGCTTATCATACACGACTTTAACTGATGGAAAGTCCTTGGGTGATGATTGAACTTTAGCTATCATATCCGTATATTCGTTGTGCCGATAACCTTCATTGTCGATTTTAATGTCGTTAATGTGATGTGTTAATGCTTCCGTCAATTCCTCGTGTGTATCGTCATAAAGACGAGATAGAGCATCAGGGACTATATTTTGGGTACCTTTCTGGTGGACAATGGTAAAATCCATATGTTGGAGTTTTAGGCTCCACCTAGCCAGACGACCACTCAAGTCTTTCTGTGACATAAGCCACTTCAGACTTGAGTGATCAGTCACAATTGTAAATCGGTGACCTTCAACATAGCCCCTGAATTTCTTCACACTCAGAATTGCCGCAAGACATTCAAGCTCAGAAACCGAATAGTTTCTTTGAGCTCTATTTAATTTCTTCGACATGAAGGCTATCGGACACTCTTGTCCGTCAGTATCAACCTGATACAACACACTACCTATCCCTGTCAGACTCGCATCGCATCTAATAAAGAACTCTTTATTATAGTCAGGGTTTACTAATACTGGTGCTGTAGTCAGCAATCGTTTTAAATTTTCGAAAGCAGCTTGCGCTTCCAATGTCCATTTCAATTTCCCAGAACTTTTCTTTAATAAATCCGTAATCGGTGATACCACGCTTGCATAATTTGGTATGAAACGTTGGTACCAACCAGCCATTCCCAATAATCTCCGTATTTGTTTCACTGTTGACGGAGCTGGATACTCAGCAACAGCTCTTACCTTGTCAGGGTCTGTTCGTAGACCATCTTCACCAACCAAAAATCCCAAGTATTTCACCTCTCTCAGAACAAATTTACTTTTCTTGAGGTTTATTGTTAACCCAGCCGCTCTTATCAATGAAGAGACTTTGGACAGCAATTCCATATGTTCCTGGAACGTGGAAGAGACTACCAATAGATCATCTAAATAAACAAAGACATTTTCGTTATATTGATGTGGTATCACTTTGTGCATTAGCCGACACATTGTCTGGGGAGCATTGCACAATCCAAAGGGCATAATCCGGAATTGATACAATGGACGACCAGGCATTGTGAAGGCTGTCTTGTCTCTAGATGCTTCTGCCAGAGGGATCTGCCAGAAAGCATCTTTGAGATCAATACTGGAAATGTACTTTGTGCTATTTAGACGACCTAGTAAGCCATCAATCAAGGGAAGTGGGTAAGCGTCCTTTTTCGTTAGTGAATTGACACGACGGCTATCAATACATAATCTGTTTTTACCAGATTCTTTTTGTACCAAAACCACTGGCGAGCACCAAGAACTGTTACTCTCTTCGATCACGCCCATTTGAAGCATTCGGTCGAGTTCGGCATAAACCTTTAGTTGAACAGCCAGCGATGTGGGATAATGCCTCTGTTTAACAGGTGCATTATCACCAACATCGATGACATGTTCAACCAAAGAAGTCTTTCCGAGTCCAGACACTTCAAATGACGGGAAAGAATCCTTGATCATATCCAGTTCATGTTGCTGATCAGTGGTGAGGTTGTGTGTATTTAAAGTTATTGGCTCTGTACGAGTCAGTTCACTAACAAAAGAAGGAACAATACCGAATTTCTCCCAGAAATCTATGCCCAGGTAGAGCTCTTCTCGTAACCCAGGGACTATATGGAACCGCATTGGTTTAGTGGAGCCATTCACAGTTATTGGAATTTCTATGTAACCCAAAATTTTATTTGCAGTACCATCTGCCGTACGAATACACGAAGTGTACTTACGGTAAGTTGTACCTGATGATTCCAATAAATCCAAGGAATTTCTTCCAAGTATTGTGATTGACGCTCCACTATCCAATAATCCTGAAATATGTTTGTCCAAAATCCTAATTGTCAATCGCGGCCGAGGATCCTTTGTTTCTGAAAGGATAGATGAAACACAAGCTTTGCGAAATAATTTCCTCATCCTCCAATATCTAATGTTGCGTTCAAGACGTCTAAAATATGTGTGATGTAATGATGGGAAATTAAATGTACTAGGTGATTTTATTCTGTTTTCCTTGGTGGTGGATCGTTCTGCGTTCCTACATCTCTCGTCGATTTCTTCGGGCTCACTGGATGTTGAACCGAGGGTACCATCCCCGAAGCATGTACTCTCGGACGGTAGTTTACCGACGGGTGACAATATGAACAATTTGCGTAAATAACGTCCGGTTTGTTACATTTCCAGCAATACAATTTTATCCGATTCTTAGAGCAATCAGGAGCTCGATGACCGTTTACTCCACATCTGAAACATACTATTGGTTGTCTGGGTATTGATGGACCAGGTTGACTGTTGTCAGATGTTATGCCAGGTCGCTGCAATATCCGTCTCTGTGTTGAATCCACCGTTTCAATATATCCATGTTGTTCTGGTTCAGCATCCACCTCATAATCATCCATCTGTTGTAACTCGCTAATTCTTAAATTTGATGTTCTGGTCGGAACTGGTGTGGACCACAAACATTCAAACTTCTGACATAAAGTCCGAAGTTCATCAATAGAATGTATTGTTGCAGCCAGAGTAGCGTTTTTGAGCTCCACACTCAGTCCCTCCCGAGCAATCTCTAGCATTTCACGGTCAGGAAATGGACGTGCTAAGCGACGGTTTAACGAACCAATCTCCACCAGGTACTCATACACGCTCTCCTTTGAGTTTTGTTTGCGGTTCAGAAGAACGCGCAAGATCGCCTTATCATCAGTGAACGTACCGAAGGTTTGTAGGAGTCCCTCCCTTAACACTGGATAGGTCACCACCTCATATTCATGAGTTAAGTTCAAATAGTATCTGTCGGCAGCCCCCTTGAGATACCGTGGAACGATAGACCTAAGGTCGTCCCAATTCACACGGTCCCTCCTGGCAGCCGCCTCAACTCTGTGAACAAACTCATGAACATCAGGAGAGTGACCATCTCCTGTGAAGGTTGGAACCCAATTTGAGTCATAACGACTCAAATTGTTCCCACGAACTTCTCGGTACTCCACTGGTGCTAACGCTGGAGCCGCGTCACGCCATACCTGAGGAGGTTGGTTGTATGGTGGTGGTGCTGTAAGTGGAGCTTGTGGATATACTGGAAGTGGTTGTACCTGTGGTACCGATGGATAATTTAATTGTACTTGTGGTTGTACTAATGCTGGATTATTGTGTGTGTGTTCAGATTGGAGTGATGGACCCAATTGTGGTATTGCGAAGTCCACTGCTCTCAAACCCGATTGCTGAAAATAAGTCGGTGGTAATTGTTCCGAGCGTCTCTGTTGTTGATGATTTGTACGATTCAGACTATTTATTGTCTCAGTTATTGGCTGTACTGGGATCGGTGTGGATCTCTCACCTGGTTGAAAAGCAGGTGAAGCAGATGGAGCAGATGATACTCCTGGTTTACTCTGCAATATTGGACGTGTTGACAACGATCCTATTATATTCCAAGCGCGTGACAATTGTGAGATGGCGTAGGTGCGGGCTTCTTGCAAGTCATTGCGAGGACCCAACCTATTCATCCTACCTGTGTAATGCAACACTCGATTCGCCAAACCATCTAAGAAGGTCTGATCAATCGGTGGCCGAAGTCGACGTACCTGATCTAAAACAAGTTGTGCTGCCTGCACCACCATTTGAGATTCCTCGATCAAATCTCTCGCATGAGACACTGTTATTGGAACTGACCCATGATCTCCATGGTTTCGCAGTTCCTCTGCCCAATTGACCCCCCTAAAGTCCACACCCCGAATCAAACATTCGACTTGCAGTTCGGTTGGTTCCAAACCATAGAACGGATGGTCAACGTCTAACTGGCTTGACATTTCGATGGTAAAATTTATAAAGTCCAGAATTCGAAAAAAAACACGTCAATAATAATAACAAAACCAATTCCAACAAAAAAAAACGTAGCTAGTACGCTGTAAAAGTGAAAATAATGAAAAACGCAAAACGAAAAAAACAACGAACGCCCAAAAAAAAAATTTTGTAAAAACAAACTTGTAAAGGAACAAAAAAAAACCACTGTCGCCGCTAATCTTTACTTCACCTTTCACAAAAATTCCTATAATATTGTATATAAAAATATAATTTATTTATTTAATTTCAGATATACTGAAATATATATATATACCTAAAATTAGTTATTGACGATAGCACCCCTAAAATATATTTATTTATTTTTTAAAAAAAATTGAAAAATAAAAACTATTCAGAAAGGATGTTTATTTATTGGATGCACCGTCCTAGCTCAAAATGTTGATTTATTTTTTTAAAAAAAAATAAAAAATATTTATTTATATCTTGACGTAAAGCTTAATTAAGAAAATTTATTTTATTTAGCTACCTAAAATTAACTTAAATTTAAAAAAATTATTTATTTAATAAAAATTTTATTTAATTAATTTTCAAAAAATTTGCTTTATTTATTTTATCTTTATTTAATAATATAAGAGATTCCCAAAATCAAGATTCGTCTGGAGACAATTTAAAAGTAAGTATGGTTACAATATCCATTTTGTTTAAATTTAAAATATCGCGTTCGCGTCGAGAACTGACTAGAAAAGCCCCTAACGACCAGATTCTACAGAACAGTTTCTCCCCAACCTAATAAAACAATCACAACTGTCACGATTAGACACTAGGTCCATTTCTACTGACCCAGTTGTGCTTGTTTAACCTACAAATAAATTACAACTAAACCTAATGCGAAAGTTGAAGAACGCTCCCGAGCACCAGACTTCTAAACCTAAACTCCATGAAAAATTGTTTTATTGCAAAGTTAAATGGAAAAAAAATGGTAAGTTTTTGAATTTGTATGAGGTGAAGCCTCTGATCCTGAAAGCAAAAGTATAATTGGTTCTTCTCTTCATTACACCGAAGAAGCCTCTGAGCAAAGAATGGTACTACTGGTTTGCACCTAAGTACAAACACAGCAACACCACTCCTCGTCCCTGAGAACTCCCTCGCTGAATGAAGAGAAGAAACCAATGTTCTTCGATCGCATAACCCCGATGGCCATAGGCGACCTAAGAACGTCATTAATGTTAAGGGGAGAAGCCCCATGGATGGCTTGTTAGGCCTACCGCTAAGAGAAAATATTAATTAAACCCTAATACACAAAAAATAAAAAAATAAAAAAAATATTTACAAACATATGTACATGGTTATTCAAAAAATATGTACAATATATACATGGTAGCATAAAAAAAATTCAAAAAAACTGCTTCCCCAAAACGGTTTTTTTTCCAAATCAAAAAACAATTAGTATTACTAAAATTCGAATGACAGCACAAAAAAACAATCTCCAAAAAAAATTGCTGTCCCAAAACGGTTTTTTTTCAAACAAGCAAACACTTAACTAATGATACAGTGAGGGACAGGGGCCTCCTGTGGACCAGACCACTCCTCTACCTGTCGCATGGTCGGTGAGATGGGAACCACCTCAACCAGCTCCTCTATTTGAGTACTCTTGGTCGAGGAAGCTCCCAGCTCCACGACCAAGCGACTCTCCTTCTCCTTCTTCCTCCTCTCCTTCCTCTTCAAGTGAGAGCTCCTATTTTTCTTTATCCGTCTCCTCTCACGCCAGCCCACATTCACTTCCTCATTCACCTCATCCAACTCCTCATCCACTCCATTCAACTCCTCATACACTATTTCACGAATCAGCACATCCAGAAACTCATCATACTGTTCTTCATATATGTCTTCCATCAATTCCCTATAAATTCCATCCTTAACTTCATTCATAATCACATTCATAATTCCATCCACCACATTCCTTGCCTCAACCATTCTCTCCTTTCTCTCCACATTCGCTCTCTCATCCACCTCATTCATCCACGGCTCAAACCCCCCTGGTCGACACCTCCTTCTCAACCCCTGACCCCTCATGTACATATTATAAAGGAAATTCACACAAAAAAAATTCCCAAAAACAAATTAAAAAAACCAATAACAAAAATGATTTTGTTACAAAATTTATATTCCCAAAACCAATAATAAAAACTGTGGTTTAAATTATTTACCGTTTTCTATTAAAGATTTAAAATTTAGATAGTATTCTAACAAAAATATATTATTTTACGTTAATATATTATTTTTATATATCATATATTATTTTTGAGGAAAAATTAATTTTAAAAGTAATCTTTTTTTTAAAATTAATTTGATTATACAAAAAAACCCACTGGTTTATCAAAAAAATCTAAACTGGTTTTATTTTTCCAAAAAAAAATTAAAAAAATATACCGGTTGGCAACACCCAAACCGGTTGACAACGCCCTATATAAAACAACATCCCTATATAAAACAATATCCCTACAAAGCCCCAGGTCTTTGTTTCGGAACGCCACTTATTATTATTTGGACCTTTGTTACAAAATATGTTGCCACGGGATACAATTTCCCCTTAGCGAATCATAAACTTTGGGAATCTCTTAATTGGAGTAATTTATCTCAACATTACAAATGGGAAAAAAGGAATAATTAAACAAAAATTAATATATTTAGAATCAGAAATACCTTAAATTATAACTGTTGATTGGTGTAACCATTAACTTCCAGTATGATGTCCTATTTCCCAAGGTTTAATTTCAAAAGAAAATTCAGCAGCATCTGATGTTAGCATTTAATTCCCTTTCTTAAATAGTTTTATAGCTTGTTTACAATTTCTCAGCAAATTATTGATAAATATATTGAAATGTTCATTTGTGTGTACTACAGGCATTTGATCTCCATGTTTAAAATAAATCAAACGTAATTTATGATATGTATCACTTTATTATTTTATTTTCGTTTCCAGACACATATAATTTGAAACACACTATTCAAAACTTCATAGAACATTTTTTTGTGTGGTTAAACATAGCATTACAAAAATTGATATAATTATCAATGAACTTATTTTTTTACTAAACATAAAGATGTTTAGAACAAACTTTAACAACAATATAAAATTATGTTTATTTCTTATTTTTAATATAAAAATATTTGTGTCGTTATTGACACAAAGCTGAATTGTTTTCTTCTTTAATAACAAAATCGGAATTTTTAAAAACTGAATTAAACATTTTGTTTGAAGAACAAAAATGGAATGAATGTTGGAAAAATCGAAAAATGTGATTTCATTTTCTTTGACATCTTCCGATGTCAAAATAAATCGTGTAATACTCAAAATTCAGCAAAAATTAGTAACGACATCTGTTCGTTAGAATTAGAAATAAAATTGAGTACGTTCGTTTGCTTTTTATAGTATATTCGAAATTTAACTAGCAGTTAAGTATTAGAAAATTTTAAAATTATTATTAATGTAAAAATGAACGGAAACTAATGAAATACATTTTTATTGAATTAGAAAACGAAGATGAATTTGGTTTTATTATTGTTTTGCGAATATTGCGAACGTTACACTATATCGAAAGACATGTTGTCCAAGTTATCACTCTGTAGAGAAATTTCTAAAAGATTTTCAGAATAGTCTTTTAGGTTTTCTTTGAGTTCTTCGTAAACTTCCGTGAATCTATTCTTCAATTTATTAGTTATCTCATCATCTGTATCTAAATTAAGCTTTGTGAATAGGGTTCTAAACTCTGTCCTTAAATTTTTTAATTGAGTAGAACAGTTTAAGATGTGTTCATGCGAGAACTCCCTGTTTGGATTCTTTTTTAGATTCGTGAGTGTTCTTTGCAACTCTTTTATTATTTCGTTACCCCTTTTTACTAATTCCATATCAAAGTGAACCATCAAAACAAACTATAAAGGTGAACTATCAAAACCACACTATCAAAATATTTTATATCAAGAGAAAATTTAAAACAACATAAAATTTATTTTTAAAATATATATTTTTTCATTAATAGAAAATTTTTTTTTGTTTATTTAAACTGTATTCTTTATAATTTCAGTTCTGACATTTTTCTTAATACTAGTTTTTATCTTATAAAGTAAAAATAGTATGGCTAATACAACGATTACTACGATTACTATAATTTCATACTTATTTATTTCGTTAACGCCCGATTGAATGTTGGTTGCGGAACCAGCTCCATTAGATATAAAGACCTCCTCAGTATGGTCTGGTTTTCTCGCGGAATTTCCCATTTAAGAATTGCTATTAGCTATATTATTTTTATTTAATTAAAAAAATTTTTTAGAGATTAAATCGTAACGTTAAATATAAAATTGTAATTTAGTTTAATTAAAATGAAAATAAAAAATTTTTTAGGAACATAAAGTATTTAAATTATTCTTAACTAGTTTTTGAAATTAATATTTATTATAAGCTTAATATAAAATTTTATTTTAGTTTAATTTTGCTGACTTCTTAATTTCCTTCTTTTTCTTTATTATTTTATTTTTCTCTATCTTTAGTTCAGCGGCTTTCTTTAAGAATATAATTTTTTGTTCTTCACTCGAAATCACTATCAATCGATGCAAACTGGCAATTTCTTCGTTTAATTTCGCCAGCTGACCTCCTCTTTTTGGCTTGTTGGAAATAAAGCTTGTTTTTTGTTTTTCAATTACAACAGGTTTCCTCAATTTATACTCTTCAATTGAAATCGGTTGCCTCTTGATGAGCTTAAAAAGTTCCTTCTCGCTCGGCTTGGCATAGGTCGCCATATAACGGTTGTAATCCACTTCAAAATTAAGCGTAAGTTCCATTTAAAAGTTGCACTAAATAATTTATCTTTTAGTGAGGAGAATTTATATTCAGTCCAAGAGTCCGTTAGTCAGAACCGTCCAATTTTTATATAACAACACTTTGCTCAAATCAAATGGTTGTTATACTTCAATTGTTAGAAGTCACTTATGCTAGGCAAAATGGACTTCGTCAGACTTATATATATGAATAAAAAACACTTGTTTATAGTTAGACAAATATATAAATCTGATTTTTATTGTCGATAATTTCTTCTATTTATACAAAATCGATATTACTAAAAATTACACATTTAGCAAAATATTCTTAAAATTAATTGTTTCATAATGTTAAAAAAATGTGTCACATAATTTTTTATATTTTCTTTGTAAATTTAATTGACCGACATATTCAGTTATACTTTAAATTTATTACATCATAAAAATAAACGAAAATTATATTATTTACATATGCACGGTAATCATATTTCATTTAATAGTTTTTTGTATGAAATATGAATTCCATAAACTTTCTTTCGGTTTGTAATAAATTATATTTATTTTCACATATGTTTTTTGTTATCGTGTGAAAATGATTTTGCGGTTTGTTTACTTTAGAATATAATGGAAATTTGTTGTTTATTTTATGTGCGGTCATTGTAAGATTTTGTAGGAGTTAAGGGATGATGTGTAGATACATTACATTAGGATACTCTAAGTTAATAAATCTAAGTATGTTTGAAAAACCTTATTTTTTTTAAAAAAAACTTTGTTTTGGAAAAACATTATTTTTTCAAAATGAAAAAATAATATTTATTAAGTTTTGTTCTTCATGTTGATAAGAGCTATTTAGTTAATTAACAAGAGGATTAATTTAGTTACCAGTTAATATATTATTTTATTATTCTGTTAAAAATTAAATTTTACTTTTTAGAATGATTCATACTAAGTTTACACCAGTATCTAATTTGCTACGTATCAAATTTGCTAGCCATTTTCACTTTTTAAATTTCATACGGTGATGTAAACTCTTACTAATTAGGTATGACATATTACTTTTTAGCGCGTCTTTTTCATTGTTAATTTTTTGGTTAGAAAAAAAGAAGTTCCAATATATATTTTTTATAAAAAACTGTAAACGGTTACTATATTCTTGCTAAAATTTTTTCACTTTTAATTTCAGCAAAAAAATCACATAAAATATAAATATATATTTATAAAATAAGTTGATTTATTTTTATTTTAAATGTCATACCAAATTTTAGTGTTCACACCGTAAAAATAATACCTATTTGCTACGTACCTAATTTGATACGTAGGAAATCATCCTACCAAATATTTGGCACGTACTTTTTGAATAACTGTTTACATCGACTATAGTCGACCTAATAAGTATAGCACGTACCTATTAGATACTGGTGTAAACTGAGCATTATTTATTGAAGCTGACCCTCCATTAGTCTTTTTCATCTTTTTTTCTAGCCAAAATAGAACGAGAAACCATGATTAATTTTGTAAAGAGAGAGTAAGACGAATATCACAATTTTTCATGGAAAAAATATTTTATAGGATTGGAATTGTGACATTTCACCATTATTTTTAATAAACATCTAATTTTATTATATATTTTTAACAATGTCGCATCCAACATAGACTGCATAATAATTTTAAATATATTTTTTCAGTGTAAAAGTCGTCTTTTTCCTTAAAAAAAGTGTTGCTCTATAGACTTTTTTATAGTAGAACACTTTTTTTTATAGTATATCACTTTTTTTTTAAAAAAAAGTCATGGAAAGTAAAAAAAAGACATGGAATAAATAAAAAGTCTTCATCTTTTCTCCTTTCGCACTTATATGATTTTCATATCTTCTATTTCACAAAATAAAAAAGACGAGAAAAAAAGGCTAATGGAGAATGACCTTTATTTATCTTGTGCTAAATTTTTGTAATAGCTTGAAAAATAATTTTGAAAGTGAATAAAAATATCAATTTAAAAAAGATTTTCTTCTATGCAATAAGTTCACTGCAACTGCAAGGATGCTGTTTCTTGATATAGTTTTAATGATGTTCACATACAATAATTAAATATTTATTATTTCGATGGAAGGATTATTATTCATAATTTATTATTGAGAGTCAACAGTGAAGACTTGAAGATTATAACTTTTGGAACTTGAAACAGAATTTGCTTTGAAAAATTATTATATTCTCTTTTGGATCAATTATTTATTGAAATACAACTCTAAATATAAGGATACATAGTAGTCCAGTAAATAAAGGTTAAAAGGTCGCAAAAATCCTGTCGCGGATGGGACCTGGCGGAAATTGTTGGTCTTACCGAGTACTTTGACGTGAGAAAAATTACCTTGGGGTTCCGACCCTGTGAGCCTGGAAAATGGCTCTCAAAGTGTCAGAAGTAGTTTCCGGGCCATATCTCTGGAAATATGGCAGTTAGGGTATTTCTGTTTAGCCAGAAATAAAGGTGAGCTCATTATCTACAGAAATGGTCCTGTTCATTTTTATCGTAAGCCCGATAGTTTCCGAGATAACGGACTCGAACCTTGTCCTGCATTCAAAATTCATGTGAAAGAGAAAACCCGTACCTGTCACATCCTGTGATAAAATTCCTGTTATCACGTTTGTAAACGAGTGCAAACGGTGGTCAAAGTTTCTTTTTATCCGGTTTTCTGACGCTGTTTTAAATTTATTCATATTTTTTTTAAAAATAGTGTTTTTATATGTTTCTTTCTTGATTATTGTACCTGGGAGGGTCTTGAAACATCTCAGAAAGTTTGCCGCAGTGGCTTTCTCACACTTTTAAACAAAAGGGAATTTATTAATTTCCATTTTGAGGACTTTCATGGAGTTTCGGAAAGTCCGCGGAAAATCATTAATAAAAGATTTATTGTCTATTGAAGTGCCTCATAAGTTACACCAATTTGTAGCTTAGAATGTCTAGTTTCCGATCGTATTTTCCAAATTGTTTAGAAATTTCCAGGGCTCTTTAAAATTTGATTTTACGCCCACACGGGAAAAAACTGGCCAAATTTTTCAGACACTTTTTTTTCTTTCCGAGGAATGTTTTGGGTATTGTTACTTATATAAAAGTAAAGCTGGGGTTCTCAGCTTTCTATTGATATAAATAATGTCATTGTTTTTAATCCACAAACAAAAAAATAGAAAAAGTTTCTCTGAAATTATTTATGATAATTTCCTCTTTTTTTCTGCTTCACGTGGTGGCGCGTATATTACGTGTATAATATCGGTCCGCGCAGGCGCGCACACATGGCACACACACACACTGGCTTCACGCGTCCCTCGTGGACTTATATTGTTATTGTTTATCGTCAACAATAGTACATTATGATGCTAGGACGTAAAGCTAAAGATTTTGGACGGATGTGGAGTTTGCAAATCGAGGCGCTAGCCGAGATTTGCACCCACATTAAGTCCAAAATAGCTTACGTCCGTGCATCATATACTATTTTTTATTCGCCGCAAGCAAAATATTTTAAAAAATTTTGTTTATTCTAAATTAAAATTATAAATTTCATAAATTTTAAAATAAAAATATGTGGAACAAGTAACCTTTGACAAAATATTTATTATTTTTTCCAAATTATTGTGTAGCTATGACAACAAATGATAACAACTATTTTAATTGGAGAATGAATTGAATTGAATTTAAGGGTTGCTTTGATAAAAAAATTTATTTTTCATAGAATTTAAACAAATACAAATGCTTTTTACTTTTTTGGACGTAGCTATGACAACAAAATAAATAGTTGAAAAGTGATCTTTAAGGCCGCAAATCACAGTAATAAAGTAACATTTTAATATGTAGGCGAATAAAAAAACATTTTGTAGACCATTTGATTGCTGAAAATTTTCTGTTTTGTTGGAAATCAATATTTATAAAAAAATCTGGACAAAAAGTGGACTTTTGGTGCTATTTGGAAATTATTTGGTGCTGTTTAAAAGTTAGTGTTGCTGTTTCAATTTTTGGAGCAAGGGTAAGGAACAGTTAATCTCTTTGATTGTTCCAGAGATAAATCTGTTGAGCATTACAATGCTGGAACAACTTTATCATAAATGAGTGCAAGTTGAAGTTTGAAAAATTATAAAAGTGCTTGAACATGAAGATGAGCTGAACGAATCTTGGTGGACGCCGGCGTCCAGCAAAATTTTCCAACTCGTTTTGATTCCAATGTTTATATTCAAGGGCCCGAATGAACGGAGTGCAAGCTGAAGTGCGTTAAGTTATGAAAGTGCTTGAAAAGGAAGATGAACTTGAAGAATCTTTTCTGACGCCAGCGTCTACCCGTTAGAAGCAACTTTAATCTCCGAGTCAAGGATTCACATGTGTTTACATTCGTTATGTGACCTTTATTTATTATGTTATGTGACCTTTATTTGTTATTTTCCTTCTCAATATTTGCACGGCGACTGATCCTTCCTATGCTTCTATATGGCCGCGATAATTTCGCAAATACAAAGAGGAAGCCATTGTCATTTGCAGGTCAAATTTTTCAGGCCAAAACATGGAGCTGTGGGTATTTCCAAGCCCTCAGTTCTCAAATTTGATGAGAATCTGGCGTTTTTTAATGGTCTCAAATTTGACAATTTTTCACTACCCGTTTTTGCAAAAAGTATCAATGTTGCGATAAAAATAAACAGGACCATTTCTATAGATAATTAGCTCACCTTCATTTCTGGTTAAACAGAAATGCCCTAACTGCCATATTTCCGGAGATATGGCCCGGAAACTACTTCTGACACTTTGAGGGCCATTTTCCAGGCTCACAGGGTCGAAACCCCAAGGTAATTTTTCTCACGTCAAAGTACTCGGTAAGACCAACAATTTCCGCCAGGTCCCCTTTTTCGACCTTTATTTACTGGACTATTGAGTATTTTCCTTAAAATATTTTGACAGATAAAATAGTTGATTTTAAGGCCGGGAGCCAAAACTGAATTTTTGTTAATACAAAATCGTCAGTTTTTGTATGAAAAGTGTTAAAAAATAAACTGAAAATTTATCTAAGAATTTTTAATTACATTTAAACGAGTAGTAAGTATAAACTGCTTAAAAATATTCCATAAATTTATGTTAAATCGATGTTTTTGGTTCCCCGCAGTGTTGTTTAGTTACTGGAAAATCTTCAGTTTTATTTATGAAAAATGCCCAAAAATGATTTTAATTAGTTAAATAATAAACTAAACTACAAATAATAATAATATTAATACAAGTAGTGTGTATAAATTGGTGAAATATATTCAATAAATTTATGTTAAAATCAATGGTATATTGCTGTATGTAATCTGTCGTTACGTCGTTATATTTCTGTATGTAATCTGTCGTTACGTCGCTATATTCTGTCTAATGATAATTAGAAATCAGTAATTATGTATTAAAATTTACTTCAAAACCAATAATAATGCAAATATATTAAAAACAATTTAAATACAACACAAATCGATCTTGATTTGCAAGAAATAACAATTATTTAAGGTTTTCGAAATACAAATCAGCTGATCACATATGTCAAGTTTTTTTCGGGAAAAAAGGTGTACTATAAACAAAAAACATTGACTTTAGCATAAATTTAATTAATATAATTAACAAATTTATATATACCCTTGTATTAATACTATTATTAACTTGTAGTTTAGTTTATTATTTAACTAGTTTAAACTTTTTTTGACTCTTTTCACACACAAAACTGAAGATTTTGCACTAACTAAACATCACTACTGGCAACCAAAAACATTGATTTAACACAAATTTATTGAATGTTTTTAACCAGTTTACACATAATACTTTTATAAATGTTATTTACAATTCCTAGTTATATTATTAAATTATTTTTTAACACTTTTCATACAAAAACTGAAGATTTTGTATTAACATAAATTCACTATGCTCGAGTATTGTAGCGAAAAAGAGAAAATTTGGAGGTGTCCGAAGAAGTAAGTGGACAGTTGTCTGTACAAGACAGTGTTTATTTTGTGCGACTGAGAAATAGTGGCGAAAATTGAGTCGTGCCATCTTCAGATGTGACCTAAAGTAAGGTATTATTTATCTGTCGATGCTCGATCATATGAAGGTTAGAAGAAATTGTGTTAGGAGAGAGTTAAAAACTAATGTGTTAAGAGAGATTGTGTTAAGTGAGAGTGTTATCTAGAAATCGATACCATTTGATGGAGAAAAAAAATTATGGGTCTTACAAATTGGAGTTCTGCAAAACAAGAAAAAAGAAACGAACAATTATGGAGTTATGGTAACACGAGTAGAGATATAGGTCTGACAGAGCTGAGTTGCCTGAGACCAATATTTGAGGAGATGTGTACCATAGGTTAAAAGGTTCGTTTAAAATACGAGAAGCAGAAAGTAACGTCGGTGATGCTGAATGTCTGACAGATCAAAGTTGACTGAGACAATACTAGCATGTACAAACGTGAATATTAGTTCATTTTTCGAAAAGTAGCTGTTAAAAGCAAGAATAAGCAGAAATTTAGCGTAAGCAAAGGAGTGTATATGGTAACACAAGTTTGGTAAAGTCTGACAGTACAAAGTTGACTGAGACCAATGTTTACCTTGGAGACGTGTACCATAGAAAAAGATTCCTTTGAGAAGAAATATCTGATTAACCACGAAATGTCGTTTGAAATATCCATAAGAACCATACCTGTTCGTCAACAGATAAATGGTTAACGTCAGAAGATGTTCATGTTGTAACAACATATGGGTAACGTTGGGGATATTCCTTTATAAGATCAGATATTTGGAGGTTCTGCTTAATTAGATGAAATCAGATTTTTATATCCATAAGGACCATACCTGTTTTGTCAACAGATAGATGGTTAACGTTAGAAGATAATCATGTTATGATAACATATGGATAACGTTAGGGATAGTAATTGAAAAATCAGAAAATTCGAAAAAAATTTGTTTCGGCCCAAGAGTTAAGGAGAGTGAGTGGGTCTTACGAAGGAGGGAGATGTTAAAATTTGGCCCATGAGTAATAAAGAATGAAGTGGGTATTACGAAGGAAAGAGTAGTGAAGCTTCGGCCCATAGTATCGATTAAACAAAAATAAAATTGGTCGTACTAGCAGGAGTTGGCGTGGCTTGAAAGCCGAAAAATAAAAATTTGGAGAGAAAAAAAAAATAATGTGACGCTGGGAGAAAATGTTTGCACTGTAAAAAGAAAAAGCATATAAAATATATTCATTTAAAAAATAAAAATATTGGTTTCGCGTTTTTAAATAATTGTGGCGTGATGTGTTGCGATAACTAAACCGAATGCCCCAAACAAATTAGAATTTCCCTTAATTTGTACATTAAATTCATAAAAACATTTAACATTGAACAAACAAACAAAAACAATAATTTAAAAGAATGACGTTAAATATATAAATAATTTATAAAATTGTATTAATAAAAAAAAATACTTGAACTCCGAATTCAAAGATTGTGTTGAAACGCTGTGCTTCTAGTCGGGGTCACCAAATATAGCTTGTAATGATTCTCGCTATATCAATAAATAGTTAAAATTAACCTTCACATAAATTGCCTTTAATGATATTGGAAATGAAAGTTTCTGCAGCAAATCTTAATTAAACATTTGATCCATAAGTTGAGAGATCCAGTAATAAGAGATTCTTCTTCAAATATTTTTGATACTTATAAGCAATAAAATTCTTTCAAAAAAACCAAAATAAAGTTGCACCAAAGAACTTAATTGATGGCAACTTAAACTGTTATTATCAGCAGATGAAGAATTACAATCGCCAGCTGTTTCATCCAATTGAAATATCACTTTATTATAAATGTTCTATTTTATATTACATTACATATGATAAAAACTTTAAGTGAGCAAAATAGATATTGTTTTTGTTTAAATTATTTTACATGAATAACTTTTATTAAACAAGAAAAATCTATTCAGTCAGCCTGAATTAAATAAAGGAATTTCTAATACATGAAAATAAAATTAATCTTTTCACAATAATGAACAAAACCAAGACTGAAAAACTATTTTGTTTTTCTTGATTTTTAACGAACAAAAATCGCCTGCTATATCTAAAATTTACGATTTTTAATTTGAATATTCGCCACACATACAAGCTATAAACGCCATCTAGAAAAATAAAACTCCATATAAAAAAAATTCAAAAAATTTAGTCAAAAACACTAATCTAATTTTTTGCATATGGCAATGTTCATTGTTTTTTTAGAACGGCGTGAATGAATAGGGCTTGTAGAATATTGGAGGTTTTGATAAAATACATTTAAACTATTGAAACGTTATAACTGTTTTTAGTTGTTCGCATTGAACTGTCAAAACGCAATTTTCAAATAAAATGAACCACAGAATTCGATTTGAAAATAAAGTATTCTCTGGAGGTTGGTAGTACTTGTTCAGAAAGTAAATATAATAAATATAAAAATCAGCACAATTATTTATTTAATGTTTTATTATCGTTATAATTTTCTGCGTGTTATTATACTTACATTACTTATACTTATAGACATATTATGCTTACATTTTTATTAATAAACACTAAAGTCAAATAGTCAAAATTTTGAAATTCTGACAACTTTTAGAAATAAAAAAGGATGGGTAGCGAATTACGTGTTAAATACGCAAACTAAAATACAATTCTGACTTTTCAAAACCAACTATTTTGTCAGATTTGAATTTGGATTTGGATACATGAAATTGTTAGTGTAATTTGGCAAATTTAATACGGCTTTTATTTTTATGCCGTGGCCCGTTACTTTGATGAAATTTAAATTGAATCTGAGGATTAAACGAATTCAATTTAGAATTCGCAATATTAGTTTTTAAAATATATTTCGAGTTATAATTTCTACCATAAATTATTTTTCTCTTAAATGGTGCAATAAATCCAGACACTATCAATTTATGGGTTTCCTTGGAACAAAATAAATAAGTAAAATATAAACACAAACTGTTTTAAAGATGACAATAAGTTATTGTTGTAGCTTCAGCGCCATGTCTACATTCAGGAATTCTGTCACTACCCTTGGGAAGTACCAGAAATCTTCCTTCGTCAGGTAAATTTGGTTTTCTTGACAATTGAATAGGTGGTTTGCTTTACGTGGTATGCATTCACATGCGGAATACGGGTTGTTTAAAATGCGTCACCAACCGTATCTTAACTGCGCTAGAATAGATCTGGTACTGCGTGGTAATTTTACCTCTTCTGCAGCGATTTTTAGTGGCTTGCTATTGAGAACTCGATTTGGGGCGTAATTCCTTATTATGTCTTCAACAACTCTGGTACGTAGTGGTTTTAAGATCATTCTATACGCAAGTTCGTCGATGTTACCTTTGACAAGGTTGGTTCAAAAATCATGTAGGAAGCACTTTGCAGTCCGCCTTAAGCCTCTAGGAGGTGCAAATGTCGATATGATGTCATAGCAGGAATCTTGCTCTTTGTGACATGCCCATAGATAATGTTTGGTAAGCATTTCATCATGTTCATGGACCCCGCAATATGTTACATTTTAAGTAATCAATAGCGATTAGCGTTTAGCGAGCAATACGTTACACCCGGTAAACCATAAAGTCTAAAATATTGAAAATGTAAGTCAAACGATTGACATTGTTGCCGAAATTGTTAACTTGACTTCATTGCCTGTTCATTGACTATTTATAAGTAACGCAAAAGTAAAATTTATGTTTTAGTCTTTAATGCTGGAGATATAACTAAAACGAAAGTCATTTTTGGAAATTCTGACTTAAAAGTCAGTCTTACCGTGAGACTAAATATGTTTTTAAAATTTTCAACTTGAATTTCTATCATTCGATATCCAAAAACGACAGTTACAGAACTTTGGCGCAGAGGTTCATTATTTGTCGAATATTAAGAAGTCAGTTACAGAACACCGACATAATCGACCTATTATTCGATGGGCTCAAAAGCTAATTACTCAAATTTGATTTTGAAGTCAGTAGTATGGTCGAATATTGAAGATAAATAAAGAAAGCAAAGAATTACTCTGAACTTTGGCTTTGGGGCTCGTTATATGGTGAATGTTTAAGTGAATTACAAAACACTAACCTAATCCGTCTATTATTCGACAGGCTCAACAGCTAGTTACACTAATATGATCTTGAAACCAGTAGTGCTGTCAGCTTATAGTAAACAAATAAGTGACTTCCATTTGTGTTTTACCATATTACAAATAAGCGCATGTAATTAGGCTCATAGTCAAGGTGCATCTTGTGGTAGCAAGTAAGTACATTTATTTTATTATGTGTGGTAATAGCGTGTAGTTTTAGCGTGGCGTAGAAAAGTGATTTATAACCATTATCCCAAATAAAAAATGTGTTCTTTAATAAACAATAATAAACATTCATCATTCGGAGTCAGACGAGTCGACGTCTCCTAAATTTTAAAATAAAAAGAACAAAAAACATAATAATCGAAAATAGATAAATAATAGTGTTATAAGTGTTAATAAGTGTTAGTAAGTGTAGTAGCTAATAAGTAAATAAGTGATATAGTGTTTGTGTTAATGTTTATGAAAATAAAAGTGTTGAAGAACGGACGCGTACAATTATATAATTGGTGAGATTGTTCTTTATTAAAAAATTATTTGGTATTTTGTGTTCACTATTACCAAGAGGTAGGCAGGTAAAATTTTACCTTTTATTGCTTTGATGTAATAAATTTATTTATTATTTTAAAGCATTTGTCTTGGTAATAGAAACCCAAAAATTTTGTTTTAGTTGTTATTGATTTTTTGGATTGCCTGGGTTTTTTTTTTATTTGAAGTTTTGTGACATGATCTAGCTCCTCCCACCTCGGACTTATTTTGGGAGTTGGAAAGTGTCAGTTGGTTTATTGTGAAATGTTTTTTTTTGACAAAAGTTAGGAATTTCGAATTTAACCCTTTATTTGTGCTCGTCAATTTTGTTAGTGTATTTTGTGTCCCCATTTTTTTTTTTGCTTTTCTCTTATCGTGCTACTGTTGCATGAAATCTGCTACCGTGTTTTTGTGACAGAGATACCCAGTTTCTTTTGTACTGTTTAGTGTTGAAATTTAGGCCTGGCCGAATTTCAGTAGCTATGCCTGCAATGTCAAAGGGTAAGTCTTTGTCTCAACAAAATGGCCGTAGAGTGAACCAACAGCTTAGCATTGACTTCACCAACATAAGAGGTCTCAATTCGAATCTAAACGAGGTTCATCACTACATCGAAAAAAATAAACCTGACATATTGTTTCTTACCGAAACAATTGTTAGTGGCAAAGCATCGAAGTTGGATCCCGACAAATACCGGATACCTAGTTACGAATTGGAACATTCCTTTTATAACAAGCATGGTGTCTGTGTATTTGTTCGAGATTCACTTTCATGTATGAGAATTAAGGCCTACGAGTTGAACTCTAAGCACCATAATTCTATAGCACTGAAGATCTCAGGTGTTGATGAAACTATGTTTATAATAGGATTATATAGATCCCCAAATTCTCCCCCAGGATGTCCCTTTTTCGATCAAATATCGGCTAATCTAGACAAGATTACCACGGACTACCCCAAAGCAAGACTGGCCATTCTTGGAGACTTTAATATTCATAATAAAGAATGGCTTAAGTATTCATCGCGCACTGACGACGTAGGAAGACAAGCCGAACTGATACTCGCAGATTATCACGGTTTGACGCAAATGATAGAGTGTCCCACTAGAATCGCAGACAATTCACATCATAACAATAATTTGCTGGATCTGTTTTTGACAAACGTACCAGATACTACGAAGACAAAAGTTGAACAACCCCTCGGAACATCAGACCATTTACTAATATCAGCAATAGTGCAATTTACATCACCGACACAAATTAAAGCAAATCCTCGCCGGGTTTGGAACTATAAACGCGCTGACTGGGAGGGACTGAGAAACTTTTATTACGAAACACCTTGGAAAACTATTTGTTGTGTTGATCAAGATCCTAGCACATCGGTAATAAGAATTTCTGAAATCATAAAAGAAGGAATGCGGCGGTTTATTCCAAATCGATTAATCACTCCTAAAACTGAGCCTTGGTTCACACGGGATGTTGATGAGGCAGTGAGGAATAAACGCAAAGCATTCAAGACGTATAACGCTAATAAAACACCTGAAACCCATAGCGCCTATAAGAAAGCCAGAAATATTAGTAAATTCAAAATAGACTTGGACAAAGACGCGTTTATCCAGAAGAAAGCAAAGAAATTCGCCGAGCACCCATCTGGCTCACGTAGTTTCTTTCAGGCAGTTAAATCAGTCCAGAGCAATTTTACTCGATCCTCTATTCCAACCTTAGTTCTGAATGACATTCCCGTGAGCGACTCGAAAGAGAAAGCGGATCTTTTGGGTCGTATTTTCGCAGAAAACTCAAACATAGTTGAACCCCCCCATTCTCCTACACTCATTCCCCCAGTTGTAACGAAAATGAAACCAATTATTTTTCGTTGCAATATTGTACGGAAAATGCTTCTTTCTATCAATATCAACAAATCTGCTGGCCCAGACGGTATTCCACCCTCATTCTTAAAAACTTTGCTAGGCAACTAGCTCCAATTTTAACAAAAATTTTCTATTTATCTTATAAAACCGGAATATTTCCCGATTCTTGGAAGCTGGCCAGCGTTCAACCCATATCAAAGAAAGGCAGTAAGATAGACCCTAACAATTATAGACCAATTGCAATTCTGTCGGTTTTAGCTAAAATATTTGAAAAATATGTTAACTACAATTTGATAGATTATTTGGAAATGTCGCAAATTATTGATGATAAGCAGTATGGTTTTCGTAGAAGTCATGCAACAGGTGATCTGTTAGCCTACGTATCCCATCTCTGGAACAAATCGCTGGAAAACCACGGTGAAACATTCAGTATTTCACTTGACATTTCTAAAGCATTTGATAAAGTGTGGCATAAAAATCTTATGGCTAAATTAAAATCTTATGGCATAGACCATCTTACTGTCTCATGGATTCATAGTTTTCTTACAGGTCGCCAATTTCATGTTAATTTAGATGGTATCACATCCAATATTTTCACAACCAATGCTGGGGTTCCCCAAGGTTCGGCACTCTCACCAACCTTGTTTCTTCTATACATTAATGACTGACTTATTTCCACAGTGCACCCAATCCATAGTTTTGCTGATGACAGCACATTACATGCATCACATGCATCTCCTAAATTTCGATCTCATACTGCAGTTACCACTGATAGAGAGTTGCTAATTGATTCCATCAACAAAGATCTGGAGCGTATAATGGAATGGGGTGATCGTAATCTCGTTTCATTTAATCCAACCAAAACCAAATTATGCCGTCTTTCACGAATGGAGCGACATAAAAATTTTCCTATTAAAATAAACCAAGAGGAATTGCGTGAGGTTGAATCAGTTAGACTTCTTGGAGTGGATATTCAAAATAATCTGAAATGGAATAAACATGTGTTCAACCTCGCTAAATCTGCAATGCAAAAATTAGGATTCTTGAGTCGATGTAAAAAGTATTTCAATCCCGAGCAAATTTTGCTAATCTTCAAGTCCTTTATTCGTCCATGTATGGAGTACTGCTGTCATGTTTGGGGAGGTGCTTGTCAGTCAACAATAAATTGTTTAGACTCTGTACAGAGAAAAGCAATACGGTTGATTGGTAATACCGAACTAACGGACCAGCTTGATTCACTCCAGCACAGAAGAAATGTGGCTGAATTGTCAATATACTATAAATATAACTTTAGCGAATTCTCCTCTAAGGAAATTCAAAATATTCTTCCATCGTGTGCGCAGTATAATCGACAAACAAGAACTGCCGAGTTATCCCATCCATTTGTTGTACAAATACCTCGTTGTAGAACTGTGTCCTTCCAAAACGACTATTTCAATAGAGTGGCCAAATTATGGAACTCATTGCCCTCCTCTGTATTTCCCGATGAACTTTCTCCTCAGGCATTTAAAGAAAATGTCCATCATCATTTAAAAAAATTAGTATAGTTATCCCTATATCCCCATTCCTTCCATTCCTTTATAGTTGACATGGTATCTTCGGATATTCAAAGAGTCTAAATAATGAATATTTCATATTTAGTGTGCTAAACATGTCTAACTAATTAATAAAAAAAAAAAAAAAAAAAAAAAATTAGAATTAAAGCAATAAATAATTTAAAATATAAAATTAAAAAAATTAATAAAGAAAAGTTTAAAAAAATTTTAGAGGAAAAAGAAAAAAGTTTTCAAAATAACCAAACATTTGGTGAATCAAGTGATGTTAAATATAATTATTGTGCATCTGATGAAGATAGTGATATGTTAATCGGAGATG
>OY856188.1:79914007-80003980 GCA_963693315.1 Diogma glabrata
AAATATATATATATATATATATATATATATATAATATTATAATATATATATATATATATATATATATATATATATATATATATATATATATATATATTATATATATATATTATATATATATTTATATATATATATATATTATATGATTTTATTATTATGAGTGGCATCGAAGTCGGACATATCATACCATTAGACGTCGGAGATTTGTATACTATTATACTTGATCTAAAGTCAGACATCTAAAGTCACTTCTTACACTGACAAAAGTCATTTACATGACAGGATCTGGCCTGCTTTTAATATATCCGCCTGACTGGCTTGCCTTTGTTATTATGAGACTAGGTTCGCCGACGATTGATATTTCCGAATTACTGGTCGAATAATTGACTTGTGGTCTACCGGATTGTTTACTGTATTCTGGTTCTAGAGTCCGAAAAATGAACAGCATTGATGTTGTAAAAAAACTTACTTTAAAGTAGAAATTTAGTATACGAGTATATTGACTACGGAGTGGCTTCTTTCAAAGAAGGAAGTCATTTATAGGAAGGGAACTGGCCTGCTTTCAATATATCCCCTTGACTGACTTGCCTATGCAGTTATGTCACTTTGATTGTCGACGAATGATTTTTTAATTTTCCAAATATCTCGGCAAATAATCGACCTGTGGTTTACCGGGACATACAAGTGATCTCGGTGAGCCATCAAATGACATCCGGTTGTGATTCGCAAGGTTGAGTTTTGTCTTATTTGTAACTTATTTCAGTGAGTATCTGCGACGTGGGGTGTCCATATGGGTGCAGCGTAATTTTAAGTTGGTCCTGCTATTGCTTTGTAAGTTGTAATAATTGTGTTATCTTTTCCGCATGAACTACCAGTCAGCGTTTTCAATGTATTACTTCATCTGTTGCGAATGAGCATTAAATTTCAATAAATTTTTTGGTTTTAATTCATTCATTCATGCAGGGTGTTAAAGTAGGTGTTCAGATCATTCGTGAGTTGTTCCTGCAAGTCCCGACTACGAGAATTAGCCAGTCTTTGGAATAAAGTAAATGTCATATGAACGGTTCATAACCTGTATCACAGCTGCTTACTGGTAGAATATAAATTGACTGGAGTTATTTCTAGAGTTTTATATATATTTTATTATAATACCCAGTGTTTATCAGTTTCCGGTGCTGCAGGTAATGTAGTAATGAGGCAAGTGACACCTGGTTCTCTACCCAAAAAATGGAGCAACTTTCGTTGAAATTGTAGTGATGGTCCTTGGTTGAACCTGTGTGCCGAGTGTTTCTGAGCCGTAGACTTGTCCATCTTGAGAAGCATTCAAATAAAGTAATTTGAGTTTGATATTCAATATAATGCTCCTTATTCAAGTTTTATTGTTTTATTAAAAAACTTAATGCCATTACCCTAATGTTATTATGCACTATAAAATCATACAAATATTTATCGAAGTTGTTGAAAAAAAAACAAATTAAAGCTCACTGAACCCTGAATCCATGGCAATACGATCGTAAAAGTTGCTCACTCTGGTCCATTTATTATAGCTCCCAAGGTAGTTGGAAAAGTGTGCCCATTTTCTCAAATACAAAAACTAATTTCAACTTTATTCTACTATTTGTCGAATAGTTGTGAAATTAATTTAAGATACACAAACAATATCAGAATAGATAGATGTAGATACAATTATCAAAACTAAATTTTATTTCAAATTCAATTGTCTTACTTTTGTTGAACCTTATCTCTCAAATTATAGAATAAATCTCTCTACCACAGATTGTAATCTATTTGTTAAATTTATTCCTTGAATTTATAATCGTTTTATTTATTAAAATTCTTCAATTTAATTTCCCCTTTTAAAGTGGAAAAAATGAATCTGAATTCAGTTTGTGAAAAATTGGTAGTGAAGTGAATGCTCTAAAAGTAATTTAAAATTTTAAATTGAAGATAGAAATTGAAATTTTACTGTTGAAAAAAATGAAAAATTTAGAAGATTATGCTCTCTTTTTGCAAAGATTTTCGATTATAGATTATTTAATTTTTATACTAATGCTTATGTTATGTGTGTTAATCGGAATATATTTTGGATTTCTTAAAAAATCTGTTACTGAATCAGATTATTTAATGGGTGGAAGAAATATGATGATTTTTCCAATTTCATTGTCACTAATTGCGAGGTATTGTTACTGTAATTTTTATATAGCTTTAGCATTTTTGTGAATTAAAAAAAAATATAAAAATTATGTTTTAAGTTTTATATCTGGAATAACATTGTTGGGACTGCCGACTGAGATTTATTTATATGGAATACAATATCTGAATGTGATTGGAGGTGTCGTTATGATGGGTTTTATAATGGGATTTATATATTTACCTGTATTTCATGAACTTCAAGTGACATCAACATATGAGGTTCTAAAAGAGTTTTTATAGTTATTGTCATTCATAGTTTATAACAAAAAATTTAAAACATTCATTATTCATTTATGTATATGAAAATTAATATGAAGAATTAACTTAGTTAAATTTAAATAGCAAGAATTTAACGAATTCGATTTTTTAATGTAAAAATTATAACGACAGCAGGTGTTTAGATTTAATTTGATTTTATTATTAAATTTTGTTAACATTTTTTTTTTTTTTTTTTTAATTATGGCTTAGCTCCTTCATTGGAGCCATATCGCCGATTAATTGCAAAAAATTTACAAATTAATAACAAATTTTAAAAAAATACATAAATGGAAAACATACATAAAATGTGAATCTCCAAAAAAATAAATAAAAATACGTAAAAATAATAATTAATATTAATCAAATAAGGATATACCAAAAGGAAAGAAGAATAGTAAAATGTTAAAAAATTTCTTTTCAACTTAAATAAAACTTCTCCATTCACACAAATTCTCATTCTTAGATCGACTCATTCACACCACTCTCACACTTCTATTCCACTCATTCTAATAAACTCATACACATCTTTAATTCCCATTCTATCTAATTTTAAGATTTCATTCAATTGTCTTCCACTCAAGAGGGTATTGAATTGCGATCTGATCTGGTCGTACCTAGGGCACACCAGAATCAGATGCTCAATATCCTCCACCACACAACATCTTTCACACAAATTATTTCCATTCAGACGACGTTTGAACAAGCATTCCTTCCAATTGCCATGGTTCATTCGTATCCTTTCAATCGTTCTTATCATTCTAGTGCTTCCCTTGAGGCCCTTATAATAAGGTTTTCTCAAAGGAATACTCACTAGCTCTCTGTACTTTTTGCCTTTCACTTGACTTTTTTTCTCATATTCACACTCCCATTTATGCCAGATCATTTGCTGAAACATCCTAAGTACATCCCTTGCATCCCTCCTTTCATACACAATGGCTTGCTCATTCATGCTTCCCCTTTTCGCTAACATATCGGCCCTTTCATTCCCAGTGATCAGACAATGCAATGGTATCCATTGAATGAACACCTCACACTGATTTCCTATCACTAGCCCATATATCATGTCCACACACATTGCCTTGGCTACCACCTCCATTTTGTAGCAAGATCATTCCACTCTTGGAATCGGAGAATATTACTATCCTCCTTTTTCTTTCATTCATTCCCAACTTGATACCTTCATACATTCCAATCAATTCAGTATTCATTATACAGATGTTGTTTTCCAGTTTTAAAGAACTCTCATACTCAATCACAGGCCCGAACACTCCTATTCCACATCCATATTCGAATATTTACACTAGCGTCTGTATAAACAGCGAAATATGCATGATACGTCATTTTCACACTCAACCACAGTCTTTTAACTATGGTTGCATTCATTTTATTCTTACTAAGTTTCCCAAATTCCAAACACACTACAAGGTTAGCACTTCACCCCCGGCCAATGTTTCCAATTGAAGAAAACTCGTTTAAGTTTTCGCTCAAAATGGAGGCCTTATAGGTTTTCTTAAAAGGGGGTTGACTCTGTAACCTTGTCAATATTTCCTCAATTATATTTGAAAAATGAAACTATTATATTGAAACTATTATATTTGAGAAATGTCAACAATTAAAATTATATAAATCAAAAATTTTCAGTAATTTGACCTTTTCCGTCTGGCCGGGATAGCTCAGTCGGTAGAGCATTGGACTTTTAATCCAAGGGTCCAGGGTTCAAGTCCCTGTTTCGGCGTATTTTTTATATTGATCAAAACGAATTTTAATTTTTTTAATTAATTATTTTATGCAAATAGTTGCTTATGAAACAAACTTTTTCGATTGAACACAGAACTTTTGTAAGAGGCTACGAAATCAAGGCGAGTTATTGATATGCAAATGCATGTGCCAAAGCATATTTGTTTCTGCAATCAAACTAAAAATTGTCATTTATGATATTGTTTTAGTAATTTGTAGGAAGTTTCATTATTGTTGATTTCCTTATTAGCAACGTAGAATTCATAGTAGCAACTTTAATTGATGATAAAACCACATAAGAGAACTTTAAAAGGTGCTAGGCTAAAAGCTTCGGCTATTCAGAAAGTAGTGCTCGTTGGTGGTATGACTAGAATACGGGTAAAAAAAGTAATAATGTGTAATAAATTTATCATGTTACCTAGGAAGCAATGTAACAAATTAATTACGCTCTAGTCATTAATAAAATAATAAGCAATCCAGTATTGTCATGACAACGGTTTTCATGAAAAACTAATAAAATTTCAACAAATACAAAGCTCGCACAAAATGATAACAACTAAAAACTAAATTATAAATCACCCGCTACGTTTGTGTTTTAATATATTCTTATAACATATTAAAATCATTCTGTGTTATACATTATATTGATATATGTACTATACTTTATACTTAAATTACTCTGGAGCGAAAACTCCTGGTAAATTGACCGTAAAATTTTTCTTAATTTAAAAAACTATGTTTTGTCATCATCCACACCAGTGTTGCCAGATCGCGGGATTTTTTCCCGTTTGCGGGATATTTCATATAAAACGGGAAAGCGGGAAAAAACTTGGAAAGTGCGGGATTTTTCACATTTAATAATAAAATCGTTTTAATTTTGGATTTTTGAGATCAACTAAACTCAAGTAAGTAAAGAAGTAATTGGAATTTTTTCAATTCAAAAGAATCGTTTTAAATTAAAACTTATCTTGAAATGGTTGCACCAACCAATTTTTTACAAGGCTTCAGACCCTAAAAGCATATGCCTTCTATCGGCTTTAGTATTGTCAAAGCCTTTTGCTGTTTAAATATTTCTTACGGAGATAGGTACGTTTTGAAAACCCCAACGAACCACCATGTTATCTGAATTTCAGGAATATTTTGATGCTGCTAAACGAGAAATAAAATCGCCTGGAACTACAAGCTGGCTCTCTATGCATCCATCCTTTTTAAACATATTAAAAAAATTGGAATGTTTGGCATCACTATTTTATTTCTGAGCAGTTGTTTACGTATCGAAAAAGAGCTATTACAATTTTAAAATTTTTTGAAAATCATGAAATCAAAACATATTTACTTCTTTTAAAAAATGTCCTTCTTAATGTTAATAGATTTAATGCTCCATTTTATAGCAGTTATTTCTTATTCCACAAGTTGTATGGAGAATCGAAACAATAGTAATATATTGTGTAAGTGTTTAATGCAATATTTTATTTTTCAAGGAAAAGTTTACGATGTGAGCGAGGCATTACAAATTTTCGAGAGAATAAAATTCATTAAAAACGAACCCAATACAACGTTTTATCCTCCGATAGAGTAACATTTATTAATTTAAATTGAATTATTTTAAAATTTGTTGATAAAACAAGTAAAACGAATAAAGAAAAACAATGAATTTTATTGTATTTTTTGAATAGTCGATTCCAAACCATTAAATAAATTTGATTCAATTTAATTATGATATCTATTTAATTATTTGGTATTTTGAAAATGAAAAGTCTATAAAAAGCCTAATGAAAGCCCTACCTGATGAAAGACATCAAATTTTATACTAATGAGAAACCAAAAAACAATCTTTTGGAAATTTTATTCAATTTAATCATATTAGTCTTTGTCTTTTTTAATATTCGAGGGAGGGACATGCGCTTCAGTTTGAATTGACTGTTTTTATATAATCAGTACGTCTATTCCGGCATTTCTCTGGGAATTGTGAATTGAGAAAAAAGTGCAATAAATGAAATAACGAAATATTTTCTAATACGAATTTGTTATTCCCCTCGGCTTGGAATACTACTATAGTTATGAAAAATTGCTACAATTTATTTCCCAATTCCTATTTCACGATGTACCGGAATAGGGCTACAGGTCGAAAATGTTTGCTTTTGATTTTTTATAACATGCAATCAAATTTTTATAAAATAAAATAAAATTTATTTCAGCATTCAATACAATCAAATAAATTGTTTTATTGTGTTCCGCCACATTCGCGGTACAGAATAAAATTAACAGCTGTTTGTTTCATTCTATATATTAAGACTAATAATGTACACAAATATAGTCGTAAAAACAGAGATAAACCTATATTTATAGTTGTCGGAAGGATAAATGTGGAGGTCCACACCAAAACGCTACATTTCCATTTTCATTAAAAATAAATTGTGTACTTAGATCGGCTCCAATTTCTTAATTCGAACGAAAACTCAAAAATTTATCTATGCTTAAATTAGAACTGTTTTTCGTCTTTGTAGAATAGAGCTTGCTTTAGACATAATGTAATCAGTGTAATGACATAATCAAATTTTCTTGAACTGTGTTGGAAAAATGTAATAATGGAAATGTAGCGTTTTGGTGTGGACCTCCTCAAATATTGTTATAATTGTGGTGGTTTTTGAAGTTTTTTCAATAAATAATTGAATTTATATGTATATTTTTATTGAAAACTTGATGGGAATTTCTGAGGGATTTTTTCCTTAAAAAAACGGGAAAAATCGGGAATTTTCGATACGTCAACGGGAAATTCGTTTTTGAAAATCTGGCAACACTGATCCACACCTTCCTATTACAACTCAAATTTTAAACAATTGACAATCGTTCCATTCGGTGTTTATTTACTTATTTTTGTTTAAAAAAAGGCGAAAATGGAAACTCTTAAGTAATCCAAAGTAACCACCAGTAATCCACAATTTAAAATTCCAAATCTTACATTTTATGTTAGTTTTAAATTATAAACCATACATTCATAATTATTTTACTAATATCACGACCCTATGATAATCAATCATTAGAAATAATTGAATAAACGAAAAACAAAATTATTAATTTGTCTTTTCCTCATTAAAGTATTTGGAACGTCGATTTGATGCCCGTCTCAGAATGTTTGGATCTGTTATGTTTGTAATAATGAATGTAAGTAAAATATAAAGTTTATTATGCTAATTTATCTTTCATTTGTTAACAAATAGGATAAAACTTTTTGAAATTTTGCATGATTTTTTAAATGCATTACGACCGTTTAAAATATAATGTCGATATTGCAGATTTCTATATTGAAGTTACACTTTTACTTCTTATGTTAAAATTTGAAAATTTATGTTCAAAACTGCACAAATGATTGTTTCAGTAGATTTTCTATAGTATTGTATAATATATTGATATTTATCGTTTATTTATCTTATAACAATTAGGTTGCGTATTTGCCAATTGTAATATACGTTCCAGCCTTAGCGTTCAATCAAGGTATGTTGTTAGTTTTTTTCTCTTGGTTTCATTTAAAATTATATTACATGTGTAAATACTCATTTAATTAATCAGCGAAATGTTTCTTATATTTATCAGTGAAATTTATTATTTTTGATTTATCTCCATTCTATAGTAACTGGTGTGAATATACATATAACAACGCCTGTTGTTTGTTGTATTTGTGTGTTTTACACGTGTGTTGGTGGAATGAAAGCTGTTGTTTGGACAGATGTAGTTCAGACATTTGCCATGTTTGGTGCTTTATTATTAGTAGCTGTCAAAGGTACCATTGATTTGGGTGGGTCCCATTTGGTTTTCAAAAGAGCATGGGAAACTGATCGTATTGAAGCACCAACGTAAATCTATTCAACAGACAAATTTATAAAATAACTGAAATTAATTTGTTTTAGATTAGATTTAAACCCAACTATTAGACATACGTTATGGTCTCAAGTAATTGGTGGTACTATTTATTGGTTACAAACAAATGCAGTTAGTCAAAATATGATACAAAGATATTTATCATTGCCCAGTGTAAAAGCTGGTCGCAAAGCATTGTGGATCTTTATTGGTGGAGTTGTATTACTTATGCTCTTGTGTAGTTATAATGGATTACTCATCTATGCAACTTATAAAAATTGTGATCCTCTAACGACAAAAGTAGGACAGTATTTATGGAAACAGCTAATCGTGTTGGAATTATACTTTTAATTTTTTAATTTATCAGTTAGCTCGTCAACGAGATCAGCTTCTTCCATTATTTGTCATGGATGTACTTGGCTCGATACCAGGACTATCAGGATTATTTATTGCCGGTGTATTTAGTGCAGCCTTAAGTTCACAATCAACGTGCTTAAATTCTATGTCAGCTGTAGTTTTAGAAGATTTTTGTAAACCTTTTGTCAAAAGACCGTTAACAGATAGACAAGTAAATTGGATTATGCGGTTGGTTGTTGTAGGTGTTGGATTAATTTGTTTAGCATTAGTTTTCGTAATTGAGAAAATGGGAACTGTGCTACAGTTAACTATGAGTTTGGAAGCCATAACAAATGGACCACTATTAGGAACATTTACAATTGGCATTTTATTGCCATGGATTAAGGGTTCTGTAAGATCTGTTATACATTTTGAATATACTCAAATTTGCTATTTATGATTTTAGAGTGCATTATGTGGAGGAGTTGTTGGTGTTTTTATAATGTCATGGGTCAGCCTAAATGCACAATGGGCAATAGCATCAGGTGCATTAAAATTTGAACATAAACCAGTATCAATTGATGGGTGCAGCTATATATTTACTCAAGCCTTAACAAATACAACTATGACCTATGGAAATCCAGAGTATTATGAAATGTTTCCGAACATTTAAATGTTTTTATTAACTTTATTTCAATTTTAGGATTGTTTCACCATTTTATCGAATTTCATACATGTGGTACACGTTTTTAGGATGTACAGCTACAATAATTGTTTCACTAATCTTAACGATTATATTTGGAATTAATGATCCAACAACAATAGAACCTGGATTGATAGCACCATGTTTAAGGAAAATAATATATGGAAAAAATTATAAACAGAAACAAACGTTTATGAATGATATTAGAGAATCTGTAAGGTTGGATATTTTAAAATAATAATTTAAAATTTTTATTTTTTGTATTGAGTAAATTATGTCAATAAAGTGTTAAAAAATAAAAAAATTGATTATGATTATCAACAATATAATTTTTTAATAAAAATATTCGGATAGGTTAAATCACTGAAATCAGTTATTTTTTTGCAAATAGTGCTTGTTTGGGGAGTGTTCAATTTGGATTTTCTAATCGCTTGTCTTAAAGTACAACTTTACTATCGTTAATATTGAAGCATGAGGTGCATGATTATATCAACCTTAACTGTCAATCAATAATGTTGTATTTTACTCCACCGAGGTACAATTGTAGATGATAAATCATTGAAATAAAAATGCAATGAACTATCAATTTTAATAGTAAATAATAGTTATAAAAATCAAAATCAAAATATTTGTTTTACTTAGCGTATGGTTTTTTGTTGTGACACATTAAAAAATATAACTTAAAATAGGTAGATTTTCCTATAAAATCTACATAAAACAAAACATACACATTAAATGAGCTTACAATCGATTTGATTGCGCGTTTTTTAGTTAAAAATTAAAAAGTAAAATATTAAAATATTTGAACATTGGGCAGTATATAATTGAACATTAGATGTTTAGATCGAGTAAGTCTATCCATACTACTACATCGGGCGTTGCCAATTGGATGTCTGAGATGTCGCCATTGTATCGTCGAATTGGACACACAGTTGTAATGTGTTTTATGGTTTGTTGTGGAGCTCGGCAGTCACATTGAGGGGACTCTGAGATGCCCCACTTGCAGAAAGAATCAGCACAACGTCCACGCTTCGATCTTATTCGGTTTAGTGTAGTCCAGGTATGACGTGGCAGATCGAAACCAGGTTGGGCGGAAGTCGGGTTAGTAATAGAAACGCCAGGTGTGTTGTAATCATTCCAGGAGGTGTCCCAGGCATCCAAAATATTAAAATTAGTTGCCAGCAGGTTGCTGGCAATTTTATGTGGAGGCTTTCTTGAGTCTTGACCTCAATCGACAACTAGTGTGGTCACCGTAATATTCGTGCAAGGGTAACGTGGTGTTGTTGGTTACTTTTTTATGTTCACGCATGAGCGCATGCGAGCGTCTGAGTGCAGGTGGAGCGATATTGCTTAACACAGGGAGTCAAGGTAAAGGAGTGGACCTGATAGTACCACTTATAGTACGCATCGCGGCTAGGGCTGGGCGATATCAAAAAAATATCGATAAAACCGATATATCGATATATATATATATATATATATATATATATATATATATATATATATATATATATATATATATATATATATATATATATATATATATATATATATATATATATATATATATATATATATATATATATATATATATATATATATATATATATATATATATATATATATATATATATATATCGATATATCGATAATATCGATATATCGATATTATCGATATTTATCGATATATTGTAATGAAATCGACTGTGTGTTGAGAATTTGTATTAAAACCATTTAAAACCTATAATGAAATTTGCACTTATTGAATGCACTTATTTATGTGTTTGTTTCGACAAAAAAATATTATAAACAAACAGTCAAAAGTATTTTCGAATTTAAAACTTTCCGAAAATCAAAATTTAAAACCGCTGCAAATAAAGTTTCCCAAGCAACACAATAGGTGATTTTCAACTACAGTTTGGTGTAAATTTACCTATTATTTTATAATTGGTAAAGGAGAAGATAAAATTGCTTATAATATTACCTAGTTGGTAACTTACAACTAATTAGGTTGAAAATAGGTGCACAGCAACCTAAATCGACGTCGATTTGACGTGGAATCTTCCTAAATTAAGGAGAAATTTACTTAAATAGGTAGAAAAAGTAGGAAGAAAAATACCTAAATAGAATATTTTACCCCTAAAATTACGTCGAATCGACGTCGAATTTTTCCCCACATTGGTCGATTCGATGTCGATTCGATGTAATTTTACATCTCATTATTAAGGTTTTATAACCTTAAAGTCGAATTTTAATTACAATGTTACCAATTTTCGACTTATTTTGTTGCTTGGGTTGTGATTCGTCATGAAAGCATAACAAATGTCATGAAATCTTAACAAATGCAAAATTGTTATTGTCATGATGATAAATGTCATCATAACAAATGCAAAAATATTGCAAGTTGCAAGTTCTTTTTTTAAGTCAATTTTTTTTCTTAAAGTTCTCTATGTGGAATATATGCTAAAAAATGGTTTGTATTATTAATTACAATCAGTTTTAAAACCTTTCATTTATATTAGAGTTTTTATTGTTGATCATAAATGGTTTTTTTTGAAGTTTAGGACAGGAAAATAACTAACCTAAAAAAACAATGAGTTTGAATAGTTATAAGATTGGTGGTGGATTATTAGGACATTCATTAGACGTTCGTTCGGGTGGCGAAGCACCGAATAGTGTAATGATATTGAAAGATATTTGCTTACTGGGCATCCGAGATTATTATTATTATTACTGACTGGTACAAAGATATAGTTCAGTGCATTAAGTTTTTGTAAGATGTCATATTGAATTGTTAGAACTTGTGAATTTAATAAAGCTAAATTAATGATTAGTAGTTCAATTAATTGTGTTTTTTATCAACGTGTTACATGGTGTCAGGTGTAAAAAACTAAAAATGGCTCAGATAAATGCAATCTCCCCGGGAGAATTTGATTTTCAACAATCATCCACGTGGTCGCAATGGAAGCAGAAATTTGAAATATTCATGATTGCATCAGGGTTAGATGAGAAGGGTGATAATGTGAAAATTGCTGTTATGTTGAATCAAATGGGCGGTGATGCATTAAAGATTTACAACATCATGGATGAAGAAACAAAGAAAGGTTATAAAAAGGTGTTAGATGCGTTTGAAAGTCATTGTGTGTCGATGACGAACGTGGTTGTAGAATCGTTCAAATTCCATCAGTGTGTTCAAAATGATGGTCAAACAATTGATGATTTTGTTGTTCAATTGAAACAACAAGCAGGAAAATGTGAGTTTACGTGTGCAAAGAAAGATTGCAATACCAGTTATGATGAACGGCTGATTAAAGATAGGTTAATTTTGGGCATCAAAGATAAAGAGCTTCAGTCAAAATTGTTACAGAATGATAAAACGAAGATGGATTTAGCAAAATTAATTGAATTGTGTAGAATTCATGAAGCATCAGTGGCAAACAGAGAAATTGTTTCATCGGTTGACCGTCAGATAATTGATGCCATCAGTAATGATAGTGATCAAAGAAAATGCAATCAATGTGGGTACATTCATAACGCTAGTCAGTGTACAGCAGTTAATAAAAATTGTTTGAAGTGCGGAAGATTAGGTCACTTTGCAAAAATGTGCCAAAAGAGAAATTTAGCAGACCAAAGTAGTCAATTTCGTGGTCGAGAATATTATCAACAAACATCAAGTGCAAAACATGGTATAGCAAGTCAACGAGGACGAGGTTATGGTGGATTTAAATCATCGAGTTACAATTATTCTCCAGTTCAAAATCAACATCGATCAGTAAATCAACAAGCTCATGTGTTAAATGAAGCTGAAAATAATGATAAAGCAATTGCAGCAGTAGAAAATGGGGACGCGGTCAAATTTGATAATAATTGGTATAAGGTGTTGTCAGTTGGTAATATAAATGTTAAATTTAAATTAGATAGCGGAGCCCAGGTAAATGTTTTAAATTATAATCTTTTCAGACAAATAGGATTAAAAGATGTAAAAATGTATCCAACAAATTCGAGGTTATTGTCGTATGGTAATTTTCCGATTACTCCAATGGGAGTGTGTACATTGCCTTGTAGTTCTGATGGTTATGGCATCAATTGTAGTAAAGACGTAGAATTTGTTGTGGTTAAAGAGGACTTGCAACCTCTTCTGGGTTTGAAAACGTGCATTTCGTTGAATTTGATTAAGCGTATTGATTCTGTTGGATTGTTCCCGCAAACAAAAAATGAATTTTTGATAGAGTATAAAGACATGTTTGAAGGATTCGGGTCAATGAAAGGATTCTGTTATAAACTAAAACTGAGTGAAAACCCACGACCAGTAATTCAACCGAGTAGAAGAGTTCCATTTTCTATACGAGGTAAATTGAAAGAGACGTTAGATTCCCTTGTTGAGGCTAAAATAATTTCAGTTGTTGACTATCCCACTGACTGGGTAAGTAAAATGGTAGTGGTTGAAAAACCAAGTGGAAAACTGAGGATTTGTTTGGATCCGAAGTATTTAAATGAATTTATTATGCGTGAACATTTTGCCATACCCAACACAGAAGATATATTGTCTCGATTAGCAGGTAAACCTATGTTTTCAGTTCTTGATATGAAGAATGGGTTTTGGCAAGTAGCATTGGAAGAGGAAAGCTCGAAACTTTGTACATTTAGTACCCCATTCGGTCGTTATAAGTTTAACGTTTTACCGTTTGGAATTAAATCTGCTCCTAAGGTATTTCAAAGGAAAAACGTTGAGATTTTTGGTGATATCCAAAATGTAGAAATATATTTTGATGATCTAATTGTCAGTGGAAGAGATGAAATTGAGCATGACATTGCATTGAACAAGGTGTTAGAACGAGCAAAGGAGTACGGTTTGAAATTTAAGCCGGAAAAAATTCAGTTTAAATCGGCTAAGGTTAAGTTTATGGGACAAATAATTTCTAAAGATGAAATTAGTCCTGATAAAAAGCATGTCATAGCCATCACGGACATGCAACGTCCTCAGAACAAGACCGATTTGTTGCGATTTTTAGGAATGACGAAATATCTCAGTAAATTCTTTCCAAATCTATCAAAAGAAACAGCACACTTAAGATTATTGACAAGTGACAAAATTGAATGGGTATGGACAGATGATCATGAAACAGAGTTCAATCGTTTAAAATCTATAATATCGTCATATCCAATATTAAAAATATTCGATGAAAACCAAAACGTTATAATTCAGACGGACGCGTCAAAAGATGGATTGGGTTGCGCATTATTACAAAATGATCACATAGTGTCGTACGCATCTAGAACCCTTAACCCGTCGGAAAAAAATTACGCTCAAATAGAGAAAGAAATGTTAGCAATTGTATTTGCCTTCGAAAAATTTCATGAGTTTGTCTATGGTCGAAAAGTTGTTGTCCAGTCAGACCATAAACCCCTAGTATCAATCGTAAAAAAAGATTTAGATGAAGTGTCAGCAAGATTACAATGCATGTTATTGAAAGTTTTAAAGTACTCGTTTGAGGTAGTATATGTGCCTGGAAGTAAGTTATTTATCGCTGATACCCTTTCACGTGCATTCGTATCTGATTGTCCACTTATTGATCCAGAAATGTCGTACAACATTCATAATTTGTGTAATTTTGTTCCAATGCCGGACGCAAGTAAATCTGAATTCCAGTCTCATGTCAAAGCTGATGCTACTCTTAACACAATAAAAAGTTTCGTTATAAGTGGATGGCCGAATGTGAAAAGAATTGAGAGCAATGTCAAACCATATCATAAAATTAAAAATGATATATTTATTGAAGACGATTTTTTGTTCTTTAATCATAAGTTGATTGTTCCAAATAGTTTAAGAGTATCAATGATGAGGTTAATTCACAATGAGTCACACGTAGGCATTGATAAATGTTGTAGTCGCGCACGACAAATACTTTACTGGCCGTGCATGGCAAAGGATATTGAAAATTTTGTCTCGAGTTGTAAAGTGTGCCAAAAGCATCGTTACTCTAATCAAAAAGAAACACTCGTGCACTATCCAGTGCCAAGTCGCCCATGGGAACGATTGTCGTCTGATATTTTAGAGTTTCAAAACAAAAATTATCTAGTAGTAATAGATTCTTTTTCGGGTTGGATTGAACTAAACTACCTAAAAGACAAAACTGCAGATTCTGTTATTAAAAGTTGTAAATCCATGTTTAGTCATTTTGGGGTTCCCGATTACTTCCTTTCAGACAACATGCCGTTTAATAGTGTACAGTTTCGAGAATTCGCAAAAGAATGGAATTTCAACGTCTTAAATTCAAGCCCTCACTACCCTCAGTCAAATGGACTGGCTGAAAAAGGTGTTGCGATATGTAAAAGAATATTAAAAAAAAAATTTGATGAAGGCAAACCAACTGAAGTAGATAGTGCCCTGTTAGAATATAGAAACACACCACTAACATCGTTAGGGTACTCGCCGGCACAAGTTATGGTAGGTAGAAATCTCAAAACGAAAATTCCAGTTTCAGTTCAACTATTACAGCCAGTTAACATTAATTACCACTATATAAAAGAAACGATAGAAGAAAAACGAAAATTACAGACAAAATATTACGATAACTCTGCAAAAGATATGAAACCGTTAGAAAAAGGGGAAAACATAATGTTGCAAAAAAAGAAAGTTTGGGAGTCAGCCAAAGTATTGGACAAGTTCAATGATAGATCATATATTGTACAGGACCAAGGTGGTAGTATTTATCGACGTAATAGAAAGTTTTTAAATAAAACAAAAATTGCTTACAATAAAAGAGGTAGTGTAGATTTTGACGATGACATAATTAATTCATCGAATATTAATAGTGGTTTCGGAAATGTTCAAGAAAACCAGAACGCCTTAAGTAGTACAATAGAAAATGCAGGTATTGTTGAGAATAATGTGGCACAAGATAATCAAAACGTTTCAAATAGTACACAAGAGAATGTAGGTTCAAGCATTCAAACAAGTCGAGGCAGGGAAAGAACACGACCAAAATATTTGGATGACTATGTAACGTCATAAAACAAATGTATGTCTTCAAAATTCTAAAAACTCCTAATTTAGTCCTGTTACGACAGAGTCGTAGTCAATAATTAAAAATTTGGTGCCATAATCATTTGAATAACAAAGAGCTCAATTTACAAAATAGTTAATTTACAATAATTTCGTTGTATACATTTATTTCAGATGGTTGGCGAATGTTGTCTGAAAAATTTGGTTTATTCATTTATTGATCAAAAGAAAAATTGATAATTTAAGTTATATTATACAAAATCAAAAATATATTATTTTATTATTAACGGGAGGGATGTAATGATATTGAAAGATATTTGCTTACTGGGCATCCGAGATTATTATTATTATTACTGACTGGTACAAAGATATAGTTCAGTGCATTAAGTTTTTGTAAGATGTCATATTGAATTGTTAGAACTTGTGAATTTAATAAAGCTAAATTAATGATTAGTAGTTCAATTAATTGTGTTTTTTATCAACGTGTTACAAATAGTATTGTTTCTGGTTCGGATAACACCGCTGAAATTTGGAATAAGTTTGAGTAAGGAAAATCTATGATCGGTTGCACCGGCATAGTTGAGAATAAATCATTAACTGAGTAATATTTTTATTTTTAGAAATACATTCGTAGAAGGCCTTACGCTAGTTGGTCGTTCCAATTTTATTTCATGCGTTGTTCTTCGCTTCTTTGAAGAAGGACATGCAGTTTGTACCGACTCCAAATATTTGATAGGTATATACTGGGATGCATGACGCCGTTTTTTTTAAATGACAGGACATACTGATTGTGTTCGGGGTATGGTTGGACTTCAAATTGATGGATTGTTGAGTTGCAGTAATGATGCTATAATCAAGCTAGGGAACGAAGAAGTAGAAGTCGTTCGTGATTGTCATGGGTATAGTAATTATATTTATAGTATATCGTTACACAAAGATGTTGACAATTTTGTAACTGGAAGTGACGAGTCAACAATTCGTTAATGGAGTATAAAAAGCGGGGCTCTGGGTGACAGTTTAACCTTACCAGCACAATCGGGGTGGACAGTCGCAATACTAAATAATGGCGATATTGCAACAGGTATAAGTGATGCTGTTAGGTGAGTAGTTTTTGCTGTAAACGAACGAATTGCTGAAACTGAAATTCAAAATGCATTCACCGAAGTTGCAGAACCTAGAGAATTAGAACAAGCAGAAAGTTTGGAGGTAGGAAAGTTTTTTTTCTTGCTCATCTATATGTTCAAAAAATTTTTTGTTGATCCAGGGGTGCGTTCTTTTTATTTTTTTTGTTGTTTGAGTCGTTCATGGTCATTTTGTGGTTGGGTTGGGGTACCTGGTTATTCGATGTCGAAAAATGTTTTTTTTCGTGGAGGGGAAGACAAGGTGATTGATCGGGGAAGTTTGTTTGAGTTTTTTTTGAGTTTTTCTTTTTTCTTTCTTCTGGATTTGGTGCTCAAGCCGAGCAGATCGTTGTTAGACGTTGAATTTATTGAATTAAACCTAAAATAAAATAAAATGAATTGTGTTTTTTGTTTGAAGAAAGTTTTTTTTGTGAAACATTTGAAAACATGTGGTTTTCCTTGTTTTATTTTTTGAACAGTAATTAAGTTTAAAGTTCGGTATAATCATTTAGTTAATAATTAAAAGAAAAAAACAAAAAGTTATAATCGAATTAAATATAAATGAATATTTTTTATTTGTACCAAAAATTAAGTTTAAAGGTAATGTCAATAGACATAGTGAAACTATTATAATTAGTAATTAATAAGAAACTGGACGTACGCTCATGGTGCTACGTCGCTATCAAATTAACTTTAGATTATTTTATTATTTTAAATAAACAAAACTTGAGTGGACATTATTAAAGTTATTTTATAAACATAAAATTTTGGTTCCTGACTTAATTTGAAAAGATATAGTTTTCTTGATATATTTTTATCCTAACTGTATTCTTGATAATTGAAATAGTGCTAGCAGTAAAAAAAAAAAAAAAAACCACCATATGGAAAGTGAAGGATTGATTGATTTATTGATTTACTGACTGATAGCACCTCTATTGATTTACGGTATACTGAGGTCTTGTCTGGGGACCTAGTCAGAATTTACTGTGTTTGAATAAAGGATCTTGGCCTAAACATTTTTTATTTTATCGGGGGATGTATTGGAAGCAAAATCCTCGTGTAATACGTTAAGTTAGCTATATTTCGGATGCCGCTGATGGAAGAACAGTAAGAAGGAACTAATCTAACTAATGCAGAAGGAGTTACTCTCAACAATTGTCAACCGGCGGGGTTCGTACCATCGTGATCTAGGGTATTTAAAATTTGTTTTTTGTTAAGTATTTATACCTTGATTTGAGATTGTATGTTCACTTATATATATATGTGGATGTATGTATGTATATATATATATATAGTGTTATATGTATGTATATATATATATATATATATATATATATATATATATATATATATATCTGCCAGTATAATTTTATATTTTTTTTAGTAATATGCTAATTATGGGTGGCAATTATCCGCTCGAAATGCCTTAAAAGCAAAAATTTTTTTTGGAGTTCTGCAGATGCTTCTAGAACCATCGCTTCGAAGGGATTCGCACGGTTAAGGATGTGGCAGTTATTTGGTGTTATTGCCGTGAAACGATCTCAACACGCACACTACTGTAAACCATTTTTGGTTCTGGTCCCCGGAAGACCACGATAGCTTTCTCATGGTGACCAGGAGGATACGGTGAGTACCATGACTCGAAATCCAATGTTATTTTATTTAATACCAACAACCTAGTCGTAATGATGCCCCTTCAATTCTCGTATTCATTCCTGCGATAATTATGTTGTAGCTGCAGTCGCCATACTTAACGAACTCCTCCCAACCGATCAGAGCATAGACCAATACTTTGCGCAGGATATGGCACTACATGTTTATGTATATAATTCTCTTTTCCATCTAAGCTTGAGCTCCGACAATACATCGAAGCTTAGCTTACCCAACTGCAACAGCTACAGCTGGCGCCCAACGTGGGGCTATATTTTAACGGCTAGAGAATTTGAAGATCAGGAAACATGCTTTGGGAAAGCATGCTGAGATTTTCCTGAACTTCTAAAATATATTTTTATATTTGGATTTTTAGTTTTTTTGTTCACATTTTAGATTATACCGGTCTGCAGGGAAGGTAGACGTTCCACTTCTGCCTACGGGATTTTGCGCTCCCGCTAGCCCGAGCTAAAGGAAGCACTTATCCCGGAGTTTTGGCTTATTCTAAAATTCTGGAATGACTGTTTCAGAGGGTGAGGCTTTGGTTCTATATCATTGTAAAAATGATTAGCTGTTCCGTGTCTGCGTCTTGACTGAGAAAGGTAGCGTCGGGCCTCGATTCGATCGGAATTCGAATCTAGGTTTTAATAATGATCCTACGTTTGCTCAGTAACCTTCGGGGAGGCGTCGGAAGGGGAACGTCTGGTCGGATGTTATGGTTCAGGCCTCGTCCTCTACCTTCGTCCTTGTTTAAATTATCAAATTAGAAACTCTTTCAACTTGGCGAGGGTGCCAGGGGTGATGAGGAGTCTGGGAGTTGACTATCCTTGATTGTCGGTTTTACCAACAATAGCGAGCACTCCCATATTCTTCTTCATGCCTGGAATTCTCGGTTGGTTTGCGGAGAATTTTAGAGCAGTTTTATTTACCATTAAACTCTGTACACTTTGGGAGGACTTTGTGTGCTATCGGTATGCTTAGGACCCGATGGTGGAAATGCTGAAGTTTGGTTTTCAGAGCCATATTCAGACCACATCTGGCTTCTGATCAGACTGGGTAGCTTGCTGAGTCATCCTCTTTAAATTTTTTTTTCTTCCGATTTTATTAGATTACCGATGAGAAATGGTACTTGCTGGCTTCACCTTGTCACCAGTTAGGGAAAGTTTTAAATTATATTATACGTGTTGTGGACCCGTAATTCTACTTTTATTAATTGAATCTTCCTAATCTTTGTTTGTAATTTTAGATGATTTGGAGTTGTTTCAATAACACAATAAACGGCTTAATTTGCCTGAACCAGGAACCCTACGACTCTCTTCGAAACTTCTTTCTTTGGAAAGAAATTTCGAACAGACTCTGACGTTATTAATTCTATTTTTAGGTCTCTGGAAGCATACTGTAAGACTCCGATTATTAGCATCAAGATAAAAGTAAAAGTTTTTTGTTATCGCTCAGTTATAAATATTCAAATTAATTAGTATATAGAAGTTAAGATCAATGAAATTCTAGGCACTAAGTAAGGTATTTACAAATTCATATATATTTATGTTTTCAACAAAAAAAAAAAAATTTTTGTTTTAAGAAGAATTAGAAGAAAGAAATCTAATCGTTGAATTAATTTAATTATTATCCAATTGATTGGATTGATTATTATTCCAATTTAATTATTATTGATTATTATCCAATTTAATTATTTTGGTTTCCGATTTAATTATTATTAAAAAAATTGAGAACATTGAAATCAAAGTAGTCTTATAGAAGGACATTTACATAATTTATAGAAATAGCAATAGAAACGAAAAACAAAGAAAACCACAAGTTATTAGCTATCAAGATTCCCTGATTGTTTGAATTTTGCTTTAGTTGTTTAAATTTTGTTTGCTTTGTTTTGTATTTGAAAAGCAAATTTTTCTGTTCAATTTATTTGTTTTGGTAATTTACATAAAGTTCAATCTCTCGGGTAAACAATAGAATTTTCTTGTCAACCTCCGTTTGCTAGAATAATCGATTTGACGATACATTTTCTTTTAATTATTTTTCTACATACATTTTCATTTGCTCATTGAACTCGGTTTTTATCAGGACCTTGGTGCAGTGCGATCGCTGCTAGTAGTATTGGAAGTTTTTTTCTTGAATTGTTATCTCGTTTGTTAAGAAGATTAAAGTCATGGAACCGAGTAATTTAGAACCTACTAATAGTATAACTTGCACAATTTGTCATGAGCAGATTCTTCTTGCGGAGGCAATTGCCTCCACAACTTGCCGACACACCTTTCATGATGCATGTATCACACAGTGGCTGGAGGCTCATACTACCTGTCCAGTGTGTAGACAAAAGTGTGTTATCTCTGATTTGCGTCGTATGTCGCAATTTGCAGCGCCAGATGCCAGCCACCCTATATTGAGTGGCACCACTCATCAAATGATAACTCGATCGAGTGGGTTGACATCCTCTCGTCCTCCAGTTAGAGCGACAATAAAAAAATTATCTCATAAATCTTGAAAAAAATCTAAAACGTCACGAAGAGCAAAGGCACTGGAAGACGAAGATCACGATTGGGTAGATCAACCCTCTTTGGAGACTATCTTACGCATAAATAATGACGACTTACGAAAAGATGTATCTGCCCAAATAGAACGACTATCTCTGTCATTACATCAGGGATTACGTAACTTGGGGAAGGCCAGCAATGCAGTCTCAGCTCCTGATAATCAGTCGATAAAAATGGGTGATACTACTCCGCAAATTATCACTAGTCAGACAAGGCAACCCGCCGTCCATCAGAGAACTAATGCCAATTTAGGTACTACTTCCAACGCTTTACCTTCAATTCCACCCCACCCCCAGATTCCGTCATCAAGACGAAATGTTTATTTTCAACCCCCTCATATGAGTTCCTCATCTCCTATTCAACCACAAAATGACCATGCCTCTTTTTCTAACCGGCAACGTCAGCCTTATGCCGAAAAAAATGCCAGCACCATTCGTAATTGGCATATCACCTTTAGTGGCCAAACAAAGGAAATGGATGTGGACGATTTCATTCAAAGAATTAATCACTTGTACCGTTCGGAATTTTCGGATAACTTCCAAATTTTATCTACGCATGCGCACTTATTATTCGAAGGGTTAGCCTCGGAATTCTTTTGGAGATACCTTCGGCGAAATCAGGTAGTGAATTGGCATGAATTATGTACTGCTTTGCGGGATGAGTTTAAGGATCGGCGTACGGACGACGAAATAAGGGATCTTATGAGATCTCGGAACCAAGGTGCGAACGAAACTTTCGACGATTTTTCACGAAGTATATTGCGATTGGCAGATAGATTGGTGTTCCCTCTTTCTGACCACGAGATGCTGGGATTGCTAAGGAATAATCTTAGAGCAGACATCCAGAAAGAGCTTCTTCATGTTATAATTCACAACGTTTCTCATTTACGAGAACTATGTAGAAACAGCGAAAAGTGGCGAATAACCATGCAACATCGTATGCGCGAACCGGTTTTACGTTCCCCAAGACAAGTTTCCGAAGTTTTTACTTCTGACCCACCGGTGAAGCAAGAAGAGCTTCCCAGTCAACACCCAGGGTACCCCGAAACCTCGAATTACCTGAGTTTACCGGATACTTCCGCTTATCAGCCATCCACCTCTTCTCAAGTTGTTGCACCTACTTTGGTTTGCTGGAACTGCCGTAAGGTGGGACATGCATATCCTGATTGTGAAGAAGCTAGAACTATTTTCTGTTACGGTTGTGGCAAGGCGGATACTTACAAACCTAAATGTGAGGATTGTAAGCGAAATTTTGTTCGTGGGTCGACCACACGATACCCAGGTCGTCCCCTAAGCTCAATTGAATTATTATCATTTACTCCTACCTCTGAAAATTATTTAACATCTTCTCTGTCGCAGGCAGCTTCGAATTTATCACTTTCGAATTCTTTAGTTTCCGCGGTTCCCTATTCACTCGGTGTTACATATCAATCTTCAGATTTAACTCGCTTTTCCGCTGTACCTTATGTACATTGGAGTTGTACGTTGACCCTTATTGACACTTGTATTATATCGTTTATTCCAAATTTTGTCAATAGCTCGGAGAATTCTGATCTGGAATCATCACGCGCTATATGTGAGCCAACATCTGTCATTGACGTGAATGGTTCCTCCGATCTTGTTTCTCCTTCTAGTTTGCTCTCTGAATCGAAAACCACTGTTCCACGTAGTATGACTTTATTAAAGCGAGAGGTTCCTGATACTTCGCCTCGATCTGTGCAATCTCCTCATTTTTATAAAACGCCGCAGCAGCGTTTGCGTGATTACATGGTCCGAAGAGAGGAAATAGGCATTAACACACTGAGTCAAACTATTCCTTCAAGATCAACCCTTAGGATGCGCAACTATTGGCGGTTACGGAAGGCATTATATTCATCTGCTGTATCAAATATTATTACTCTGGGTAATGATACGCGGTATCATGCTACAGTTGACTTGTTAAATATGTCAAGAATTGGATTACTCGACAGTGGTGCATCGATAAGCGTGATTGGTGGTGCATTTGCACGTGAAGTGTTAAAAATGCCTAATATCCTTGCTCACTCGACGAATAAGATTACCACTGCTGATGGAACGATTCAGAAGGTGATGGGTTATATTAGGACTCCGATCACTTTTAAAGGACAAACCTATTCATTCAATTTGTTTATTATACCTTCTCTTACTCAAGAGTTATATTTGGGCGTTGATTTCTTCAAGGCTTTTAATCTGATCGATCAAACCTTACTCACTCCGTCAATCGAGGCTCTGGATGCAGTCACTGATGGTCTTTTACCTGCACAGCACGCCCGGCTACAGCGTGCGATTCTTCTTCTTCCATCATTTTCAATGAAGGGCTTGGGCTGCACGCATGTGTTGGAACATGTAATTGATGTTGGTGACTCAGTCCCCATCAAACAACGGCATTACCCAATTTCTCCAGCCATCGAGAAAATGATGGGAGAGGAACTGGATCGCATGCTGGCGCTGGGAGTGATAGAGGAGAGTTCCAGTTCATGGAGTTCTCCTGTTGTACTCATACGTAAGCCAGGAAAGGTGCGTTTGTGTCTCGACTCCAGAAAAGTCAATGCTTGTACAAAGAAGGATGCGTACCCTCTACCTCAGATCTATGGCATTCTGGGTCGTCTGCCTAAAGCCAACTTCATATCCAGTCTGGATTTAAAGGACGCTTTTTGGCAGATTCCCCTAGAACGGTCATCGAGAGAAAAAACAGCTTTTACGGTCCCCGGTCGGCCGTTGTATCAGTTCGTTAGGATGCCCTTCGGACTGTGCAACGCGCCTCAGACCATGACCAAATTGATGGATCTTGTCATTCCGCCTTTATTAAAATCGTGCGTCTTTGTCTATTTAGACGATCTGCTGATAATCACCGATACATTTGAGAGACATATCGAGGTACTGGAAGAGGTCGCCGGGTGTCTTAGTCGTGCGAAATTGACTATAAACGTTGAAAAAAGCCGCTTTTTACTACCTGAGGTACGTTATCTAGGATATGTGGTAGGACATGGCATGTTAAAAATTGACGAAGATAAAACCGCAGCCATCGCCGATTTTCCCGTTCTTAGAACGGTGAAACAAGTGCGACGTTTTTTGGGAATGGCCGGTTACTACCGTCGGTTTGTGTATAGGTTCGCCGCACTTTCGGCCCCGATATCGGATTTGCTGAAGAAGACAAATACTAAGTTTGTTTGGACCCCAGAAGCAGATGTTTCCTTTAATTCATTATAGGCAGCATTAACATCAGCTCCGGTTCTGGTAAATCCTGATTATCGAGAGCCGTTTGTGCTCCAGTGCGACGCGAGTAACGAGGGAGTGGGCTGTGTTCTGGTACAGTTGGACAAGGAAGGGGTCGAACACCCGATCGCTTTCATGTCCAAGAAACTGAATGCAGCCCAGCGAAATTACTCTGTCAGCGAGAAGGAATGTCTGGCCGCTATTCTGGGTATAAAAAAATTTAGAGCCTACATCGAGGGTCATTCGTTTAAGGTTATCACAGACCATTCCTCCCTTAAATGGTTAATGCAACAGAGAGATCTGTCGGGCCGTTTGGCTCGATGGAGCTTGAAACTGCAGGGATTTGACTTCACGATCGAACATCGACGTGGTAGTTTAAACATTGTACCCGACGCTCTCTCAAGAATGTTCTCGATAGATGACTTAAACCGAAGTGACAGGGGTGATATTGATTGGAGCTCTCCGGCTTTTACCACTGATGAGTATGTTAAACTAATAAAAATCATTGAAGATTCAAAAGGATCAATTCCTGACCTACGAACAGCGAATGGATTGGTGTTCAAAAGAGTTCATTTTAATGTAGCTGACGTGCCACCAGAAGGAGAGGTTTGGAAGTTATGGGTGCCTGAAGAATTGACGCATGCATTAATTTTAAAAGCCCATGATTTACCTACTTCTTCTCATGGTGGAGTCGCTAAAACTATCTATCAACTCAGACGGTTTTATTACTGGCCCCGAATGGCTAAACAAGTTTAGGATTTTGTTTCCAAATGTGAGATATGTAAAACAGTGAAAGCTCCTAATATGGTCTTGCGTTCGCCAATGGTCAACTACGTCAAAACAGTGAGGATGGGTCAGCGATTATATATTGATATTTTGGGTCCGTATCCTAGGTCAAAGTCTGGCAATATTGCTATATTGGTCATTGTCGACCATTTTACCAAGTTTCCATTTCTGTTTTCACTCCGTAAATTGTCCTCCGAACCTATCTGCAGTGCACTAGAAACTCACGTTTTTCATGTTTTTAGTGTTCCCGAAGTCATTGTCTCGGACAATGGCTCTCAATTCAAATCCAAGACGTTCGAAGGATTGTTGGTGAAGTGGGGGGTGAAACATACTTTTGTTCCAGTGTATGCGCCTCAAGCTAACGCAAGCGAACGTGTCAACCGGAGTGTGCTGGCTGCCATTCGTGCGTATCTGGCAGATGATCATGATAAGTGGGATAAACATCTTAGTGAGATTGCCTGTGCTCTTCGCAGCGCCTTACATCAGACCATAGGCTGTTCTCCTTATTTTGCAGCATTTGGCCAGCCAATGATGCTCCATGGATCCGACTATGACGTGTTGAGACGAATTAATTCGTTGGAGGAGCCAGGGGAGACATTGGAGCGTCCGGATGAACTAAGTAAAATTCGAACCAAAATTAAACAATTGACGGCGGAAGCGTTTGAGCGTAATGCTCGAAGATACAACCTGCGAGCACGACCGGAGAAATATGCCATTGGGACGGTAGTTTATCGACGAAACTTCGTGTTGAGTGATGCAGCAAACAAATTTAATGCTAAACTTGCGCCAAAGTTTGTTAGAGCAGTGGTCATAAAAAGCATTGGAAACGCATCATACGAGCTACAGGACTGGCAATCGGATAAAACGGGCATATATCATTCGAAGGACATACGTCCCTAACATCATTGAGCCGGATATTTGATTGTCTTGAAGCATTTTCCTTCTACTTAAATTTAAAAATGGTGATAAATCAGTTGACGCAATTTCCGATCAGTATGACCAATATATGTTTATTGTGTTACAACATTTGTTCATATTGTTTTTGTTTTGGAAGGTATAACATCTTATTCTCATTTCCTTTTGGTCAGATAATTTCTGGTTTGAAAGCCCGACTAGCTCAGTCAGTAGAGCGGGAAACTTATTGACAGGCGTGGGGTGCGAGCTTACTTTGTAACGGCTAAGAAGTTATATATTTTTTTTGGTGAATTAATGGTTATTGACCTTATCGATACGAGAATTATTGAATCTGGCTAGCTTGAACCATTTTCTTTAGTCATGTCTGTACGTCTATCTCAGTCATCTGTGCAACGCGAGTTACATTATGATAACCCCAAATAGCATCTTTATCCTAACCACCAGTAGTATTCATTAAGCAATAACGAGGAATCGCCACATTTATAAGTCGATTTGTTTCTTTTAACCATTTTAACTCAGTTCGACTTACTTTAAATGGTTAAATCCTGTAATGAAATCGACTGTGTGTTGAGAATTTGTATTAAAACCTATAATGAAATTTGCACTTATTGAATGCACTTATTTATGTGTTTGTTTCGACAAAAAAATATTATAAACAAACAGTCAAAAGTATTTTCGAATTTAAAACTTTCCGAAAATCAAAATTTAAAACCGCTGCAAATAAAATTTGTGATTCGTCATGAAAGCATAACAAATGTCATGAAATCTTAACAAATGCAAAATTGTTATTGTCATGATGATAAATGTCATCATAACAAATGCAAAAATATTGCAAGTTGCAAGTTCTTTTTTTAAGTCAATTTTTTTTCTTAAAGTTCTCTATGTGGAATATATGCTAAAAAAATGGTTTGTATTATTAATTACAATCAGTTTTATAACCTTTCATTTATATTAGAGTTTTTATTGCTGATCATAAATGGTTTTTTTGAAGTTTAGGACAGGAAAATAACTAACCTAAAAAAACAATGAGTTTGAATAGTTATAAGATTGGTGGTGGATTATTAGGACATTCATTAGACGTTCGTTCGGGTGGCGAAGCACCGAATAGTATTGTTTCTGGTTCGGATAAAACCGCTGAAATTTGGAATAAGTTTGAGTAAGGAAAATCTATGATCGGTTGCACCGGCATAGTTGAGAATAAATCATTAACTGAGTAATATTTTTATTTTTAGAAATACATTCGTAGAAGGCCTTACGCTAGTTGGTCGTTCCAATTTTATTTCATGCGTTGTTCTTCGCTTCTTTGAAGAAGGACATGCAGTTTGTACCGACTCCAAATATTTGATAGGTATATACTGGGATGCATGACGCCGTTTTTTTTAAATGACAGGACATACTGATTGTGTTCGGGGTATGGTTGGACTTCAAATTGATGGATTGTTGAGTTGCAGTAATGATGCTATAATCAAGCTAGGGAACGAAGAAGTAGAAGTCGTTCGTGATTGTCATGGGCATAGTAATTATATTTATAGTATATCGTTACACAAAGATGTTGACAATTTTGTAACTGGAAGTGACGAGTCAACAATTCGTTAATGGAGTATAAAAAGCGGGGCTCTGGGTGACAGTTTAACCTTACCAGCACAATCGGGGTGGACAGTCGCAATACTAAATAATGGCGATATTGCAACAGGTATAAGTGATGCTGTTAGGTGAGTAGTTTTTGCTGTAAACGAACGAATTGCTGAAACTGAAATTCAAAATGCATTCACCGAAGTTGCAGAACCTAGAGAATTAGAACAAGCAGAAAGTTTGGAGGTAGGAAAGTTTTTTTTCTTGCTTATCTATATGTTCAAAAATTTTTTTGTTGATCCAGGGGTGCGTTCTTTTTATTTTTTTTGTTGTTTGAGTCGTTCATGGTCATTTTGTGGTTGGGTTGGGGTACCTGGTTATTCGATGTCGAAAAATGTTTTTTTTCGTGGAGGGGAAGACAAGGTGATTGATCGGGGAAGTTTGTTTGAGTTTTTTTTGAGTTTTTCTTTTTTCTTTCTTCTGGATTTGGTGCTCAAGCCGAGCAGATCGTTGTTAGACGTTGAATTTATTGAATTAAACCTAAAATAAAATAAAATGAATTGTGTTTTTTGTTTGAAGAAAGTTTTTTTTGTGAAACATTTGAAAACATGTGGTTTTCCTTGTTTTATTTTTTGAACAGTAATTAAGTTTAAAGTTCGGTATAATCATTTAGTTAATAATTAAAAGAAAAAAACAAAAAGTTATAATCGAATTAAATATAAATGAATATTTTTTATTTGTACCAAAAATTAAGTTTAAAGGTAATGTCAATAGACATAGTGAAACTATTATAATTAGTAATTAATAAGAAACTGGACGTACGCTCATGGTGCTACGTCGCTATCAAATTAACTTTAGATTATTTTATTATTTTAAATAAACAAAACTTGAGTGGACATTATTAAAGTTATTATATAAACATAAAATTTTGGTTCCTGACTTAATTTGAAAAGATATAGTTTTCTTGATATATTTTTATCCTAACTGTATTCTTGATAATTGAAATAGTGCTAGCAGTAAAAAAAAAAAAAAAAAAAACCACCATATGGAAAGTGAAGGATTGATTGATTTATTGATTTACTGACTGATAGCACCTCTATTGATTTACGGAATACTGAGGTCTTGTCTGGGGACCTAGTCAGAATTTACTGTGTTTGAATAAAGGATCTTGGCCTAAACATTTTTTATTTTGTCGGGGGATGTATTGGAAGCAAAATCCTCGTGTAATACGTTAAGTTAGCTATATTTCGGATGCCGCTGATGGAAGAACAGTAAGAAGGAACTAATCTAACTAATGCAGAAGGAGTTACTCTCAACAATTGTCAACCGGCGGGGTTCGTACCATCGTGATCTAGGGTATTTAAAATTTGTTTTTTGTTAAGTATTTATACCTTGATTTGAGATTGTATGTTCACTTATATATATATGTGGATGTATGTATGTATATATATATATATATATAGTGTTATATGTATGTATATATATATATATATATATCTGCCAGTATAATTTTATATTTTTTTTAGTAATATGCTAATTATGGGTGGCAATTATCCGCTCGAAATGCCTTAAAAGCAAAAATTTTTTTTGGAGTTCTGCATATGCTTCTAGAACCATCGCTTCGAAGGGATTCGCACGGTTAAGGATGTGGCAGTTATTTGGTGTTATTGCCGTGAAACGATCTCAACACGCACACTACTGTAAACCATTTTTGGTTCTGGTCCCCGGAAGACCACGATAGCTTTCTCATGGTGACCAGGAGGATACGGTGAGTACCATGACTCGAAATCCAATGTTATTTTATTTAGTACCAACAACCTAGTCGTAATGATGCCCCTTCAATTCTCGTATTCATTCCTGCGATAATTATGTTGTAGCTGCAGTAGCCATACTTAACGAACTCCTCCCAACCGATCAGAGCATAGACCAATACTTTGCGCAGGATATGGCACTACATGTTTATGTATATAATTCTCTTTTCCATCTAAGCTTGAGCTCCGACAATACATCGAAGCTTAGCTTACCCAACTGCAACAGCTACAATATCGATACATCGATTTATCGAGATTATTAGCCGCAACATACACAAAAAATTATTTTGGTGTAGGTCGAAAATTGCGACCGTGAGAGTGCCGCCAAATTCCGTTATATCTCATTTTTGATTTTCCGTCTCCGCTTATCATATATAGTCGTTTGGCACCAAAATTTTTCCGAGATTCCGAGATGAAGCACATTACAATAGGTAGATTTTTATATGAAATCTACCTAATATAGGCAAATGTAACTAAAATTTTGTGATATTTTTCATCATTTAAACCTATTTAATTTTATTGTGTAATAATCCTGTTTAATGCCGGAAACAATATCGATATTTATATCAATAGTTATTGATCTATCGATATATCGATAATATTGATAATATCATTTAATCGATATGTACACAATATCGATATATCGATAAATCGGTAATATCGATATATGGATATTATCCGTTCTAGCAATTTGTAGCAGGTGCTCAAAAGTGCGATAGCTTCCTGGTTCATTGGATGGTTTACCTCGCTTAAGTATCGCTATCACTTTCGTAGTCTTAAAGTGTTTGAAAGATTGCCGGTTTTCTAGGATAATCGAGAAAAATTTAGCTAGCCATTGTTTTACATTTTTTCCACCATTTCTAAGAAATTCTGGAAATATACCATCGTAGCCCGCTGTTTTTCCGTTTTTTGTTTGGGACAGAGCTTTATCTAGTTCTTCGATACTAAAAGAGTTCGCATACTTCGATGGTAACGAGCAATGCGCTTCATTTCTCTTAATTTACGTTTAATTGTTCTCTTATGAAGGCGATTAATAGAAGAACGAGACATGTTTACGATATGATTTGCAATGTCCTCTGGGTTTATTTCATTGTTAGAATGAGTGATGGAGTTTGAGCCACCCAGTTTCCGAAGGAGACTCCAACTTCCCTGCTTGAATAGGAAAAATCAATGTTTTCAACAGCGCTAATGCCATTTTGCTTCCTCGCGGCGTCCGGTGAGTAAATTAAGTCATCAGTCACGTCTGCCTCACCACTACTAAGGTACTCCTCATATAACTTATCGCTCTCTCTCTACTTCAGCCAGGAATGTATTCTTCACGGAAGCCTCTTGGGATGCATTTCTTTGCAGTTGAGATGATGGCTCCAACAAACCTATCATAATTTTTAGGAATGGATGGGATCCAGCGAATCACTGCATCCAACTCCGACCTATATTTATCCCAGTCAGCTTTGTTAAAATTCCATTTAGGTTGAGGAGTAGAGTTAACGAGTGGGATTTGGATTCCTACCTCAAGAATTACTGGACGATGTTGAGAGCGTGGAAAACATTGTAAGACAGCCCTAGATATTGGAATAGGGTTACGTTGTTCGTTTTTTGTGGAAAAACAGAGATTGTAATCACGTCACCATCTAGCAGATCTAAGGGTTTTCATGTCTTTCGCATCATATACCAGGAACATGTTGTTACCATCCGCCCAGTCAGTCAGTTGCATGCCATTGGGATTGTTGTTTGAGTGGGACCACTGGGTGTGATGGCTATTTAAGTCACCAGTATATATTGCTGGGCGGTGAAATAATGGTAGAGTAGCAGCTGGCCATCCTGTATTTGGAGGCTTGTATACGTTTACAATCTTCATGTCCAATATATCAACAACAATAAGAAATATCTTATTAGAGTAGCAGGCAACTCCCCGTCGTCGTGATTTGAACTATCTGAATTTTTGGCTATAAACCTAAGGGCTTTTAAATCATTTGATACTTTAGATAGGCTTAACGGGTGTAACACACTTATAAAAGCTTCCGTTTTGGTAGGCGTACAACTATATTTTTGTTAAACATTGATTTCACCAACTTTGATGTGCAGTACATTGAGCGCAAGAAATGGTTGTGAAAAACAGTATATGAAAACGAAATGGATTCAGCCAGTGCTAATTTTCGTTCTACATCTTGAAAAACGCTGCTACGACAAAATCTAATAAAAACTGTGTTTTGAAAACGAAACCGTTTCTTTCTATGCCTCTAAGCTAAAACGATTTAACCGTTTGATCATTGTGACGTAGAAGAAAATATTAACCCATGTAGGGATCAGTATTGTTCCGTGTGAAGGTTTTTTGTTTATTTGTAAATTTTCTTATTTTTGATCTACGGGTGTGACAATCCCTCGCCCTCGTACTAGAGTCCCTGCTATTGGCATATGAGTTAACGTGAGATATCACATACCTTTGGCAATAGCAGAGAGATTAAAATTAACTGAGGATGACGTAAGTCGAAATCGATATTCTTCAAAATAAAAATCAAATTGTTACTATAAGGAAGTTTTTATTATTATACATAAATTTAAAAATAAACAGTAAAAAGTATATTTTTAAATATTGCATTTTAATTCAAAAGTGACAAAAGCACACAAACAGTGAATAATATGGAAAACTATAATAACACATATAGCACTAGCCAAGGTGATATCTTAGGGGTGCTTGCGGATGAACTGTATTCAGTCAACGGGAGCACTCAATCTTAGCTTAGTAATGGAATATTTCTTGATGATGGCACATTATTGCTTGCTTGAAGAATCGAGTCTTCATATAATTCTATGCATGAGCACGAGTTGAGTCTTCATATAATTCTATGTTTATTATAAAAAAAAACAAAATAATTACATGGGTAAATAAATAGTAAATCTTAACTTTATCACTCAACATGCAATATCTCATACTACCTAGTGCGAGTTTTGTTTTTCATATTTTCGGTTATTTTAACTAATGCAATTTAAAAATTAAGTTTGTTTTGTTTTATATGCAACTTTTTAAAAATCCTAAAAATAATGTGGTGTTCGATGTTATAAAAACGGAACATTTATAATATCCCGGCACGTTTACAATGCGGGACGCCAGGTTAAAATCCAGAACGGTTGGTCACCCTAAAGTAACATAGAGTAATAATGTCCCTGTTTAAAATGTCCCATTAGAAAATGTACAATCCTCTAGAATATTGATGAAAACTGGCTATGAAAAGGACCGAGGAATTCTTTATTCATAAAAATGTTGGATAGGAAAGTATCATATTAGGAAAATGGAATTAAGCTCATAGTCGTATAAATATCAGACGGTTCCTATTGAAGCAATTTTATAGGAATGAACGTAATTGAAAAGGAAAATGATGTAATTAATAAAATGTTTAACGACAAAAGTATCTTAGACCACAATAGTTTAGTTGCTTCAGATTTTGTGCCTAATTTAATCAATTATAACTCCTTAAACGAATTAATTGTTTGCTGTAGTGAAGCAATTAGATTCTAAGATCATTTCTAAACAAATTAAGCCATTCAAGCAACCATGGATGAATGGCTCTATTATGAAAGACATAAAATTGAGGAATTACTTTTATAAATTAAAAGTTAAGTTTAAAAATAATTAGCATATTATTAATAAATTTAAATACTATAAAATAACAGTTCAAAATATGATAGTTCATGCTAAAACTTTATTTTTTGAGGACAGGTTGGGAAATGATAATCCAAAAAATGTATGCAATTCAGATCACGCGTTCACGGTGAAAAGACGTGTTGATCAAAATCTGGTGGCGGGTAGTTTGCATTGAATAAATATCTATAAGGAAGAGTAACTAGACTTTTTGAGTGAAGCATCTAATTTGTAGTATTGGTGCGTTTGATGGTGTTTGTATTTAATCGCAGGGTGGTACTTTATATAATGTGTATATAGTTACACAAACATAACCTAGGTGGCAGCATGAACTGTTCTTTGAAATAAGTAGGTTTTATTCAAAATTTTATTTATTTCTCGTTTAAACTAATCGTTATTTTAGGAAAAATTTGTCTTAAAATGTATTTTTACCTTGTTCCTACTTAAATAAAAGATAATGAATAAGTTATATATTTTTTTGATTTTATTTTAATAATTTTTATTAAAAATTCTAGATCAAATCCGTTTAAAATTTAAATCATATGCAAATTCATATCTTTACACACACTTTTCATAACAAACAATGACTTTATACGATCCCTGTGAATGGGCGTGTCTAACAAAATTGTTTTGACATTAGGGCAACCTTATATTTGAGAAATTAAATACAAAATTAAATTAGAAAATAATTAATTTTGTGACACAAACTTATTGAAAATAAGTATTCCACAAAAAACGGACAACGTAACCCTATTCCAATATCTAGGGCTGTCTTACAAGGTTTTCCACGCTCTCAACATCGTCCAGTAATTCTTGAGGTAGGAATCCAAATTCCACTCGTTAACTCTACTCCTCAACCTAGATGGAATTTTAACAAAGCTGATTGGGATAAATATAGGATGAAGTTGGATGCAGTGATTCGCTGGATCCAACCCATTCCTAAAAATTACGATAGATTTGTTGGAGCCATCATCTCAACTGCAAAGAAATGCATCCCAAGAGGCTTTCGTGAAGAATATATTCCTGGCTGGAGTAAAGAGAGCGATATATTATATGAGGAGTACCTTAGTAGTGGTGAGGCAGACGTGGCTGATGACTTAATATACTCACTGGACGCCGCGAGAAAACAAAAGTGGATTAACGCTGTTGAAAACATTGATTTTTCCCATTCAAGCAGGGAAGCATGGAGTCTCCTTCGGAAACTGGGTGGCTCAAACTCAATTACTCGTGCTAACAATGAAATAAATCCAGAGGACATCGCAAATCACATAGTAAATATGTCTCGTGCTTCTATTAATCGCCTTCATAAGAGAACAATTAAACGCAAATTAAGAGAAATGAAGCGCAATTGCTCGTCTCCATCCAAGTATGCGAACTCTTTTAGTAGCGAAGAACTAGAATCAGCTCTGTCCCAAACAAAAAACGGAAAAGCAGCTGGCTACGATGGCATTTTTCCAGAATTTCTTAAGAATGCTGGAAAAAATGTAAAACAGTGGCTAACTAAATTTTTCTCGAATGTCCTAGAAACCGGCAACCTACCAAAACATTTTAAGACTACGAAAGTGATAGCGATACTTAAGCCAGGTAAACCATCCAATGAACCAGGAAGCTATCGCCCGATTGCCCTTTTAAGCACCTGCTATAAATTGCTAGAACGGCTCATATACAATCGTATCGCACCGATATTGAATGACCAGATCCCAGTTGAACAAGCTGGTTTTCGTCCCAATCGCAGTTGCACTGACCAACTGCTCGCTCTAACATCCTATATCGAAGCTGGGTATCAAAAACAACTAAAAACAGGCGCAGTATTCATCGATCTTACTGCAGCATATGACACGGTCTGGCGAATTGGGATTATATATAAGCTGTTCAATGCAATACCTTGTAGCACCATCTCGCGTTTAATTAACAACATGCTGAGTAATCGTGTATTCAAAGTTCATCTAAATAATTCCTGCAGTAGGTCTAAAATGCTTAACAATGGTTTACCACAGGGTTCCGTCCTGGCGCCATTACTTTTTAATCTGTACATCCATGACATTCCTGACACAACATCAAAGAAATTTGGTTACGCTGATGATTGGACCCTGGCCACTCAAAACAAAGACATGGGTGTTTTGGAGGATTTGCTCTCAACTGACCTAGCGATAATGAATGACTATTTTCGAACGTGGAGTTTATTTCCCAATCTAAGTAAAACCGAGAGCTCCTGTTTCCACTTAAACAACAAACTGGCAAAACACGAACTATCAGTGTTATTTAACGGCACTGTCATTAAATACAATCAACAGCCAAAGTACCTGGGCATTACTCTCGATAGAACTCTTTCTTTTAAACTCCACCTAGAAAATACGTCACAAAAACTTAAAACGAGAAACAATATATTGCACAAACTGGCAGGCTCTACATGGGGTGCTACTCCAGCTACCCTCCGAACAACTGCTCTAAGTCTGGTTTACTCAGTGGCTGAGTATGGCGCACCAGTCTGGTTGAATAGCACACATACTCAAAAAGTTGACTGCCAGCTGCATGCTACGATGCGTACTATAAGTGGTACTATCAGATCCACCCCTTTACCTTGGCTCCCTGTGTTAAGCAATATCGCTCCACCTGCACTCAGACGCTCGCATGCTCTCATGCGTGAACATAAAAAGGTAACCAACAACACCACGTTACCCTTGCACGAATATTACGGTGACCACACTCGTTGTCGATTGAAGTCAAGAAAGCCTCCACATAAAACTGCCAGCAACCTGCTGGCAACTGATTTTAATATCTTGGATGCCTGGGACACCTCCTGGCAACATTACAACACAACTGGCCTTTCTATTACTAACCCGACTTCTACCCAACCTGGTTTCGATTTGCCACGTCATACCTGGACTACATTAAACCGAATAAGAACGAATCATGGACGTTGTGCTGATTCTTTCTACAAGTGGGGCATTTCAGAGTCCCCTGAGTGTGACTGCGGCGCTCCACAACAAACTATAAAACACATTGCAACTGTGTGTCCAATTCGACGTTACAATGGCAACATCTCAGACATCCATTTGGCAACTCCCGATGTAGTAGCATGGATAGACTCGCTCGATGTAAACATCTAATGTTCAAATGTACTGCCCAATGTTCAAATATTTTACTTTTTAATTTACTTAAAAGACACGCAATCAAATCGATTGTAAGTTCATTTAATGTGTATCCATGTATTGTTTTAGGTAGATTTCACAGAAGAGTCTACCTATTTTTAAGTTTAATTTTTTTAATGTGTCACAAAAAAAACCATACGCTAAATAAATAAAAAATTGAAAATATATTAAAAATATATACTAAATTGTTTTTTTAACATTTTTAATCAAAATATCCTTATCTGATATATGTAATTTTAGCAGCAAAATGCTTTGAAATGTTGACAATTTTTACATGTTTTGATGCAGTGCGCCATTTTTATGAATAAATAACTATATAAACACAATTAATTGTTGTGAAAAAAACAGTTTAAATACTAATTTGTATAAAATTGAATTATAATTCAATATTTAAGAACAAAATTCAGAAAAACACTTTAGTTTGTTTTATGTCGAATTCTTTTTGTCCAGAGCGAAAAAGTGATTTTTTTTTTCATAAAAAAAACATGAAAAAATATGATCCAGTTTTTTAGTTGTGTTTGTGAACTGTCATTGAATATTTTTGTAATTAATTGTATTTAATTAATTAGTTTGTTATTAATCTTTAATTTAAAACACGATTTAGACAACACTTTTATTTAAAAAGTAACTATTTCACTATAAAAAAATATAAAAGGCAACTGCCGTTTTGTTTGTTTACTAATTTTGACAGATTTTTTAAATGTATTTGTACTCTTTATTGTATTTTATGCTTGCTCTAGCTAAAAATCTAAATTCAAACAAATATTTTTCGGGCAAAAAAAAATCACTTTTTTTGGCCAAATAAAACACGTAATGTCAAAAAAAATTGATCTCAGAGCAATTTTTTTGGTAAAAAGAATTCGACATTAAAAAACGACGTAACCCAGTTAAAAATCCAATACCGTTAACAACCGTTATTGATGTTGTTAATGACCAGCAGAACAAAGAAAAAACTATAAACTGTTATCTGGGTGCGCTGTCTCATTTTTGTAAGCAAAAGTCAGACATTTTGTCAAATTTCAAAGGTGATGACTGTGTTGTGAATTGTGATTTATATAAATGAAGTGATAATTATTATATTATAAAATTAAGGTGTATTATAAAATTAATATTGTTAGATAAAACAAAAATCTTAACAGTCATATGTTAATTTTTTTTTATATATAAGAAATATGTGCATAATTTTTTAATATTTATATTATATAGTGCCTACTAATCTATAACCTAAAATTAAATTTACATATGTACATATTTCAATTTCATAAAAATATATAATTGTTGATTTTTTAAAATATAAATTCAATATAAGTTTAAATGTAAATATGTAACCGTTTTTTAAAATAAAATATATGAAAATAAAATTAATATGAAATTAAAACCACCCCGATTTTTATTTATATTTTGTATTGAAACCAAATAATTGTTTCAATTCAATAACAGTTATTGACAACGACATTGGTAACAGGTAATTGATTGCGTTATCGATAATAGCTAGCTTGTATGTTATTGATAGTTTTCATCGATAATGTGGTGCCACAGTTTTGAACAAAAATTATCGATGATATTTCATCATGATGTACATAACGCGTTATCGATGTATAGATGTTGCATTATCGAGTGTTTATCAATAACTGATCGATAACACTTCTAACTGGGAAACAAATGAAATGACATTGACGGCAACCTAACGAATATAGAAGAAAAAAAAAAAATAATTTAATTTCTAACGAATATATTTTAAAAAAAATGCTTCACTGATCATTTGTGTACGTAGACGTAGCGATACTTCCTTATTCAATGGTAGTTTATAAGTAAAAATTTTTATTTTTAAACGTGGAAATTATAACCCAAATTTGAGAATTATCGATAACAACAAATTATTTTGTTATAACAAAATTCTTTTGTATTTGAAGATAATATAAATTGGGTGTTTTTACATTATTTTTTTGAAAGAAATGTATAAAAATTGTTAATTCCATAACGGTGAAATTTTTATTCTTTTATTGTATGCTCGAGCAATTATTTAAATGTAGTATCATATAACTGTAAATAATTAATGTAGTATCATATAGCTGCAAATATTTAAATTTGAAATTAATGCGATTCTTACAATATTTAAACTAATTCAAAATAAATAATAATATAAGTGATAATATTTAAACTAATTTAGAATAAATAACAATATAATTTACAGGCTGAGTTAAGAGGTCTTAGCTATGATTATTTTTGTTATGACAATTTTTTTAAGAGGAATACCTTACAGGCTGATTCTGACATACCCTCACAGATGTAAAAACAGTCATAGCAAAGACTTTTCTCTTAGCTAAGACTAAAACCTCTTAAATGCGATTCTGTATGTAGTCACAACTGTGAGATGTCAAAAAAAAACCTCTTAACGTAAGACCATCAAACTGGTCATCTTAAGCATCATAACTTAAAGTTTCATATTTTTTATTTGAATTCTTGTATGAAAAATTATATTAATAAAGGACAAAATATTAATTATGAATTATTTATGTAATTATTATAAAATTTATAATAATTATCTATATTTTATTTTAGTTTGAATCAAAAATATAAAACAAAATATACATATATTGATATATATTGATTTTAAATAAAATGGCGATTGAAAATTTCATATTTGCAATATCGAACTTTTACGTCTCATGTTGTTTTATGAAAATTTTATATAAACTTTAAGGAAAAACAATAATTCTTTTCTGATTTCTCACAAGTTTATTGCAAAATAATTAATATATGGTATAATTTTATACTAATTGTATATAAATTATTATAAAATAAAATACATTTTTGATTATTGAAAATGGCGTTTGGTATTTTCACAAACAAAAATTATTGATACCTTAAAAATTTTCTAAAACACAAACTTGATTTCTATAAAAAATTATTATATAATATACCATAATTCTTAATAATTTATATGGTATTTTAATTTGTATTTAAATTATTTAAAAAGAAAATATGACATTTTATAATACTTTTGTTTATAAAAATAGCCGTTTGAAAGATCTCCAAAATATGTTTGTAGAGTTATTATGAGGTTTTTTATGACAACGTTCACAGAATCGCAATTAAGATATTCCTCTTAAAAAAATTGTCATAACAAAAATAATCATAGCTAAGACCTCTTAACTCAGAATCAACCTGTTAATTGCGATTCTGTGAACGTTGTCATAAAAAACCTCATAATAACTCTACAAATATATTTTGGAGATCTTTCAAACGGCTATTTTTATAAACAAAATTATTATAAAATGTCATATTTTCTTTTTAAATAATTTAAACACAAATTAAAATACCATATAAATTATTATTAAGAATTATGGTACATTATAAAATAACTTTTTATATAAATCAAGTTTATGTTTTAGAAAATTTTTTAAGGTATTAATAATTTTTGTTTGTGAAAATATTCAACCGCCATTTTATTGAATATCAATCTTAAAATCAAAAATGTATTTTATTTTGTAATATTTAATATACAATTAATGTAAAATTATATTATACCATCTATTAATTATTATTTATTTTGCAATAAATTTGTGAGAAAAGAATGATTGTTTTTCCTCAAAGTTTATATAAAATTTGCAAAATTTTCATAAAACAACATGAGACGTCAAAGCTTGATATTGCAAATATGAAAGTTATTTAAATCGCCATTTTATTTAAAATCAATATCAATATACATATATCAATATATATTTTGTTTTATAATTTTGATTCAAACCAAAATAAAATATAGATAATTATTATAAATTTTATAATAATTACATAAATAATTCATAATTAATATTTTATCCTTTAATAATATAATTTTTCATACAAGAATTCAAATAAAAAAATATGAAACTTTAAATTATGATGTTTGATGATCTTACGTTAAGAGGTTTTTTTTGACATCTCACAGTTGTGACTGCATACAGAATCGCATTTAAGAGGTTTTTGTCTTGGCTAAGAGAAAAATCTTTGACTATTTTTACATCTGTGAGGGTATGTCAGAATCAGGCTGTTAATAGTACTGATAATTGACCTTTTTACTTAAACGTCAAAATGAAATATTAAAAATACTTACAAATATCCGGGGGCCAATAGTGAATTTATGTTAATACAAAATCTTCAGTTTTTGTATGAAAAGTGTTAAAAAATAATTTAATAATGTAACTAGGAATTGTTAATAACATTTATAAAAGTATTATGTATAAACAGGTTAAAAATATTCAATAAATTTGTGTTAAATCAATGTTTTTGGTTGCCAGTAGTGATGTTCAGTTAGTGCAAAATCTTCAGTTTTGTGTATGAAAAGAGACAAAAAACAGTTTAAACTAGTTAAATAATAAACTAAACTACAAATTAATAATAGTATTAATACAAGGGTATATATACATTTGTTAAATATATTCATTAAATTTATGCTAGAGTCAATGTTTTTTGTTTATAGTACACCTTTTTTCCCGAAAAAAACTTGACATATGTGATCAGCTGATTTGTATTTCGAAAACCTTAAATAATTGTTATTTCTTGCAAATCAAAATCGATTTGTGTGGTATTTAAATTGTTTTTAGTATATATTTGCATTATTATTGGTTTTGAAGTAAATTTTAATACATAATTACTGATTTCTAATTATCATTAGACAGAATATAGCGACGTAACGACAGATTACATACAGAAATATAACGACGTAACGACAGATTACATACAGTAATATAACATTGATTTTAACATACATTTATTGAATATATTTCACCAATTTATACACACTACTTGTATTAATTTGTAGTTTAGTTTATTATTTAACTATTTTAAATCATTTTTCATAAATAAAACTGAAGATTTTCCAGTAACTAAACAACACTGTGGGGAATCAAAAACATCGATTTAACATAAATTTATGGAATATTTTTAACAAGTTTATACTTACTACTTGTTTAAATGTAATTAACAATTCCTAGATAAATTTTCAGTTTATTTTTTAACACTTTTCATACAAAAACTGACGATTTTGTATTAACAAAAATTCAGTTTTGGCTCCCGGCTTTAAAGTCAACTATTTTATCTGTCAAAATATTTTAAGGAAAATACTCAATACATGAACTTAAGATCAAAATGTAACCTCAATTCATCCTAAATTTTTGAATCTGAAATTTACGTGTTTCTCATAATACTTAAAATAATTTAAAATAAATAAAAATATAATTAGTAATGCCGATAATATATGGACTGTAAATCAGTATATTCAATTCGTTATATAATTATTAAAAAAAAAATTTTATTTTATAATCTCCATATTGAGTATTTTCCTTAAAATATTTTGACAGATAAAATAGTTGATTTTAAAGTCGGGTGGCAAAAGTGAATTTTTGTTAATACAAAATCGTCAGTTTTTGTATGAAAAGTGTTAAAAAATAAACTAAAAATTTATCTAGGAATTGTTAATTACATTTAAACAAGTAGTAAGTATAAAATGGTTAAAAATATTTCATAAATTTATGTTAAATCGATGTTTTTGGTTGCCCGCAGTGTTGTTTAGTTACTGGAAAATCTTCAGTTTTATTTATGAAAAGTGCCAAAATAGTACATTATATACCGAGGTGATAAAGTAAATTTTCTACATTGAGGTGGATATTAATTCGCGAGAAACGAAGTTTCGAGCGAATTAAGCACCGAAATGGAGAAAATTTTCTTCACCGAGGTTTATATACTATTTTTTTTACTACTTGATATAAAAAATGCACTAAAACTCTTTAATTATTCACAAAATAAAATGTCAATTAATAAGCAAATGGTGAATAAATAAAATTTTTGATTTGGTGAAACATTGTGTATCATATCATTGGATTGCGTATTGGATATTGATTATTCAGGACTGCTTAGTTAGAAATTTATTTTCAATGAATTTTCTTAAAACTATATAAAAATCACATATGCTTTGCATTAAAATATATAGCTTTTATTTATTTTTGACATGAATTGAATTGAATTGAAAATCTGTTCAATATTTTTGAGTCAAATTTAGAATTTTTTTAGTCTACAACTCACAACTAAACTAAATTTCTACAGAATTCTGTTTAACACGAATTAAAATTTCAAATAAACTAAACTATAGTTGCAAAGAAATTTTTGCATTCATTCATTATTTATTATTATTAAAATAAAATCAAAACGCTTATTATTTTTTAATATATTATTATTATTTTAAGAAGAAACTAAAAAAATTCAAAGATGAACTCAGTTAACAAACGAACAAAAATTATATTTTCATTATTTACTAAGGTGCTAAAATACTTATTATTAGGTGTGGGGAATAATTATTAGTAACCTTAGCTGAGAAAAATACCTTTTGTCTTGGGTTTTTGAGTAAATAATTGAAATTTCTCATGCAAGTAGTAAAAAAAATAATTTAAAATAGTTAAACAATAAACTAAGCTACAAATTAATAACAATACTAATACAAGTGGTGTGTTTAAATTTGTGAAATATATCCAACAAATTTCTGTTAAAATCAATGTTATATTACTGTATGTAATCTGTCGTTACGTCGTTATATTTCAGTATGTAATCTGTAGTTACGTCGTTATAATCTGTCTAATGATAATTAAAAATCAGTAATTATGTATTAAAATTTACTTCAAAACCAATAATAATGCAAATATACTAAAAACAACTTAAAGACAACGCAAAACGGTATTGGTTTTCAAGAAATAACAATTATTTAAGGTTTTCGAAATACAAATCAGCTGATCACATATGTCGAGTTTTTTTTCGGGGAAAAAGATGTACTATAAACAAAAAATATTGACTTTAACATGATTTATTGAATAAATTTAACCAATTTAAACATTTCCCGTGTATTAATATTATTATTAACTTGTAGTTTAGTTTATTCTTTAACTAGTTTAAATTGTTTTTTGACTCTTTTCATACACAAAACTGAAGATTTTGTACTAACTAAACATCACTACGGGCAATCAAAAACATTGTTTTAACACAAATATATGGAATATCTTTAACCACTTTATACATACTACTTGTATAAATGTTATTAACAACTCGTAGTTAAATTTTTAAATTATTTTTTAACACTTTTCATACAAAAACTGAAGATTTTGTATTAACACAAATTCACTTTGCCACCCGGATATTTCTAAATATTTTTGACATTTCATTTTGACGTTTAAGTAAAAAGGTCAATTGGTCTATTATTTAGGTCTGTGCAGTTGGCCGGGAACTTTTGATTTCTTAAAATTTTATATTTTACTATGATTGTACCTTGATTGGGAGGAATGAGGAGTTCAATTAAAATGATTGTACCTCTCTAGTTTAATTATTATGAACAAAACAAAATTGGGTTTCCAGTTAGCCGGTCATCAATTCATATTGATATTTTTCGGTAAATTATAGTTGATAACAATTCGAAATCGTTTGGGAGGAACAAAAATATAAGTTTTATTGATTGTACTACCGTAATTTATTAACAATTTTATATAAAACTTTTTGATTCTGAACCATTAACAACTGTCTAAATTTGCAAAACACACCGATGTTCCCCCTTACAGAATAGTTTCGAAGCTTTAATCATAAATGACTGCATTACCGACTGAAAACATTTAGTATTAAATTTATACGAGAGAGTCTTTTGTTTTACATATTTTGATATTACAGTTTACAGTTACATATTTTTATATTAATTTATTTTATCTAAGAAGGGTTAGAATTATTTTTAACAGTCAAACATCCTTTGATAAGAAATTTTAACTTTTAATATAAATAATTGATTTTCTAAGTTTTCCTTCCAATCCGTTTTATTTCAAACTGTTGCTATTTACGAATGATGAATTTTTATGGCAACCCATTAACGTTCATTCTTATTATTTATTTAATTATAAAAATGAACATTATTTGTTGTTTAACTTAAATAGGATATTATGGACATTAAATGCAAGTACTATAGATAGTAAGTAATATGCTAAAATTCTTACTATGTAAATGTAGTGGAAATATTTATTTATGTGAAAATCTATTTTATCGACCGACGTATCAACAATATCAAAACCGTTTAATTTTGTAAGAGACATAATTGTTTTAATTTAAAATTATAAAAATTTATAACAAATATCTTTCCATTCAAAAGTTTATTGAAAAAATAACTATTTCAAACCGTGAATCGAAAACGCTAGGAAAAATTTCTTCAATTTTAAAACATTCAGAAAATATTGTAGATGAATAAAAACTCCTGAATGCATTCTATACTTTTTTAGTATAATGACGTCACACAGTTGATTGAAAGAAACATACATGAGATAACATGAGAAGTTTTCGGCATGCATGCTAAGAACAATGCCTAATAATATATCATGGGAAGTTTTTATTGATTCAGTTTAACAAAACAAAATGTGTCCTCTAGTCTATATGTAACAAAGTCGTATTGGTGATCAATAAATTTCCAATCTTCACTAAATACAACTATACATATACATACAAATTTAACTAAAAACGTCTATTTACAGTGTTGCTAATTTTTATATTTGTTTAATAATTTAAAAGTAGTGTTTAATTCGTTAGAACTACCATCTGCAATACAATAGAATAAAAAAATATTGTATGAGATTTAATAAAAGTTTTAAAAAAAAAGCAAAATGAGATTTCGAACCTCTGTTAAACAATTAAAAAACGAATTTTTCGTGACGACTTAACGTCCACCACCAATTTTATTATTAAAACGTTGGAGTTGTATAAATTATTTAATGATTGTAAAAAAACGGTTTTCATGAGTCAAAAAACGGTGGTTATCATTATATGCAAGGGATGTAATTAGGATGTTTGACATTCCTGCATAGGATCTTGATGAAACGTTGGCAAATGATCCAGGTTCACTTGAAAAATGATCTGGATTCATTTCAAAATGGCGAGGTGTCTGCCGAACACCTCTAAGTTTAAATCAGGGTTGTGCCGTAGACAAAATAGATTACTTTACATGTATAGATTACGCATAGATTACGTGTAAATTACGCGAGATATTTTCGTGTAATCTATAATGTAAACTATTACGTAATCTATTTAATTAATATGTGCATTCTAAACTTTTTTAGCAATTAAATTAACTTTTTTCAAGATCGCAAGATCTTGTTTTTGACCATATTATTGATCATGTCTTTTGCGAAAAAATCGAAAAAAAATTTTCAGTAGGGATAATACAATATTTCCACATATTTCTTCTTAAATTAAAATTAATAGATTACACCAAATTTACATAGATGACATAGATTACATTACATAGATTACATGTAATGTAATCTATTTTAGATTACGCGTAAAGGAACAACCCTGGTTTAAATCTTCAATAACTTCTAGTCCCGGCTTTCGATCTTATTGAAATTTGGTATATACGGTTTGTCCCTTCCGGATAAAAAGTTTTTTTTAATGTGTTTATCCCTACTGTAGCCTACAATTATTATCAATCGATTTTCATGAAACGTTGGTAAAAACTTTTAAGTAACATGAGAAAGATTTTATCAGCTTTTGGAATACATTGGATAAAAGGTTAGTGGGTCTACCATACAACAGGTGTTTTTTCCAACATGTTTTTTATGTTTGTTAGGAGCATACAATCTTCGTTCGTGTATGAAATTTGATTTTTTTGCATCTTTGGAAAAAGATGCAAATATGTATGACAAGGAGTTGATTAGTTTTTGAGTGATATTGAACAAAGTGGTGGGGGGTTCACCGAGCACCTGTTTTTTTTAAAGCTCAATAACATCTGTATCTGATAATCGAATTGGACGAAACTTGGTACATAAGCATTTAGTATGGTTCAAAACAGTTCTACATCCCAACTGCCGGTTTTTCACTTGCGGTAAAACATTTTTGTTTGCATTTTTTTCAGTGTCTTGATGAGGCTGTATAGTAGCCTGCAATAATGAGTGTTTATGATGAAACTTATGAAAAAGGACTCAATTAGTGTGAGAAGATAATGATCAACCTTTGGGACACATTGATCAAAGGTGTGTACTGTGTGGGTCCACCATACAACTGCTGACTTTTCACACTGTGTTTTTAAAGTTTGTTGGGAGCAAACAGAGTTTGTTCCTTAATCAATTTTGATGATACTTTGATAAAAGATGGAGTTTTGCATGACAAAAAACTGATTAGTTTTTGGACAGGATTGGGATAAGTGATGGAGCGTCTCCGCTCGGACCTATTTATTTCAAACTTCAATAACATCAGTTCCTGATAATTGATTTTAAATAAACATGGTATATATGCTTAGAGTATAGCGGTTTGTCGCTTGCGCTACCGGTAAATTTTTTTTATTTTCTATTCGTACAACAAGATTTAGTTCTGTTGGGTTACTTCAGCTTTCTTAAATGTTTTTATAATTAGAACTACGCAAATACGCTATAACATCGGTCACTAATTGAAGTATTTGATGGGTATTAGCTCACTATATATCCAGAACATTTTGTTTCCAGAGCTGTGGTAAAGTTAGCCTATGCATCAGCTTCGCAATATTTGTTTATTGGTTTTATTTTAAACTCCTATTATAAAAATACATATTATTTGTGAATCAGTTAAAATTAGGTATCAATAATTAACGGTTCTTAAAACATTAAATATGCCAACATTTTTTTATTGAATTGTATTCAAATATATGTCTAAATTAAAATATAGTTAAAGTTGTTAAAATAAAATGTTAATGAATTACCGTTAGAACAAGATCCACTTTTACAAGATATTGGCCTGTTTGCATCTTTATCAGAAATAAACTCAAAAAAAAGTTGAGTTGAATGAAGATACTGTTCATTTAAAGTAACCTCACAAAGTCCTATTACTGATTAATTAATTTTCAATCTTCCGTAAACACAACAAGACCCTGGTTAAACATTCCAATTCAAACCTATCGAATCCTATTAAATCCAATATAATTTCAATAGGATTAAATTGGATTGAATTGGTTTAATAGGAAGACTTCGATCTACCAATTAAAATTCAATCGGAATGAATGGGATTTAACAGGAAAAGAGGTTCTGTAGGATTCTAAAGGAAATTTCCAATTGAATTTCAATCGGAAATCAAGAGATTCAATAGGAAAAAGAAACTTAGAAAAAAATTAAACAATCTTATAAATTTAACAGGATTTAATTGGAAAAGATTTAATAGGAATGAATAGGATTAATCGGAATTCTGCAATGGAAATTTCCAATTAATTCCTATTAATATACATTTCCTATAGATTCCGGTTGAAAAATAAAATAGAGATATTTAACAGGAATGAATAGGATTGTATTGGAAATAGATTTTTTGAATAGGAATTAATTGAAAATTCCCAATGCAGAATTCCAATTAATCCAATTAATTTTTTTCAATTGGTTTCAATTGGAATGTTTAACCAGGGATATATATATATATATATATATATATATATATATATATATATATATATATATATATATATATATATATATATATATATGTACATTAACATATTATATTGCTATTTAACTCAATGAAATTTATGTAAAACCTTCTATTCAGTGTTGCTCATCTTTACATTTTTTTATTTCTTTAAGAATGCATAATATGGTCATAATAGCAAACGTTATGCAGAACTCGTTAAAATTACAATCTACCATCTTCTGACTTTTAAACCAAATGACTAAATTACCAAATATTGTATGAAATGTAAAAATAAAAAAAAACATAAAAAAACAGGATTTGAACCCATGCTAAGCTAAAAATAGCAAACGAATATTTCTGTGTCGCCTTAATGCTCACCATCACGTACATACTTGTAATTGTGTAAATATATTTAATAATTTTAAGCCAAAATAATGATTATTCGTGTAATCTGCAATATACGATCGAATTTAATTCGATGTGAGAGACAATGGAATCAATATCTAAATCGGGAATCGATATCTAAAATAAATGGGTGAAACACCTTTTTACCGACCTGATACAGTTTTTCCCCATAAAAAACTCAAAACCAAACCGTTATCTTCAAACACAAACTTAAACAATTCTTCTGGTTATGTAACAAACAATCCAGACCTATATATTCTAACAAACCCGTTGGTCAAAATTCCAACAATTCTTTAATTCCGTTAAATAAAAACTCAAAATTTTCATCAAACATTTTTGATGAAAATCCAAACGATCTGAAAAAAAAACGTTTGATTTTAGAGGTTGAAGAATAACAAGCAACAATTTATGTGAAATATGTTTACAATAGTAAGTGAATGTAAAAAAATCTACCTATTGCAATTTTGGCCTCTGATCCGATTATCATGTCATATATTTGGCACTAAAATTTTTCCAAAATGCCGAGATGACGCACACTGAATTTTTTTATAAAATCTACGTAAAAGTACGTTTATGTATGTGTGAATGTATACATCAATATCCTCCCTTTAAATGTTCATAATATTGGTGTTTTCTAAAAATATGGTCAAGGTTTTATGATTGAATGACAAAATATTGTGTATGTACATTATTTTTAAGTAGACAAGGTCAAATAATATTTAATATTTCTTTTAGTTTTTTTGGGAGAATATGTATTTCATATTTGGGTTATGGATTTTTTTTTTGTTGTCATAGGTTAGTTACAAAATTTTACATTTTTGGAATCTGCTTTTATTATTAAATGGAATAACATATATTTTATTGATATCGGTCGTTTACCAAATAAATTTGAATAGGCTTTGATTTTGTTTGAGTTTGCAGTCATATGTAGTCATGCATTTTAGGGTGGTCCACTACTTCATGGGTTAAAAGAGTGGTGAACTGAAATCACCAATTATTCACATTGTGAGAATTTACATTGAATACAAGAATAGGCATTTTAATATATAAATAAAATAAATGAAAATAAATGGGTGAAATATCAATTTACCAACTGAAATAAATTTAATTAAAAATAAAACCCTCCACAAATTTGTTAAACAGTTCATTTAAATCCAAACGATCTCAAAAATTATTGGTTAAGTATTACTCACTATGCCCTTGAAAATAAAATTGATTATAAACTCAACGCAACCCCAATCAACAAAGAAATGAAATGTGTGCATAGTTTTAACCAACCGTTTTTAGACCCGCTATACACTTGAGCTAAGCTATGCAAACTGTGCGAACTATGTTTTTTGTTTATAACGTAATTATACAAAAAAACATTACAGAAACATAACATTTAAAAAATAAAATCAAAACAGAAACATTACATTTTTTTAAAAAATCATTATTTGCATTATTTGCATTATTCGCATAGTTCGCATAGTTTAGCCCAAATGTATAGCGGGCCTTAAGGTCGTTTGAATTTTGATCAACAACTATTAAAGCTCGTTGGTTGGCATAGGCGTAACTAGGTAGGGGCCCACAGGGCCCGGCCTCCCCTAGACGAATTTTGGCCCCCCCTAGAAAATGAAATTAGTGAAACATATATGTCTGTTAGAGAAAATGAAATTGTATTTTTTAACCAAGTAAATAACTTTTTACAATTATTTCAAAAGAGAATTAGTGGTTGTAATATATGATCACTGCCACTGGAAAAAACCATCTACCATTAAAGTATTGGAATCAATAAAATCGAACTAGATTTTGACAATTTTAAAAAACTTACAGTTCATACCATTGATCTTCGTTTCAAATTAATAAGTAAATTTAAACTTAAAAAAGTTTGTCATTTCTCGAGAGGGTTAGGCGACAGAGGTCCATTCTCCAAACCAAAAATGTTGTCAAAAGTGTAGTAGGGAGCAAATTTTGGGATTACGGGCCACCATATGCCATATCTATTTATTTATTTATTACTCCATTAACAATTCAATACTGAATATCCCAAAGATGAAGTTCCCAAAAATTTCCAATTTACTTGATTTTTCGCTTTTCGTCGCCAAAAACAGCTCGCATGTTGAACAATGCTTTCCTTCCATCTTCTTTTAGGCTGACCCCTACTTTTCTTGCTTGTTGGTGTCCAAGCCTCTATAATTGATGGTGTTTGATCTGGAGGACACCTTGCAACATGGCCAGCCCAGTTCTGCATTTCAATTCATTCGTTGTAGATACAACGTCTTTCTCTTTGGTTTTCCTTCGGATCTTCTGATTGCTTATTTTGTCTGATATTCTTATCTTCAGCATAGATCTCTCCATATTCCTTTGAGCAACAGCTAGTTTGTTCTTATCATCTTCAGTTAAAGCCCATGTTTGAAAGCCGTAAGGGAACACGGGAAGGATGCAAGAGTCATATAATAAGCAGCAGTAAATCTTCTTAAAACTGATAACCTTCTGCCTAAAGCACTCAATACTAAAAACATACTTAATGAGAATGTGATTGTCTCCAACAAGTCTCAGGCTAATTTGTCGTCACAGTTTGATCGTCATGTGAGTAAAAGAATTAATATCAATCGGCCTCCACATAAATTGCTGTCTTATCAGGGTAATACTGAATATGATGGAATAGTTGGCACTGCGTCTATGAATGAGACGATTCGCTCTGTGGAAACAATTCACTATAAGCATCTTTATGTCACCAGACTTGATCCGAAAACTAAAATTGATGATTTGGTATTCTACATCAAGAGCAAGATAAACATTGACGATAGTAAGAAATTTTCTATTCGTTCATTGATACCGAGAAATGTTGAACTCAGTCGCTTAAATTTTATTTCATTCAAGATCGGTCTTACTGAGGATTTATTTGATTTAGCACTAAACGCTACCATCTGGCCTAAAGGTGTTTTGGTTGGTCAGTTTACCGATCGTCCTAAAACATCATCTTCTTCAAAAAACTTGGAACGAAACAACTTTTGCGATCCAGCGTCGTAAGAGATGATAATGCTGCCGGTCAATATAATAATGCTTTTTTAGATCTAAATCGTATATGTAAAAATATTCTTCAAATTCATTTCAACAACTCTAGTGGTATTCGATCCAAGGCAGATAAAATTTATATGTCCACTTTGAATACCAATTTTGATGTTGTTGCTTTAGTCGAAACCTCACTGACATGCAGCTTTAACTCCGAAGAATTTTTTACTGAAAACTATCTAGTGTTTCGTCGGGATAGATAATGTCGGGATAGATAATATGTGAAGAACTAAAGGTGGTGGAATTTTAATTGCAATTTAAGACAATCTCCAATCTGCTGTCGTGTATACGTCAACTAGCGAGCTTGAGTTTCTAGCTGTAAAAATCAAGTGTGGTCGGAAATGGATTTATTTGTGTGCAGCCTATATTCGTCCAAGGAGTTCACGTGAAACTTACATGAAACTAATTGATTCAGTTGCCACAGTTTTAACTTTAATGGATGAATCGGATGAAATTATTGTACTTGGTGACTTTAATTTACCACTTATTGAATGGTTTTGGGTGAATGAAGACGAATTTTCTTCTACGTCAACCAATGAAATGTCTAATGAATTTTTAGATAATCTTACTAGTTTTGGACTTAAACAGTATAATCGCATCTTTAACAATCACAATAGAATGTTGGATCTCATTTTTTCTTCATGTGATCAGCTTGCAGTTTTTTTATTGTTTATTTTTTTTTTTTTTTAATACAGTGTGTTGTGTAGTAGGAATTACAATATGTGTCACAATAACACATAAAAACCTTTTAAGACCAAGGTCCCACAACAACATAAGTTCAAAGGTGTTGATGGACGTAAATCTTTCTTTTTTTGTTTTTTTATATTTTTTGTTAAAGAATGGATAACTAAACAAAAAATCCTATCACTGACAAAATATGACATAGGCCAATATTTTATGATAGAATAGAGAAAATTAAAGTAAATTAAAAGGCAAATAGCAAATTTTTACAAAAATTTGCTGGAACAAAACAAAAATGTAGTTGCCAATAATCCAGCCGGTTGCATATTCCTTGATCCTGTGACACACAGTCTTTCTTAATGATTGAAGCCCACACAAAGTTATATGAAGGCTCCTTTCTTCAAGAAAGCAATAGCCCATCATCAAGGATTATTTCACAGCTAAGGTTGAGGGTGCTACCGTTGACTGAATACAGTTCATCCGCCACCACCCCTAAGATGTCACCTTGGCTAGTGATATCTAACTACTATTGCCAGTGGTATGTGATATCTCACGTTAACTCGTATGTCAATAGCAGGGACTGGAGTACGCGGGGTTGTCACACCCATAGATCGAAAATTAAAAAAAAAATTTCAAAACAATAAAAACTGATCCCTCCATGCGGGAAGATTTAGCGGGCTGCTCTAGTATTTATCATAAACCGTTACAATTGGAATTAAATTTTATTGACTGTGTTGAAAATATTGATAATTCATTTCCGTATTTTAATTTTTCTAAGGGTGATTATAGTTCTTTTAATTTGTTCTTGAATTCCATTGATTGGTTTTCTTTATTTAACGGTCTTAATGTAAATGATTGTGTATGTAAATTTGATGGAACTTTAAAAAACGGGATAAATAAATTTGTTCCTGTTTGTCATAGTATTGAGTCACATCGGGAACCATGGTTTAATAAAAAGTTAATTAATCTAAGAAATCGCCGTGTTAAAGCTCAAAAATTTTACAAGAACAACCAAACCACTTCTGCTTACTCTACTTTTTGTATTCGTCGTAATGAATTTAAAACTTTGAATAATTTTTTGTATAAATCATATATGTTGCAAATTGAATCAGAAATTTCAATTAATCCTAAGAATTTTTGGTCATTTATCGACTCAAAGCGAAAAACTAATGGCTATCCTAAGACTATGAACTTAAATGATGTTTATGCTTCAAGCCCTGAAGATATCTGTAATTTATTTGCGTCCTATTTTAAAACAGTGTATTGCTCTGAAGATGGCGATTCAAACTCCCCATTTACTTGCTCCTCATCTGGTAGTCCTTACAACCACTTGCAATTTTCCATGGATGAAATCATTGAGGGATTGAATGAACTTGACATCTCTAAAGGTGCTGGGCCAGATGGCTTGCCTCCTATCCTATTCAAGAGTTGCTTATGTTCTGTGGCTGGTCCACTAATGTTAATTTTCAACAAGAGCTTATCCACCGGTATATTTCCAGAAACTTGGAAGTTGTCTTTCATAAGGCCAATTTTCAAATCTGGTAAGCGTGATGATATTAGTACATACAGAGGTATTGCTTTAATTTCAGTGTTGCCGAAGTTTTTTGAAAAACTAGTTAAACATTTTTTGGAATTTCATATTAAAAAGTTTATTGCTCAAGAACAACATGGTTTTTTATCTGGACGTTCACCACTAATTTAGTGTTATTCTCGCGTTATATCTCGGATGCACTGCAAAACTTTGAGCAAGTTGATGTTGTATACACTGATTTTAGCAGTGCGTTTGATAAGGTTAAACACCCTAAATTATTACTCAAGCTTGACAAACTTGATTGTGAAATGATTCCTATTAAATGGATTTCATCGTATCTATCCCAGCGTACGCAGTATGTCAAAATTGGTAGTTATTGTTCTACGACTTTTAAAGTAACTTCTGGTGTACCGCAAGGTAGTCATCTTGGACCTTTGCTTTTCATTTTATTTATTAATGATGTTTGTCACTGTTTTAAATTTCTTAAATTTCTATTATATGCAGATGATATGAAAGCCTATATTACTATAAAACCAATCACTGATACAATTAATTTCCAAAGTGATTTGAATAGATTACATATTTGGACTGTAGAAATGAGCTGTTTTTGAATATCTCTAAATGTAAAATTATGTCAATTTTTAAAAACAAATCACCTATCTTAGTTACTTATCATTTCTGCAATAATAGTTTAGAACGGGTATATAAGCTCAAAGATTTAGGTATTATTTTCACAGCTTCATACTCATTTAATGATCATTTTGATTATATGATTGGACGAGCTAATTCAATGCTAGGGTTCATCAAACGTAATACTAAAGATTTCTGTGATCCATTAACGCTCAAAACACTTTATTGTGCATATGTCAGATCAATTTTGGAATATGGTTCTGTAATCTGGAATCCGCTGTATGTTATCCATTCGACACGAATTGAAAGCGTGCAGAAAATGTTTCTTATTTTTGCTCTGAATAGATTACCTTCAAATAAAACTTTTCAGTTTTCTTTAGAACCTTATGCAAGTCTATTAGAGCTTTTGACTTTGAAGACGCTGTATAGGAGAAGAGAGGTTGCTTGTGCGATTTTTGCTAGAGATGTTTTGTGTTGTCGGATTGATTGCTCAAATTTATTGTATTATTTCGATATATATGTTCCATCTCGGCAGCTTCGCCAACGTGGTATATTTTTTGCAATTAATTTCAGTAGTACTAATTATGGCTCTAATGAATCAATTAACAACTGTCTAAGAATCTTTAATAAAGTCTTTGAATGCTTTGATTTCATGATATCGAGAAATGTTTTTAAAAGATTCGTATTCAATGTTTTCGATTTGAAGAGAGTCAACATTTTGGTTATTCATTATCTTAGTTTTCATTACATTTTGAGTCAAAAATATTGGCCGGGTTTAATCGATGAAAACACGATATCCTGTTAAAAAGTAAGTTATATTAGGTTTGCATGGAGAGATCAGTTTTTGTTGATTTGTAAATTTTTGTTTGAGAAGCAGTGAAGCGTTAAAAATTTCTTTATTACTTTTCATTGAAAACTTATCACTTCACCGCTCCACAGTCAGAATGTAGCTGCAGCCGCTGTTATTGGCATTATGGGTTAACGTGAGGTTTTCTATATTGCTGGTTTAAGCTAAGGGACAACGAATGAATTGAAATGCAGAACTGGGCTGGCCATGTTGCAAGGTATCCTCCAGAACAAACACCATCAATTATAGAGGCTTGGACACCAACAAGCAAGAAAAGTAGGGGTCAACCTAAAAGAAGATGGAAGGAAAGCATTGTTCAACATGCGAGCTGTTTTTGGCGACGAAAAGCGAAAAATCAAGTAAATTGGACATTTTTGGGAACTTCATCTTTGGGATATTCAGTATTGAATTGTTAATGGAGTAATAAATAAATATGGCAATCCCGTAATCCCAAAATTTGCTCCCTACTACACTTTTGACAACATTTTTGGTTTGGAGAATGAACCTCTGTCGCCTAACCCTCTCGAGAAATGACAAACTTTTTAAAGTTTAAATTTACTTATTAATTTGAAACGAAGATCATAGGTATGAACTGTAAGTTTTTTAAAATTGTCAAAATCTAGTTCGATTTTATTGATTCCAATACTTTAATGGCAGATGTTTTTTTCCAGTGAGTGATCATATATCACAACCACTAGTTCTCTTTTGAAATAATTGTAAAAAGTGATTTACTTGGTTAAAAAATACAATTTCATTTTCTTTAATAGACAAATTTGTGGAGGGTTTTATTTTTAATTAAATTTATTTCAGTTGGTAAATTGATATTTCACCCATTTATTTTCATTTATTTTATTTATATATTAAAATGCCTATTCTTGTATTCAATGTAAATTCTCACAATGTGAATAATTGGTGATTTCAGTTCACCACTCTTTTAACCCATGAAGTAGTGGACCACCCTAAAATGCATGACTACATATGACTGCAAACTCAAACAAAATCAAAGCCTATTCAAATTTATTTGGTAAACGACCGATATCAATAAAATATATGTTATTCCATTTAATAATAAAAGCAGATTCCAAAAATGTAAAATTTTGTAACTAACCTATGACAACAAAAAAAAAATCCATAACCCAAATATGAAATACATATTCTCCCAAAAAAACTAAAAGAAATATTAAATATTATTTGACCTTGTCTACTTAAAAATAATGTACATACACAATATTTTGTCATTCAATCATAAAACCTTGACCATATTTTTAGAAAACACCAATATTATGAACATTTAAAGGGAGGATATTGATGTATACATTCACACATACATAAACGTACTTTTACGTAGATTTTATAAAAAAATTCAGTGTGCGTCATCTCGGCATTTTGGAAAAATTTTAGTGCCAAATATATGACATGATAATCGGATCAGAGGCCAAAATTGCAATAGGTAGATTTTTTTACATTCACTTACTATTGTAAACATATTTCACATAAATTGTTGCTTGTTATTCTTCAACCTCTAAAATCAAACGTTTTTTTTTCAGATCGTTTGGATTTTCATCAAAAATGTTTGATGAAAATTTTGAGTTTTTATTTAACGGAATTAAAGAATTGTTGGAATTTTGACCAACGGGTTTGTTAGAATATATAGGTCTGGATTGTTTGTTACATAACCAGAAGAATTGTTTAAGTTTGTGTTTGAAGATAACGGTTTGGTTTTGAGTTTTTTATGGGGAAAAACTGTATCAGGTCGGTAAAAAGGTGTTTCACCCATTTATTTTAGATATCGATTCCCGATTTAGATATTGATTCCATTGTCTCTCACATCGAATTAAATTCGATCGTATATTGCAGATTACACGAATAATCATTATTTTGGCTTAAAATTATTAAATATATTTACACAATTACAAGTATGTACGTGATGGTGAGCATTAAGGCGACACAGAAATATTCGTTTGCTATTTTTAGCTTAGCATGGGTTCAAATCCTGTTTTTTTATGTTTTTTTTTATTTTTACATTTCATACAATATTTGGTAATTTAGTCATTTGGTTTAAAAGTCAGAAGATGGTAGATTGTAATTTTAACGAGTTCTGCATAACGTTTGCTATTATGACCATATTATGCATTCTTAAAGAAATAAAAAAATGTAAAGATGAGCAACACTGAATAGAAGGTTTTACATAAATTTCATTGAGTTAAATAGCAATATAATATGTTAATGTACATATATATATATATATATATATATATATATATATATATATATATATATATATATATATATATATATATATATATATATATATATCCCTGGTTAAACATTCCAATTGAAACCAATTGAAAAAAATTAATTGGATTAATTGGAATTCTGCATTGGGAATTTTCAATTAATTCCTATTCAAAAAATCTATTTCCAATACAATCCTATTCATTCCTGTTAAATATCTCTATTTTATTTTTCAACCGGAATCTATAGGAAATGTATATTAATAGGAATTAATTGGAAATTTCCATTGCAGAATTCCGATTAATCCTATTCATTCCTATTAAATCTTTTCCAATTAAATCCTGTTAAATTTATAAGATTGTTTAATTTTTTTCTAAGTTTCTTTTTCCTATTGAATCTCTTGATTTCCGATTGAAATTCAATTGGAAATTTCCTTTAGAATCCTACAGAACCTCTTTTCCTGTTAAATCCCATTCATTCCGATTGAATTTTAATTGGTAGATCGAAGTCTTCCTATTAAACCAATTCAATCCAATTTAATCCTATTGAAATTATATTGGATTTAATAGGATTCGATAGGTTTGAATTGGAATGTTTAACCAGGGTCTTGTTGTGTTTACGGAAGATTGAAAATTAATTAATCAGTAATAGGACTTTGTGAGGTTACTTTAAATGAACAGTATCTTCATTCAACTCAACTTTTTTTTGAGTTTATTTCTGATAAAGATGCAAACAGGCCAATATCTTGTAAAAGTGGATCTTGTTCTAACGGTAATTCATTAACATTTTATTTTAACAACTTTAACTATATTTTAATTTAGACATATATTTGAATACAATTCAATAAAAAAATGTTGGCATATTTAATGTTTTAAGAACCGTTAATTATTGATACCTAATTTTAACTGATTCACAAATAATATGTATTTTTATAATAGGAGTTTAAAATAAAACCAATAAACAAATATTGCGAAGCTGATGCATAGGCTAACTTTACCACAGCTCTGGAAACAAAATGTTCTGGATATATAGTGAGCTAATACCCATCAAATACTTCAATTAGTGACCGATGTTATAGCGTATTTGCGTAGTTCTAATTATAAAAACATTTAAGAAAGCTGAAGTAACCCAACAGAACTAAATCTTGTTGTACGAATAGAAAATAAAAAAAATTTACCGGTAGCGCAAGCGACAAACCGCTATACTCTAAGCATATATACCATGTTTATTTAAAATCAATTATCAGGAACTGATGTTATTGAAGTTTGAAATAAATAGGTCCGAGCGGAGACGCTCCATCACTTATCCCAATCCTGTCCAAAAACTAATCAGTTTTTTGTCATGCAAATCTCCATCTTTTATCAAAGTATCATCAAAATTGATTAAGGAACAAACTCTGTTTGCTCCCAACAAACTTTAAAAACACAGTGTGAAAAGTCAGCAGTTGTATGGTGGACCCACACAGTACACACCTTTGATCAATGTGTCCCAAAGGTTGATCATTATCTTCTCACACTAATTGAGTCCTTTTTCATAAGTTTCATCATAAACACTCATTATTGCAGGCTACTATACAGCCTCATCAAGACACTGAAAAAAATGCAAACAAAAATGTTTTACCGCAAGTGAAAAACCGGCAGTTGGGATGTAGAACTGTTTTGAACCATACTAAATGCTTATGTACCAAGTTTCGTCCAATTCGATTATCAGATACAGATGTTATTGAGCTTTAAAAAAAACAGGTGCTCGGTGAACCCCCCACCACTTTGTTCAATATCACTCAAAAACTAATCAACTCCTTGTCATACATATTTGCATCTTTTTCCAAAGATGCAAAAAAATCAAATTTCATACACGAACGAAGATTGTATGCTCCTAACAAACATAAAAAACATGTTGGAAAAAACACCTGTTGTATGGTAGACCCACTAACCTTTTATCCAATGTATTCCAAAAGCTGATAAAATCTTTCTCATGTTACTTAAAAGTTTTTACCAACGTTTCATGAAAATCGATTGATAATAATTGTAGGCTACAGTAGGGATAAACACATTAAAAAAAACTTTTTATCCGGAAGGGACAAACCGTATATACCAAATTTCAATAAGATCGAAAGCCGGGACTAGAAGTTATTGAAGATTTAAACCAGGGTTGTTCCTTTACGCGTAATCTAAAATAGATTACATTACATGTAATCTATGTAATGTAATCTATGTCATCTATGTAAATTTGGTGTAATCTATTAATTTTAATTTAAGAAGAAATATGTGGAAATATTGTATTATCCCTACTGAAAATTTTTTTTCGATTTTTTCGCAAAAGACATGATCAATAATATGGTCAAAAACATGATCTTGCGATCTTGAAAAAAGTTAATTTAATTGCTAAAAAAGTTTAGAATGCACATATTAATTAAATAGATTACATAATAGTTTACATTATAGATTACACGAAAATATCTCGCGTAATTTACACGTAATCTATGCGTAATCTATACATGTAAAGTAATCTATTTTGTCTACGGCACAACCCTGATTTAAACTTAGAGGTGTTCGGCAGACACCTCGCCATTTTGAAATGAATCCAGATCATTTTTCAAGTGAACCTGGATCATTTGCCAACGTTTCATCAAGATCCTATGCAGGAATGTCAAACATCCTAATTACATCCCTTGCATATAATGATAACCACCGTTTTTTGACTCATGAAAACCGTTTTTTTACAATCATTAAATAATTTATACAACTCAAACGTTTTAATAATGAAATTGGTGGTGGACGTTAAGTCGTCACGAAAAATTCGTTTTTTAATTGTTTAACAGAGGTTCGAAATCTCATTTTGCTTTTTTTTTAAAACTTTTATTAAATCTCATACAATATTTTTTTATTCTATTGTATTGCAGATGGTAGTTCTAACGAATTAAACACTACTTTTAAATTATTAAACAAATATAAAAATTAGCAACACTGTAAATAGACGTTTTTAGTTAAATTTGTATGTATATGTATAGTTGTATTTAGTGAAGATTGGAAATTTATTGATCACCAATACGACTTTGTTACATATAGACTAGAGGACACATTTTGTTTTGTTAAACTGAATCAATAAAAACTTCCCATGATATATTATTAGGCATTGTTCTTAGCATGCATGCCGAAAACTTCTCATGTTATCTCATGTATGTTTCTTTCAATCAACTGTGTGACGTCATTATACTAAAAAAGTATAGAATGCATTCAGGAGTTTTTATTCATCTACAATATTTTCTGAATGTTTTAAAATTGAAGAAATTTTTCCTAGCGTTTTCGATTCACGGTTTGAAATAGTTATTTTTTCAATAAACTTTTGAATGGAAAGATATTTGTTATAAATTTTTATAATTTTAAATTAAAACAATTATGTCTCTTACAAAATTAAACGGTTTTGATATTGTTGATACGTCGGTCGATAAAATAGATTTTTACATAAATAAATATTTCCACTACATTTACATAGTAAGAATTTTAGCATATTACTTACTATCTATAGTACTTGCATTTAATGTCCATAATATCCTATTTAAGTTAAACAACAAATAATGTTCATTTTTATAATTAAATAAATAATAAAAATGAACGTTAATGGGTTGCCATAAAAATTCATCATTCGTAAATAGCAACAGTTTGAAATAAAACGGATTGGAAGGAAAACTTAGAAAATCAATTATTTATATTAAAAGTTAAAATTTCTTATCAAAGGATGTTTGACTGTTAAAAATAATTCTAACCCTTCTTAGATAAAATAAATTAATATAAAAATATGTAACTGTAAACTGTAATATCAAAATATGTAAAACAAAAGACTCTCTCGTATAAATTTAATACTAAATGTTTTCAGTCGGTAATGCAGTCATTTATGATAAAAGCTTCGAAACTATTCTGTAAGGGAGAACATCGGTGTGTTTTGCAAATTTAGACAGTTGTCAATGGTTCAGAATCAAAAAGTTTTATATAAAATTGTTAATAAATTACGGTAGTACAATCAATAAAACTTATATTTTTGTTCCTCCCAAACGATTTCGAATTGTTACCAACTATAATTTACCGAAAAATATCAATATGAATTGATGACCGGCTAACTGGAAACCCAATTTTGTTTTGTTCATAATAATTAAACTAGAGAGGTACAATCATTTTAATTGAACTCCTCATTCCTCCCAATCAAGGTACAATCATAGTAAAATATAAAATTTTAAGAAATCAAAAGTTCCCGGCCAACTGCACAGACCTCTATTATTTAGTAAATCATCAAATATAGAGCCAAAACAACAAAAAACAGCAATTTTTTGACATTTAAAAAATAATATTTTTCCAAAACAAAGTTTTTTTAAACATACTTAGATTTATAAACTTAGAATATCCTATCCTAAAGTTTTTTCAAGAAATTACAGCCAAAATAAAATTTAGTGAATTTGTTGAGAAATCACCACACGTTATTAGCGTTAAGGCGATTTTTTGAATTATTTTTATATTGAGTTTTAATTTCAAAATGGCGCTACAAGTTCACGATTTTTTCTGTGCTAAAAAATGAAGAAGGCTTTTATTCCGGGGCTTTTGAACAAAAGCATCAAACGTCGATAATGAAGATTAAATTAAACTGAACGAAAACTGACGTTCGTTAAGTTTACATCTTCCTTACCAATCATCATGTCGAAATAATTCTTTCTGTCAAAATAAAACACGTGAAAATATGTTAGTACAATAAAATAGTGAAATAAAATAAGATTTATTCGAAATAATTAACAAAAATGCGTATTGAAACATGTTATTTTTGTTCTTCGAAAGTATACCCAGGTCATGGAATACAATTTGTACGAAATGATTGTAAGGTAAATACGAAATTTCAGTAAATATTACATTTTCCAAAACAATTTTTATTTTGACACTTGAAGAGAATCGATCTTCAAATGGGATATATTTTCTAGTTTTTTGTTTATGTTTTTAGATATTTAAATTCTGCCGTTCCAAATGTCACAAACTATTCAAACGAAAGAAGAATCCACGTAAGACAAAATGGACAAAGGCTTATCGTAAAACACATGGCAAAGAATTAACAATCGATCCCAGTTTTGAATTTGAAAAACGTCGAAATATTCCAATCAAATACGATCGTCAAACCTGGTCCAAAGCAGTTGATGCCATTAAACGTATTAATGAAATTCGAGAGAAACGACAGGGACAATTTACTATGGAACGATTACGTAAAGGACGTGATCATGAAATTGAACGTGATGTGAAAGATGTTCAAAGAAATATGTCGCTTATACGTTCACCAGCAGCTGGATTGAAAGAAAGACGTGCGAAGGAAGAAGCAAATGAAATGGAGGATGAAGATGAAGAAAACATTACATACGTTGATGCTAGAGTTTTAGAAAAAAAACTAGCTGAAGGGATCAATATCGATGTTGATCATGAAATGATTGGAGAAGCATAAATAGTACAAACATTTAAATTGTTCGGTTTTAATATCATCAAGTAATATCATATATTTTATTGTATAACTTTTTTTCGCAACAAAATAAAAAATGATTTCCCTGTAATCTTATAATCAATAAAAAGTAAGATTATGGAAATCTAAATCTTACTTATATATACACTATTATTTATTTATATATAACTAAATTCATTTAGCTTTTTTTCGATTCCGTAGTTTATTATCGTTCGTTTCATATTGTAAAGTTGAGAAACAAAAAAATCAATCGATTCCTCTTAATAGGATTTATTAATACCTAAAGTTTTGTTTTAGTTATCGTTCGTCTGGGATTCATAATGTTTGTAAGTTATAACCAATAAAATAAAATGAACTTTTTTAAAATATGTAAGTATAAAATTAATATAATAGTTTTGATCACTTAAAATTTGTTTGTTTTTTTATTTTAGTTCTATTAATTGCTTTAAGTATAACAATTCTATCATGGATATTCCTTTTTGGATTCTGGTTCTGGTTAGGATATGAGTTCATAGAATGTGAAATAAAAGAAATTGAAAATACCTCAGAATATGATTTTATAATTGGTAAGATATTATTTTGAGTTCGTATGTACATACAATACATTAAATTAATTAAAATTGATTTTCTTTCAAAGTGATGTAAACAAATGATTTTGTCAATGATGAAATAACCATTATTGTTAAGCTCTCTGCGGACACAATATTTTATTCCATTAAGTTTTTTTCTGTTACGCAAGACATTCTACGGCACAAGAATTAATGTGTTGATAACTACACTACACGAACGACATTGCGATAATCAAATCTCACAAAACCGGTATAATGGAATTGATATTTTGTAAAAATGATCTCAAAAAGCTGATCTAAAGTCTGCATGATCAGTTTTTGTTTATTTGTGATCTGCGGGTGCGAGTGTGACAACTCGTCTCTACTCTTTACTATTGACATACGAGTTAACATAAACTATGACATACCACGGGCAATAGTGAGATATCACCAGTCAAAGTGATATCATAGGAGTGCTAGTAGATTAACTATATTCAGTCAACGGTAACACCCAAAAAATGGAGCGACAGATTTGCACCTTTCGTCAAAATTGTTGTGATGGTCCTTGTTCGGAACTGGGTTCCGAGTACTTCTGGGGCGTAGACCAGTCCATCTTGAGAAGCGCGGGGTAACATTCGACTCACTGCTTAAATTTAATGCTCGTGCACAAGTGAACACTAGACTGAAGAACAGGAATAATGCATTGAACGCACTAGCGGGTGGTTAGTGCGGTAATTAGTATGGGCAAGAATAAAAATAAAATAATTACAACATATAAAACAATAGGTCGACCTATTATAAACTGCACCCATATGGACACCCCAATTTGCTGACACGCACTGGAAGAAGTTACAAACAACACAAAACGCAGCTTTTAGAACCGCCACCGGTTGTCATTTGATGACCCACCGAGATCACCTGCACGAGGAATGTAACATACTACCATTCTGAACATAATAAAATGCTAATTAAACAATATCTATTGGTCTGTCACAAAGAACAACATCCTTGTAATAATACCTTATCAAAAATTGAACCACCTAGAGACATAAGGAGGACAGCAAGATCCCTTCTGCATGAGGTTGGAAACTACCAAGTAACAGGTAGGCTTTATAGAACAGACTTAAAAACACTCCATACTAAAGCTGTAGAAGACGTTATAAGGAACTACGCCCCAAATCGAGTTCTAAATAGAAAGCCACCAAAAGTCGCTTCCGAAGAGGTTCAAATACCCCGTAGAACGAAATCCATCTTAGCTCAACTAAGATCCGGTTGGTCACGCATCCTAAACCAGTACATGAGCAGAGTTGATCCTGAAATTATTGACAAGTGTCCCTCATATGAGGGCACGCCGCACGATGTAGAGCACCTCTTCAGATGTCCTGAAAATTCAACAAACCTGACGAAGGAAGATTTATGGAACCGTCCAAAAGCAATAGCAGAATTACTGGGCATGGAAACATTCCTTGATGATGGCACACTATTGCTTGCTCGAAGAAATCAACCTGTTTTTCCGGAATTTCTCAAAAAAAATTATTTAATTGAGGATGATATTGTTGCGGATTGAGGGTGCTACCGATGACTTGAATAGAGTTCATCTACCTTAACCTTTGCTATTGAAATCGTACTACTTTTGCACACACTTTTAGCGAGAACTCCACTTCCACTCCTCAATCTGACTTCGTTTCTCAGTTGAAAAAACATTTCAATCACCTTCGTCCCTCTATTGCGTCAAGACATACTTTTCCTAACGATTTTGTCTCCAAAGCTCTCGCATGTCTTCTTACGTACGGACTTAGTACGCAAAGCTCTTCAACCTTCAGACGAAGGTCTCTTTCAAGTCATCAGCCACGACGATAAAAATTTCTTCATTGACCGTAAAGGTTAACACATTCGATTTTCCATCGACAGGATAAAACCTTGCTTTAGGGAACAATCGGAAGATGACCTATCTCAAGACTCACCTATTTCGAGTACTAATCTCAGTCGCGGAGACGAGACTACGTCTTCTAAAGATAACGTTCATTCTACTCCTTCGGACACATTGCATTCTCTCCGCAGAAACGAGACGTTAAGGCAAATGTATTATTTAAAAGGTTTAGATTTAAACCCATCCCTCAGCAACATGTATTCCATCCTGCATCCACAATTACGCGAGCAGGAATAACCACTCGTACTCCTCGCTTCCTTCGTGCTTTAGCATAATAATTTCCTATATCGTCTCATCTCCAATGCAACTACCGGGGGAGTATTTGTAGCGATAACTCCAGTTCCAATAATTCCACAATTTTGATTCCAACAAATAAATTTTCTTGCACATTGCATGGTTAATAATCACATTTAAACTCCTAGTTAAAGAGAAACCAAAACACAGCTAATGATTGTTAGATTAGTATGTTTGACGAACAAAATGGCGATGGCAAAGAGCGCGTCAAGAATACTCGGCCTCCTCAAAAGATGTAAAAAATATTTCACTCCGCATCAATTAATCCACATTTATAAGTTCTATATTCGTTTCTCTATCTATGGAGTAAATTGTTGTCATGTTTGGGACGCTGCATCCGTTATTATCCTCGCTCTTTCGGAACCATTTCAAAAGCGTGCGAACATGAATTGTTGGTGATCGACATCAAATCATCCCACAGTATGTTCGCACTGTTGCTGATCTCGTTTTTTTATAAATATCGTCACAAGCAGTTCTGGGAGAAATTAAATTCATTATGCCTCAAACAGTCAAACTGTTGAGATTACCGTCATAGTGACAAAATTCAGTGTGACTTCTTTGTCCGTACATCATACAAATAAAATAATTTGTCCGAATCAATATTCTCGAGTGCCTTCAATCCACAAACATTTAAAAAAAAACTGTCCACCAACATCTCAGAACGCATGTTGTTGTGCGACCTCATAGGTCTCAAAATGGTATCTACGTTTTATTGTGACAGCTATTGTAGTAATTCCTATTACACAACTCTTTTTATTAGAAAAAATTTTAATCCATACAAAAAAAATATTTTTTATAATTTCTCATTTTAGTTGGTGCTGGTACAGCTGGTTGTATTTTAGCCAATAAACTTTCATCTGATCCAGATATCTCAGTGCTTCTTATCGAAGCTGGGCGCACATTTGGACCACTATCTATCATTCCGCTAGCAACAACATTAATGCAAGGATCAAATGTCGATTGGACTTTTAAAACAGTTTCTCAAAAATTTTCATCAAAAGGTTTATTCGATCAACAACAATTTATACCACGTGGTAAAGGACTTGGAGGAACTCATCAATTAAATTACATGCTCCACTTTGATGGTGATAAACATGATTTTAAAATATGGGAAGAAAAAGCTGGAAAATTGTGGAGTTATGATGCAATAAAAAAATATTTAACTGATGATCAAACTGCTTGTACTGGTAAAAATAACGACGAAACTATTTCAACACCACAGGATACATGCAGCTATGATGATATTAAAAATTATCACAAAACAAAAGAAATTTCATCTTTTCAAGAGTTAAGTGATTCAAAACTGACAAACTTCTTTCTTGATGCTGAAAACGAATTACGATTAGAAAATGAAAATATAGAAATGAATATTGCTAAATATAACATAAAAAATGGAAAACGATTTAGTGTTTATCATAAATATCTGAAACCTATTTTTAAACGAACAAATTTGCATGTTCTTACCAACACATACGTTCAAAAGATTGTATTTCAAGATAAAAGAGCTGTTGCCGTTGTAATTTCATCATATCAAAATAACATTGATCGTAAAATTATCAAAGCAAGAAAAGAAATAATCTTAAGCGCTGGCGCAATACAATCACCACAATTATTAAAACTATCAGGAATTGGCCCTGCCGATGAACTTAATTTGCATAGTATTAATTTAATTTATGATTCTCCAATGGTTGGAGAAAATTTATTCGATCATACAAATATGCCAATTTATGTCTCAATTAAAAAACCAGAGAGTGTAACCAAAGATAAAATTTTAACAGTAAAAGAGTGGTATAAATATTTTACAGAAGGCAAAGGAGTTTTATCGAGTACAGCGGTGGTTGGTATGGGAAAATCACTTAAAGAAAACGTTGGTGTAATTTTATGGGGAATGGGAACTGTCGATGAAAAAGCGTTAAGACAAATCGCTAATTTCAAACCCAAAATATTTCGATTACTTTTTCCTTTCTATCATAATACAAGCAACGAAGGATTTTTATTATTGAACACATGTTATCACCCGAAAAGTCGTGGAAGTATTACACTTAACGATAGAAATATTTTCACTGCGCCAAATATTAATCCGAAGTACTTTTCAAATAAAAATGATATAAATTGTATGCGACAAGCTATTCGATTTTCAGTTGAAATTATTGAAACAATTTCATTTTTGAAATTAGGAGCGAAAATTAATTGGCCAAAATTTAAATCATGTTCTAAATATGGACCAGTTTCAAATGATTTTCTTACAAACGATCCAAGTGATGAATATTTAGAATGTATATTGAGAATTGGAGCTTTGACCGCACATCATCCAGGAGGAACTTGTGCAATGGGAAATGGTAGTTTAAGTGTTGTTGATGAATATTTAGGGTAACTTTGTTATCAAGAATTTATAAATTTATTTAATATGAATTTTTGTGCTAATTTTAGAGTACGGGGTGTTAAAGGATTGAGAGTGGTGGATGGAAGTGTATTTCCACATCCAATCAGTGGGACTCCAAATTCAATTATAATAGCAGTTGCAAGCTATGCAGCCGAACTTATTAAAAATGAATATTTAGTGTAAATAGTAATAACAGATGTATTCTTATAGTAGATATAAAATAAGATCGAAAACTGCGGCAACAAATTAAAAACAATTATTCACATAAAAATATTTTTACTTTTAATCAATCACAATATCAACACACGACACAAAACTCACAATATAATTTAAAATTATTTCTTAAATAATTAGAGAATAAACTACTTTCATCTTTTATGATTTGATTTCCCGTACGGATGACTTTTATATTTTGGTTTTGAAATTAATTTTGTTTGATTTTTATTATTGCCTTTGGTTTGTTGTTGATTCTTATTGAATTGATATTTCTTAATAATTGGAATTTCATTTGAAACTGTTTTATTAATTTCAAAATCATCCGTTGTGTGTTTATTTTCTAATAGTTTTAGTTTAGCCTCGATGGCTTGAATAGCGATTTGTTTACTGTATTTTTGTTTTACTTCATTTCCACCGGTATTTGAAGAACCAGCTCCTGTTGTTGTTGCTTTACTACTACCAGCTGCTAAAACAGGTATTTCTATTTTTGGTTTAGGTTTTTCTATCTCGTCATAATTTATATTTTTGGCCAAACGGACAGATATGAATTTTGAACCTATTAGCTTTCCATTTAATTTCTGTAGAACTAGAGTTGATTCTTTTATCTTAAATGAAATTGGTGCATTAAATTTATTTATATTAATAATTCCAAATTATTAATTGTACTTACATCTTTGTATGTAACAAACGCATATCCTCGTGGTTGCCCTGCCATTGGTCCAGATCGATGAAATAATAAATCAAACTTTTCGATTTTGCCAAATTTTTGCAGTATTTTTAAGAGTTGAAACCAATAAATAGCACAAAATAATAGAAATTAGAACAATTCGACACAAGGAAATTAGGGATTGAATTATAAGCTACTAGAATTGGAATTTTATCGTAAACATAAAATCTTGGACAAGAAGTTATGGTTTGTCAATATAAGGTGTTTTGGGAATGTTTCTGCTTTTAATTTTCTACCATTCGTGTTGATAGTAATAAATATTGAAAGCTTGATGAACAGTCCACTAGTATCATTTACGACGGTTTGTAATAGTTTATTAAAACATTAGAAATCAGAGATGCCGTGCTAAGCACAAAAGCCGTATCTTGAATTTTTGAAATTTCGAGATATTAACACTTTAATTTTCAAGTTTCACAGAAACTAATCAAAACTATATTTTTAGTCAAAAAAATTTCAAATTTTGGTTTGAATCATAGATTATTTATATATTAATATTATTTGTTAATGTTGTAAAATATTATTTATTGGATAATTAAATAGTAAATTTGATACTTTTAAAGAAGATGCGGTTTATTAAAAAGAGTAATTTTTGAATCAAAAAAGTAAGGTCTGCGTCGGACCAGACGGTGGAAGTTATACTTCTTTGGCCATTCGCTCGCACACACGCACACAGACAGACAGATAGGATACATTAAAAAAAAATAACTAAAAAAAAACCAAAATATTATTCAAAAAAAAAAAATAAAAAAAAAATATTATTCAAAAAAAGAAAAATATTATTCAAAAGAAAAAAATATAATACAAAAAAAAAAATATCGTTCAAAAAAAAAAGCAAAACAAAAACATATTGTTCAAAAAATAAATAAAAAAAAATATTATTCAAAAAAAAAATTATTATTCAAAAAGTATAAGAACGTATAATCGTCGATTTTTCTTAGTTTTCTTAGTCAAAAAAATAAAAAAAAAATATTCAAAAAAAAAAATATTATCCAAAAAGAAAAAAAAAATATTATTCAAAAAACTAATAATTATTAATTACTAGAAGGTACCCGCACGGCGATTTCCGTGCTTCCCAGATAAAGTGGTTGAAAACTGTATTTTTTTGAGTAAATTCTCCTATAGTTTTTTTTAATGTCATTTAATTTAACTTATTTTATTAGTGGAGGGCATGGAGGGATCAGTTTTTATTAATTTGTTAATTTTTTTCTATTTTTTGATCCACGGGTGTGACAACCCCGCGTACTCCAGTCCCTGCTATTGGCATATGAGTTAACGTGAGATATCACATACCACTGGCAATAGTAGTGAGATATCACTAGCCAAGGTGATATCTTAGGGGTGCTGGCGGATGAACTGTATTCAGTCAACGGTAGCACTCTCAGTCGTAGCTAATGAATATTCCTTGATGCTGGAACGCTGTAGCTTTCTCGAAGAAACGAGCCTTCATATAACTATTTATCTGAGTTTTAATCATTGAAAAATATACTGCGTCCCATAATCAAGGATTGTGCCATTAGCTGGACTATTGGCAAACCAATTTTAGTTTTGTTCCTGCAAATTTTTAAACAAATTTGCTTTTTATCTCTTATTTTATTTTTATTTTCTCTATCCTATCACGAAATATTGGCCTATGTCATATTTTATATGTGATAGGATTTATGGTTTAGTTATCCATTATTGAACAAAAAAAAATTAAAAAAAAACAAAAAAAAAACAGATTTGCGTCCATTAACATCCTTAGAACGCATGTTGTTGTGGGACCTTGGTCTTAAAAGGTTTTTATGTGTTGTTGTGACACATATTGTAATGCCTACTACACATCACATTTTATTAAAAAAAAAAAAAAAAAAAAATATGTATATAAAAAGTTTGAAAAAAATGTAATAGTATCATTTTACAGTCAGCAAAAGCCATTAAGTAAATGTCTCTAAAGCTATAGATAAATTTACATATTAAATGTATGTTAAAATTAAAACACATTGACAGACAAATAATAATTAAATAATTTTTATAAATGTAGATGGCAAAAGATTAAGGTTAGAAAAAAGTTAAAATTTTATTCCAAAGATTTAATTCAAATAATTCAATGTGTCACGAACAATTATGTGAGCGTAAATATATTTGTTTATTGGATGTCACAATTGTCAATTATTGGATGTCACAATACTCCGAAACCACCGTACTCGTCATACAAAATAGGTACACTGGTTCAGTGATGCCAGATTTTCAAAAATGAATTTCCCGTTGGCGTATCGAAAATTCCCGATTTTTCCCGTTTTTTTAAGGAAAAATCCCTCAGAAATTCTCATTAAGTTTTCAATAAAAATATACATATAAATTCAATTATTAATTGAAAAACCTTCAAAAACCACCACAGTTATAACAATATTTATCCTTCCGACAACTATAAATATAGGTTTATCTCTGTTTTTACGACTATATTTGTGTGCGTTATTAGTCTTAATATATAGAATGAAACAAACAGCTGTTAATTTTATTCTGTACCGCGAATGTGGCGCAATACAATAAAACAATTTATTTGATTGTATTAAATGCTGAAATAAATTTTATTTTATTTTATAAAAGTTTGATTGCATGTTATAAAAAATCAAACATTTTCAACCAAAAAGCAAACATTTTCGCCCTGTAGCCCTATTCCGGTACATCGTGAAATAGGGAAATAAATTGTAGCGATTTTTCATAACTAGTACATGTGCGTGTCGCGGGAAATAACAAATTCGTATTAGAAAATATTTCGTTATTTCATTTATTGCACTTTTTTTCTCAATTCACAATTCCCCAGAGAAATGCCGGAATAGACGTACTGATTATATAAAAAACAGTCAATTCAAACTGAAGCGCATGTCTTTCTCTCGAATATTAAAAAAGGCAAAGACTTCTATGATTAAATTGAATTAAATTTCCAAATGATTGTTTTTGGTTTCTTATTAGTATAAAATTTGATGTCTTTCATCATGTAGGGCTTTTATTAGGCTTTTTAAAGACTTTTCATTTTCAAAATAGCAAATAATTAAATAGATATCGAAATTGATTCAAATTTATTTAATTGTTTGGAATTAATTATTCAAAAAAATATAATAAAATTCATTGTTTTTCCTCGTTCGTTTTACTTGTTTTATCAACAAATTTTAAAATAATTCAATTTAAATTAATAAATGTTACTCTATTGGAAGGATAAAACGTTGTATTGGGTTCGTTTTTAATGAATTTTGTTCTCTAGAACATTTGTAATGCTGCTCGCTTGTTTTCCTTGAAAAATAAAATATTGCATTAAACACTTACACAATATATTACTATTGTTTCGATTCTCCATACTACTTGTGGAATAAGAAAGAACTGCTATAAAATGGAGCATTAAATCTATTAAAATTGAGAAGGACATATTTTAAAAGAAGTTAATATGTCTTGATTTCATGATTTTCAAAAAATTTTAAAATAGCTCTTTTTCGATACGTAAATAACTGTTCAGAAATAAAATAGTGATGCCAAACATCCCAATTTTTTTAATATGTTTAAAAAAGATGGATGCATAGAGAGCCAACTTGTAGTTCCAGGTGATTTCATTTCTCGTTTCGCAGCATCAGAATATTCCTGAAATTCAGATAACATGGTGGTCCGTTGGGGTTTTCAAAACGTACCTATCTCCCTAAGAAATATTTGAACAGCAGAAGGCTTAAATTCCATCGCGGATTTGACAATACTAAAGCTGATAGATGGCATATGCATTTAAGTAAAATTATCGGGTGATCGACATCTTTCTGAAGCCTGGTAAAAAATTGGTTGGTGCAACCATTTCAAAATAAGTTTTAATTTAAAACGATTCTATTGTTAAATGTGAAAAATCCCGCACTTTCCAAGTTTTTTCCCGCTTTCCCGTTTTGTATGAAATATCCCGCAAACGGGAAAAAATCCCGCGATCTGGCAACACTGCACTGGTTCATTGCTATTGGTTTAGCGTCCTATTTCATGTAGACTTATAATCATTTATCAATCCAGAAATTTTGCTGTTCTGAAGAGGGTCGTATTGCAATTCGCAAATATATTTTATCGATTGTCTGCAATACTCTACTACATTGATGCATACGCCGGCCGGTTAAAAAATACCACCATTTTTAGTGAATATTTTCGTTTAATGGGTTTTATCGCTTTATAGTCATCGTCTTATTTCGACATTCCTTCCCACAACTTAAAACAAAAATTGGAAAAAATAATAATAAGACTAATTTCATTTGTAAATTCAGACTTATATATTATTATTAAAACAGTCAAATCACACCATTTGCTAACATATTTGCATATATTTTATAGATCCCTTTCAATAACAATAATAGTTTTGAAAGTAATGGAGAAGCATATTTCACTCAATAAGTAAAACACTTTAAACCTGTAGCTTTGATATTGTTCATAATCTTTTTCTTCGGTACTAGGGTTCCAATGCAAATTCTTGGTTAATCAATGTTTCTAAGAAGAGGAAAAGAAACGTCAATTTCCAATTTTTGGAACATGTGAGGGCAGTTCTGCTAATGCAAGCAGGTTTGTTTAATCATATATAAACAATGCTAAATGTATCGTATTGGTGCTAATGCATAGAAATATGTACATATTTTATATAATTGCAAACCATAAGAACATATTTGTTGTAAATTAGAAATATGTATTTGTTAAAAAATAATTTTACATAATTTTCATATAAATGTACATATTTGTTTGTCACATTATACATTAACTATTCCTTTTAATGATAATTCCGAAAAGTGAAAAAAAAAATTGATGAAAGATAACTAAGCGAATAATGTTTTATTATTATAAAATATGATTGATTTAGTAATTTCGTCTTTATTACCATACAGCATAAGGTTGATTTACTAATTTCGTCTTTATTACCATACAGCATAAAGGTTAAAATATAACTTAAACAAGCGTGACGCGGTTTCTCGATTAACACCCCATCAAAATATTTACAACGAGCGCAAAGAAGTAAAACTTGAAAAATTAATTAAATGGTTTAATTATATGATAAAAATGTCCATCGACTGTTATTATATCATCATCGATGCATAACTCATTTTTGACAAAAAAGCAAGACACGGCCTTTGTGCTTAGCACGGCAGAGAGTATATAGTAAGTTTGTCTTGTTCAGAGATATATATTTAATCTACTTTAAATTCTAACCAAACTTTTTGCATTTTTAGGGTTCCGTTTTTTATACGGAACACTATTGGTGAGAGTACAACGTGTTTTTCACATTATTTCGATTATCTCGTGAACCATTAATCCGATGAACTTAAAATTTGAGGTGCTTATAAAACTAACATATCCACACAAGATGGCGGGTTAAAAAATAAATAAAGTTATTTTCGTTTTAAAGAGGTACGATGCAAAGCCTTTGCAAACATACATTTTTTTATCGAGACGAGGAAAGGAAAGGGCTTCATTTGGAATATGAAAGGGTTTCATTTCAGCATTATTTAAAAATATATTTTGGAATTTTACACCTCACCATTTTTTGTATAATTTGAAAAAAATGACGTTTTCTCGATGTTTTATTGCCCCGATTAACTCCGACCCTACTTCATCGAAAATCTTGAAATACATTTGAAATGATAGAAAAATGAGTAGGTTTTTAATGAAAAATATAGAAAAGTGGCAGATACTCATAACTATATTTATTAAAGGGTTGGGAATGTTAAGGGGTAAAAACATCATTTAGAACCAGGTCAATTAGGGTGTCATTTGAAAGAGCACTTGATTTTAGAAATATTGCCATTTTTTTTAGAATTTTGCAATGAATTATTACCAATAAAGTGACACAAAAAGTTGCCCCCCCCTTGCATTTCGAGCCTAATTAACAGAAACATTTGAAAAAATTCACAGAGATAGGAAGTTTGATAAACTCTGAACGAAAATTATAGCGAACTCTCAAATAATTATATTTTTGTGCTTTTAAGGGATTGGTGTGGGGAAGGGTGAAAAAAAAAACTTTTTTGACCCAAGCGAGTGGGGTATCATTTGAAAGAGCACCAAATTTCAGAAACTGCAATTTTTTTAGAATTTTGCGGTGCACAGTTTTTGAGTAATTCTAAAAAATGTGCAAATTCCAGACCATTCCCCACCCTACGTTTCGACACTGATAGACAGAAAAAATTGAAAAAATTCATAGACAGGAAGTTTGCTATATTTTGAACGAAAATTATAGCGAACTCTCAAATAATTATATTCCTGTGTTTAGGGGATGGGTGTAAGGAGGGTAAAAAAAAACTTTTTGACCCAAGCGAGTGGGGTATCATTTGAAAGAGCACCAAATTTTCAAAACATCGCAATTTTTTTTAGAATTTTGCGGTGCAGTTTTTGAGTTATTCTAAAAATGTGCAAATTCCAGACCGTCCCCCCCCCTACCTTTCGACACTGATTGACAGAAGAAATTGAAAAAATTCATAAAGACAGGAAGTTTGCTATATTTTGAACGAAAATTATAGCGAACTCTCAAATAATTATATTTCTGTGTGTTTAGAGGGTGTAAGGAGGGTAAAAAAAAACTTTGTTTGACCCAAGCGACCCAAGCGTTTGAAAGAGCACAAAATTCTAGAAACATTGCAATTTTTTTTAGAATTTTGCGGTACACAGTTTTTGAGTTATTCTAAAAAATGTGCAAATTCCAGACCGTTCCCCCCTTTACGTTTCGACAATGATAGACAGAACAAATTGAAAAAAATCATAGAGACCAGTTTGCTATATTTTGAACCAAAATTATTGCGAACTCTCAAATGATTATATTTCTGTGTGTTTAGGGGATGGGTGTAAGGGGTGTAAAAAAAACTTTTTTTGACCCAAGCGAGTGGGGTATCATTTGAAAGAACACCTAATATAAGAAATAACGCACTTTTTTTTAGAATTTCACTGGTCACAGTTTTCGAGTTATTGTCAAAAAAGTAAAACTTTCAAACCGTGCTCCCCCTACGTTTCGACACTGATTGACAGAAAAGTTTGGAAAAATGCATATAGACAGGAAGTTTGGTATACTTTAAATGATAAGTATAGCGAGGTCTCAAATAATTATATTTCGGCATATTTAAGGGATGGGTAAAAAACAACTTTTTTGGACCCAAACGAGTGGGGTGTCATTTGAAAGAGCACTTAATTTAAGAAACATTGCAATATTTTTTAGAATTTTGCGATGCAGTTTTTTAGTGATTGCTAAAAAAGTGCTATCTTAAGTGTATGTATACCACCCGATATTTCGACGCTGATTTATAGAACAAATATTCCCAATTTAAACCATTAAAATACTGGTTAAATCTTTCTTTAGTTAACATAAACAGCTATGGATAAGATTTAACCTCAAGTAACATTTTTGATCAATGTAGATGTGATTGACATTTACTATTGACGTCTACGATTAAACATTTATTCTGTTATGCGTCCATAGTGTGGCGATATAAAGACTTTACAACATAACTTTATGTCATTTATTTTTGATATTGTGATCTTTTACATTCACGGAACCCTTCGCGAGAGAATTTTATTTGCACTTGTCCGACTTTTTTTTTTATTCAAAGTTTTGCATGTTTAGTGTTAATTCTAATAAATTATTAATTAACGTCTCTGAATATCCTAAGATACCATGCCAACTAGATATTAGGGTTATTTTGAAATAAATTAAGTTTCTTTAAGAAATTTATTAACTTTAACTTTAAAATTTTGAGGATTATAGCTATCGGGGGAACCCCAAGATGGTAAGGCATTCCAAAGGTGAGAGACATTGTTGAAAAAATCACGTTGAACGGCGACAGTTCTACACTTTTTTATTTGAACCGTAAATTGATGGGCCGAAACAGTTGCTCTGGTGTAACGCAATAGGTTTGCTGGTTCAGGTTCGTTCATCCATAATGTACTTGTAAAAACTTGTTTGTTGAACAGAATCAGAGCACTTTAAACTACTATAATAAGCTCCACCACATATGTGAGAACAGTACTCCATGCTGGGACGTATAAATGATTTGTATATTAGTAGAAGCTGTTCGCTATTAAAAAACTTACATCGTCCCAAAAAGCCCCATTTTTGAACAGCGTTTTTAGCTAGACTAAAAATATGAGAATTCTATTTGAGATTATTTTCAACTTCTACTCCTAGAAGTCTAACAGATTTTTTCTCTACAAGATCGTTATAGTCAAACTTTAATGGAAACGGATTAGGTGTGGATAATCTAGAAAAATGACAAACCTGTTTTGCTCGTATTGAATTCAACACTATTAACAAACCCCCAATCCAAAATAATTTTAACGTATTGTTTAATGAATCTATCAAATTTGATCTACAGTTATTAAGCGCTAACGGTGAATATAATTTAGGGTTTTCATGAGACGCATGAAGCGTGCTATCATCAGCATGTATAAGATTAACTGTTGAATCAAACAAATCGTTTATATAAATAAGAGAGTTGGGAACAAAGCGGAGCTTTGGGGACCTCCTGCATTAGTTGAAAAAATTGCCATATGAATATTGTTTTCAAATTTATATATTTGACGCCAGCGCGTTTTGGTGGCGATATATTTTCTTATTTTATCGAGTTAAAAAGAAATTAAAAATTCTTATCGTTAAGATGTTTCAGTAAAGGCTTGAAACCACATACAACAGAAACAGAATTCCATACAAATTTTACAGAAACAGAATTTTTTTCCTGTCAAATTTTTTTGAAATTCTGTTTCTGTTGTATGTGAATGGCCGGTTTTAGCCATATAATGTTTGGTTTATTACCAATTTCATTCAAATATGTATTAGTAAAGAGAACTTACTCGGTGATTCTAGTATCCAAATTGCCTATCCATAATCTTCTTTCCTCGGTAGAGCTTGTCTGTGTAAATAAATAGGGATGTAAAATATAATATAATAAATAACTTTTTTAAAATTCCTTACGTTTTCTGTCATGTTAAATGATATATTTATCAGATATAGACTGAATTTATGTTTTAATAATATTCACTGGCATATTTTTCTAGGTAAAAATATTCTGTCAAAATGTGTCCTAGTTGAAGCTGTAGATATAGGTAAATATTTTAAACCCTATAGACCATTATAATAATTTCACTAATACCCAGTTAGAAGTGTTATCGATCAGTTATTGATAAACACTCGATAATGAAACATCTATGTATCGATAACGCGTTATGTACATCATGATGAAATATCATCGATAATTTTTGTTCAAAACTGTGGCACCACATTATCGATGAAAATTATCAATAACATACAAGTTAGCTATTATCGACAACGCAATCAATTACCTGTTACCAATGTCGTTGTCAATAACTGTTATTGAAAAGGTTATTGAATTGAAACCTTTTCAATACAAAATATAAATAAAAATCGGGGTGGAATTGAATTTATATTTTAAAAAATCAACAATTATATATTTTTATGAAATTGAAATATGTACATATATAAATTTAATTTTAGGTTATAGATTAGTAGGCACTATATAATATAAATATTAAAAAATTATGCACATATTTCTTATATATAAAAAAAATTAACATATGACTGTTAAGATTTTTGTTTTATCTAACAATATTAATTTTATAAAACACCTTAATTTTACAATATAATAATTATTACTTCATTTGTATAAATCACAATTCACAACACAGTCATCACTTTTGATATTTAACAAAATGTCTGACTTTTGCTTACAAAAGTGAGACAGCGCACCCAGATAACAATTTATAGTTTTTTCTTTGTTCTGCTGGTCGATAACAACATCAATAACGGTTGTTATCGATAATGGATTTTTAACTGGGTATCTATGTCGTTTTCTTTTTACCAAAAAACTTGCACTAAACACGCCCATTTTCGATCTAGATCGATTTTTTTTGACATTACGTATTCTATTTGACAAAAAAAAGCACTCTTTTTGCACTAGATCTAGATCTAGATTTTTTCGTAGAGTAAGTTCTAAATAAAATCATTGATAATATCGGAGTGACTTGAGTGATCCATTATAAGTATAAATTATTTTTTGTATTTTTTAAAAAATTGTAAATCCTTAAACTCACTCAAACAAAAAAAATAAAATAAAACAAAACTTTTCACTTTTTAAAATAATTATTTTTAATTTAAAATGTAAATTTAATTTCAATTCTTTTTTTTTTTATTAACTTAACTACATGTTTCGAGATACAATATCTCATCTACAGGTTGTTTGTACAATAGTTCTAAATACAATAGAGTTGCACAAATCTCTCAAAATTTGTTAACAAACAAGACGCCATATATGGTTATTATTATTTTGTCAAATCGTGTTTTAAATTAAAAACTAATATGTAATAAATAATAATTTATTATCAGTTTATTTATTTTTAATTTCGCGCATTAAAACCTTTATAGCCTTGTGGTAATTGAATTTTCTTAGCAAAAACATTTTCGTGTGTATAGTTGGGAATGATCTTGTTAAAAACTAAAATTTTATTAATTTAATTAATGAAAACTAAATTATATAGTGAATTAGTGGTTTATGAATTTTTCTAAAAATTTCAATAATTATCTAGTGTATTATTAACTCTGAAACAACAAGAAAAATAAACAATAAAATAAGTTTAGGTAAACAACAACATTAATGACATTAATGACATTTCACAAACACATCTACAAAGTTAGAGCGATGATTTCTTGTCATATTCTTTTTATGAAAAAAAATCACTCTTTCTGCTCTAGCAAAAAGAAAACGACATTACTATCAGCATGCATGCACAATAAAAAAACTTTTTTCTATGATAACAGTAGAAAAGTTTATTTTCATGCAGGCTTAATCCCATGTGAAAAAGGGGTTTTATTTCTACAAGTGTAAAATTTTGTATTTTCATATAATTTTATGAAATTTTTGAAACAAAGTAACCATGAAAAAAAATTTGACTTCAATTTGATTTCGATATCCAATTTTCAAACTTATAATAAATATCGATTATAAATATATAAGCTAGAAACACAACACGGGCGAAATCGTCCGACGACGACGTTAGTAACATTAGAATACACACCTCTTATAACTTTTTATGGCAGTAAAGTTGTATCAAAACATATTTCTTCAGTAAAGTTGTATGAACTCGCAAGATTTTGTCAGTAAAATTTACTGAAAAAATTGGGTGCCACTCTCTAACAAATGTTAAAGTTGTATTTTTTCTCTCGCTTGTTTTACTGACAGTATTTCATTTTCCATATAAATGCACTAAATGCTAGCGATTTGGTGTTTACGAACGAACCCAGTTGTTCCATATATATATCAACTACGAAAAAGTTTTGTTGATAGGGTTATAAGAAAACGTCATATGTTAGAGATAAATTGATAGTACTCCAATCAAATTTCGATTATTTCAAATTCAATATTTTAATTTTTATTTAGTTTTTTCATAAGTCTATAACATTATGTAAAGAAAAAGCACATTATTTATTTTAAATTATAGAAGAAAACACAATGTTAAACCAGAAACAAAAAAGCATAATTTCTGCGGCAGTGGTTGCTACAGTGAGTGCTGGGTTTATTTATGTTATAAAAAAATATCGTAAACCAATTATTAAAAAGATTCGGACAACTTGTGCGTTTAGAAATCCTTTACGAAATCAAAAAATAGAAATAATTAACAATTATGACGAGTGCAAAGCTGTGGTTATGAAATTAAAACTGTGAGTCATACAACATAAATAATATCGTTACAACTTAAACAATAAATAATTTTATATTACAGAGATTGTGCTGAGTTTAATGTTTTAGGATTTGATTGTGAATGGATTAATGTAGGTGGTAATCGAAGGCCAGTAGCTTTATTACAATTAGCATCTTCCAAAGGATTATGTGCTTTGATTAGGCTATGTCATTTAAAAAGAATTCCAATAGAATTAAGAGTAGGTACCTATAACTTAAACTGTTGACAAATCAAAAATATATACTTTTTTTAATTTCAAGAATCTTCTTGAAGATAATGATATCATAAAAGTTGGTGTGGCACCATACGACGATTCAGTATATTTGGCAAAAGATTTTGGTGTCTGTGTTGCTAGCACACTTGATTTACGATTTCTTGCTAATTTATACGATTTAAAAGCGGAAGGTTTAGCAAAAATGAGTAAAAATTTATTGAATGTTGAGGTAGATAAAAATTGGAGAATAAGATGTTCGGATTGGGAAGCTAGAACACTAAGTGACCAACAAATTGATTATGCTGCAAAAGATGCGCATGTAGCCATAGAACTATTTAAAAAAATGTTAGTTATATCTTCAAATATATATTTTTGGCAAAACAAACGAACCATATTGCCTCAGTTTTTAGAAACATGTAGTAGATATATAGATCTAAGATATACAATAAAATCAACAAATACTGCAAATAAAATGAAGAATGTCTCGCTAAACACGTAATAATAATTGAAATCAAATACATTGAAATAAATATCAAACATATCTAAATTTATTTTTAGAAAACAAACTTTTCGTAGTATTTCCACAAGAACAAAACCATTATATGATAATTGTTTTTTGGAAGCACCTGATGGTGATGTGTTATGCACATGTGATCGAAAAAAAGCTCAATGGTATATTTATAAAAACTTAGGATATTCGGTAAATGAAAATCCATTTACTGTTCGATTAAATTTCGAACCAGCTGGACGAGCGGTCGGTGAAGTTGGACAATACTATTTGCAACAAAAAGCAAATCAATGTGTTGTTTGTGGTAAAACAGAATCATATATAAGAAAAAACGTTGTTCCACGTGAATATCGTAAATTATTTCCAGGTAAGTACTTTATGAATTATAATAAATAAATGATCTGAAGGAAATATTTCGTTCTAGACATAATGAAAGATCATTCTTCACATGATATTGTTTTGTTGTGTATCTTTTGTCACCAAATTAGTAATGCAAGTGATTCAAAGATTCGATTAAAATTACAAGAACAATGTAACGCGCCAATTATTGATAATAGTAATAAAATTGTTGAAGTATTTGAAATGAAAAAAGCTCGAACATCTGCTAGAGCCCTATTGCAGTCAAAAAATGTGATTCCAGAAGCAAGAAAAGAAGTGTTACGAAACAATATTTTGGAGGTTTTCCCAAATGCGGAGCTTACAGATGAGTTTCTGATGGAATTAACTATGCCGCCTGTTTTGTAAGTAAATCTAGTTTTTCAAATCGGGGATATTGGTTCGTTTTCTAAGTGATATTATTGCTTTTCGTTTGATTTTTGGAACAACTCATTTTATTGTTTAGCTAGAAATGTAATATTTTGGGACTAGATTGGTTCACTTTTAACTCTTCAGAGTTCAGACTTCGTTTTATACTTTAAACCTCAGACAAATTTTCATAGAAAAAAGTAATTAAACGCAACTGTTATACAACCGAAGAAACCTGTATTCCCCTCAATATTACCTTTAAATTAATCTCAATATACGAAAACTAAAACAGCACGAAAATTATGTAAAACCAAAGATTTAAATTAGAAAGTTCAATAGTTTGACTTTCTATGGTGTTGTAAGTTGTTGCAAGTTTTTGAGTAAAAAAAAGTAATAAATTAACCCGTCTGCCGATACCCTGCTAAATTTGGATTAGCACTTTGAATTAGTTTTCTATAAATATTTTGTAGACATTGAATAAAGTAACACTAGTTTACAAGAAAAATCTCCCGAAATAAAACTCAACTTTTCTTATAGATTTGGATCTCCTGAACACTAATATCATATTAATTTTTTTTGGTTAGCTCTTGTTTTTGAGATATTCACGAAAAACCAAATTTTTTGGTGATCAAAAATGTTGTTTCGGTTTTTGGGTCTCATATTTTACGAAACAAACAAATTAAATATATTAATAAAACAAATGCATAATAAACATGCCAACAAACATTTTGAGTTATATTTTGTAAAAATCCGTTAAGGATTCTGGAAGTTACAGTCGAAAAAAGTTGAAGAAATACGAAAAATTCACGTTTTTTTTAAATTTTTCCATTTTCAACACCATAAATTTTGAACAAATAAAGACACTATTTTTTTTTAATTTCTGGAGCCTATAGTAGTTTCAATTTTCTTTCTTTTAAGGTAAAAGATACGAATATTGGTGCAGTTTGCACCAAGTTATTCAAGTTTTTCCAAAAAAAGTCAAAACTCAAAATTTGGAAAAAATCGTTTTTTACTTAATTTATTGTGCCATAAATAATAATTTTAAATGTTCAGTTGTTCTCAAACATCAGTAAAGAATTATTTTAAAATAGTAAAGTATAATTTCCATTTTTGTTTTCGAAGTTGGGAATTGGATCGATATGAGACGTATATAGAAAAATATAAACAAAAGATAATGAATTGTGAGGAGAGGCAAAACATCATAACATTAGAACTATTTAAGTTAGTTCAAGCACCATAAAGTTAAGCCCCTATTTATGTCCATTAATACCTGTAAGGTTTGTTTCTTTTCTGTTTTTGGTTTTTTGATAATGTAAATTTTTTTCTATCACCGCCCACCTTGTGTTACTCCTTACGTTTATTATCATTTTAAGTTTAATTTAAGAAAGCAATTACTTCTCCTTTTTAATAGTTTATCGGTTTTGCAGGTTTTGTTTAATTAGTTTAATTTCTTTTTAAGTAGATATTTGTCGTATGATTAGTTGCCAATATAATCTCTCTGAGGATAAATTTAATTCCAAACATTCAAGTGAAAATATTAATTAAAAACGAAAAAATATTACAAATTTAAATTTTAAATAGTGTATTGTTTTTAAAAATCAATAAATCAATAGTGATAGGCAGCTATAAGCAAAGCAACATAAATTGTTAGTAAAGTGTAAGGTCAAGTTTATTTAAATAGCGTCGTCAAGAAGTTTTAAGTGTAAAAATTAGCCCAAATTCATTTTGTTTTATTTGTGGAAGTAACATAATACATACTGCTAAAAGAATCACCCCATTTATAAGAACTGCCTCTCTTCATTATTAACTGATATTTTCCAACTCCTAAAATAAATCCGAGGTGGGAGGAGCTAGATCATGTCAAAAAACTTAACAAAAAATCTCAATCTCGAGAAAAACCATATAAAAATAAAATACATCTTTTGTCCAAAAAAGACATTTCATAATCAACTAACTGATACTTGTCAACTCCTAAAATAAGTTCGAGGTGTGAGGAGCTAGATCATGTTAAAAAACTTCACAAAAAAAATCTAAATTTCGAGAAAAATCATATGAAAATAAAATACAATTTTTGTAAAAAAAAGACATTTCATAATCAACTAACTGATATTTTCCAACTCCTAAAATAAGTCCGAAGTGGAAGGAGCTAGATCATGTCAAAAAATTTCACAAAAAAAATCTCAATTTCGAGAAAAATCATATACAAATAAAACACAACTTTTGTCAAAAAAAGACATTTCATAATCAACTAACTGATATTTTCCAACTCCTAAAATAATCCCTAAGTAGGAGGAGTTATATCTAATACGAAAACAACTTATATATAAATCAATTATGTTGCAGAGTTTAAATTATTCTTATAGTTAAATTTTTTTTCCAAATTTTGAGTTTTGACTTTCTTTGGGAAAACTTGAGTAACTTGGTGCAAACTGCACCAATATTCGTATATTTTACCTTAAAAGAAAGAAAATTGAAACTACTATAGGCTCCAAGAAATTAAAAAAAATTAGTGTCTTTATTTGTTCAAAATTTATAGTGTTGAAAATGGAAAAATTTTAAAAAAACGTGAATTTTTCGTATTTTTTCAACTTTTTTCGACTGTAACTTCCAGAATCCTTAACGGATTTTTACAAAATATAACTCAAAATGTTTGTTGACATATTTAATATGCACTTGTTTTATTAATATATATAATTTGTTTGTTTTGTAAAATATGAGATCCAAAAACCGATACAAGGTTTTTCGTGAATATCTCAAAAACAAGAGCTAACCAAAAAAAATGAATATGATATTCGTGTTCAGAAGGTCCAAATCCATAAGAAAATTTGGGTTTTATTCAGGGAGACAAAAAAAGTTCAAAATTTGTAAACTAGTGTAATTGGGGTCGAACTATCAATAAAGTTCCACTTGTAGTTTTTTTTCCTTTGAAAAATTACGACACATCGGAAATATCTTAATTTGAAAATAGTGTTATTTGTTACGAGCAGCAAGATTAGAAACATATAATAATTGATAACCTTAAGTCTAAGAACCCAGACAGATCATTTTCCCTTTAAATCTTTAAAGCTCATTTCTTTAAAATTCATTCGTTAAATCTTTAGTTCTATCAATTTTGTTACTTGTTAATAAAAGTTAACATTAAACGTCATTTTGGTGTTTCATGGTTCGCATGAACCGTACGTACTATTATAGGCGAATCAATGCGCGCAGTTAAAATATATAAGCTAAAGTCCTAGATTTAAAATATAAAAATTAGAACGCAATTTTCATAAAAACGTTGTGTTGTTTGCCAAAATATCGGGCATGTCAAACGCGTCACTAATAGTTATCTAATGGTTGCACAGTAGGATTTGTTCCAAATATTCGTGAGGATAGTAAGTCTCCCGATGTCCATCCATTATGAACGCCGCATTACCATCTACTAAGAATTTTAGATGATTCGTCAGGTTGCTCATAATATGGGAAGTAATCAACTGTAAAAACCGACTAAATGTTTTTTCACTTCTTTGATATAGACGAGCACGTTTTTGTCTATCCCCGGTTACCGTCAAGTCCTGCTAACTCTTTGGCAAAAGACCTCATAATACATATTAGATTCTAGTGAAGAAAGTTTCTGCAAAATAACTCCAATGATAAATCAAATATTTTCTATTTAAAGACAAAACTTTATTTAAAAATACATTAATAATCCATTAGTACTTTTCAATGGTTCTTACGATATTATATTTTATTCGCAATTCAATTTATTACTGTTTACTGTATCGCAGTCTGTTTAAAACTAACTCAGAATATCACATATATAGTTGTACGGCAATCTTCTCGAAAATATTTGTTCAATTTCTTGATAATTCTATATTTTGTCGTGATTATTATTCTTTCGGTTTGCATTTTTTGTTTGATTGAAACACGATCAAACGTTTCCAATACTTCACTTTAAAAGTCTATTCTAATTTAAAAGGCAGAGATCGAAGAAATTCGCTATGTTTGCTTCAAGATAAACTTTTTCTCTAAATTTTAAATGTTTTCAGTAACATCAATTATTGACAGTAATGATTCTTAAGTTTCCGTACAGCGAAAACTCAATATGTATTACAAACGAGTAGTTGAATAGCACGTGAACGGTAGACGCTACGTGAAAATAGGGTTGATTAATTAAACGATTTGTGGTGTTGCTTTGTATTACAATGGTTGTTAGGTACAACCTAAAAAACTGTATCTACATTTAAGTAAATTGTTTTTTATTTATTTTTGTTTTCTCATTGTAGACCACTGTCCGAAGAACCATCAAACACTCATGGAAGACTAGTTGTTGAATATTTCAATAAGAAAAATGGGGGGTTGATTGAACTAGAACGGATATGGCGTGAACATTTTATCAATGCAATGAAACCAAAATTCCTACCGCCTCTATGGTCAGTCAACCATACTGCTAACCGGTTAGAAATTCGTGCTGATGAAGGTCGAATTGGAGCTGATGATATGATAGTAGCTGGTTTAGATCCAACGACAATAAGACCTAAACCAAATAAGTCTTTTGATACAAATGAAATGAGTGATAATAGTAATTTGGAGGACACCGAAACCGAAGATAATGTTACAACGATGGATTTAAAATCAGAAAATTTAACAGACACTGAACATGAGTATGATTCTGATAATACTGATTCATTATTATCGCAACCTAGATCTGCAAGTTTTTGTTCAGATGAAGAATGTATATCGTTTTCTTAAACTTTAACTATGACTTTGAGTATTCAAAATTACATTTTATCGGAATTTTGAAATTAGACGACAGAAAATGTTTAAAGTTAAAATAAAATTTATGTTAACTAATTTGTGTCATCAACCGTTCCTTTTTTAACAATCGCCTCACTAATTTTCATATCATCATGGTGTGCTTTTTGATGTAACATAAGTGAATTTAAAGTTAAAAATGAATGGTTACAATAATGACAAGCGAATAATTTAGATGAAGCCAAATGACCGGCAAGATGCCGTTTTAAACCAATAGTGGTGCTAAAAGTTTTTCCACACACACGACAAATGTGAGGACGTTCAATTTTCGTATGTGTACGAATATGATAATATAAAGCTGATTTTGATGCAAATCCTATATTACAAAATTTACATATTTTGTCTTTTTTAAGAAAATGTTTGGCGTTTTTGTGATCTCTTAATGTTATTGTTGATGAAAAACTAGTGTTACAATATTCACATATATTTTTTACGTCCGAATGTATTTGTTTATGGTTGTAGAGTGAGGCTATTTGTTTGAAAGTTGAATCACATTCATTACACTTAAAGTTCCTATAAAAATTAAATAAATGTTAACCTAAAACTTCATATACATACAAATTTATTTACCTTTCAGCTGTATGAGATATTATATGAGTTTTTAGTTGAACTTTTTGTGCAAAACTTCGACTACAAACATCACAACTAAATCGTTGTCCATCTGTATGTTCAACAATATGTCTTGTAAACGATCTGTACCTAAATTATCAATTAAAAATTGTTTTAACTAGACAAATATATTGCTCTTACCTATTATAAGTTTGGGTACAAAATGTGCATTTAAATACTACGTCACTCTTATGAATTTCTCTATAATGTGCTGTTAAAATTTTATTACTTTTATAAAATCCACCACATTCGATACATTCCAATTGCTTCAATTCGTTTCGCTTGATCCGTTTAGTGCATTTTTTTGGTTGATTTTGGTAAGGTGAATCGTTTAAATCCATTTTCTCATCTTCAGAATATTCATCCTGTTCATCTTTAAGTGGTTTGTTTAATTTAATAGCATGATTTTGTACTGGTGACGAAACATCATATTCTGTTACAGTTTCATTCAAATCTTCCGATACAGCTTGAATGTCAATATGTGAATATTTTACTTCTTCGTCTTGTAACTCTTCATCGTCAGCTATTTCAAAAAATTTCAAATCTTTTGATTCATTATCTTTCACTGATAAATTTTCGATTTCCATTTCATCTTTTGCTAACACATCATCGTCCATTTCATTAAGAAATTCTACATCATGTGCGTCAATATCTTTTGTTTCATTGGTTTGTAGTTCTTCGATTTCCTCTTCGAGTGCCTCCTCACTAGCGTAAATTATTTCTAATACTTTTTGGGCTTGCAAAGCATTGGTTTTAAAATCGTTGAAGCTATTTAATTTTGAAAAGCATTCTAAACAGATAACTGTTGGAAGCATATCTGTTTCAAAAACCTGAAAATAAAACAAGTTATTAAGGTACATCAGATGTACACATTTTAACGGACTTACTTTTATGGAAAGGAGAAGATCCAATTTCGATACTATATTTAAGGTACGGGATCCGAAAAGAGGAATAGTTTTTTTCTCTAACGCACATAATCGGCACAACATTTTTATATGACACTAATAAGTTGTAAATAAATCTGACAGCTTACAAGCTAACAACTTGGGTAATGGGTATATAGAAATTAATCCAATGTTGCCATGTTATTATATATAATCGAAAATCGAAACATTCAATGATGCGAAAGTAAATGGCAGATAGGGAAATATGAAACACAACATTTTTTGACTCAACTGTTCGCCGTAATGACGCTACCCAGGCAAGAAACTGTAATCGAAATCGTTTTGTAATCGATAGTTTCGAATTGGAGAAAAGGAGGCATACCTATTGTATATTGTCATCTCACTCTAATTAAAAAATATGGCGTTTTGACATTTAAAATTATCATTTTTCATTTTCGTAGTCGCGCCTAAAATGCATATTTGTTGATAAATTAAACAAATATATAATACCGTATCGATTATAAATCGATTACGTACTACCTGGGTATATACCGATTAAATACCCTCCAGACCATGCGTAGCGTTTACGTACAGTTTACGTAGACTTTAATCTATGAAAGTCTACGTAAACGTTACGCAAGAGCGTAACGTAAACGGAACATAAACGTAATGGTTGTAACATGAGAAGTGAAATAAATTGGCGAGGACTTTTATAGGGCGATTTTTCTGTTCTGGTGTTTACCGCAATGGCACTGCAAAAGGGGGATAAGAGAAAAAATTCAAAAACTTTTATATGGGATTTCATACAAAACACAACTTGAATAATTTTAAAAATTATCTATGAAATTTCTCATTTTACCACAATTGAACAATTTTAATTTGCTTATGGAGTATTATTGACTTTATTTTAAGCGTAATATATAAAATATTATTCTTAAGTCGCTCAAAAAAGAAACATAAAAATTGCCAAAATTTCCCATACAAAGTTGTATGAAAAATTTAACCTATTTTCGTATTTGTTTTACAGACAGAAGAAAAGAAAATATTTTATATATTATGCTTAATATATTGTCAATAATACTTCATAAACAAATTTAAATTATTTAATTGTAGTAAAATGAGAAATATCATAGATAACTTTTAAAATTATTCAAATTGTGTTCTGTATGGAATTCCATATAATATTTTTGTGATTTTTTCTCTTATCCCCTTTTTGCAGCGCCATTGCGGTAAACACCGGAACAGAAAGTTTACACCAGTATCTAATTTGCTACATATATCAAATTTGCTAGCCATTTTCACCATCATACTTTTTAAATTTGATACGGTGATGTAAACTCTTATTAATTAGGTATGACATATTAATTTTTAGCGCGTCCTATTTTTTGGTTAGGAAAAAATAATTTTCATATATATTTTTTATAAAAAACTGAAAACATTTATTATATTAATGCTAAAATTTATTTTACTTTTAATTTCAGCAAAAAAATCACATCAAATATAAATATATATTTATAAAATAAGTTGATTTATTTTTATTTTAAATGTCATACCTAATTTTAGTGTTCACACCGTAAAAATAATACCTATTTG
>OY856188.1:80004180-80041192 GCA_963693315.1 Diogma glabrata
AGCACCTGATGGTGATGTGTTATGCACATGTGATCGAAAAAAAGCTCAATGGTATATTTATAAAAACTTAGGATATTCGGTAAATGAAAATCCATTTACTGTTCGATTAAATTTCGAACCAGCTGGACGAGCGGTCGGTGAAGTTGGACAATACTATTTGCAACAAAAAGCAAATCAATGTGTTGTTTGTGGTAAAACAGAATCATATATAAGAAAAAACGTTGTTCCACGTGAATATCGTAAATTATTTCCAGGTAAGTACTTTATGAATTATAATAAATAAATGATCTGAAGGAAATATTTCGTTCTAGACATAATGAAAGATCATTCTTCACATGATATTGTTTTGTTGTGTATCTTTTGTCACCAAATTAGTAATGCAAGTGATTCAAAGATTCGATTAAAATTACAAGAACAATGTAACGCGCCAATTATTGATAATAGTAATAAAATTGTTGAAGTATTTGAAATGAAAAAAGCTCGAACATCTGCTAGAGCCCTATTGCAGTCAAAAAATGTGATTCCAGAAGCAAGAAAAGAAGTGTTACGGAACAATATTTTGGAGGTTTTCCCAAATGCGGAGCTTACAGATGAGTTTCTGATGGAATTAACTATGCCGCCTGTTTTGTAAGTAAATCTAGTTTTTCAAATCGGAGATATTGGTTCGTTTTCTAAGTGATATTATTGCTTTTCGTTTGATTTTTGGAACAACTCATTTTATTGTTTAGCTAGAAATGTAATATTTTGGGACTAGATTGGTTCACTTTTAACTCTTCAGAGTTCAGACTTCGTTTTATACTTTAAACCTCAGACAAATTTTTATAGAAAAAAGTAATTAAATGCAACTGTTATACAACCGAAGAAACCTGTATTCCCCTCAGTTTCTTATACTACCTTTAAATTACACTCAATATACGAAAACTAAAACAGCACGAAAATTATGTAAAACCAAAGATTTAAATTAGAAAGTTCAATAGTTTGACTTTCTATGGTGTTGTAAGTTGTTGCAAGTTTTTGAGTAAAAAAAAGTAATAAATTAAAACGTCTGCCGATACCCTGCTAAATTTGGATTAGCACTTTGAATTAGTTTTCTATAAATATTTTGTAGACATTGAATAAAGTAATTGGGGTCGAAACTATCAATAAAGTTCCACTTGTAGTTTTTTTTCCTTTGAAAAATTACGACACATCGGAAATATTTTAATTTTAAAATAGTGTTATTTTTTACGAGCAGCAAGATTAGAAACATATAATAATTAATAACCAATAACCTTAAGTCTAAGAACCCAGACAGATCATTTTCCCTTTAAATCTTTAAAGCTCATTTCTTTAAAATTCATTCGTTAAATCTTTAGTTCTATCAATTTTGTCACTTGTTAATAAATGTTAACATTAAACGTTATTTTGGTGTTTCATGGGTCGCATGAACCGTACGTACTATCATAGGCGCGCAGTTAAAATATATAAGCTAAAGTCCTAGATTTAAAATATAAAAATTAGAACGCAATTTTCATAAAAACGTGTTGTTTGCCAAAATATCGGACATGTCAAACGCGTCACTAATAGTTATCTAATGGTTGCACAGTAGGATTTGTTCCAAATATTCGTGAGGATAGTAAGTCTCCCGATGTTCATCCATTATGAACGCCGCATTACCATCTACTAAGAATTTTAGATGATTCGTCAGGTTGCTCATAATATGGGAAGTAATCAACTGTAAAAACCGACTAAATTTTTTTTCACTTCTTTGATACAGACGAGCACGTTTTTGTCTATCCCCGGTTACCGTCAAGTCCTGCTAACTCTTTGGCAAAAGACCCCATAATACATATTAGATTCTAGTGAGGAAAGTTTCTGCAAAATAACTCCAATGATAAATCAAATATTTTCTATTTAAAGACAAAACTTTATTTAAAAATACATTATAATCCATTAGTACTTTTCAATGGTTCTTACGATATTATATTTTATTCGCAATTCAATTTATTACTGTTCACTGTATCGTAGTCTGTTTAAAACTAACTCAGAATATCACATATATAGTTGTACGGCAATCTTCTCGAAAATATTTGTTCAATTTCTTGATAATTCTATATTTTGTCGTGATTATTATTCTTTCGGTTTGCATTTTTTGTTTGATTGAAACACGATCAAACGTTTCCAATACTTCACTTTAAAAGTCTATTCTAATTTAAAAGGCAGAGATCGAAGAAATTCGCTGTTTGCTTCAAGATAAACTTTTTCTCTAAATTTTAAATGTTTTCAGTAACATCAATTATTGACAGTAATGATTCTTAAGTTTCCGTACAGCGAAAACTCAATATGTATTACAAACGAGTAGTTGAATAGCACGTGAACGGTAGACGCTACGTGAAAATTGGGTTGATTAATTAAACGATTTGTTGTGTTGCTTTTTATTACAATGGTTGTTAGGTACAACCTAAAAAACTGTATCTACATTTAAGTAAATTGTTTTTTATTTATTTTTGTTTTCTCATTGTAGACCACTGTCCGAAGAACCATCAAACACTCATGGAAGACTAGTTGTTGAATATTTCAATAAGAAAAATGGGGGGTTGATTGAACTAGAACGGATATGGCGTGAACATTTTATCAATGCAATGAAACCAAAATTCCTACCGCCTCTATGGTCAGTTAACCATACTGCTAACCGGTTAGAAATTCGTGCTGATGAAGGTCGAATTGGAGCTGATGATATGATAGTAGCTGGTTTAGATCCAACGACAATAAGACCTAAACCAAATAAGTCTTCAGATACAAATGAAATGAGTGATAATAGTAATTTGGAGGACACCGAAACCGAAGATAATGTTACAACGATGGATTTAAAATCAGAAAATTTAACAGACACTGAACATGAGTATGATTCTGATAATACTGATTCATTATTATCGCAACCTAGATCTGCAAGTTTTTGTTCAGATGAAGAATGTCTATCGTTTTCTTAAACTTTAACTATGACTTTGAGTATTCAAAATTACATTTTATTGGAATTTTAAAATTAGACGACAGAAAATGTTTAAAGTTAAAATAAAATTTATGTTAACTAATTTGTGTCATCAACCGTTCCTTTTTTAACAATCGCCTCACTAATTTTCATATCATCATGGTGTGCTTTTTGATGTAACATAAGTGAATTTAAAGTTAAAAATGAATGGTTACAATAATGACAAACGAATAATTTAGATGAAGCCAAATGACCGGCAAGATGCCGTTTTAAACCAATAGTGGTGCTAAAAGTTTTTCCACACACACGACAAATGTGAGGACGTTCAATTTTCGTATGTGTACGAATATGATAATATAAAGCTGATTTTGATGCAAATCCTATATTACAAAATTTACATATTTTGTCTTTTTTAAGAAAATGTTTAGCGTTTTTGTGATCTCTTAATGTTATTGTTGATGAAAAACTAGTGTTACAATATTCACATATATTTTTTACGTCCGAATGTATTTGTTTATGGTTGTAGAGTGAGGCTATTTGTTTGAAAGTTGAATCACATTCATTACACTTAAAGTTCCTATAAAAATTAAATAAATGTTAACCTCAAACTTCATATGCATACAAATTTATTTACCTTTCAGCTGTATGAGATATTATATGAGTTTTTAGTTGAACTTTTTGTGCAAAACTTCGACTACAAACATCACAACTAAATCGTTGTCCATCTGTATGTTCAACAATATGTCTTGTAAACGATCTGTACCTAAATTATCAATTAAAAATTGTTTTAACTAGACAAATATATTGCTCTTACCTATTATAAGTTTGGGTACAAAATGTGCATTTAAATACTACGTCACTCTTATGAATTTCTCTATAATGTGCTGTTAAAATTTTATTACTTTTATAAAATCCACCACATTCGATACATTCCAATTGCTTCAATTCGTTTCGCTTGATCCGTTTAGTGCATTTTTTTGATTGATTTTGGTAAGGTGAATCGTTTAAATCCATTTTCTCATCTTCAGAATATTCATCCTGTTCATCTTTAAGTGGTTTGTTTAATTTAATAGCATGATTTTGTACTGGTGACGAAACATCATATTCTGTTACAGTTTCATTCAAATCTTCCGATACAGCTTGAATGTCAATATGTGAATATTTTACTTCTTCGTCTTGTAACTCTTCATCGTCAGCTATTTCAAAAAATTTCAAATCTTTTGATTCATTATGTTTCACTGATAAATTTTCGATTTCCATTTCATCTTTTGCTAACACATCATCGTCCATTTCATTAAGAAATTCTACATCATGTGCGTCAATATCTTTTGTTTCATTGGTTTGTAGTTCTTCGATTTCCTCTTCGAGTGCCTCCTCGCTAGCGTAAATTATTTCTAATACTTTTTGGGCTTGCAAAGCATTGGTTTTAAAATCGTTGAAGCTATTTAATTTTGAAAAGCATTCTAAACAGATAACTGTTGGAAGCATATCTGTTTCAAAAACCTGAAAATAAAACAAGTTATTAAGGTACATCAGATGTACACATTTTAACGGACTTACTTTTATGGAAAGAAGAAGATCCAATTTTGATACTATATTTAAGGTACGGGATCCGAAAAGAGGAATAGTTTTTTTCTCTAACGCACATAATCGGCACAACATTTTTATATGACACTAATAAGTTGTAAATAAATCTGACAGCTTACAAGCTAACAACTTGGGTAATGGGTATATAGTAATTAATCCAATGTTGCCATGTTATTATATATAATCGAAAATCGAAACATTCAATGATGCGAAAGTAAATGGCAGATAGGGAAATATGAAACACAACATTTTTTGACTCAACTGTTCGCCGTAATGACGCTACCGATTAAATATAGGCTTATTTTGCTTGTATTGAAAACTACATATTAATACTACCTAGCTTCCCACAGCAGCAGAAATTTACTACAGTATAGCAAAAATTTGATTTCTCACCGTTCATATTATATTGAGATAATGTTTCGGTGGGAAACCAAACCTAACTTGACACTAGAATAAAAGTGATATATATCAAAATACCGTACTTTCAATTTTATATTAGCTTTATTTATATATATACATATATATATATATATATATATATATATATATATATATATATATATATATATATATATATATATATATATATACATATATATATATATATATATATATATATATATATATATATATATATATATATATATATATATATATATATATATATATATATATATATATATATATATATTATATATATATATATATATATATATATATATATATATATATATATATATATATATATATATATATATATATATATATATATATATATATATATAAATATATATATATATATATATATATATATATATATATATATATATATATATATATATATATATATATATATATATATATATATATATATATATATATATATATATATATATATATATATATATATATATATATATATATATATATATATATATATATATATATATATATATATATATATATATATATATATATATATATATATATATATATATATTAGACTGGTCGTTAAAAACTAAATTTTCCGAGACGCCCCCTAGAAAAATTCTTTGTGGTCAAAAAACCACCACGGCATTATTTTTTTTTTAAATCAAAAGAACACGTGCCGCAAAATCGTCGAAGTTGATTTTTTGTAAAATTCGTAGATTTTTTCAAATATCTCATAAAATATTTAGATGTCAAAAAAAATTACATATTCATTTTTGTAGGAAATTTAATTCTCTACAAAAAAGGTCATGTCATTTTTTCCTGAAAACGTATAGTTCTCATGATATATTGAAAATAAACTTGTAAGTTTTCGTAATTTTTAAAAAACATAAAAATTAAAGATGACGAAAAAGTCCTTATTTTCTTTTTATGCTATAGAATGAAATGTATAGAAAAATAATCGTGACCAAAAAATTTAAAATTAATACTTTTTCGTCGAAATTTTCATCATTTGGTTTTACGAGTTTCTCAGAATTTCAGGTTTTATTTCAAAATATCATCAGAAATATAGGTTTTAGAAAAAAAATGACTTGGACCTTTTTTGTAGAAAATTAAATTTCCTACAAAAATGATTATGTGATTTTTTTTGACATCTGCATGTTTTATGAGATATTAACAATTTAGTCGAAAAATAAACTTCGATGATTTTGCGGCACGTGTTCTTTTGACTTAAAAAAAAAAAATAGTGCTGTTGTGGTTTTTTGACCACAAAGAATTTTTCTAGGGGGCGTCTCGAAAAATTTAGTTTTTAACGACCAGTCTAATATATATATATATATATATATATATATATATATATATATATATATATATATATATATATATATATATATATATATATATATATATATATATATATATATATATATATATATATATATATATATATATATATATATATATATATATATATATATATATATATATATATATATATATATATAATATATACATATATATATATATATATATATATATATATATATATATATATATATATATATATATATATATATATATATTATATATATATATATATATATATATATATATATATATATATATATATATATATATATATATATATATATATATTATATATATATATATATATATATATATATATATATATATATATATATATATATATATATATATATATATATATATATATATATATATATATTATATATATATATATATATATATATATATATATATATATATATATATATATATATATATATATATATATATATATATATATATATATATATATATATATATATATATATATATATATATATATATATATATATATATTTGTTACGATTCAGAAAAATCTAGACGATTACGGTCACTTCCAGGAAAATAAAATCAACAAAACACAACAGACAAATTAATGAAATTAATATTGTTGTTGTTGTCTCTTCTTAGAAATAGGGTCAACATAAGGTGCGTTCGATTTGACTGAAACAACTGAAAAAACAACAACAATTGCATTCAATTTTTCAGTTAATTCAGTTGCTTCAGTCAAATCGAACACGGCTATTAACGATTTTATGAATCAAATCAACATAACGTAAAATAATCGAATATTCTAATATTTTCTCAAGGTTTCTGGAAAGTGATGTCGAATTATCTAGAAGTATTGCAGAAGGTATATAAGAAAATTACCTCTTGTAGTTTTGAATTAGTTTATTTTAAACCTGCGATAGTGAAGTTAAAATTATAAATGTGATCTTTAAATTTATGAATAAAGTTTTAAGTTTTATTGAGTAGAAATATTTTGTGTATTATTTTAAACGTTCTATTACTGGAAATTTCTACAATCAACCGTTGGAGTTTCGGAAGCTGTTGGAAGAATATTCTAGTCAAGAATATTGTTTGCTGTATTGTTTTCCTGTTGTTGTGAAACAATTAAGGTGTTGAATACTTAATAAAACCTGGTGTTTGTGCTTACTAATCAGTGATCGAACTCAGGAAGAGATTGGGGATTACGTTTATCCAATTGTGAGTAAGGCCAATTCGAAGGAAGTTTGGGAAAAACGTAACATTGGTGACATCGGCGGATTAGTTAGCTGTTAATAATGGTTTTATTAAGTGAACTGAAAGTTCCTGAGTTAAAGAAGGAACTAGAACAACGTGGATTGTCAACAAGCGGAAACAAAACTGAATTAACGATACGGCTTCGAGAAGCTATGGAAGCTAGTGGAGTAGTTGTGGAAAGTTACCAGTTTGGAGTGATTAGTCCAAATAATGATCTAGTGGCAGCTGATGAGGAGAAAAGTTTTGTTGCAGAAACAACAACAACATTACCATCTGGAAACTGCGATTTTACGCACTTAATGGCTATGATGCAACAAATGAATTTGAACATGCATCAGATGAATGCTAATATGGTTGCCAATAAAGATGAACTGAATCAAAAATTTGATCAACAAAGTAGTAACATCAATCAAATCAATGCTAATATGGTTGCCAATAAACAGGAAATGAATCAGCAACTGGATGCCGTAAATGCCAATATGAATCAACAAATGACTGCTACTAAAGAAGAAATTAGTGAAACAATCAGCCGGCAATTAGTTTTAAATCGCAACGAAGTCAAGCAAATTATGGATGAGAAACTTCTCCAAATCTCGACGGCATTTGATGGAAAGGTCGAGAAGATTCAAAGTGAAATTCAAGATTTTGAGCATAAGGTTTTATCGAAAGTTGATGATTTCGAAAAACGGCTGCAGGATGTTGAAACGACTAAAGTTGCTCCCCAGGTGGTACATCAAGTAGCAAATATCAAACTAAAACCACCATCGTACGATGGAACAACATCCTTCGGTATTTTCAAGTTCCAGTTCGAGACTGCAGCAGATCAAAATGTTTGGAACGCCGAAAATCGTCTTGCTGCATTGATAGTTGCTCTAAGGGGGGAAGCAGCTGAAGCATTACAGGCGGTGCCGGAAAACGACCGAAAAAGCTATGCTGAAGTAATGAATGCATTGGAACGAAAATATGGCAGCGACCATAAAAAGGAATTATACAGGATTGAGCTAAAAGGTCGCTTGCAACGAAAAGGTGAATCTCTACAGGATTATTCCTCGGCTGTAGAGCGGCTTGTTCATTTAGCACACTCAAATACTCCACCATATTTTATGGAGAAAATGAAGATCGAGGCCTTCATTGATGGTATCCGAGATCCAGAAACCAAGATCAAAGTAATGACTACACCTAAGGCGACTTTCCATGAAACTGTCGCATACGCAATGCAATATGAGATGGTACAGAGGATGTGTATGCCATCTGGAGGATGCAGAAAAAGGAATGTAGAGGGGAACATCAAAGGGGAAGTTTTGGCACACAGAGATAGAAGCGACATCAGATGCTGGGTATGTGACGAAGAGGGTCACATGCCACGGGAGTGCAAGAAAAACGGAGAAGCAGACAGATTGTCGTCTTCTGTGAAAAACAGAGGAGCCGAAGAAATAGAGCACGTAGGGTTCAGGAACAGCACTAGAAAACTCCTGTGCTGGATATGTAGGAAATCGGGCCATATCTCACAGGACTGCTGGAACAGGAAGCGTGATAGATCTTCGTCTCCTATTCAACGGAAGTCTGTTGAAGGTGCAACTGTAAAGCCAAAAAGTGAGGAGAATGCAGCCTACATTCCAATTTCAAGAATTGCGGTAAATGGTGAAAGCTTGGGTATCAACGGACAACTTGAAGGCAAAGGTTGCTTCATGACACTGGATACAGGTTCAGCTCGAACATTCGTTCGCAAAGGTTTAATTGACGGTGTTTTGGAACCATCAGATGGATTGATACTCCAAACAGTAACTGGCGAATGCGCTGAAATAGAAGGTAAAAGAATCGCTGAAATAAAATTGGGAAATAACTGCTATCAACAAGAGGTGCTAGTGGCTGACATTATGGATGAAGTCATTTTGGGGGTGGACTTCATGAAGGCGAAGGGATTAGTCTTCGATTTTGGATGTGGAATCCTAAAGGTTAATAATGTTGAGATGCCACTACTTGTGAATGAGGCAGAGCCAACAGTTTATTGGTGCGATGAGGAACTACGCAGTGCAGAGGAAAATCCAACACCATCCAAACAGATGAGGGAGAGAAACGTCAACCGACGCAGACGTTTAAACAAACGCCGAAAGTTAAAAAGGAAACAGGTCCAAGCCCATAACGAAGTGAGCGATGTAAAAGAGGTGGTTCAAATAGCTGCAAACGGGGACGAATCGCAGCTTAAAATGAGAATGGTTCGGAGACATGGCAATGTAAAACACTCAAAGGACAAAGATAAGGAGGACTTGAGAGATAATGAGAATCCATACTTATCACGGTGGGCGGACATAGAACAAAGTAATGGACTTAGGAAGGGACCAGAAGCAATTCTAAACCGCCTGGGCAATAGAAAAAAAAGAAAAAAAAAATGTTTGGATTCAACAATTGGAGGAGAGATCTAGATCCTGTTCAGGACGAACAGGCTTAAGTGGAGGGTAATGTTACGATTCAGAAAAATCTAGACGATTACGGTTACTTCCAGGAAAATAAAATCAACAAAACACAACAGACAAATTAATGAAATGAATATTGTTGTTGTTGTCTCTTCTTAGAAATAGGGTCAACATAAACGATTTTATGAATCAAATCAACATAACGTAAAATAATCGAATATTCTAATATTTTCTCAAGGTTTCTGGAAAGTGATGTCGAATTATCTAGAAGTATTGCAGAAGGTATATAAGAAAATTACCTCTTGTAGTTTTATTGAATTAGTTTATTTTAAGCCTGCGATAGTGAAGTTAAAATTATAAAAGTGATCTTTAAATTTATGAATAAAGTTTTAAGTTTTATTGAGTAGAAATATTTTGTGTATTATTTTAAACGTTCTATTACTGGAAATTTCTACAATCAACCGTTGGAGTTTCGGATGTATGTGAAGTTAGCCCGTTTTTCATCCCGTAAAAATGCGATGGCAACACTAAACATTTATATCGTGACACTTTCTACTATCATCAAAAAATATCAACTGTCAGCCCAGAAAATTGACTATCACGATAGTTTTTTATAAAATTAGCCCAACTGTATAAAAACAAAACAAAATTTTAAACGATTTGTAAAATTTTGTCGTATATTTAAATAAAAATCTTTATAAAAAAATTTCTTTAATAATTTGAAATATTAATGATTGTTGTTATACAATAATTTGCTACATGTTACCTGATATATTAAACTCATCATAACCAAGTTCAGAAATAAAGACAAAATTTTGAAATTTTGAAACATATTGTTATTCGACGCTGAAGACGCTTGTTGAATGAAATTGGTTCTCCGCCGAGAATTCTGATTAATGCACGTAATTGATAAAGGTCCAACGCACTTTCTCTAATTTTTGTAACACTTTTGTTATGTGGATAAATCGAGATAAAATTTTGAGAGATTGGACAAATAAATTAATTTTTTGAGGATATGTCGATATTGGGATAGACGCTTGGTGAATGAAATTGGTTCTCTGGCCGAGAATTCTGATAAATGCACGTAATTGATAAAGGTTCAATGTACTTTCTCTAATTTTTCTAAAATTTTTGTATATGGAAAAATCGAGATAAAATTTTGAGAAAATAAGCAAATAAATTAATTTTCTGAGGATATGTCGATACTGGGATAGACGCTTGGTGAATGAAATTGGTTCTCTGGCCGAGAATTCTGATTAATGCACGTAATTGATAAAGATAAATTTGTACTTTCTCTAATATTTCTAAAATTTTTGTATGTGGAAAAATCGAGATAAAATTTTGAGAGCTTTGGGAAAATTTATTTATTTTTTGCGACTATGTCGATATTGCGATAGACGCTTGGTGAATGAAATTTGTTATCTGGCCGAGAATTCTGATTAATGCACGTAATTGATAAAGGTTCAATGTACTTTCTCTAATTTTTCTAAAATTTTTGTATGTGGAAAAATTGAGATAAAATTTTGAGAGATTGGGGGAGATAAATTGATTTTTGTGAAAATATGTCGATTTTGGGATAGACGCTTGGTTGAATGAAATTGGTTCTCTGGCCGAGAATTCTGATAAGGGCACGTAATTGATAAATATACAATGTACTTTCTCTAATTTTTCTATAAATTTTGTATGTGGAAAAATCGAGATAAAATTTTAGAGATTGGGCAAATAAAATTATTTTTTCAGGATATGTCGATATTGGGATAGACGATTGGTTGAATGGAATTGGTTCTCTGGCCGAGAATTCTGACTAATGCACGTAATTGATAAAGGTCCAATGTACTTACTCTAATTTTTCCAAAAAATTTTTATGTGGAAAAATCGAGATAAAATTTTTAGAGATTGGGCAAATAAATTAATTTTTTGAGGATATGTCGATACTGGGATAGACGCTTGGTGAATGAAATTAATTCTCTGAGAATTCAGATTAATGCTAGTAATTGATAAAGGTTTGATGTACTTTCTCTAATTTTTCTAAAATTTTTGTATGTGGAAAAATCGAGATAAAATTTTGAGAACTTTGAGAAAATTTATTTATTTTCTGAGGATATATCGATATTGGGATAGACGCTTGGTGAATGAAATTGGTTCTCTGGCCGAGAATTCTGATTAATGTTCGTAATTGATAAAGGTCCAATGTACTTTCTCTAATTTTCCTTAAATTTTTTTATGTGGAAAAATCGAGATAAAATTTTTAGAGATTGGGCAAATAAATTTATTTTTTAAGGATATGTCGACACTGGGATAGACGCTTGGTGAATGAAATTGGTTCTCTGGCCGAGAATTCTGATTAATGCACGTAATTGATAAAGGTTCAATGTACTTTCTCTAATTTGTTTAAAATTATTGTATGTGGAAAAATTTAGATAAAATTTTGATAACTTTGGGAAAATTTATTTATTTTCTGAGGATATGTCGATATTGGGATAGACGCTTGGTTGAATGAAATTGGTTCTCTGGCCGAGAATTCTGATTAATGTACGTAACTGATAAATGAACAATGTAATTTTTGTAATTTTTGTAAAATTTTTGTATGTGGAAAAATCGAGATAAAATTTTGAGAATTTTGGGAAAATTTATTTTCTGAGGATATGTCGATATTAGGATAGACGCTTGGTGAATAAAATTGGTTCTCCGGCCGAGAATTCTGATAAATACACGTAATTGATAAGGGTTCATTGTACTTTCTCTAATTTTTCTAAAAATTTTGTGTGTGGAGAAATCGAGATAAAATTTTGAGAACTTTGAGAAAATTTATTTATTTTTTGAGACTATGTTGATATTGGGATAGACGCTTGTTGAATGAAATTGGTTCTCTCCCCGAGAATTCTGATTAATGCACGCAGTTGACAAATGTACAATGTAATAGCTCTAATTTTTCTAAAATTTTTGTATGCGGAAAAATCGAGAAAAAATTTTGAGAGTTTGGGGGAGATAAATCTATTTTGTGAAGATATGTCGATATTGGGATAGACGCTTGTTGAATGAAATTGGTTCTCTGCCCGAGAATTCTGATTAATGCACGTAATTGGTAAATTTTCAATGTACTTTCTCTAATTTTTCTAAAAATTTTATATGTGGAAAAATCGAGATAAAATTTGGATAACTTTGGGAAAATTTATTTATTTTCTGACGATATGTCGATATTGGGATAGACGCTTGGTTGAATGAAATTGGTTGTCTGCCTGAGAATGCTGATTAATGCTCGTAATTGATAAAAGTTTGATGTAATTTCTCTAATTTTTCTAAAATTTTTTTATGTACAGAAATCGAGATAAAATTTTGAGAACTTTGAGAAAATTTATTTATTTTTTGAGACTATGTCAATATTGGGATACACGCTTGGTGAATGAAATTGGTACTCTGGCCGAGAATTCTGATTAATGCACCTAATCGATAAAGGTTCAATGTACTTTCTCTAACTTTTCTAAAATTTTTGTATGAGGAAAAATCGAGATAAAATTTTTAGAGATTGTGCAAATAAATTAATTTTTTGAGGATATGTCGATACTGGGATAGACGCTTGGTGAATGAAATTGGTTCTCTGGCCGAGAATTGCTCGCAATTGATAAAGGTTCAATGTACTTTCTCTAATTTTTCTAAAATTTTTGTATGTGGAAAAATCGAGATATAATTTTGAGAACTTTGGGAAAATTTAATTATTTTTTGAGACTATGTTGATATTGGGATAGACGCTTGGTGAATGAAATTGGTTCTCTGGCCGAGAATTCTGATTAATGCACGTAATTTATAAAGGTTCAATGTACTTTCTCTAATTTTTCTAAAAATTTTTTTACATGGAAAAATCGAGATAAAATTTTTAGAGATTGGGCAAATAAATTAATTTTTTGAGGATATGTCGATACTGGAATAGACGCTTGGTTGAATGAAATTGCTTATCTGGCCGAGAATTCTAATTAATGCACCTAACCGATAAAGGTTCAATGGACTCTCTCTAATTTTTTAAAAATGTTTGTATGTGGAAAAGTCGAGATAAAATTTTGAGAACTTTGAGAAAATTTATTTATTTTGTGAGACTATGTCGATATTGGGATAGACGCTTGGTGAATGAAATTGGTTCTCTGGCCGAGAATTCTGATTAATGCACGTAATTGATAAAGGTTCAATGTACTTTCTCTAATTTTTCTAAAAATTTTTATGTGGAAAAATCGAGAGAAAATTTTGCGAGATTGAGCAAATAAATTAATTTTTTGAGGATATGTCGATATTGGGATAGACGCTTGGTAAATTAAATTGGTTCTCTGGCCGAGAATTATGATTAATGCACGTAATTGGTAAAGGTTCAATGTACTTTCTCTAGTTTTTCTAAAATTTTTGTATGTGGAGAAATCGAGATATAATTTTGAGAACTTTGGGAAAATTTATTTATTTTTTGAGATTCTGTCGATATTGGGATAGACGCTTGGTTGAATGAAATTGGTTCTCTGGCCGAGAATTCTGATTAATGCACGTAATTGATAAAGGTTCAATGTACTTTCTCTACTTTTTTTAAAATTTTTGTATGTGGAAAAATCGAGAGAAAATTTTCATAACTTTTGGAAAATTTATTTATTTTCTGAGGATATGTCAATATTGGGATAGACGCTTGGCGAATGAAATTGGTTCTCTGTCCGAGAATTCTGATTAATGAACGTAATTGGTAAGGGTTCAATGTACTTTCTTTACTTTTTCTGAAGTTTTTGTATGTGGAAAAATCGAGATAAAATTTGAGAACTTTGGTAAATTTTATTTATTTTTTGAGACTATATCGCTATTGGGATAGACGCTTGGTGAATGAAATTGGTTCTCTGGCCGAGAATTCTGATTAATGCACGTAATTGATAAATGGACAATAGACTTTCATTACTATTTTTAAAATGTTTGTGTGTGAAAAAATCGAGATATAATTTTGAGAACTTTTGGAAAATTTATTTATTTTGCGAGACTATGTCGATACTGGGATAGACGCTTGGTGAATGAAATTGGTTCTCTGGCCGAGAATTCTGATTGATGCACCAAACTGATAAAGGTTCAATGTACTTTCTCTAATTTTTCTAAAATTTTTGTATGTGGAGAAATCGAGATAAAATTTAGATAACTTTGGGAAAATTTATTTATTTTCTGAGGATATGTCGATATTGGGAAAGACGCTTGGTGAATGAAATTTGTAATCTGGCCGAGAATTTTGATTAATGCACGTAATTGGTAAGGGTTCAATGTACTTTCTCTACTTTTTCTAAAATTTTTGTATGTGGAAAAATCGAGATAAAATTTTGAGAACTTTGGGAAAATTTATTTATTTTCTGAGGATATGTCGATATTGGGATAGACGCTTGGTTGAATGATATTAGTTGTCTGGCCGAGAATTCAGATTAATGATCGTAATCGATAAAGGTTTGATGTTTTTTTTCTAATATATCTAAAATTTTTGTATGTGGAAAAATCGGGGTATAATTTTGAGAACTTTGGAAAAATTTATTTATTTTTTGAGGATATGTCATTAGTTGGATACACGCTTAGTGAATGAAATTGGTTCTCTGGCTGAGAATTCTGATTGATGCACCTAATTGATAAAGGTTCAATGTACTTTCTGTAATTTTTCTAAAATTTTTTTATGTGGATAAATCGAGATAAAATTTTTAGAGATTGGGCAAATAAATTAATTTTTTGAGGATATGTCGATACTGGGATAGACGCTTGGTGAATGAAAGTGGTTCTCTGGCCGAGAATTCTGATTATAGCACGTAATTGATAAAGGTTCAATGTACTTTCTCTAATTTTTCTAAAATTTTTGTATGTGGAGAAATCGAGATAAAATTTTGAGAACTTTGGGAAAATTTATTTATTTTCTGAGGAAGTTGTCGATATTGGGATAGACGCTTTTTAAATGAAATTGGTTATCTGGCCGAGAATTCTGATTAATGCACGTAATTAATAAAGGTTCAATGTATTTTCTCTAATTTTTCTAAAATTTTTGTATATGGAAAAATCGAGATATAATTTTCAGAACTTTGGAAAAATTTATTTATTTTTTGAGACTATGTCGGTATTGGGATAGACGCTTGGTGAATGAAATTGGTTATCTGGCCGAGAATTCTGATTAATGCTTTAAATTGATAAAATTTCAATGTACTTTCTCTAATTTTTCTAAAAATTTTGTATGTGGAAAAATCGAGATAAAATTTTCATAACTTTGGGAAAATTTATTTATTTTCTGAGTATATGTCAATATAAGGATAGACGATTGGTGAATGAAATTGGTTATCTGGCCGAGAATTCTGATTAATGCTCGTAATTGGTAAGGGTTCAATGAACTTTCAATACTTTTTCTAAAATGTTTGTATGTGGAAAAATCGAGATATAATTTTGAGAACTTTGGTAAATTTTATTTATTTTTTGAGACAATATCGATATTGGGATAGACGCTTGGTGAATGAAATTGGTTCTCTGGCCGAGAATTCTGATTATTGCACGTAATTGATAAAGGTTTGATGTACTTTGTCTAATTTTTCTAAAAATTTTGTATGTGGAAAAATCGAGATAAAATTTTTAGAGATTGTGCAAATAAATTAACTTTTTGATGATATGTCGATACTGGGATAGACGCTTGATGAATGAAATTGGTTCTCTGGCCGAGAATTCTGATTATTGCACGTAATTGATAAAGGTTTGATGTACTTTGTCTAATTTTTCTAAAATTTTTGTATGTGGAGAAATCGAGATAAAATTTTGAGAACTTTGGTAAAATTTGTTTATTTTCTGAGGATATGTCGATATTGGGATAGACGCTTGGTGAATGAAATATGTAATCTGGCCGAGAATTTTGATTAATGCACTTAATTGGTTAGGGTTCAATGTACTTTCTCTACTTTTTCTAAAATATTTGTATGTGGAAAAATCAAGATAAAATTTTGAGAGATTGAGCAAATAAATTAATTTTTGAGGATATGTCGATATTCGGATAGACGCTTGGTAAATTAAATTGGTTCTCTGGTCGAGAATTTTGATTAATGCACGTAATTGGTAAAGGTTCAATGTATTTTTTCTAATACTTCTAAAATTTTTGTATGTGGAAAAATCGAGATAAGATTTTGAGAACTTTGGGAAAATTTATTTATTTTTTGTGACTATGTCAATAGTGCGATACACGCTTGGTGAATGAAACTGGTTATGTGGCCGAGAATTCTGATTGATGCACCTAATTGATAAAGGTTTAATGTACTTTCTCTAATTTTTCTAAAAATTTTTTATGTGGAAAAATCGAGATAAAATTTTTAGAGATTGGGCAAATAATTTAATTTTTTGAGGATATGTCGATACTGGGATAGACGCTTGGTGAATGAAATTGGTTCTCTGGCCGAGAATTCTGATTAATGCTTGTAGTTGATAAAGGTTTGATGTACTTTCTCTAATTTTTCTAAAATTTTTGTATGTGGAAAAATCGAGATATAATTTTGAGAACTTTGGAAAAATTTATTTATTATCTGAGGATATGTCGATAATGGGATAGACGCTTGGTGAATGAAATTGGTTATCTGGCCGAGAATTCTGATTTATGCACGTAATTGGTAAAGGTTGAATGTACTTTCCCTAGTTTTTTTAAAATTTTTGTATGTGGAAAAATCGAGGTATAATTTTGAGAACTTTGGAAAAATTTATTTATTTTTTGAGGATATGTCGATATTGGGATAGACGCTTTTTGAATGAAATATGTATTCTGGCCGAGAGTTTTGATTAATGGACGTAATTGGTAAGGATTCAATGTACTTTCCCTACTTTTTCTAAAATTTTTGTATGTGGGAAAATCGAGATAAAATTTTGAGAACTTTGGTAAATTTTATTTATTTTTTGAGACTATATCGATATTGGGATAGACGCTTGCTGAATGAAATTGGTTCTCTGGCCGAGAATTCTGATTGATGCACGTAACTGATAAAGGTTTAATGTACTTTTTTTTATTTTTCTAAAATTTTTGTATGTGGAGAAATCGAGATAAAATTTTGAGAACTTTGATAAAATTTGTTTATTTTCTGAGGATATGTCGATATTGGGATAGACGCTTGGTGAATGAAATACAGTAATCCCTCCGACTGCGCGGGTTTTAACTGTGCGATTTCCACTGCGCGAGATGAGTTTTTAATTCTAATATTCGCACTGCGCGATTAAAATTTCACAGTGCGCGACGTTTAAAACTTTTTTTTAGAATATGTAGATGAATTTCGTACAATTAAAATGGAAAAAAAATTAAATTTGCCATATGGGTCATTCTTTTACAAATCGAACAGATTTGAAGAAAATCTGACCGACGCATTTGTGATTTTTTACGGGTATGATATCGAGAAAATATACGTGTTCGTGGATTATTGTTTTGGAAAATAGAGGCGATCTAAATTTCGTGATTTTTGACTTGACGGCTTATTTTCAAAAATTCATAACTTCGGTTCTCTTAATGATAGAAGCTTTTGTTTTATTTTATTTTAAAGTTAAGAGATGGAATTTTAATAAAAAAATATATCCAATAAAAATTATTAGCAAATTCCAATTGTTATAAACAAATAAATTTTAAAATCGGTTTTTAGTGATTGCCCTACAAAAATAAAGAGTATTTGATATAACCATCGTATTCTACGTTCAATGGAAAAATTAGTTTTACTGTTAGAAAATTAGAAATAAATTAATTTATCCAGCACGGGACAACAAAAATTTATGGAATTTTTTGTCTTTCCGCGCTCGATAAATTAATTTATTTTTAATGTTACTCGTACACGAGAGAGCAAAATTGTAGGTGTCAGAGAGAAAGTGTCTGACTTATTGCTAAACTGTTTCCACATAGGCATTTGTTAATAATTTTTGTAGATAACAATTTTTTTCAAGTTCATCTTTTAGCTATAAAATAAAACAGAAAAAAATTTCTATCATTACCAGAACCGAAGTTATGAATCTTTGAAAATAAGTCTTCTAGCCAAAAATCACGAAATCCTCGAAATTTAGAAGCGCTCTATTTTCGAAAAAAAAATTCTCGAGCACGTATATCTTTTTTTCTTGGGGAATGGGAATTTTCCTATATAAAAGCCCTTAAAAAAATTTCAGCCAAATCAAAAATGTGTTCGGTTTGTAAAAGAATGACCCATATATGTAGCAATTTGCATTACAAATTCAGTTTATTTTTAACTGTGTGGCTGGTACATTCAATATAGATCAAATCCAAGCCAGTAAAGGTAGAATATTCTAAACAAATTCATATTATTTATATTATTTTTTTAAATTTGAGTTGTTTTTTGAAATGTTATTTATGTTAATTTATCTGTTAACTTATGAAGTGTTTTCTTTTTAAGAGTTGTCGAAGTAATACATGTTTTTCAGGCTATATATATTCATTTTTGTTTAATTATAACTTTAAATTATTTTTTTTTTTATTTTTTTCAAAATTTGGAACCGAACCCCCATTTTCATACAAAATAGGGTTCACATTGCGCGGTTTTGTATTGCGCGCTGTTTTTCTGGAACGGAACTTGCTGCACTTGAGCGACCATACAAGATGAGTCCGCTCTCATTATATATATTAATAAACCTAAAACGAGAAAAAGGTAGAATTAAACGGTTCCCATAGATAAGGGAGACTTTAAGGAATACATATCTTCGAATTGGGATCTACTCAGGAACAAGTGATAATTTATCTGCCACCTGTTTTCACCAACAATGTCCTTACATTTTCAATTTCTCCATTTCAACAAATTCCATTATTTATGTTAAAAACCAATTAAGCATAAACTATAGGACTAAATGATATACATGTTATTCATTCATGTTCAATTTCGGTCCTTGAGTTTTTTTTTTGAAGCGACTTCACCATTATATTGTCTCGTAACACATAGAAATAAGAATAAAATTACGTAAAACAAATTCAGGAAATTAATTTGAAGGATAAATGAAGTAATCCTGGATGTACTTACGTGTTTAGTAGATATAAAATATTTGAAATTTTTTTAGGTTAGCTATAAGTATTCTTGAATTTAAGTATTCATCAATTTGGAATGAATATTAATAGAATTAAATTAGTTTATAATTTTGTTGTAAAACGATTTTTTTAAACACAGGAACTAATTTTCGATCCTATTATCTATTAAGAAAAGAAAGAAAAACAAATCTTTAAAACTAACACGGTAAATTATTTACATAAAAAAAAAAATAAACAGTGACACTTGATATTTGAACAAAAGATCAGATGTATTACTTTAATCACTCACCAATGCCCAATATGTCTGTTTAATTATGTTTATTTAACGAGGAAAATACACAATATATATCTGTTTATTTATGTTTATTTAAGAAGGAAAATACACAATATATATCTGTTTATTTACGTAAACATGAGACACTGACATTTGACATTTGTTGTAAATCAGCTGATCAGATGTTTTGTTTTGATCCCTCCTCAATGCTCCATATTGACTGATCGAATATATTTCTGATCGATATTACTTATCAGATGGCGATATAGAGGTCATATGGGTATTGATGAGAGAATACAGGAAATAGAGTACAGTGGCTGGCTGAGATACTATAAAATTGGCATCAGCATTAGCTAACGAGGTTGTTGGGATACAGAAGATCAAACTGATTGGTGAGTGATAAAAAGTGTCAAGTAATTAATAAGATCAAATTAGTTCTGGAGGTTTGAGGTAGCCATCCAAATAAAACAAAATGAATTGTGTTAATTCTATTTTTTAAGTGAATGATTGTTAATAAATATTTTAAAAGTTATCTCTAGAATATACCTGAATAAAATTAACATCAAATAAAGTTACTGTAATTTTTTTTATGAGTGAGCAAGCGCTGCCACGCCATTTTTAAAAGTGAAAATTTGATTTAAAAGTTATCTCCAGAATATTCACGAATAAAATTAACATTAAATAAGTGAAAATTTGATTTAAAAGTTATCTCCAGAATATTCCCGAATAAAATTAACATTAAATAAGGTAAATGTAATTTCTTTATGAGAGAGCAAGCGCTGCCACGCCATTTTGAAAGTGAAAAATTGATTCAAAAGATACCTCCAGCATGTTCCAGAACAAAATCAGCATAAAATAAGTTCGTTTTAAAAAGGATTGTCGTAACTCGACGAGCTCCCTTAGCGAGCTATTAATTGGATCAACAAAAATTATTATATTTCTGGATTATTAGGATTCGACGAGCTCCCTTAGCGAGCTATTAATTGGATCAACAAAAATTATTATATATCTGGATTATTAGGATTCGACGAGCTCCCTTAGCGAGCTAGTAATTGGATCAACAATAATTATTATATTCCTGGATTGTTAGGATTCGACGAGCTCCCTTAGCGAGCTATTATTAATTGGATCAATATAAGTGGATTATTATAATTTATAACTCGCCGAGCTCCCTCAACGAGTTTATATTGGATCTAGGAAGGAATGTTGGTTCGTTAGTTGCTTTTATTTAGTTTTATGATTTAATTCAATTCTGTTTAATTTGATTATATTTCCTTTTGATTGCAAAAGTTATTTTAAACTTAATGTATACAACGAACATTTGGTTGGCAATCAGTAATTGGGTGATCTAGCTGCATTTCCTTTTGCTAACATTACAGTAATAATGTCAAGGTGTGATTATACGTTCTGTTGTTGGAGTAGATCGTAGATATGATATAGTTACCAACATTTATTAGGTGGATGTCGGTTCTCGGGGTGGTTGTGAAGGTCTGAGCCCTCCTAAGTATGTGATTTGAATTCCAGAAATCTTCCTCTACGACGTAAGCCTGCACCTACTTTTTATTCTTTGTCGTGTTTAAATGGTCATAAAATAGAAGCCTGGAGAACTGAGCTGATAATCCCGAAGATATAGATGGTGCAGTAAATGATCTAAAACCTTATTCAATAATGGAGAGAAACCATGACAAAGATTGGCGCCGAAACAGGGACTTGAAGTTAAGCTTCACCCTTAGTAAATCATTAAAACAGTTGGAGTTCGGATTGCAGTAATTTTTTAGTTTAACTGTTCCCGCAGGGGTGGAACGAAGCCAAAAGCGGAATTCCAACGGGCCTTACGCACCCGCGCAACCCCAGTTGAAGTGTAGCAATTGTCTTTTGCGAATGGTTATCTCCATTAGCTCTAATTGTTACTGGATCTCTGAGATGTAAGGCGTATTGGCCTTCGCCGGCACAGGCAATTAGAGTTGATGAGTGTATAATACTGAAGCCTAAGACAATTGTAATCATTTTTTTTGGATGTTTAGTAGTACTGCCCGCAATGTTGATCAATACCGTTCAGTTATCAAGAAGAGATATTTGAAGTTAGAACGAGCCTTTGTCGACATTTGCGGATCAGGGCTGCTGGCCAACCGAAAGATTTTTTTTCCCTGTGCAAAAGCGAGAGAGTGTTGTGTGAATGAGTATATGAGAGTGTGAGTGAATGATCGATGGAATCGTTAAGCTTAGAACAAACATCACTTGTTGTGGTTAGGCCTGGATTTTAGGATGATGGTCGTATAGACATTCGCTAACACAGCTAGCCAAGACTGGTGAATATATAGTGCGACACTCTAATCGATTTCCATAGCTTAGATCATTTTTTTTCCCCTTCCCTTTCTTCCCTTTCCTTTATTCCTGTCAATCCATAAGGGGTCTCAGATCGCAGCAGCTGAAGCCGAGAATGAAGCATCCACCTGCTAAGGTTAAAAATTTAAAGTCAAAAGTTAATTCGCTCGAATTGGAATCATTAGATATTGTTTATATAATATAAATTGAAGCAAGAAGTAATTAAACTAGATCACTTTATTAATTGATCAAATAATAAGCAAGTAAATATTTAATTATTTAGGAAACCAGAACGTTAATTATATATAATTCTTTAATCTTTGTTGTAAAAGTACATCCATAATCACTTCCTCCGAGAAACCGCGTATAAGTAAGTCAAGCTCCCTGAGGGCTTAAACTGATAGAACCAACGGTTTTTGAAGAACTTCTTTCACCTAAAAGAAAAAAATTAAAAAGAATTTTTTGTGGAAATTAATAAGAATAAATTTTTTTATTCACAACCGGGAATTGTAGAGCTTTGTCCCGAAATAAAGCTTTAGTACTGTTCGCAGTACGCAAACGCAACTTGCACTAAAGAGTGTAGGTTAATTTGAAAATATATCCAACGCCTTGCAATAGTATAGCTTATCAGTTTTATCTCCTAACTTCAAAGAAAAAAAAAGAAATTTAAAATAATATATAAAGATATAATATCGATTGAATTATCTCTAGGGAATTGTAGAGCTTTGTCCCGAAATAAAGCTTTAGTACTGTTCGCAGTACGCAAACGCAACTTGCACTAAAGAGTGTAGGTTAATTTGAAAATATATCCAACGCCTTGCAATAGTATAGCTTATCAGTTTTATCTCCTAACTTCAAAGAAAAAAAAAGAAATTTAAAATAATATATAAAGATATAATATCGATTGAATTATCTCTAGGGAATTGTAGAGCTTTGTCCCGAAATAAAGCTTTAGTACTGTTCGCAGTACGCAAACGCAACTTGCACTAAAGAGTGTAGGTTAATTTGAAAATATATCCAACGCCTTGCAATAGTATAGCTTATCAGTTTTATCTCCTAACTTCAAAGAAAAAAAAAGAAATTTAAAATAATATATAAAGATATAATATCGATTGAATTATCTCTAGGGAATTGTAGAGCTTTGTCCCGAAATAAAGCTTTAGTATTGTTCGCAGTACGCAAACGCACCTCGCACTAAAGAGTGTAAGTTAATTTGAAGACATATCCAACGCCTTGCAATAGTATAGCTTATCAGTTTTATCTCCTAACTTCAAAATCAAAATATATAAAGATAATTGACTTGATACTTATTGTGTCTTGAACTAACTCCATACGCCAATACAATGTCGATTACCCAAGCAACAAATGCTACAGACAAAAGTGGCATATGCTCCATCTGTCAAGAAGAACTAACTTCATCTCGAACAATTGTTACGACTCCTTGCCAGCATCAGTTCCATGAAAGTTGTGTTTCAGGATGGCTGGAAAACAATAGAACCTGCCCAAATTGTCAGCAAAGACTTCGTATACTTGATCTAAGATTAGTCAATAATTCAACCGGTGCTATATCAAAACCAAAGACACGGTCGCAAACAGCAAACAAACGTTTAAACTTTGGAGCAACAGCAGGTGCTAAAACCATCGAACCGAATTTGTCACCATTCGTTGCTCCTAGACAGCCAGCTTTCGAGTCAACTAATATCGGTCAACCCCACCAAGTAAGTACTGAAGATCAGTTTCATCAAACCTTAAAAGACATGATGCAAGTTCAAGATAATATGATGAACAGTAAGTCGATTTCACCTCCAAATCAGAGACCTAAATACGCTTCACTGCCCCCTCCTCCGAATCGTGCCCCGATTAGTGACAACTCCTTAGTAGGACCAAATCCTGTGGCTTTCAGAAATCTGGTAAACAACGAACGTAACGCTAAAACTATCTGCAATTGGCACGTGACCTTCAGTGGAAAGCCCGACGGACTGAACATTGAAGAATTCATCTACAGGATAAATGTGCTGAACAATCTATCTTTCAGTGGCGGTGAAGAGGTCTTGACCGCGCATTCCCACTTGCTCTTCAAAGATAAAGCTGCAGAGTGGTATTGGCGTTACCACCACCGAACAACCCGATTGACTTGGAGAGGGTTGTGTGATGCAGCGAGACTTGAATTTGGAGAGCGTGACACAGATGACGAGATATTAGACAAGATTAGGGCTAGGAAGCAAAAATCTTCAGAATCCTTTGACATGATGTATGGTGAAATACTTCGTCTTAGTGATAAACTAAGCACACCATTGCCTGATCAGGTCTTGTTGAGTATCATAATTAATAATTTGAAAATCGAAATCCGAAAAGAGTTATTGTATGTAAACGTGGGATCAATCGATCACTTAAGAGAATTGTGTCGACGCCGTGAAAAACTGTGGTCTTCAGTCCCATCTGCAACCCGGGGTTCGTCATATAAACCTGGAATATGTGAAGTATGTACATCAGACGGTCAACATATGGAGGAATCACAAAAAGATGAACTTCCAAATGCTTTAGCACATCTAGGAATCTCAAAAGCGGAACTTCATGCGTATCAAGGCGTAACTGACACGACTAAGAAAACTTTAACTTGCTGGAACTGTAAAGCCCAAGGGCATGGTTTCCGTCAATGCACACGACCTTTGCGGCTCTTCTGTTTTGGTTGTGGCATGGATGATACCTATTTGTTTAAATGTGACAAGTGTCGTTTAAACGTGAAAGGGAGCGTAGTCAACAAAGACCTACGCTCCCAAAAATAAATCCAACCCATTGGGACTCAGCAGTATCCCTGTGTCCACCACTTAACATTGTTTACAAACAGAATACAAACGAAACAGATGAGCTGCAAGAACGTAGAGTACATAATATCCTGACTACTCCAAATCAAATTTTAAAAAACAATACAGCATTGAACGTCCCTTCTGTTAGTAGTACTCAATCCAAAACACCTACCCAGCGTTTGCAGGAGTACCTCACCGTGCGTACACGTCTAGGGATCAATGAACTTACATCCACTCGACGTCGTGATCGATCTCTGGCAAGATTGAAACACTACCGTAAGACTCGTCAAGCATTGAAATCTACCTTTCTGTCATCTTTGGTATCTGTAAAGGATGATCCTAGACCATACGCTGAGGTGGAAATTTTGAATATGAAACGCATAGGTTTGCTCGATAGTGGAGCCTCATTAAGCGCTATTGGAGGTGCTTTTGCACAGGAACTTATTAGGACACCCAATCTGTTAACCCATTCAGAGGAACAAATAAAGACTGCTGATGGAACCAGTCAAGCAATCCATGGTTATTTTGAAACAGAAGTCTCTTTTCTGGGTACTAAAAGAAATATTGAATTGATGGTAATTCCTTCCCTTTCCCAAGACTTATATCTTGGCATCGACTTCTTCAAAACCTTTAAACTTTATCAACCTTTAACCCGACAGTTGGCAATAACGACCGAAGTTCCAACATTAGCTAGTCTCACAGTAGAACATCAACAAAGGTTGGAAGAAACAATTCAACTGATTCCTTCATTCGCAAAAAAGGGTTTGGGAAGAACTCACCTACTAGAACACATTATAGACACTGGTGATGCTTCGCCGGTAAAACAGCGGCACTACCCAATTTCTCCGGCGATCGAGAAATTAATGGGAGAGGAATTAGACCGTATGCTAACCTTAGGGATAATCGAAGAATCATTTAGTCCGTGGAGCTCACCGGTGGTTCTCATAAGAAAACCAGGCAAGGTACGTTTATGCCTAGATTCGAGAAAGGTGAATAACCTCACAAAAAAACTTGCTTACCCGTTACCACAAATAGAAGGGATTTTGAGCAGATTGCCGAAGTCGCAGTTCATATCAAGCCTTGACCTAAAGGATGCCTTCTGGCAAATCCCACTGGAAACCAGTTCCAAAGAAAAAACTGCCTTTACTGTCCCAGGTAGACCACTGTACCAGTACGTTCGAATGCCATTTGGCCTATGTAATGCTGCCCAGACAATGACCATGTTGATGGATCGGGTCATTCCTCCAACACTGAAGACTCAGGTATTTGTTTATTTAGACGATCTACTAATAGTAACCGCAACATTTGAAGCACACCTCCAAACCCTAGCCGAAATTGCTAAATGTTTGAAACAGGCTAACCTTACGATTAACATTGAGAAAAGTAAGTTCTTGATGCCAGACGTCAAATATCTAGGGTATGTGATCGGTCGGAACGGTATTAGTATTGATAATGATAAGGTAGCCGCCATAGCCGATTTTCCAACTCCAACATCTATTCGTCAAATTCGTAGATTTCTGGGCATGTCTGGCTATTATAGACGATTCATTGCAGAATTCGCATCACTCACAACTCCAATTTCCGATTTACTAAAAAATGCAACAGGTAGATTTCGATGGACTGAGGAAGCTGATATGGCTTTCAGCACAATAAAGAAAGCGCTAATATCAGCTCCTATACTAGCGAACCCCGATTTCACTAAACCGTTCACATTGCAATGTGATGCCAGCAACGACGGAGTAGGATGTGTGCTGACACAACTTGATGATAACAACCTCGATCATCCTATAGCATACATGTCCAGAAAGTTGAACGCAGCCCAAAGAAATTATTCGGTGACCGAAAAAGAGTGTCTTGCGGTAATCCTGGGAATAAAAAAGTTCAGGGCATATATAGAGGGTCATCCATTCAAAGTAATTACTGATCACGCATCGCTGAAATGGCTGATGCAACAAACTGATTTAGCTGGTCGGTTGGCGCGATGGAGCCTTAAACTCCAAGGATACTCATTCCAGATTGAATACCGAAGAGGAAGCCAAAACGCAGTCCCAGATGCTCTTTCTAGAATACCCTGTTTAGATTCTTTTGCTACGACTGATTTCGATACACAGGAATTGGATTTGGCTTCTCCCACATTCGAATCGGCGGATTACTTAAAATTGGTTCAGATGGTAAGAGATGACGACACGTTATTACCAGATTTGAAGGTCTTAGAGAATAAAGTCTATAAGAGGGTTTATTTCGCTTCCTGTGGGGAAGGTGAACAATGGAAACTTTGGGTGCCAAAAGAACTCACTAGTGGACTAATAGATAAAGCGCATGCGTCTCCGACCTCGGCACACGCCGGATTGGCAAAAACTTTACATCATTTGAGGCGATTTTATTTCTGGCCACAAATGCTTTCACAAACTCAATCACAACTAGCTCTCTGTAAAGTTTGTAAACAGGTTAAGGCTACCAACCAAGTCTTAAGACCACCAATGACTTCGCAAAATAGATCAGAACGTCCTATGCAACGCTTATATATTGACATATTGGGTCCTTATCCGCGATCTAAATCGGGAAACATAGCCATACTGATAGTTCTCGATCATCTGACAAAATTTACTTTCCTCTTCCCACTTCGTAAGCTTAGCTCAGAACCAATCTGTCAACTTTTGGTAACTCAAGTGATTCACGTCTTTGGTTGTCCTGAAACTTTAGTTTCGGACAACGGGACCCAATTTACTTCTCTTTTCTTCAAAAATTTCCTAAGCAAGTATGGTATCAGACACTTTAGAACAGCGTTATACTCTCCACAAGCAAACTCATCAGAGAGGGTCAATCAAACAATCTTATCTGGGATAAGAGCATATTTGAAGAATGATCACACCAAGTGGGACACTCACTTAAGCGAGATTGCCAGTGCTCTTCGCAGTATGATTCATTCTTCTATTAATTGTTCGCCATATTATGCACTATTTGGTTTATCCATGATTAGTCACGCTTCTACTTATGAGATACTGAGAAAACTAAAGTGCTTGGAAGAACCTGTCCAAGTATTGGAACGTGAAGATCACCAATCCATCATTAGAATGAAATTGAAAGAAAGGTTAACCGAAGCATTTGTAAGGAGTGCGAATAGATATAATCTAAGATCTCGAAAACCTAACTTTCAGGTTGGAGACTGTATTTTCCGTCGTAATTTCATACTTAGTGATGCCAGTAAGCAGCTTTCTGCTAAACTCTCGCCAAAATTCGTCGAAGCAAGAGTCACCCGACTAGTGGGAAACAATCTATTAGAGTTAGAAGATGTTCAGGGTAATAGGAAAGGGATCTATAACCTTAAAGATGTTCGCAACTAATTGAATAATAAATAACGATGCAGTAGGTATCAGATATACTAACAACAGTTTTTGTTCATGTTACCTCAAGTGTTTTTCAAGTTCACTGTAGACAGATTGAACATTGAACTTGTCCTGTTGCACTTGAGCGACCATACAAGATGAGTCCGCTCTCATTATATATATTAATAAACCTAAAACGAGAAAAAGGTAGAATTAAACGGTTCCCATAGATAAGGGAGACTTTAAGGAATACATATCTTCGAATTGGGATCTACTCAGGAACAAGTGATAATTTATCTGCCACCTGTTTTCACCAACAATGTCCTTACATTTTCAATTTCTCCATTTCAACAAATTCCATTATTTATGTTAAAAACCAATTAAGCATAAACTATAGGACTAAATGATATACATGTTATTCATTCATGTTCAATTTCGGTCCTTGAGTTTTTTTTTTGAAGCGACTTCACCATTATATTGTCTCGTAACACATAGAAATAAGAATAAAATTACGTAAAACAAATTCAGGAAATTAATTTGAAGGATAAATGAAGTAATCCTGGATGTACTTACGTGTTTAGTAGATATAAAATATTTGAAATTTTTTTAGGTTAGCTATAAGTATTCTTGAATTTAAGTATTCATCAATTTGGAATGAATATTAATAGAATTAAATTAGTTTATAATTTTGTTGTAAAACGATTTTTTTAAACACAGGAACTAATTTTCGATCCTATTATCTATTAAGAAAAGAAAGAAAAACAAATCTTTAAAACTAACACGGTAAATTATTTACATAAAAAAAAAAATAAACAGTGACACTTGATATTTGAACAAAAGATCAGATGTATTACTTTAATCACTCACCAATGCCCAATATGTCTGTTTAATTATGTTTATTTAACGAGGAAAATACACAATATATATCTGTTTATTTATGTTTATTTAAGAAGGAAAATACACAATATATATCTGTTTATTTACGTAAACATGAGACACTGACATTTGACATTTGTTGTAAATCAGCTGATCAGATGTTTTGTTTTGATCCCTCCTCAATGCTCCATATTGACTGATCGAATATATTTCTGATCGATATTACTTATCAGATGGCGATATAGAGGTCATATGGGTATTGATGAGAGAATACAGGAAATAGAGTACAGTGGCTGGCTGAGATACTATAAAATTGGCATCAGCATTAGCTAACGAGGTTGTTGGGATACAGAAGATCAAACTGATTGGTGAGTGATAAAAAGTGTCAAGTAATTAATAAGATCAAATTAGTTCTGGAGGTTTGAGGTAGCCATCCAAATAAAACAAAATGAATTGTGTTAATTCTATTTTTTAAGTGAATGATTGTTAATAAATATTTTAAAAGTTATCTCTAGAATATACCTGAATAAAATTAACATCAAATAAAGTTACTGTAATTTTTTTTATGAGTGAGCAAGCGCTGCCACGCCATTTTTAAAGTGAAAAATTGATTCAAAAGATACCTCCAGCATGTTCCAGAACAAAATCAGCATAAAATAAGTTCGTTTTAAAAAGGATTGTCGTAACTCGACGAGCTCCCTTAGCGAGCTATTAATTGGATCAACAAAAATTATTATATTTCTGGATTATTAGGATTCGACGAGCTCCCTTAGCGAGCTATTAATTGGATCAACAAAAATTATTATATATCTGGATTATTAGGATTCGACGAGCTCCCTTAGCGAGCTAGTAATTGGATCAACAATAATTATTATATTCCTGGATTGTTAGGATTCGACGAGCTCCCTTAGCGAGCTATTATTAATTGGATCAATATAAGTGGATTATTATAATTTATAACTCGCCGAGCTCCCTCAACGAGTTTATATTGGATCTAGGAAGGAATGTTGGTTCGTTAGTTGCTTTTATTTAGTTTTATGATTTAATTCAATTCTGTTTAATTTGATTATATTTCCTTTTGATTGCAAAAGTTATTTTAAACTTAATGTATACAACGAACATTTGGTTGGCAATCAGTAATTGGGTGATCTAGCTGCATTTCCTTTTGCTAACATTACAGTAATAATGTCAAGGTGTGATTATACGTTCTGTTGTTGGAGTAGATCGTAGATATGATATAGTTACCAACATTTATTAGGTGGATGTCGGTTCTCGGGGTGGTTGTGAAGGTCTGAGCCCTCCTAAGTATGTGATTTGAATTCCAGAAATCTTCCTCTACGACGTAAGCCTGCACCTACTTTTTATTCTTTGTCGTGTTTAAATGGTCATAAAATAGAAGCCTGGAGAACTGAGCTGATAATCCCGAAGATATAGATGGTGCAGTAAATGATCTAAAACCTTATTCAATAATGGAGAGAAACCATGACAAACTACCGCGCAGTCGGAGGGATTACTGTATGTAATCTGGCAGAGAATTTTGATTAATGCACGTAATTGGTTAGGGTTCAATGTACTTTCTCTACTTTTTCTAAAATTTTTGTATATGGAGAAATCGAGATAAAATTTTGAGAGATTGAGCAAATAAATTAATTTTTTAGGATATGTCGATATTGGGATAGACGCTTGGTAAATTAAATTGGTTCCTGGCCGAGAATTTTGATTAAGGTACGTATTTGGTAAAGGTTCAATGTATTTTTTCTAATTTTTCTAAAATTTTTGTATGTGGAAAAATCGAGATAAAATTTTGAGAACTTTGGGAAAATTTATTTATTTTCTGAGGATATGTCGATATTGGGATAGACGCTTGGTTGAATGAAATTGGATCTCTGGCCGAGAGAGATGTGTTATAGCTATGTGTTACATAGCTATAACACATTTGTCGTCTAATTGCGACCAAAGTTGTATCAAAATATACCGTAAATTCTGCTTTTTCTGTCGCAATGGAGCTACAGTTGCGTTACATATCTAATCTTGCGACTCTTTTATTTGTAACATTAGCTCTATTGCTACAAATTTGTGCTAGCTGGGGTGCTTTGTCTAATTTTTCTAAAAGTTTTGTATGTGGAAAAATCGAGATAAAATTTTGCGAGATTGAGCAAATAAATTAATTTTTTGATGATATGTCGATATTGGGATAGACGCTTGGTAAATTAAATTGGTTCTCTGGCCGAGAATTATGATTAATGCACGTAATTGGTATAGGTTCAATGTACTTTCTCTAATTTTTCTAAAATTTGTATGTGGAAAAATCGAGATAAAATTTTGAGAACTTTGGGAAAATTTATTTATTTTTGAGACTATGTCGATATTGGGATAGACGCTTGTTGAATGAAATTGGTTCTCTGGCCGAGAATTCTGATTAATGCACCTAATTGATAAAGGTTCAATGTACTTTCTATATATATATATATATTCATTTTTGTTTAATTATAACTTTAAATTATTTTTTTTTTTATTTTTTTCAAAATTTGGAACCGAACCCCCATTTTCATACAAAATAGGGTTCACATTGCGCGGTTTTGTATTGCGCGCTGTTTTTCTGGAACGGAACTACCGCGCAGTCGGAGGGATTACTGTATGTAATCTGGCAGAGAATTTTGATTAATGCACGTAATTGGTTAGGGTTCAATGTACTTTCTCTACTTTTTCTAAAATTTTGTATATGGAAAAATCGAGTAAAATTTTTAGAGATTGGGCAAATAAATTAATTTTTTGAGGATATGTCGATACTGGGATAGACGCTTGGTAAATGAAATTGGTTCTCTGGCCGAGAAAGCTGATTAATGCTCGTAATTGATAAAGGTTCAATGTACTTTGTCTAATTTTTCTAAAATTTTTGTATGTGGAAAAATCGAGATATAATTTTGAGAACTTCGGGAAAATTTATTTATTTCCTGAGGATATGTCGATATTGGGATAGACGCTTGGTTGAATGAAATTGGTTCTCTGGCCGAGAATTCTGATTAATGCACAAAATTGATAATTGTACAATGTCCTTTTTCTAATTTTTCTAAAAGTTTTGTATGTGGAAAAATCGAGAGAAAATTTTGATAATTTCGGGAAAATTTTATTTTCTGAGGAAATGTCGATATGAGATAGACGCTTGATGAATGAAATTGGTTCCTCTGGTCGAAAATTCTGATTAATGCACGTAATTGATAAAGGTTCAATGTACTTTCTCTAATTTTTCTAAACTTTTTGTGTGTGGAAAAATCGAGATAAAATTTTGAGAACTTTGAGAAAATTTATTTATTTTTTGAGAAGAAATGCCGATTTTGGATAGACGCTTGTTGAATGAAATTGGTTCCTGGCCGAAAATTCTGATTAATGCACGTAGTTGATAAATGTACAATGTACTTTCTCTAATTTTTCTAAAATTTTTGTATGTGGAAAAATCGAGATAAAATTTTGAGAACTTTGAGAAAATTTATTTATTTATTGAGAAGAAATGCCGATTTTGGGATAGACGCTTGTTGAATGAAATTGGTTCCTGGCCGAAAATTCTGATTAATGCACGTAGTTGATAAATGTACAATGTACTTTCTCTAATTTTTCTTAAATTTTTATATGCGGAAAAATCGAGATAAAATTTTGAGAGATTGGGGGAGATAAATTGATTTTTGTGAAGATATATCGATATTGGGATAGACGCTTGTTTAATGAAATTGGTTCTCTGGCCGAGAATTCTGGTTAAGGCACGTAATCGGTATAGGTTTGATGTACTTTCCCTAATTTTTTTAAAAATTTTGTATGTGGAAAAATCGAGATAAAATTTGGAGAACTTTGGGAAAATTTATTTATTTTTTGAGGATATGTCGATATTGGGATAGACGCTTGGTTGAATGAAATTGGTTCTCTGGCCGAGAATTCTGATTAATGCACGTAATTGATAAAAGGTTCAATGTACTTTCTCTAATTTAACTTTAGGTAACTACACATACAAAAATTCTGGAAAAATCACATAATGTTCATTGAACCTTTTCCAATTACAAGCATTAATAATAATTTCCGGGCAAGGAACCGTTTTCAGCTTACAAGCGTCTATCTTATTTCCCATTAAGATAGTAATATCGTGAAAGAACAAATTACGGGCTGAGAGTAGCATATACTGAAACAAAATTAAATTTTGTATAAATGAACGTTGGCTGTTGCAATTGATTATGTGTGTAATATTTACAAAATTTCGACGTAATTGATTTATTAAAACATAAAAAAATTTATCAAAAATTAAATTAGTACGAAAAATACGAAAAAAAAATTCGAAAACTTATTATTTTGCCCAAAGTTCTCAAAATTTTATCCAGGTAACTACACATACAAAAATTCTGGAAAAATCACATAATGTTCATTGAACCTTTTCCAATTACGAGCATTAATCATAATTTCCGGGCAAGGAACCGTTTTCAGCTTACAAGCGTCTATCTCATTTCCCATTAAGATAGTAATATCGTGAAAGAACAAATTACGGGCTGAGAGTTGCATATACTGAAACAAAATTAAATTTTGTATAAATGAACGTTGGCTGTTGCAATTGATTATGTGTGTAATATTCACAAAATTTCGACGTAATTGATTTATTAAAACATAAAAAAATTTATCAAAAATTAAATTAGTACGAAAAATACGAAAGAAAAATTCGAAAACTTATTATTTTGCACAAAGTTCTCAAAATTTTATCCAGGTAACTACACATACAAAAATTCTGGAAAAATCACATAATGTTCATTGAACCTTTTCCAATTACGAGCATTAATCATAATTTCCGGGCAAGGAACCGTTTTCAGCTTACAAGCGTCTATCTCATTTCCCATTAAGATAGTAATATCGTGAAAGAACAAATTACGGGCTGAGAGTAGCATATACTGAAACAAAATTAAATTTTGTATAAATGAACGTTGGCTGTTGCAATTGATTATGTGTGTAATATTCACAAAATTTCGACGTAATTGATTTATTAAAACATAAAAAAATTTATCAAAAATTAAATTAGTACGAAAAATACGAAAGAAAAATTCGAAAACTTATTATTATGCCCAAAGTTCTCAAAATTTTATCCAGGTAACTACACATACAAAAATTCTGGAAAAATCACATAATGTTCATTGAACCTTTTCCAATTACGAGCATTAATCATAATTTCCGGGCAAGGAACCGTTTTCAGCTGACAAGCGACTATCTCATTTCCCATTAAGATAGTAATATCGTGAAAGAACAAATTACGGGCTGAGAGTAGCATATACTGAAACAAAATTAAATTTTGTATAAATGAACGTTGGCTGTTGCAATTGATTATGTGTGTAATATTCACAAAATTTCGACGTAATTGATTTATTAAAACATAAAAAAATTTATCAAAAATTAAATTAGTACGAAAAATACGAAAGAAAAATTCGAAAACTTATTATTTTGCCCAAAGTTCTCAAAATTTTATCCAGGTAACTACACATACAAAAATTCTGGAAAAATCACATAATGTTCATTGAACCTTTTCCAATTACGAGCATTAATCATAATTTCCGGGCAAGGAACCGTTTTCAGCTTACAAGCGTCTATCTCATTTCCCATTAAGATAGTAATATCGTGAAAGAACAAATTACGGGCTGAGAGTAGCCTATACTGAAACAAAATTAAATTTTGTATAAATGAACGTTGGCTGTTGCAATTGATTATGTGTGTAATATTCACAAAATTTCGACGTAATTGATTTATTAAAACATAAAAAAATTTATCAAAAATTAAATTAGTACGAAAAATACGAAAGAAAAATTCGAAAACTTATTATTTTGCCCAAAGTTCTCAAAATTTTATCCAGGTAACTACACATACAAAAATTCTGGAAAAATCACACTATGTCCATTGAACCTTTTCCAATTACGAGCATTAATCATAATTTCCGGGCAAGGAACCGTTTTCAGCTTACAAGCGTCTATCTCATTTCCATTAAGATAGTAATATCGTGAAAGAACAAATTACGGGCTGAGAGTAGCATATACTGAAACAAAATTAAATTTTGTATAAATGAACGTTGGCTGTTGCAATTGATTATGTGTGTAATATTCACAAAATTTCGACGTAATTGATTTATTAAAACATAAAAAAATTTATCAAAAATTAAATTAGTACGAAAAATACGAAAGAAAAATTCGAAAACTTATTATTTTGCCCAAAGTTCTCAAAATTTTATCCAGGTAACTACACATACAAAAATTCTGGAAAAATCACATAATGTTCATTGAACCTTTTCCAATTACGAGCATTAATCATAATTTCCGGGCAAGGAACCGTTTTCAGCTTACAAGCGTCTATCTCATTTCCCATTAAGATAGTAATATCGTGAAAGAACAAATTACGGGCTGAGAGTAGCATATACTGAAACAAAATTAAATTTTGTATAAATGAACGTTGGCTGTTGCAATTGATTATGTGTGTAGTATTCACAAAATTTCGACGTAATTGATTTATTAAAACATAAAAAAATTTATCAAAAATTAAATTAGTACGAAAAATACGAAAGAAAAATTCGAAAACTTATTATTTTGCCCAAAGTTCTCAAAATTTTATCCAGGTAACTACACATACAAAAATTCTGGAAAAATCACATAATGTTCATTGAACCTTTTCCAATTACGAGCATTAATCATAATTTCCGGGCAAGGAACCGTTTTCAGCTTACAAGCGTCTATCTCATTTCCCATTAAGATAGTAATATCGTGAAAGAACAAATTACGGGCTGAGAGTAGCATATACTGAAACAAAATTAAATTTTGTATAAATGAACGTTGGCTGTTGTAATTGATTATGTGTGTAATATTTACAAAATTTCGACGTAATTGATTTATTAAAACATAAAAAAATTTATCAAAAATTAAATTAGTACGAAAAATACGATAGAAAAATTCGAAAACTTATTATTCTGCCCAAAGTTCTCAAAATTTTATCCAGATAACTACGCATACAAAAATTCTGGAAAAATCACATAATGTCCATTGAACCTTTTCCAATTACGAGCATTAATCATAATTTAATAAAAAAAATCGAAAATAAAATGTCATGATAGTATAAAATTTTGTAGCATTGCCATATGCAACTTTTCTTATTTTACAGGATAGAATTACGGGCTAACTTCACAAAGGTGAGTTTCGGAAGCTGTTGGAAGAATATTCTAGTCAAGAATATTGTTTGCTGTATTGTTTTCCTGTTGTTGTGAAACAATTAAGGTGTTGAATACTTAATAAAACCTGGTGTTTGTGCTTACTAATCAGTGATCGAACTCAGGAAGAGATTGGGGATTACGTTTATCGAATTGTGAGTAAGGCCAATTCGA